>JAODUD010000062.1:10305564-10350834 GCA_026784285.1 Stomatorhinus walkeri | reverse complement strand
TTGAGGTAGGATGCAAGCCATTGCCAAGCCAAACCACCAATGCCAAGACTCCTAAGAACGGACAGGAGAGTCTTGTGATTGACCGTGTCAAATGCTGCAGATAGGTCAAGAAGTATGAGGACAGATGATAGTTTGGATGACCTTGCAGCATGCAACTTCTCAGTGACTGCTAAGAGGGCAGTCTCTGTGGAGTGTGCTGCTTTGAAACCATGCACGCAAAAACAACTATCAAATTGAACAATAGTGATGTCCTATTTGTGAAAGAATCTTTCTTTTGAACTGGTTCTTTTCAGTGAATTGATCAAATTGGTTTTCAAATCTAAAAGAATCAGACTTTTTGTACATCCATGCATTGCACAGGTAAGTCTTAGATTCTAAAAATCTAAAAATATTTCACATATAATCATATAAAACACAAAGTAACCTTTTTGATTCACTTATATTTGCTTTTTATAGGATGTCTGTAGCCATGTTGACTTCAGTGCCCCACTGCATCCCATAATGCAGCATTTGTTTGTGCAGTACGCACGCCTGGCCACACGGTGGCTGTGGCCCCTTACTCCCGACACTCGGCATTTGACAATTTAACGAGTTTGGTTAATTTTGGTTGAGGCAGTTACAAGGTAATTGTCGTGAGACTTGTAATACCCATAGGAGACTACGTATTGATTTGCATCCCGCAATTTTTATGGGAGAGACTGCCTGGTTATGTTTCCTTATTTCCTTGCTAACAGGTTGAGCTTGGAAGTGGGCGACCACCTTGTGGAAGGAGAAGAGTCTGGTGCTGGATTCCGGTGCAAGTTTTTGAAGAGGTCTTTGATTACCCTGCAGTAGGTCTCGTGGGGTTCAACTGTGGGGATCGACTGTACAACCACAAGCAGAAAAACAGTACCACGATTGGCTTCTTGTTTGATTTCCAAACCCTGGCCGCTGGTTTAGGGGTTTAGGGTAGCCATCTTTCTCTTTGCAAATGTTGTACCATTGCATCTTAAACCCAGCACTGCAGGCAGAGATTACATGCTGTGGTGAGGTGTGGACTTTTGAAGACGCTGCTTCACCCGAGGATTCAGCTCAGTAGCTGCCCCACTCGCTGCCCCAGCCATGCTCAAGTTGACCCTGGAAGCAGAGGTGTCGTTACACCAACTCGAAACTTATTTCTGTGAAGCTCCTGGTCTTCAGCAGCCCAATCCAGTACTTTCCTTTCTTGGTGGAAGCTGATGTGTCTAAAGTTGGAGTTGGTGCTGTCCTCTCTCAAAAACTGGGAGACTCAGGTCAGACATGTTTGTGGACCTTCTTCTCCAAGAACCTCAGCCCAGTCAAGTGCAACTATGATGTGGGAAACCAGGACCTACTGGCCATAACACTTGCCATGGAGGAGTGGTACCACTAGTTAGAGGAGGCTGAACATCTGTTCCTGGTGTTAATAGACCATCACAATCTAGACTACCTCCAGACCGTCGAAAGGTTGAATGCCCAACAAGCCCATTAGGCCCTATTCTTTTGCTCATTTCACTTTTAAAGTATCCTATCCTCCAGGGTGAAACTATGTCAAAGCCGATGCACTCTCCCACCAAATTTGACCTGCCAGAGTCCTCAGAAAATCCCTGTCCTGTCCTCCCCAGTTCCTGCTTTGTGGGACCTATCTCTTGGGACCTGGACCAATCCCTGCAAGGGGCAAACCTGAACACACCACCTACAGACATGCATATATCATTAATAGCTCAAAAGTGACATAACAGGACGGAATGCTAAAGCACCTTGAAAGTTCTGCATGCATAGACAGAAAAATGTGCTGTTTGGATGATCATTTTTGGATGATATTCAGGGCGACATTAGTATAGATTGAGTGATCTGTGGTATTCAGAGTGTAAGCTGATTGTTCCCAACTGGTAAAATTTTTCTGGTTGGAAGATGAAACATACTGTGGTGTGTTTTCTCAGAAATGTAGTTTGTATGTTCTCCAGTATTGTGAGGGTTTGCTATCAGTCTAGAGACATCTATCCATCCATCCATCCAACTTCTACCTGATTGTTTTGGTTAGGGTCACATGGTAAAAGCAAACGGTCTAAATGGCATCTCTGAATTGTCCATATTGTGTCAATGTGTTATACAACGAATTGTCATCCAGGATATTTCCCTGTTTCATTTACTTGCTGCCCTGGTATCCTGTGACTGGCTAAGCAATTGGGATATGGATGGTATAATCCAAAATGTAGTGTAATATTATATTATTTTAATATAACATTATATTATATTATAAAAACAATATAACCAGTTTTCTGTTATATAGCACTTGCAAACAGGAAGATGCGGTTTGATATAACAGTCACTTTCTATAGTGTTAACCTCACACTCACGGTTTGATATAACAGTCACTTTCTATAGTGTTAGCCTCACACTCAAGCCGCCCACAAAATTGACTTCTTCACCATGTATACTCTGACTACTTGCCCTTATGGCAGCAATAGTAACAATAGTATTCACATTTCCCTTTACATTGCAATTACTGTAAAATATTTCAAAAGTTCCCTTTACAAGTTAAAATCTTACCTTCACTATTATGCTGCTGAGACCAACTGAATGTAAACAAACAAAAGAATGTAAATCCTATCCTCAGACAGTTGAAGAGCCACAACCTCTGTTGCATTTTATATCAAGCGATATTATGGGCCTTCCTGAAAAAAAAGAGATAAACCGTGACATATTTACACTAATGTGCAATATGGAACAGCTCTACAATTGACCATTCAGCAAATTTTGAGTATTGAAAGAGACAAATATGTACTTTTTTCATTTAACCTGTCTCTTGTGGGGAGAAGTTACATATATAAAGTGAGGAAATTGACATCGCCCACCCAGTGACTGTTGGTTTCATAAACAGGCCTGTTGACTTCATTCATTCATTTTTCAAGCAATTTAATATTTAAATTGGAATGTTTTGCAGTATTGATTTGCTATTGAAATCAACTTACCCAAACTGCTATCAGTATTGAAGTAAAGATTTTGGCATCAATCCAATTAGGCATGAACATATAATCATGTTTTATTCAAATAATGATGTAAAATCTGAATATTTACACAAAATGAAATAAACATAAAAATATGTCTCCTTTAGATCTATGATGGACTTGCATCCCATTCAGTGTGTATCCCTACCTAATGCTACCTGGGGTAAGTTCTAGGCCCCCAGACAACCATGCAGAGGAACATGTTTGGAAGATGGATGGATTGATGGATGGAAGGAAGGAGTCTGTTCGGCCATCCAATAGTATATCCGTCTATCTATCCATTCATCTTCCCACCACTTTTCGTGAGCAGTGTCACCATGTCTCATATATTTTGAATTTGAAATTGGTTTTGTTGTAATTGTTCATAAGAAATTCAATACAAAGAAATCACAAGATGTACTAGCTAACACTTCACAACAGTAACACATTAACAAAATACCAGCTGATTTCTAAGCTGATTCTGCAATTAGATGAACGCAGGCAGGAAGAAAGAGGTTGAGATGCACAAATACGTCATGTATTATACAATACAGATTTTTCACATTTCTTTACTCATCACTGTCAGTAAATAGATCTTTGATAGTAGCTTACATTAGCTAGACCTCCACTACCCTTATGTAGGATTTTCTGTTTTGCATATCATGGGATCTTTTTCTTACCGGAATGATCCTACATCCAAAAATGAATGATTTTGTTAACACAATAATGCTGATGCCATTGAAGACTAGGATGTCTAAGACAATTACATAATTAAAATTGCTATATCAATTTACCCATTATCAAATGGTACAGTCCATCATGTTATACATTTTTTCTTTATCTGAGACAAGAAATTTTAAAGGACCATTTTCAAGTCAAATCATTTCAATACTACTTAATCTAAATCTCCCAACAGGTAAATCATATAAAAATGTACAATTACTGTTTGGGGTTAGTTTTGCTTTGCTTCTATACGAACGATACCCTCATCTCTGGTGACAGATATGCAGCTTTCTTTGTCCGTATCACTTGAAGAGTAAAATATTACACTTGTTTGCTATGGATATGATTAAATAACATGGTGAAATGATTTTCAAAAGGACTAACTTATAAGCATATATAGGTTTGGTCTTAACAGTGCTGACATACATTTAGTGTCCCTTAATTTTATTCAAGAAATTTTGAATAACCAATAAAACATAAGAATACTTATACATTTCACAAATAACAGATAAAATGTTGTTTGACAATCTCAGAAGCTGAATATTAAACTCTAATGACGACAAAGCTCCGCCTGATCATTTTGTGCTGCGTAACTGGTGTCATTGTCTTTAAAAGTAGCTAATAATTATTCCTGATTAGAAATGCTGCTCATCTTAAGCACACATGGTTAAATAAACAAAAAAACATATTAATATGGATCTGAAAAATATTTCAGTATGTAAATAAAAAACAAACTCACCACTCTCTGTAAAATCAGGTGTCACATTCAACAAATGAAAAATGAAAAAATACTGTACAATTTTAACTTTCTATGAAGTAAATGCATCACAGATCCCAAGCTGACGCACAACTTCCAAATTGTTCCTTTACGGTACGATATATACTTCTTTAACATGTTTCTGACTCTTCTGTTGGACTGCTGTTGCTGAGACCTGATACTCCTTGGTAACTAGAGCTATGTCAACCTCCTGTTAGATGTAATCAATCCACAGGACAATCCAGTTCAACTATAGGCAAGCTTTAATCAATTTGATAATGCTTTCTTTTACAACACCTTTTTAATGCTTTAAAACAAACATAAACCCAGGTGTTACAACCGATTTAAGGAAGCATACATAAAGCAGACATAAATAAATTATACCACATCTTCCCCCTCCTCTCTTCCCGGCTGTCAAAGACAAACAACACAAACATAAGTAACAAAAGGAATTTATTTTAAAAAGTCAGATTTTCAGGGGCAGTGTTGGGTGTAACATGTTACAGTACAAAGTAACACATCACTGTAATCACATCACATTTGTCTGTAACTCAGTAGTGTGTATATTGATAGTCTAGCTGGTCCAAAAGCCCCCCGAGCGGCATGAGGATGAGGAGTGGCTGCGTGGGTCCGTGCAGCAGGGGTAGCACAGCCTGGAGAGGATGCATAAGTTGGCCTGCTGTGAGTGTGAGCATGGCCTCCAGGAGCAGGAGGGTGAAGCCAAAGAGGGAGTCTGTGTTGCTCTGGAGACCCAGTTGGCTAGGGAGTGCTGTAAAGTAGATATGCAGTGTCGGGGACCAGTGGGATTTCGCGGTTGCGTGAGGCCACTCAATCCAGGGAGCAGGAGGGGCAGCAAGGTCCCACCAACCAAGACACGTAAGATAAAGGGCCGGCACTGAAGGGACCCCCAGATGCCCAGTGTCCACCGGCCTTCCTGTCTCCTCCGCTTCGCCACTGCTCATCATCGGGATGCTCCTGCTGTCACTAGAGAGGGAGCCCATGTTACCCCTGTATATACTACTGAAGGAACTACTGAAGGAACAAGTCATGAATAACACAAGTTAAATACTGATCTCATATCTGTTCATCATTAATGAATCACGATGCATCTTTCGTCCCAAGCAGTTACTATACTTGTTACCATATCAGTCAATTACTTAAACCTTTGTGAACTACTGAATAAACTACTGAAAGAACAAGTTATGAGTAACAAGCAAATCACTGATCCAGTTTGTTGACCATTAATGAATCGTGACACGCCTTTTATCTCAATTAGCAACTATATTTGGTTATAATTTGTTCATGATCAACTTTGCTGGTAACTGGGTCATCTGCCAAGTATTTGTGTCCCATCAAGTAGTGTTACCAAAACATTTTGTAGATGGTATGTGATTTGTCTTTACTTTTATCTTTTGGTGAAAGAGCACCCACCTTGTTAAAACCAATTTAGCAGAAAAATTCCCATTTGCAAATTTATGTGAAATTTCTGTTTTATATTATTTTGGCATATGTTTTATCTTTATAATGCACCGTGGGGGACCTGTGTGGAACGACATTTTAATAAAGTGTATACTGTGTATATTGTTGTATTGACAATAAACCAAATCTTAATCTTAGTACCCTGTCTGCACTACTCATGCCAAGGTACCTACACAGGATCAGCAATCATCCTTCTTACTAGCCCAGCTCCTTACTTAAACTCACCTGCCTTCACACTAAATGTGAGTTTCTCTAGTATCTAATGCTACCCTGACCTGCCTGCCTGTCCTTCATCAGTCCTGTCCTGTCAAGTACCTGTTACCTTCATACTCCCCTGGTGTACTTACCTTTTATTCCTCGTGTCTTTGTAGGACTGATTCCCCCAATTAATGGTTTCTCCTGCTCAGAGACACTGACCACAATAACCTGCTGGCCAATTCCATGTCTGTCTGCACTGGTTGCTAATAAATCCTCTTTGTTCTGCATTTGAGTTCAGAAATCTCCATTTGTTACACAGCTGCTCATCAATACATAGCTTAGTTTCTCACGGCAGGCTTATGCAGCCAATATTTTCCTCAGAATCATCCAAATAATTGATTACTGTCAGGTTCTCTTGCCATTGACTCAAGTTTAATGAGCACAATTTGATGCAGACTTGGTACACTCTGACGTCAAAGTCTTTCTGTGGGAGTGGTATTCATATAATTTCCTAGAAAATGGATGACAGTAATCTGAATCACCCTCAATGACCTGGAAAAAAATTCTCTGCTTTATACAATGATTTAAACAGCATATAAAAATGTGTTCTTAAGATTTCAGTGACCATTACAGCTGACACCATTCACTGTCAAGTAAATCAATAGCATATTACTAAGACATATTTAACTTATTTTATTTTGCCCACCCTTTCTCTTCCCACAAAATGTGGTGATTGCTTGGTACTAAAAAAGCTGTTTCCTAGTACAAACCTCCACCACACATGCATCGGTTAAAAGCCCAAAATGTCCACTTAAATTTACCTCTAGAAATTTTAAAAGTGCTAAAAACTGATTGCAAGTTTAAGTTTTATGTTTACAAAGGAGGACAGATTTGAATGTCATCCATAATCCATGATGATCACCAGGACTTTTCTCTGAGGTACAAGGTATACCTGAGTGGCTGTCAAGGATGTGTACACCCATTGCGGTTAAATTCTGGGTGGAACATTGGTCTTATTTGGAGAATTTCAGACAGCAGTCCAGACACATTCCAAAGCTGCAAGAATCCTGTAATTAAGCTAAAGGAACTTAACTGATCTTACTGAGAGCCCAATAATTGCATCATGCATTTCTACAAAGAAGAAAGCTAAAGTGGTAGGGAATATTCGTGGCCAAATGATCCTCAAGGTGAAATCCACCTTGGTTTACAGGTCTTTGGCCTCTGATTCTAGTGTTGGGGTTGATCTAAGCATAAACATGGCCGGCCCCAAGAAAAAGGGCAATGGCACTATCCCAAGGGTCAAGAGAATCCATGCCTTGGTCTCGCTGTAAATGCCTTTGAATGGTAGGTACTCAGAATGAATCAGGAGAGGTCTTCCCTAAAGGAATCCTGAGGTTTGTAAACTAGCATGGAATAACAAGATCAACACGGTCAGTTTCTCCTACTGCCAAGTCAGTCTCAACTCTAGCTCCACTGTATGCATGCTGCCAAAGTATTCTTTAATAACTGGACAAGGTGGGGATCCAAGTGAGGGAGCCTCAAGTTTAATTGCAAAATTAAATTCACAAATAGGCAGTCAAAAACCGGGCAGAGCCAAATAAAACTAAAGAAAAAAACTTCAATTAAAATCCAAGTCCACAGCCCTAAGACAGGCTGAAAGCTACCAAGCGGATACATGCAGTATTTAGCCAAGAATCAAATTCAAATCAAGCAGAGGGTTAGGAAAAACAACAGGAACGCAAGCAGGGGTCATAGATGGAAATCAGGTCATACAACAACCCCTCTGTATGGTGTGACACTCAATATTGCACAAAAAGATCATTTAATCCATGGCAATTAAGTAGGTTGATGAATGGTTGATAAATTATAGGTGAGTCTAGTTCAGAAAATGTGGAGTGAGAACCAACTGGGTGTGGTCTGCTTGTCAGTGTGACAGGGATGCCAGCACAATGACACGTAACATTTTTTAAAACTTCATACTCATTGTATAATTACCACAAATATAGTTACAGTTACACTTATGTAAACACCAAAGTAAAGCAATATTTATACAAAAGGTTTAATAATTAAAATTCACCCAGCCCACAGCCTTGGAAAATTACGAAGGCTATTTAAAATGGCATCAAAACAATACTTAAATAAAAGAATTTTGTGCAGCTGAACTTTGTGCAAACTAATATGCATTTCCTTATTTATTTCAAAATTATTCCTAACCAAATTTATAGAAGTCAAGAAATTGGAATTTACATATGCATTATATGACATTTAACCACCAACTGTTTGTCATTAAAAATGCTAAAATACTGTACATTCCCTTAAATGTTGTCAAGTAATGCAAATATTTAAAAAAATCCTACCCTAGAGAGTGAAGGGTAACAAGGATCGGGTACAGCAGACGATTAAATTACATATGAGCCTCTTAAAATGAAGCAATAATGCATATACTGTCTTATAAGAAATCAATTTGACACTGAAAATGGTTGTATAAATATGATTGTTTAAAA
This sequence comes from Stomatorhinus walkeri, assembly GCA_026784285.1. Lineage (NCBI taxonomy): Eukaryota > Metazoa > Chordata > Actinopteri > Osteoglossiformes > Mormyridae > Stomatorhinus > Stomatorhinus walkeri. The sequence goes on along the minus strand of JAODUD010000062.1, from coordinate 10,342,186 downwards.
AACATAAACTGAAGCACAGCACTGGAAATATGCCTGTCAGGTTCTACAGGCTACGGCGGTTTGTTAAAAGAAATCGGGCTGCGCCATCAGTTATGCTACAGAGGCAACTTTCTTGCAGTCGCCACTTCCCTGAATCACAGGTATTGAGTTTTCTTGCTTGTGCTTGTTCCAACAAGGCATAGAAGAAATGAAGAAACTGAGGCCTCCCACCAATACACAGCCTCCACTAAGGTAGAAAGCAAGGTCATAGGACTGTGTCCAGTCATAGATCCAGCCTAAGAACAGATGAAACAAGAGATAATTGATAAAGAACAATTACCATAGATTTTAAAGAACATATTATCAAATAATATATGCATATCAAAGCCATACAACTACTTTCATATTATTTATTTAATATTTATCATCAAAATACAATAAATCAGTTCTCTACTCTTTATGTTGCTCTGACGTACAGAAAGGTCTTACCTACAAGCGGAGGTCCAAGCATAATACCAAATCCTCCAAAAAACATTAGAATACCATAGGCTTCGGTCAGTTTTTCAATTCCAACAATCTTGGTGGTGACATAGGGTGTTATAGACCAGTTCCCTGAGAAGAACCCTACTATCCCCGAGAGGATTTGAAGACCAATATAGCTATTAGATATTGGAATGATGAATAGAGCAAGCCCTGTGGCAGCAACTGTAAAGGCGTAGAGATACAGGCTGTTGATCACCTTAAGATCAGCCATCATTCCCAGCACGAGCTTGCCCATACCAGTAGTAATAGCTACAATGGAAACCAGGGGTATAACTCTGATGTCAACGATGAAGCCCTCGCTTTGTGCCAAATCCTCCATGAAGAGCACAGGAGGGAAAGCCCCCAGGCTGTAGAGGAAGAGGGTGATGCAGAGTGACAAGAAGATTCGATCTTTCAGGAACTGGCTGGTGGTGTACATGTAGGTCGCGTAGGCTTGTTGTTTGTTCTTAATACTCTGTACCAGTGCAGAACTACCACAGAAGCTGCTGTTGAAATCCAGTGAGTCTTTGGTGTCAACAGTGATCAGCAGGTCCTTGACAATCAAGCCCTTTTCAGTGTCTACCGTAGTCTTAACTGGGTCTTCAGTGGCAAGTGGCTCCTCAGTCTGCTCTAATGCTGCCTTCTGCTTGAGGTAGAAGCCTGGCAAATGCAAGGGCCTCATTGGTCCAGCACAGGCTATGAGGTTCAATGACAGTGCTCCAATGATCAGTAAACATCCATCAAGTCCATACATTTCAATGAGTTCATTCTGAGCAGTGGCATACAAAAAGCCCCCCACACTTGTACCTAAGAACAAATATAAAGAAAAGCTTGCAATCGGACACTATTTTGTATTGTATAAAAACATTTGCATATATAAGGTGAGTCATACCTGTCGTTACGATTCCCAGTGCAAGGCCACGTCTCTTGTCAAAATACTGACAAGTAATGGTCACGGTGGCAGCATAAACTAGTCCACAGCCTAACCCTAGGAGAAATAGTAAACATTTTAGTAAACACATACGTTTCAGAACAACAATTTACAAAATGAGGTACTGTGAAAATGCATTAATGGTTAAATCTTTAGAAATAGCAATTTCTATATGAATTGCCATCTGTCACAGGTGGAACCAGTGCTGATCAACCCAACAGGTGACACAGGGCGCCATTATCTCATGGGGCTCTGACTTAGCGACCATGGGGCCCTGACTTAGCGACCATGGGGCCCTGACTTAGCGACCTCTAGCCACCACCACACCGCCTGGTGTCCGTCTCCCCAGCAAGAATAACCACCAGCGTATGCAGAGTGCCAAGTGAATTTGGGTGGTGAAGCTTGCCAGGTGTTGGGAGTGGGGGAGTGTAGGGATGGGGGGTGGCCAGGGGGGGGTTGCCTAGGACTCTACACGGGCCTTGATGAGCACTGGGAGGAACAGTGGAAGTAAAATACACATTTTTCTTTTTTGTGTATTATACATAAAGGCAATTTTGAATGTATCAGTCAGTTATCAATCAGTTACTCTTTATGAATATTATGAATTATAATTAAAATACAAAGTGATCAGTCATGCATATCAGTGACACTTACCCACAACATTAAAATAAACAACAAAACACCTGCCTTCTTTAAAACTATGTGCTGTTTTTCAAATGCTTACACCTTTATCGTTTATAGCATAACCTTACCGACGACAATTCCATATGAAAAGATAAGAAACTGCACATTGGGTGCAAAAGCACTGAGCATAAAGCCCCCAGCAACCATAACACCACTGAAGATTGTGACAGGTCTGGCACCGAAGTTCATGACACAGGCACTGCAGATGGGACCTAGAAAAACATAGAGAAAAGCAGCGTTGCATTTTACATGTGCAATGGTAAGAGAAACTTTCATTGATAAAAAAAACACTTACGGTTTTATGACCAAAGATCATAAATATTGGGATTCAATGAAGACATCAGTGTCTTTTCTCTATTTGAAATGAAAGGAGCCTGTCTGTTGATTTGTAGTTTGTGTTGATACACAATAATAACGTGTTTTTCCCATTTCACATGCTCTAGTGAGGAAGCACAGTGGAATGTAGGAAGCACTGTGACATCATATCTCTGAGGATATGGTTGATTCCTTGCACCCGGCTTTATATGTGTGGCGGATGCATGTTCTCCCAGGTTTTCTGTGGGCTTCCTCCTGCTGTTCAGAAACATGTGCCGTGATGGACTGTATACTGTCCAAACCACCCTATACCCTGTGATCCCTGGGACAGCTTCCAGACCCACTGCACTAATGAAAGATGGAAACATATGCTGTGGCTTATTTTTTATCCAGAGAATGAATTTGTGAAATTTAGCTTTACTGATGCAGCTTCTAACAATACTGGTGTGTGATTAAATGTTACATCTGCTTATGGTTAGAAGATAAAAAGTATGAAATCATCTTCACATTTAAATCTACACTATTTCTGTCCTGCTTCTACAGCCATTTTTTTGATAGTAGTTTTAAAAAACAGTATTACAGTTGTTTGCGTGACTATTTCTTTTAAATGTTCCTCATACACCTGACTACTCTCATACATGGTAGATTGTCTAGTGAACTAAATTTGAATAATGCTAAGATTGAATGCACCAAAAATATTAGATTGGTTGGCTTTGGATGTACTGATGAAAACCAGTCACAATTCAACCACAGTAAACCCAGAAACAACATGCAAGCTCCATGCACAGATAGCTAGAGGCAAGACTTATCCTCAAATGTGGCGGTACCCAGTAAGCCACAATGCTACCCTATGGTCTAGCATGTATTTACTTTATTTTACTTTGTTCCTTTGCATTTGGCGAGTGGAATTCACACAATATATTTGACAGTTGTTTAGCGGCAAATCTTTGCATCTGACATCCATACATTAAGTGAGCAAAAACTAAATTCATACAAATGTAACTTTTATACTTATTGAGGTGTAGTGGCCTTTGTGAAATAGACTTACTTGCAATCAGTCCAACACCGGAAACAAGAGAGCCCACCCAGGCAGTCAGGCCTTTTCCTTCCTTGAAGGCTCTAAGCCATTCTGGATACAGAACACCAACAGATAGGGGAGACCCGTATGCCAAGAGCTGGCCCATAAAGGACACTAGAACAATGACCCATCCCCAACCACCATCCAGAGATTTCTTTGAGATATCTGAGCTCATGTTTAAGCTTGGCTGTCTCAACAGGACCTCCTGCAAAAGAAAAGACAAAATACCTGGAACAGTTAATCTCTTTAGATCAGAGATAATCATTATTATTATTATTATTATTATTATTATGAATACAGCTGCAAGCAGCAATAATGTGGCCAAGCACACTGAAAGAAATTGTGAAAGAATGAAATATAAAAACATATTACCAAATGAACATAGATCATATACCACAAGTACAAGCTAACAAACTGAAACATTAAAAAAAACTGCAACAGCAACAGGTGAGGAACAAGTATGGGAAGTAAATCACAGAGATATTTTTTCAAATTCTGCCTAAAAATTGTGATGGAGGACAGGTCCGGGAGCCTTTTTGGCAGTGAGTTCCAAAGTTTTGGAGCTAACGCACTAAACGCTTTGCCACCCATAGAAGTCAAGCAGAGGTGAGGCATCACTAGGACGCTAGCACCTGCAGACCTGAGAGAATGGGCAGGCATACAAGAGAGGAGGAGCTGTGAAATACAATGGGGAGCAAGACCATGTACGGTCTTAAAGGTTGAAATTTGGTGCACATGCCCAGACTCTGACCCTGAGTCCAATTCCCAAGGCTGGTCTCAAAAATCAAAGCAATGCAGGGACATGGTCACCCATCCAAACTATAGTGAGCCTTGGTCTGAAGATTAGAGTGTGGCTTGTATGAAATTTTATACCTTTTAATAAAATCCAATATGGCAGTCAGTAATTTGAAAAGAGTCAGCCTTGGAACCTTCCACCATGTTAGGATACACACAAATTACTTTACTATGACAAACCCATCAACAGTCACAAGCCAAAACACATCTTTTGCTTATTACAGCACCCCCTATTGGCCAAATGACAATTTTTGTTGGGCTTCCTCAAAATGGGGTTCCAAGTACAGCTAACGAAGTTAGTTCTAACATGTCAAAATATTGTTGAGATGTGACCTCACATCCTGTCTGATGGCTTTGCCATTAAATTCATTGGACGACTGTAACCATATAGTTTGACTTAACATAATGGTTTGCAATATTTTTGGTTCCAACCCTCTACAGATGATGTGTACCAAAATTGGTGGCGAGCGGATCAACGCCCAAAGATGAATATGTAGAAGTAGGTTTTCTGGAAAATTCTAAATGCCGGAAAATATGGTGGACTTTAACAATGAGTGCATTCCAACCTGGAAAAATTGAAGGTAAATAAATACCATAACCCTAAGACAAATGGTTCAAAAGTTATAAGCCAAAATGTACCTTGAAATTTGGCCTGATGCTGGTGCTACAGAGATCAATGGTTTGACCCCAAATTTGGGGAATGAATACGTATGTTTGTTCACAAATGTTCACCTAACACACACCTGAATGCTCTAGACCAGCAATCTTCTGCTTTCATAGAGGCGGTCACACTTGCTGATGAACAATTAATCAAGTGAATTTGATTAGCAGCACAAGGCTGCCACTTACCCTCTCCATTCCCATGCAGTAAGGATGTACTTAACGTCACACACACTGCGTCTACATTTTGGCTTAGTTTATGTTGAACAAATAATGACACGGTGTAATTTTTCATGTGTTGTTCATCTAAGGTTGTATTTACCTAATCTTAAGACCTGCTAAGGACCAGGTGATTTTTTAATGATATTCTTTTTCACATAGCTGTATAATAATAAATAACAACAACAACAACAACAAATAGTAATAATAATAATTAAAAAAAATAATAATAATGGTGCTCGTGTTCCTACGACCTTTCTTAGCAAAAGTAAACCATAATGAACGTAAATAATAAATTTTAATCATGTGCCCGTTTGGTAATCAGTGTAACCCGAATAATTGCTAAGCATTACTTTTTGGGTTTGGTGGAAACCGGTTTGAAGCTGTTCATGCCGGCCGGGAAGCAAGAGTAGCTTCTCAGTGCACTGTGGTACCATACACATAGATACAGCAGCAACGTTAAACAAGAACAATTATGACAAATATATGCCGGTACGGTTTACCCGTTTCATCCTTGCATGCTCTATTATTAATTGTAATTACTGTGATTTCATTAATTTGTTTTTGCATTAACAGCTAGTTATTTATAAATACGCCTACCTGTTAAGAGCAGAAACCTTCAGCTTTCAGAAAGATGCCAGTCAAATATATTTCCGACAAACCTTTTACTGTCTAAAGATCATAGTCCAAATGTCAACGATTTAAATTTAGCACTCGCGTTTTAGTAAACATGAAATAAGCTGGAGCAATGTATACGTAAATCATGTTGAGGAAATGTACACGACACGCTTAACACTGATTAAAACCTGTGATTTATCCTTTCAGATGCCTTTTAGATCTACGCTGCGGCACTTTCATTGTTGACATTTCGGTTACTCCAGTTGAAACCGGTCACATGATGGCAATACTGTGATAATATAAGCATTTTGCGTCTGCCGCCGCTGGGGGGCGCTAGCTGCTACACAACCGACGGGCCTTCCATGCATCTGCATTATCTCAGTCTTTTATATAGCCCGATTTTATATAACAGCTAGGCAGGTAGCAAAGTACGGCCTGACAAGACTCCTCCCCCCCAGGAAAATCTACCTAGGGAAATCTATTGGTTGGGCTGCCTCAACCAAAGGAAATTTATTCCTGGCTACGGGCCTGATAGTAACTTTTACACATCAAGCACATATTTCATTTGTATAAATGTTTATAATATGTTTGAAGTCAAAATCCGAAATTAAATTGCCGATGAACTTGAATCACAAAATTTAAAAAAGATTATTTTATGTACGCATTTAAGCACAAATAACAGCAGTTGTATTGCAAGTCTGGAAATAATTATTTATTAAGCATAAAACGTAGAAATACCTTCAGTATTTAACAAAAAAATCTGTCATGAAGCAGAAATGCGTGTCGCATTATATTATACTTACCAAAATCTGGTTCACTGTAATTACAAGAATAATCATTGTTAATCGGTGTCCTGGCTGTTGTTTAAACAGATTACATTGGATAGTGCATTCTTGCAGCTACAGTTTGCCAAAATGTACTGGTATTTCCACTGAATTAGCTTGCTATATTCTTTATAAAGAATAATGTAGATATAGGCCTGCATATATTGTAACGCTGGAGGTACCCATCATTCAGCGCAGCATGTGAACCAGTGCCAACCATGTAATAGTGTAAATACTTCCCTGAATCTATCATATATCACGGTGTCATTGCTCTGTATGTAATGTTATGTGCAGCGTTAATGTTCATAGTTGTGATCAGTGGTGCATGTGCGCCCGCTGCGTGTTGGAGCGGTCGGGGCGGCCAGCACAGTGCGCAGGGAGGATTGGTAACGTTGTCAGGTCAGCGGATTTCGCGCATAACTGTGCTATTTCGAAAATAAATATTAGTGGGCTGCGGATTTCGGAAAAGAAATGGCTTCGAATCCTCAGTAATACTGAATCGCTAGCCACCGAAAGTCAGAGACAAACACAGACAGAAATAAGCAAGGCTGCGAGCTCCAACGCATGTCTTCCGGCAAATCTATTTTATTCCATTATAAACCAAAAATTAGCTACATTCGAAGCGTTGGGGTAGTTAGCAAACCCTACAGGCGACTTACAAGATAATAAAACTGCTACATGCATGCAAGTACATGTGCATGTGTGCAGCCTTGTCCCGAATTGAACATCTCACTCCAGCCAGCTGAGCACAATCGGCAACCCTGGGAGAGGTCGAGCGCGTCCGTCGATGTGACGTCATTGTGAAGCATCTCCCCCCTAAAGATGTCCAAGGCTTGACTGATGATTTAATTGTTTAAAATCCATTAATCAACCAATAATCCAATTAACCAACGTAACGACTGTGCAGAGCACAAGAAAAAATGCATTACCTTTATAGATAGCGCCATGTAACTTAACATATAGAGTAATAACTTAGCGAAAGAGTAGAAGTTCAAAAAATATACCTCAAACAAAACATTAACACACCACTAACCGTGCCTTTTCACGACCACCAACCTTGTGCCGCTTCGGAGGGTCCGAATCATTGTGTCTCAGCTTCTTTTCTTATCCTTTCTTCTTTACGTCCGGTCAGTTCCCTTTTTATCTTGCCGTAATAACTTATTAAAGCTAGGCACGTCATTTCAAAGTAAAAGTCCCTCAAAACAAAGTGAAACCTAAGGCAATATAAATTTACAAAAATTATATAAAAAGTAATACCTTAGGCATATTTAATACTACAATATTTTCTTGGAAAACAAAAAATATTTAAGATATAGTATACTGGGATTTCAAATACTGGACTAGTTTCAGCTTTCGTTGGGCCAATTTTAAGCAGACCTTAGGCTGGAGGTTTTTTCTGGTAACACTGGGTATTGGGGATGGTTGGGATTTGTGTTCGGTGTTTTTAAAAGCTGAAAAAAAGAGCAATCCCGTTCAAATACCCCTGCCTCGTCCATTTGGCACCGCCGTGATGCCTGGATCTGCTTCTCATTACAAGATATGGAAAGTACAAAAGGTTATGTCAGGCAAAAAAAAAGTGCCAACTGAACACATTTATTTCATACAATCATTGGAATGAATGAAAACTGTAACTGAAAAATTTATTTGTCTCAAATCAAAGAATATAAACACAAAAACAGAAAAGGGGTTTTTTATTTCACTTTATTTGGGGATTTTATTCAAAAACAGTGCTTTACAATACATTTGATGAATAATTTACATAAACTCCGTGACGTCATATATAAAATGAACAGTAATAACAATGAACACTGGCAGAAGTTTGACCGCACAATGTGCTACTTAAAATAACAGCGTCACTGTGCTATTTGAAAATAGTTCTTAGACGAGCTATTTTGGGGCTTCAATAGCTTAGCAATTACACCAAAATAAGCTTCATACTCCTGGAACTAAGTACATTTATTATAATAATGACATAGTTATAATTCTTGATTTGTGTCTGATTGTAAGAAAGCAAGAATAAAAAAGGACGTGAAAGGAAACCAGATAAATGGTTTGCAAAGGCGACTCTGCCAAATTCTGTATATTTACAAGGCTATGTGTAATGCAGTGGTTACTGAAATGGAATAACGCAAAAATACAACATAAGCAGTTGCTTTAGGTATCTCAATAGCTATATCAAACAGCTTTTTCATGTAAGAATGATACATTGTATATTTTTCTTGAATAACACAAAATAAGCAAACCATTTATCATATTAAAAATTCCTCCATCCCGTACTTTACAGTTCTAAAGAATGACAGTGATGGTCTACAATTACCTCACACACTCAAAAAGTTGAAGTAATGTTTTTCATTTCATTATCACAATTACAGCAGCAAAAGCTTGGCAAATCTTCACATCTTAAAAACAAATATTTAAAGAGGTATTCATTTAAAAAAGAATCTGGGAGGAAATTTTACAATATGAACTAGTTTTATAATGTGACAAAAGTCAAAAGTGTAAGATCCGGCATATACACATTTTCATTTCTCAAAGAACACACAATGTTCTAAGTTTAAAAATTATTTATGCTAAAATTAATTATTTGAATGATTGTAGTTGTGCCGCACATATTAGCACTACAAGCAACAAAATTCTCTGGGACCATTTAATATGGACAGATTCAAATAAGTAGGAAATATTTGGCAAAAAAATCCTTTTTGAAAAACATCAGCATGAAAAGTAATACAATGCTAGGATGATTATGAATGACTGACTTAGAAACTTCTACAGCTTAGTCAATACATAATACATTTACATACATGATGTAGTATGTGAGTCTATACATATAACTCACCTCTTACAGTAATCAAACTTTCAAATCAGCACAATCTGTCAGTTAGCTATATATTGAAAATGAAACTCCTCCAGTAGACTGTTTCAAGAGAACATGAAATGATGTGTGTGTGTGTGTATATATAATTTTTTTTTCCTCCATAGTGGGAATTTTAAGAACAGTTTGAAATTGTTGGAGCTGACATGTTATGAATGGAATGCGTGTGTGTGTATATATATATATATATATATATATATATATACACACACACTTTTAAAATTCTTAGTATGGTGATAGCAATAACCTAAAACATAACTTAGAAAAAAAATTAAAATAAGGAAAATTGCATGCACCAAAATTCTGCATAAATGGATATTCTGAATAATAAATATTCCCATTTTCATAATCTCAAAAATGTTACATGGTACATTTGAAGGATTTTTTTTTGTTAAAATTAACCTAGCTTTTTCCCATTTATAAACAGTATACTTGCTATTATATTTATACAAGAATGTGAATTTATTGTGAATTTTTTTTATAAGTGGAACTAAATTATGTCCAGAGCATAAGATTCAGTGCTGAAAACTATTTTAGACTATTTTACAAGAAAATTTACATACAGTAAAATCCCTAATAACCTTTTTCAAAATAAAGAAAATTTACACCCTGACATTGTGGTTTCAAGAAGAAACGTAAGGCGAGTGTAGAGAGTGATTAAGGAGTAATTCAGTTTCAGAGTGTTTCTTCCATCTTGGTAACAGGAAATGTCTGCGCTTTATCTGTTGCAGTCATGGTCCTTTCCATGTCTCTACTGGTGTTTCCCAGGCGTCCACACCATGATCCAGGTCCTCAATAGGAAGCGAGGCAGCACATGGCACAAGGCTGAGTTACACCCTGGACAGGATGCCAGTCCAGCGCAGGGCACATACATGCACAAATACAATCACATCCTATGGGCAATTTAGAGATACCAATTAGCCTAACTGCATCTCTTTGAACTGTGGAAAGAAATCAGAGCAGCCACAGGAAATTCATGCAACAGAGAGAGAACATGCAAACACCACTGATGCAGAGCAGAGAAATGATTAAAACCCCCAACCTTGGAGGGCAAGAGTGATACCAACTGAACCGACATGCAGCACCAAACTCATTCAAGAATCCTCAAATCTACCTGCACCATATCTTGCTTCAAGATATAATTGGCCACTGTTATTCATTCAAATGCGGCCACCTCCCAGTGTTAATTGTATTAAAACAGCCCTGACTAAAATCATTGTCTAAGGTGTAGAGTTCAGCATTTTATACAGAGAAAAACACAGCGGGAGATATTAGCATGTGCCCTCAGTCACTGACGTCTGAAATACCCCATTCAGTTATCCCAGAAAGTGAGCCGTTCATAAAAATCCCACTTGCCACAGATTTCTAAGCCTAAAGTCTTTCACCATTACCTTGCAAGTTAATATACTTGAACATTTCTGTGATCCATCCATTCCAGAAATTATAGGGTACAAGGGTAGGGGGACAGGAGAGGATGGTGGTCCATAGCAGAACACACAAACACACACAAAGGGCAATTTGGAGGTACCAATTCACCTAAAGGCATGTCTTTGGACTGTGGGAGGAACTAGACCCAAACCAAAGGAAAACTCACATGCACACATACAAAGCAAGAGCAGGATTCAAAGTTCGAACCCTGGAGGTTTGAGGTCACAGTGCTACTCAGCGAACCCATTTCCCTGATAAAGAATTTCTTGATGGGTTTTTTTTTGATAATTCCAGATTCCAGAGTTCCCACAGTCTGTCTTTACTTGAGCTCCCCTAACCCTACAGTAAAGTAAGAATGCACATACCAAAGGAAGAGAGAGTTACTATTAAGAGTAAATCTTTTTGTCTCCAGGCCTCCCTTCCCTCTTGTTCAACACAGAATCATCTTCCTGCTGTAAGAGAGACAGAGGCACATGTTGCAGTGGAATGACAACAAGGGGCCCACTGTTAAATGAGTTAAAGTCCTTGATGCGAAGAACGGAAAATTTGCATCACTTCCTCATTCCTGGGACATTAAACTGCAAATAATTTTTGGGTACCTGACAATGACCTTACTTTACCATAGACTAACTTTTGAAAACAGTTAATTGCTGCAAGGGGTGTGCATTATATGAATCTAAAGGAACAGCTCCGACATGCAGAACCTGAAGACCCACTTGTCCGCCTCTCTAAAGGATGTTATTGGACTCTCATCCATATTTCTTAACATTGACTAACTTTACCTCTCAATCAATATACCTTTTGGAAACTTTAGCTTGCCAGTCAGCTCATCAACATTTTTTTCATGGTTAAACCCTAACTCACTCTTGGAGAGGGATAACGTGACAGACAGAAACAGGCTGTGAATGATACCTTCTGGTACAACTTATAAATCTTAATTAACAGTAATTGTCTCCAGCACTGTTCCAACATATTTCATTTATTCCGCATCCTGATATGAGTTTGAGTTAGAGCTAGCAGAGACCGCTGACATTTACAACAATCACTTGCTGTGTATCTATATACTGATTTCATTTCATATTACTACTTTAGAATAAATATGCACATATACTAAGACTTGAAGACATATAAGACACTTGTGAAAACCTAAATCAGTAAAAATCGATATATTCCCATTATAACACCCACTTGGCTCATTACCTGAACTTTGAACCTGGACTCAGCAGTGGTCTTCTCACAGCCTGGTCCCACTCTTTCATCATGTCTTGTACCCTCGGTGGTTGATTCCTGCATCACAGGTGAATTTTCCGTATGCTTTCCATTTTGCTTGTGACTCCCTGTATGTCTGTGGGATGATGAAGTCATGGACTTACTGGAATTCTCCGTGCTAAAGAATAGCATTATGCTGAAAACAATGAAGCCTTAACCATTATTAAACATTAAGTACCTGTTTTCATGTTGATTTGTCGTTTCAGAGCTCAATGAACACTTTGAGGTGGACGGCTCCATATTTGAATTTGAACTCCCACCGTTCCAACCTGGAATTGAAGACATGTCTTTTTCTGCGGGTTGTTTTACTGTGAAATTTGCCTCAGCTTTCTCCACTGTTATTCCCTCACCATGTGAGCTTTCCTCTGTATCTTCTAAACAAGATTTAAATTTCTCTGTTATTTCGTCTTCCTCCTTGTCAGAAACAGAGTCACACCCCTCTCCCTCTGCAAAGGCCCAGGCGTGAAGGGCAAAATTCACATCACCCTCCAAGGACTGTCCTCCTAATATGTCTTCTTTCTGCCCTCGATCAAATAACAGACCTTGCTCTTTTATCACAGTTGCAAAATCACGAAAGCCCAAGGGGCTACAAGATTTGCAACTAAGGTCAAGGTCTTCTTCTCTGGAGCTCTTATCTTCGCCTTCAACCTCTGGACCATCAGGACAAATGTCCTTGGTGATGGAGTCAGGGGGCTTTTCATCTGTAGCTGTGCTGCAGGGTTCTTTGCGTCTACACGGTTTTGTACTAGAAGGGTCTATGCTAAGGTCTTCACTAATGACATCATCATTCCAGAGAGGGATGTGCTCATGACTCAGCAGTATGGAAGGCTGCAGTTCCATTTCATTGCTGGGGTAACCTAAGTAACATAACACAATTGCACTGACAATCAGCACACTGGATGAATAACAAACTATGTGAATGGTTTAAATAAAAGTTGACAATGTAACAGATTGATAACATACACAACAGTAAATAAAAAATAATGTAAAAATGTAAAGCCTACTACAGTCATATCTGGCAAGATACATTCATTTCTATTCATCTGTATTTTCTCATCAGCGTTTCAAGTTCATAGACAGTCAATATTATGTCAGTGCACACAAAATGCAACAATAACTATAAGCACGTTGAAATGTCAATAGAAAAACATGACAGAAGGTTCTTGGCTTCAGCGGAATAAAGTTAAACAGAACAATGTCAGTTCAGCTATAAATTATAGTAAAAGGGAATCACAAAGTTATCATTTGAATGAGGCTGTGAAAATGTAATCGGATATTTTAAAGGACTAGTGATGTAAAGCTGCGCAGAGGTCCAGTGTGCGTGGATACGTTGGCTGTGGTGTCAATAGGACCTCTTATGAAAAGTGCATGGAGGTGCTAACACTGGGATCTTCACACTGCCTCTGAGATGTGCTACTGTGTAATGCTGGAGAAGCATAAATGGGATATGCTCCCAGGCTTGATGACACTCCTGACACTTAGCCACCGGCTGGGAGTTGAGGTGGGAGAGGGAGAATTGAAACACACTAAGTGCTTGCGAGAAATGACTCAAAAATATAGACGACGCAAAGTATAAACTGAGTAACACGACAAGACGGGCATGAATACGATGATGGAATGATGAACAGAAGCAGTGGGATTACTGAAAGGAGGGGGCCGAAGAGCCTGGTTTAGGGGCAGGGAAGGATGCTGTGTAGCGCAAGGTGGGTATTTTCCGGGAGAAAGGCCTTTAAGATTAAGCACTAAAAACAGCACAGACGATCTTCAGTTACAGTATAAAAATAGTAAATAAACCAATAAATTAAAATTCACTCTTGGCGACTGAACCAAGCCAGAAACATCAGAACTGAATCTGCTTGGGGGAAGAGATGCTTCCCCCTGAATGAGTGACTCCAGCCCCTTCTTCGCCACTATTTTCCTCTTTTATTTCCCTAAATCACAACCTTTACGTGGCATTTGCCTTCGCCCTCGTCTCCAGTGCCTCCTTGCTCGCCACAACACATGAAGGCATTATCAACGTATTAGTTAATGGCTAAATCCTGAAATTTCTGGTGTAAATGATACGCCAATTAATAATACACCATTTCGGTTCTTTATGAGTGGAAAAATCCAGTAACCTACATAGTAAAACTATTTTGTTCTGATCAAATATGGCATAACTTGCCAAAACCTATATATATATATATATATATATATATATATAAAACATATCCATTGATCTTCTAGCCATTTGCCCTGGTCAGGGTTGCAAAAGTATTCTTAGAATGAATTTTGGTCTAATAATCAGGACAACCAAAGCCACAACGAGGGAATGTCAATCTGGCCATTTTCAATAATCATCGATTCGATTTCATCATGAATGGGATGTCAGTTCCCCACAGTACACGCACACAGGCATCCAATTTCTGAGAAAAATACAAACCAGAAGACCCTGAAAGCTACATACCGATGATTATTTCTACCAATTTCAAATTATAAGTAACATCAGATTTAGAGTTGACTTAAATGAGGCTAACCTTTACCATTAGCCTGCTCCAGGAACACAGCACTGTCTTCTGCAAAACTTCGGGTGCCTGAAATGTTTCCATAGTCAAATATTGGGCCTTCTAGTAGAGTCACAATATCCATTCGATTGACTTTGGTCAGCACTGCTGTTAAGGCATCCGCTGTAACAGATAAATGTGCATTAACAATGTAATTATCTCAGCTCATAAATAATTGTCTTATGTATACATATCAAGTGTACAATACAATCCTAAACAATTACAAACATTTTCATTAACCGGCTCATTCACTGCTAATAATACTTCAGAATACTGTGATTTTACTTGCAAGTTTTTCTCAGTTTGCACCACTAGTTCACAGTTAAAATACACATTTAATGATAAGAACTTTAAAAAGTAAGTTGCAATTATACAGTAATGTTTACCTTCAGTTTGAACCAACTGACCTTCTATTGTGTAGAGGTACGAAAGGAAAGGTCTATCTTTGCTCATACACACCAGAACAGAGAAATGGTGAGTCTATCTTTGCTCATACACACCAGAACAGAGAAATGCACTTACTTGTAGCATTTGTACCATCTCTGCCAACCCATTTCTTTAACAGCATGAAACTCTGAGCTGCCAATGAATTTGGGTTCTCCACTCTAATGTTATTTATTTCATCAACAGAAAAGTTCATTTCCCTGGCCAGCTCTGCAAGACAAATGTGTATTATTTTATAGACGTGTGATTTCTCAGTGCAGGGGACAGACTAATCATGCATCAGACCAATCAAAGACCATAAAATGAAGACGACTAAAATTTAATATGCATTTACAAAAACTGCAATTATTAATCAAGAATAATCATCCAAGCACTGCATCTTCCATAACACATCTTGTATAGGGTTGCACAATTCTAAAACTATCTTTTTTTATTATTAACTGCTAATATATTTATTATCAGTCTATTTAAAACTGCTTTCCCTCTATAAGTATCTGCTTTACGACTCTTTATATCCTACCTGTCCAGCTCAGGCCCAACTGATCAGCTACGATAGCCATCCTGAGGTCAGTCCTCTCGCAGGGGCTCTGTGGTCCTGGCGTGCAGAAGAGGAATGCGTTAAAACCTCTGATTTGGTTTATGCTTGCAAAATAGATTTGTAAAACAGACTGCTTATTTTCTAGCCATTTAAAAAAAAAGCCAAAATATTGAGCTTGAGCTCTTAGAAATGAGGTTTTTGTCAAGAGAAAACTTGACTTTCATCAAATATTATTTATTCATGTTACATCAAACTACTAGGATAGAAAACAAAGATTCCAAAATGTTCTGTGATTTTTAAAATGGCAAGAAAGGGTAGCAATCACTGTAATGGAGACTACTGTATATGGCTAACAGGTGCTCAGAATATACTGATATTTATGTATTCCATGAAACTATGCAGGCAATATATCTCATGAAAAACTAAACATATGTCCCATTCCATAGAACTACAGAAGGTGATTTCACAGTTTAAAATGAAGTTACACATGCGGACAGACTGTATTCTGCTAAAGCTCTGTGGCTATGATTCTATATTAAACTGGCTGGTCACTCACAGGGATGGCAATCCAGAGCACCATAATTTTGGCATGCTGTAGTAACTGACTACTCGAGAAGACTCTTCAAGACAGCACACAGATGACAATGACAGAATGACAACTACAACTGTCACGCCACAGGCAATCACAACGACTCATGCACTAAGATCAACAAGTTGAAAGTTTTACAAACTAGGCTCGATCTCCGCGGCGGGGCTCCCAAAGGGCCCAGCAACCTGACTGCCTTCATCCCCAGTCCGCCTACTTCTCCTTCTCTCACTGCAGACCTTTCCAGCTTTCGCTCCTATAGGCTCAGTTTTCAGGTCTCTAGCAGACCTCGGTGTGAAAGATGGTTGAGAGGCTTCTGACAATGAGGTGCTTCTTGATGTGCTGTCTTCATCGGATATTTCTGACTGCATCTTTTTCTCTTCATCAGAAAGGCGGTCCACAATTTTTAATGTCTGTCCACTAATGCCCTTAAAGTACTCGATGGAGCATTTACAGACCTCATTTAAGTGATTATTGTCTGGGTTAGAAACTGAACTGCTGCTTAATGTAGATCTCTTAACTGGCACCTTGGTAGGCAACTGCCTTGGTCTTTCTATTTCAGGTTTTAAGGACCTGGACACAATCGGTACTGGATTACTTGCATTACTCCTTTTAAACTCCTTTATTGGAATTTTAGATTTGGGTTCAACAGCTGCAAAAGGGTCTACTCTTTTCCTCAAGTATCTATTTTTTTCTTCAGGTGTGACTATATGTTTTGAGTTCAACTTTCCAGCCGGTGTACTCTGCATATGGGAGGAAAAGCCAGATGCTTTAATTGGCAGTCTTGATTTTAGCTGCTTCACCTCTTTTTGCTTGGTCTCATTATTCTTTTCTTGCTCACAATTCATAACATTTCCCTTGACCTGCTCTGTTTCAGGACCAAAAAATGCCTCTATCCTACTAACTTGTTGTAGCGATGGCTTTGAGGATGACTGTAAACTAAATACTATGCTGCCACACTGAATATAATTAGCTTGAATACTTGAAGACTCAAAGTTATTGTTGTTGTTGGAGTTGTCTGCAGGGAAATCTTTTCTAACAGCAGATTCTGCAGTTCTGTGTTTGTAAAGCTGACTTTCAGCATCTATTTCTATTTCCATGTTCCCTGGAAATTTATTATTTGTTACATGCCCAGAACTAACCTCTTTTTTTACAGCAATGGATGCTGCTATTCCCATTTTAATGGGAGTATGTGATTTAGAATCAAGTTTAGAAGCCATTACCATACATGAGGATGTCTCTGCTATGTTATCATCGCATGATATGTCGAGACAATCAGTGCCGATCTCAGTTAGCCCACACTTGTCTGCTTTAGTGTCAGTGAGGGCATCTACCTTTACACTTGCAACTTTCTCCCCTATAAGTGACTGTGAGATAACTACCCCTGGACTTTTGACCCTTTTCCCTCTGTCCCCTGACTTCCCTTCAGAGGAATGCTCACCAATCTGAAAAAATTGAAGTCTTTCTTCAACAAAATCCCGCTTGCTCATGTCAATTGCGCCACTGCGAGTCATCTCAAACATCTTCCCTTCGTGGAAGGGGAAAGGGTTTGGCTCGCTAGTCGGAGTACTTTCATCGGTTGGTGTTCTAGCAGGAGTTGTATCTGGTGTAGTTGCTTGGGATCTGTCCTCCACAGCTAATCCAAAAGGCTTAGGCTCTTCATCTTTTGTTTTACTATCAAAGTTTCCATCATCTTCACCTTTGCTGGACCAGGGATCAAAGTCCAAACCTTCTGAGGCAACAGTTTTGAAGGGAGTATTAAACTCCTCCTCTAGATGGTAGCTAAAGTAGCTATTTGAAAATCCTGGCCTGTCAGGGTGTCTACCCTCCAACGAGTATACCGTTTCCCCATCTTTGCTAACTTCTGTTTTAATTTCTGCAGAATCATCATTTTCTTTTGTTTCCTCCCCTCCATCAATTGCTACCTTCTCCTCTTCCTCAATAACCTCAAGCTTTGTCTGGCTAAAGGAACGATCGCATGACTTTATGGAACTCTCTGCTGACCATCTACTTTTTCTACCGTCCCTGGGAAAACTTGCAGATTTTGAGCCTTGTTCACTTAATCCATCATCCTCATCTGGGAGTTCATATCCATCAAGGGAATCTATTTCTGTGGCATCTGTATCATGAGAAAACTCTGCAGTTGTGGCAATTGAACAGTCTGTAATGGATGGATCATTCCCATTCTGCTCCAATTCAAAATCATCTCCTTTTGCATCACCATTGCCGCCTGTTACTTTAGCGTGTCCATTTCTTTCCGGCTTCTTATGTTTGGACTGCTTTTCCTCTTCCTCCTCAGGAATTTTAAAGGTGTACTTCTTAAAAGAGATGGGCTGAAAGACTGATTCGTCATCACTTGAGTTGCTGTCATCAGCTCCTGTGGGCAAGGGAGTTGGAGGCAAGACTCTAATAATAGGTTCCTCGAGAAGATGCTTGTCATGCTCCTCTTGCAGGTTGACTTCCATCAATTCAGTGTCAGCCTTAGATGATGAAATGTAATTAACTTGGTGTGATTCTTGGTCCAGAGGTGGTGGCGGAGGAAACTCAATATATGCAACTCTTTTCTCATTTGTTTTCCTTCCAATCTCATACTTTCGGGTTATTGGCTCTGACTGTTTTGTCCTCTCTGGAGATAATTTGCCTTGCTCCTCTCCTTCTGATTCCTCAGAAACTTCTGGAATTGGACTGGTTTTTCCTGACATAAAACCAATGGTTGTATCTGGTATTCTAGAAGTGAGGTCATAGCTGACTTCTTCAGAACTAGGTGTTTCTTGAGTCTGAGGACTTCTGCCAGAACTATCCATAAAGGAAACTTGCTCTAGTGTGTCATCTTCAGGGCTGCCTTGGGGAGAAGATGTTTGTTTTTGTTTTACAGTATAAATTGTTCCCAGTGTCTCATGGACTGTGTGGCTTTCCTGACTGACTATTTTCCTGTAAGTTGCCTGCTGCCCAATAGCTGTTTCTTTCTCATACTGCTTGTCCACTTGAATACTGACATAAACTGGTAATGTTTTGATTTCTGATGCTGCTATTGGTGTTGTTTTGTCAGTATATGTACTGCTATGATTGGTGTGATTTGAATGTGTGTTCTTTGTTAAGCAATGTTCTAAAGAATCTGGAGAACTGATAGACTCACCCCTGGATGTACCACTCCCTTTGTGTCTGTTTCTAGATATCTCAGAGGACACAGGAAAAGTTCTTGACTTTTCAGACTGACAAGTATTTCTGGCATTAACTGTCATTTTGACAGGAATCTGAGATTCAATCTTTTTTTTAAAGGTATTTTTTGAAGCACTATCAGTGTTCACAACTTCAGGGAAACTAACTGCTTCTGTTGAGGAACCAACTAAAATTTCTTCAGATGCTGTTCCATTTTTGGAATCTTGGCATGCTTCTTTTTTGTAAGTTTTGAAAGCATCATGAAGTGAGGTATCATTTTCAGATTTAAAACTATATTGTTGACTATCCAATGTTATTTTTTTCCCCCTTTCACCCATTTCCTTGTTATTTTCTTCCTGTACGTTTTGAGAATGGTTGTCTGTTATGTTTTTTAACTTTTCACCTAATCGTTTGGGAGAGACTAGTAGTCTAATTATATCAGGATCTTTTTCAATCATCCTCTGGTTTTCACGGTCTTCGTCTGAAGTCTGCCTTTCTACTAATTTGGGAGCCTTTGTTCCACCAAAAAATTGATACACAGGAAGTTTACTTTCTCTCAGTTTTTTTACTGGAGGTTTTGTATTTGCCGTTTGAAAGGTTGTCTCTTGCTTTTGAGCATCGGATTCAAACTTCAGCTTTGCACAGCTCACCTTGGACATTTGTAACTGGAAAGACTTGACGTCCTCACCTTTCTGGTTGTCTTGAAGGTCATTTCCTTCCTTAGTTTTTCTATCAAAACTTCGGGACAAAATGTGTCTTTCTGGACTGCTTGGCAAGCTGGCACACCTTCTTTCATTATTCCATTCTTTATTACTCATAGCAGTCTTAAGCTGTGTTTTTTCTGGACTGGTACAAGCAGAACTAGGTCCAGATTGAGTTTCTCTCAGAGCCCTCTTCTTCTCTGGGGACTGCAGCTCACCATTTAGTTTTTCTGTTTTGTCACGAAAAAACTGTGAAACCTCATTCAGTTTCTCTTCAGCTTCCTTTACAGTCTGATCTACTCTGTCTTCAAAAATATGTTTTTCTTCTCTTTTGTTATAATTGTTTTCATTGAACTGCATACAGAAAGTATGTTTTGAAGTACCAGGCTCAGCACTGTAATGCAACACTGTCACTTTGTCAAAGTGATCATTTTTATTGACAGGTTTACCTGACTTATCGGCCACTTTTGTTGACAAATTCATGATAACATCTTTACTGGGAATACCAGACATTCTCTCAGTATAACAGCGACTTGAGTCCAGCGTACCTGAGTCAGCCACTAAAACCTCGTTGTCAGAATGAGATATGCCTAATTTCTCAGAAAGTACTTTCTCAGCAAATCTATAGGACTCTCTCCTCAATTCTGACGGCTCATTATCATGCCTCAGTAACTTGAAGGATTTATATGAGTCATCAATGACAAGCTGTGCAGAATCTGGAAGACTCTCTTCTTCCTGAGACACAGGGGTATTAACTCTGGATGATTCTACGCACGTCGGAATACATTCTTCAGCAGTAAATTCATTCTCTGCCTGTTGTGCTTCAAAATCATTGTCCATTTTGTCTGATAATTCTTTTATTCTATTATTTGCCTTGTAAATGTATTTCTCTTCTGGAGGTTGACGTGTTTCACGAATGATAACCTCTGTTGGTTCTGCCTTATTTCCCTTTTCAATGTGAACCTCGATGATTCTTTCAACTTTGGGTTTTAAATTATCTCTTTCATGAAGAAGTGGAGATGTTTCATTCCCTATTTGACAATAACTAGCAGCCTTATTCTCAAGTAAGCCAGTTAGCTCTCTAGAAGAATCCCAACCAGCCTGGAATGCTTTCACTATGTCTCGAACTGATTTTGTTTCATCAGTCCTCTCGGAATTATTGCTGGGGGGCTTGTGATAAACCATTCGGGTTGTAGTTGTGATGTGAGTTTCTTCTTTAACGCACATACCTTTGCTCACAACAAGGTCCTCATCTGCAGTGACTTTAAGCTGAGAAGACTTTACATTGTCTTTAATGAATCCGTTAACTTTTGTCTCTTTCTCGAACCCAGAAGGAATAGTCAGTACATTTACTTTCTCCTTAAAGGGATCCTGCTCTTCTTCAGGGGGCTCATAGCTTCGTATGACATGAACAACCTCAGTTCGTGTCTCTGTGATAACAGGTGGAATGGGAACATCATGAAAGAGAGGCTTGGGTCCACTTCCTTCTGCACTCTGAGGGGCTGAGGGGGTTTTTTCACTTCTTGTTTCAAAACCACTATCTGAAAGGGGGCTCTTATCATGGTCATGAGATACATCATCAGGACATTCTATGGCTTCAGTGCCAAATAAAACATCCGTAAGTTTACAGAACTCTTTCTCAGAACCAGAAGATCGCATATTTGAGGGTGGCATTTTAAGCTTGTGTTCCTGTAATGCTATTGCGGGTTTAAGAATGCGCTTTGTTTTTTCTTCCCCCTCTTTTTTCAGTTCATCATACCTATGTTTTACGTCTGAGATTTTTGAAAAAGAACTTCCGCCAATGTCATTTGTCAAGTAGTCGACCACTTTGGCTAAGTTAAAATCTCTATCAGATATGGATTTCTCTCTTATTTTATAGGAATCTGTGTCATAACTTTGAGGATATCTCCAGCCATTTTGTTGGGCTTCCTCTATTTCATCCTTTGTAAACTCCACCCAGCCATCTTCCATTGTTTTAGTTTTAATAACTCTGTTTTCAGTCCGTGTATCTTTTGTTAAGATTTCACTAACCTTAACTAGATCTTCTTTAACCTTCTCCACCAGTCTGTATGGTTCATCATCTTCAACTGCCAGCTGTTTTCGATTATCTGAGATATAGTCTTTAGTTGCTGACTTGGAATCAGTCTGTAAAATAGCAGACATCCTTATTAAGTCTTCCTTCATTTCTGCAACATCCTTTAGTATTTCTTGGCTAGTTGTTAATGAAGTAGAACCCATAGATTTTAGAGGAAATGCAGAGTTTAACATGGAAGACTTGACTGGTGACAAAGTTCTTGAAAATAATGACGTGTCTTGGGCATGTACTGGTGTGGACATGTTTTTTACAGGAGATAGAAATGTATTTGTGGCTTTGGACACATCAGGGAATTTTGGTTCTGGCAAAACGTTTATAACAGAATACACTGGCACAGTTATTGTACTTGATGTGACAGATGTGGTGGAAGAAGCTGGAGACCTTAAAGAGGCATAAATGGAATTCGAAGCAGGAGATCGAACTGACTGGTATGAAGATGCTGAAGAAGACGTGGATTTCAATGTGCCATAGCCTGACGCAGAGCAAGAATTAAAGGTTTTTTCTGCTTCCTCAATGGCCGCACTGACGCATGTTGTGACAGCATTATTAGTTGCTTGTATCCTTTCTTGTAAACTGTTGGAATTCCCTAAGTGTAGAAAGTTTGATGACGGGTTGCGGTATTTAACAGGTGAAACTGATCCATTAATCAGAGCAGCTGCTGAGGGAGGAACTGAGGATTTGACGGATAGAGAGAGAGATGGAGCCAGCCGTCTGCTGGATGCTCCAGCAGAATCTGCCGTCGGTTTACTGGAGGACAGGCAAGATAGGGACTTAACAGAGGAAGACGTCATGAGTCCCGTAGGGGACAAGGTAGACTTAAACGGCGCACTTGAACTGTACATGTTTAGAGCAGATTTTGGAGAAGCAGGTGGTGTCATAGTAATTGAAGACCTCTCCAGCAGAGACCCAGCTGTTGTAATAGATGAAGTCCTTGAAGACAATGATGATGTGAATCCTTTAACATATACAGAATCAGACAAAGATTTTACTGGGGAGGACATCAGAACAGTGGAAACTGGTACAGGGTATTGAGCTTGCTGAACTACAGCCTTTATCGGTGATGAAGTAGTCCTATACGACCTGATAGGTGATGCTATATCGTTAACTGACTTGATGGAAGAAGCAGTAGAAGCTCCTAGGGTGGACTTGATTGGAGATGCAGAGGTAATTGACCACACTGACTTTAATGGTGAGGCAGATGGTGTGTTGGACGACGAGCTGGAGAGGGAACCCAGTCCATATCTGACTTGCCCAGAGGTGGTAACAGGAGCCGTCGACCACGCCTGGTAAGATCTTGGTGAAAAGATTGGTTTGTAAGAGCAACCAGCAGGCACTGTTCTTGCTGCACTTCGGTCAACTGTTTCTTCATTGAGTAAATCAAAACACAGACAGAAAATCAACAAAAAAAAGTTTGGAAAAAGACCAGAGAAAAGAAATTAGCAATTATTGCGTCATCCAAAATTCAGGACAGAATAACATCTCTTAGAATTAAAGTAATAAGACACTGCAATAAGGATAGAATAAGAATGATCATTTTTTATCCAAGGTTCAATGTAAAACTTGCAGACATCAATCAAAACAAGGCAACGATCATCATGAAGCATGAACATGCAGAAAATACGCTTCTAAATTTTGCTTTATTGACTCAGTCCCTTGCCTTTTATCTGTTTGATCTTTTTTCTTAGAAAGTTTGTCTGCTTATTCTGCCTGTTTTGAAATAAAATACTAGATACATAATACCATTGCAGTATAATAATACAGATTTTGTCATTTTTCAGCATTTCACTTCCAAACCCCAAGCGCTAAAAAGCCCAAGAACCATACATTTTCACTGAAAATGTAACAAAATGCTGCAAAGTCAGCATTTAAAAAAAAAAAACAATAAAAATAGATTTTTAAAGATAAGGACAAAATACAACATTATACACTTCCAATGAGTAATTGTTCATATAACAATGGCGTCCATCCATTCATACACCCATCCACCCAATCACCCACCCACCCATCAGGGAATGTTGAAATAAAGAATAACGGCAACTTAAAATTTCACAATAAATCGTGCAAATGACAGAAACAGGAGTCTAGATTGACATTATGCAAAGTATCATTTGTAGGTAATATATGATGTATGAACTATTTCCAGGCACGATATCTGTGTGGATTACATATAGTCAAGAAGTCCCACTCACTCATTGCTGGCTCGGCCAGATAGCTGTAGCGCTTACGTAAGGCTAGTGATGCAAAATTGTGGCGTCGCTCTGGTTTTTCAGTCTGCAACAACAACAAGAAAACTGTAGATCAATTGGAAAATGGAGAATGCATTTTCGTGGCATAAATTCATTTACTGATAGAAGGGTTTTTTTCGACCTTTTGTCTGAACTGACTAAACTTCGATTCTCAGCACAGAATCAGCATTTGAACTACATCAGTTTCCTACAGTGACAGGAAATTATATTATAATGTCTTAAATGACGGTAGCTACTGGTAGCTGGATTAGGGCTATTGGCAGTCTCTAGCTGATGCAACGTGGGGGATGTTTCACTGCTTCAGCACTTGAAGGAAACTTGATCTTATACAATGCTTTGAAACTATTAAATTTGGGAAAACATTGCTTAGGCATTTAATTAAGTTTTGAGTAGTGTACCCCAAACATATAAGGCCTGTTATTTTTATTTAACGATTTAGCATACAACGAGGGAGCACATCTATTTCGTTTTAGCAGAAATGCGTGTAATTTCAAATTCATCTACAAATAATGGGGGAAATCAGGATGATCCTAGAGGGAACAAGGTTGACAAGAGAGGTGGGAAACAACCTTTCGCTCTTGAGGATGGTATGAAAAATTTCAATAAATGAACAGAGGAGCAAAGGAACAAAATAAAATAAAGCTGAGTTACACTGATGATAAATTATGCCTCCTCTTTAAATAACAATGCGATGTTTCACATATATGTAAAAATCAACAATAAAGTATTAAGGATCTATGTGAAAAATAACATAGAAATCAGGGGCTTTGGGCTTCAGTATCATAATCCTGCATGCAATAGCTCTTTATATATATGTTCAATTTTCTCTGAGGAACTAAATTCTCGGAATGAGAAGATTGACTAAAACAGAATGAAGAAGGACAGCATTTTCAAAATAAAATTTCAGTGCTTTTGAGTGCTATTTATGACACTTTAGCAAAGAAGAAATGCATATGTGTGTGTGGGCAAAATATTGGACCCTGTAAAGGAGTCCTATCAAGCTATTCTTCTCCCCGGAAAGCCTAAATGCCATATTTATATTGAATTTCAGTTTCAAAAATAAAATAACACAGGAAAGCAAGTCTTCCAACATGTGTCTAAATGAGAAAAATTATAGGGAGCAGATGTCACAGCAATATGTGGCCAGTACGACGTTGTTTTAAAGTGGAAATTTAGAAAGCTTTTTTTGTTACACAACTGGCACTTTCAAAAATCCACAGAAAATCAGTGAAGCATAATTTTAACAGGGAACAAAAGCAATTGGATAGTTGTGAGTAATTAAAAGCTCTTTCCAGGGAACATCGGCTGGACTGGAACAGCATTCCTGTTACTACACTTTTGAAACTATACTGTTATACTTAACTGCCTTTGGGACCCAGAAACTATAGCTTTCTGGCCAAAAGAGCCCAATTAGCACCAGGGACAGCAACCACCTGGCTAAATTACAGAACCTCTGCTTTGAGCCAGTTATCAAAAGCTCCCAAAAAGGCTCCAGCTGGCTCAGGTTTGGTAAGGCTACTTCAGCAGCCAAAGGAAATCCTCCCTCAGTGGCAGCTGGGCAGTGGATATCTACTGCCTCCAGCTTGGCACTGGAATACTTGCACTGGTGCAAATCATGCCACAACATGCCCTGACTGGAGCTGAATACAGGCCAAAACCTACTAGGCGACACAACGTTTCACCCATTCCCCTTGCTCATCCATTGCTGCACTAATTTTTGCTAATTAATACTGCTTTCCTGTGAACCTGCCTATGTGTCTTTATTCCTGTGATTCATCAAAACATTTATATTCAGTGTGCCTTATCTCTGTAGGCTACAAACTGCCTTTCACGGACTGCATAATCCAACACCTTCTCACCTTCCACCCAGCATATAAATCTAATTGCTCTTTTTGAATTTGGGATGATGTTGCAAGTAAGACTGGAACTGCAATTTGAGTTAATGGTATGATTACTCAGTCAGTTTTTTGGCAACATCTCAACATTTTCAAATATTTAATGACCCAGAGGGTAGCTGAAAGATGAGTGCCTTGCACAAGCATGTCACATCTGATGATGAAATATACAGCCTAATGACGGCTGACAACACATAGTTTGAAAGTGTTTGCCAGTATATACCTTAACCAAGCCTGCATGGTCGATGAGGACAAAATCTAGGGTAGCAGAAACTGACAATACGAGATTTAGAGAAAATGTGGGAAAACACTCATACTTTAAGTTTTGGACCTAAAGTTTTAGTCTACACGTATTACCAAACGCACAAATATCCATCTTTGTAACAAAGAACACAATGGACAGCCTCACAGCACAATAAGCTCACCAGTAAAAAGAAAACCAGCACACTGAATGTCATGGAGTAATGGAATTACCTCATCATCTTGTTCTGACTCCATTTCCTTTTGGTTTCCAAGATGCATAGGAGAGAGTAATATAATGGACAGCAAGGGGAAAGAGTCATCAAGGTGTGAAAGGGGACAACATGAGCTTTTTAAAATGCCACCATAAAGCCAGCGAAACAAAGGTCTAACATTTGCCACCACAGAACAAATGAAAAGGACAACACTGCCTATGTAGTGCACATAGCTTATGTGCACAGAACCAAGCGCAGGAACAAAATCAAAATCCTGATTTGGAGGGAAATGCCAAAAACATCCAGGCTCAAACAGATAAAAGACACATTCAGACAGTGTAAATTTAAATAAATCTTCTACACTGGCATTTTTTGCCATACTTATATATATATATATGATGTGATACATGACTGTAATTTCATATATTTACTTACCTTTTTATGTGTTGGCAATGTGATGTTTAAATTGCAGATAGCAGTATGTGGAAGACCTTTGCTCGTTTTTGGCTCTCTTAAAAATGAAAGTCGGCCACAAGGCTCTTGGCTATTGTCTCTGACCTGGGGGAGTTAAAGTTGACTTGAAATGTTTGTAATTAGCTACTTCAAACAGATTGAATGGTATATTAAAACTATAAGGCAAAGTTAGTCTGCCGCGTGCAGAGAAGTGGTTGAGAAATAAACTTTGCCGTGCTAAAATTACATAGAACAGCTTTGACACACTGAAAATAACTTTCTTAAATTGTCTGTATAATCAAACAGGTTATTTACAGTTTTCTTCAATGCAAACGTAGAACAATAATCAGTAAACGTACAAATACTAATACAGTAATTTACCCCGCGAGAAAGTAGATTTCAGTTACTAAGGCATACAAAGGTGAATCGGGACATCTCCATAATAATAGTCTATTCAAAGTAGCCATATCCAATACAAAATAGCAACCGGTCTCATTACCTTCACGCAGAATGGAAGTCTGTTCTCTCTGAAAGCATAAAAACTAAAAACGAGTTGCTGTCCAGTTTTTGCCAGGGGAGACAAATTGCCATAGCAGTCAGCAAAAATGGGTTTGCCTTCCAAAACCTGTAAATAAAAGAATCATCTATAACTAAAAAAAACACACTTTTTATACACTGTCTCCAAAAAGAATGCTATGTATAAAATGTGTAGAAGAATGCTATGCATTTATAAATGCAAAGATGTGTGAGATGTATAAAAGTCAGTATTTCATGCAAATATTATATAAGGTAAGATGGGATTTTAAGCATGATTTTATGTCTTAATGCTGTCTGATAGTTCAGTGCTTTGTGAAGAGGTCATGTGTATCAGAATAAACAATAATGAACAACGTGTGTCAGGCCAGTAAAAAACCAAACAAACCTCAATGTCTTTACTCCTAGCCACCTCCTCAAAATTCTCCTGTTGTTCCAGAGTTTTGTCTACTTTGTCATCGGTCATACAAAAGCACCGTAGGTAGGATTCCATGGGGTCATTCATCTTGGCAAACACCACAAACTTTGCCAAGTACGGCACGCAGATCAATTCCCTGTAGAGCTGAGATGCTAGACTTACAGTTTCCGCAATATGAAGGCAGTCGGCAAGCCAAAACCTATTAATGAATTGGAAAAGGGTTGTGAGACACAAAATAAATTAAAATGCATAAGTGCCAAGAATGAAAATTCTCCTATCACCTAAAGCGGTACTTTCAAGCCTGGCTATAACTTTATTTGTTTATTTGCTTGTTGTTTTTTAATGCTTTGCAGTATATATTAGGCATAAGTTTGGGGTCTCGGAATAATATCAGAATTGTGGTAGCAGCCAACTTCTACCTCGGTACATGATTTCCAGTTGGTTCTTGTATAAATTAATTTGTGCCCATTAAGCATTTTTGCACATTCTTTACTCAGTTTTTCTGGTTGAATGTCTTACCTTGCAGATACATTTGTGGTAAAAGACACAGAGTCAGTTACAATAGAGAGAGGAGTGGTGCCGGTAATGTCTTCCCACTGAGCCGGGGAAGTCCCTCCTGAAAGGAAATCATTAAACAGGAAAAGCTGCAGGGTGGATTTGCTTAAATACTCAATATATGACCACTTATCTGACGAATGTTTGCTGTTTACCCACAGTACATACAGCTTATAAAACACAAGTAAACTGAATATTTATCAGCTATTTAGTTCTATAACTCAAATAACTAGTTAGAAGCGTTTCATAGAAACACTGCGTGTGCTGCATTTTTCATTAGCAACTTGTCAACATTTGTGAATGTCACAATGAAGAAAAGGAGTTTTTAATGAAAACATCTGTGTTACCAAATAGTAAAAGAAATGTATATGTAAAGTAAGTAATGTTTGTTTACTTATTGCCAAACAAGCTGCCATTATGACTGAAAGGCAAATGTTAAAGCGGTAATATTTTATAATATAATGTACATGAAAACTACATGTCAGACTTCACATAGTTGTCTTCAGGTATAGCCATTAATCCTAAAAGGTATTAAGTTCCAGTTTTGCAGAAGACAAGGGCAAATTATTTCAATATCTATAAGCATGATATGATCAGTGGTCTGTAACCTGTACGTCTATGATCACGGCTGCGGATTCACTTACCTGTTATGCTACACAGAAGCCGCAGGCATGGGGTGGGCCCCCCTCGGTCACCATGACTCCTCAGCCATGAGGAATGTGGGACAGGGATCGTCATCGTGATCGGCTTGTGGAATTTCCTCCTCCTTGGCTCCACGGTTACAATAGGGCTGAAGGCAGCCCTGCTCCCCATAACGTTCTTTACCAGGTCTTCTGGGACGGGTTGGGCCTGCATCCAGAAAACACATTATGTCCAACACACAATGTCAAATATACACGCAAAGGCGATAATTTACACCGAAGTGGCAAAGAGTGAAATGGATAATGAGTGACATTTTTTTTTAAACATATTAATCTTGAAAAAGTTTCAAACCTGTAGGCCAACTCGAATCCTTTTGGTCAGTGCCCCTGGCGGGAAAGACGCTTGGACCTTTGGAACAGTTACACTGGACAGAACTCCACCCTCTGGACCGATGTGATTGCTCTCTTGCTTGATCCGGGATACCACTGCAAAGTACTGGGGGAAATCCCTGGTAACAATCCGGCAGATGCGCTTCCTGTCCAGCTCATCTGTGCTGTCCAATTCTTAAAAAGAAGAGACAGCCACCCTGTAATTAAGGAGCATCCTCCCCAGTTAGAACACATGGTGCATGATGATCATTCCTGCTTAGATATAATCGCACCTTCATCCATGCCGTTGAGAAGCTTGCGGAGCTCCTCTGCTCTGCAGTCGTAATGGTGTTCCTTCCACATGTCGCCATTCTCGCTCCGAAGAATAATCAGCTCTCTCTCCTTCCCTCTCAACGAGCCGAAGTGGGGAATCTCCACGATAACGGGTCTGGAGGACCACATAATCCTTAAAAGCACAACTGACACCAATGCTGGTGATATATTTATACTCACTTTGCCTGGTAATATCTAACTGAACTTCCCTCATAATAACCGCAGGGGGAATTTGCAATGGCTACAGCTCAGATCTAAATACTTTCAGCTGAAATTTCCTTTACAGAGGTAGCTGTGTAATTGCTCTGAACAATTTACAACTAACATTTTAATTAACACTGAAAGCATTTGCTTTTGATATTATAGGAAAAATAAGGATTAATATTCAAACAATAGATTCCCGAACAATATGCCTGCACTATTTCTGCAAATAGCACAATAATTATTACTATTATCTTTATCTTTTTCTCTGTTTATCTGACAATTACATATCAACATAATAGAGATCTGTAAAATGAAATCCATTTTTATGCTTATAAGTGGTGTGGATTCTAACTGAACACAGATCATCTTAACACCAGAGCAAACCCTACTGTATTTTACCACTGCTGAATGAGAGTCTTTGTCTTTAGTGAAATAATGGCCAAAATACATAATATGAGTGAATCTCACCCGAGGAACTGCGCTCCCGCCGGTCCCACCTCCACCAGCCTGCTTGCCAGCCCTTCTCCTTCCACCATGGGGGGCAGGCAGGCTAGCTTATGCTTCTTCACCAGGCGACATGTGATGCGCGTGGGTGCTGTGCACTTGCGGGGAGGGATGACGATGCGCAGGCCATTGTGGCGGCTGCCCCGCATGGAGCCCCCCCGGGCATCAACCATAAAGCTCACCAGGAACCTGTAGGGCATCACATTATGGTCGGTACTATACAACTTACTTTAAAGTGTAATGTATTTCCTAATTCATATGATTTATGTTTCATGTTCATATCTATTAAATTCCATAATACGATCTTAAAGAACATACATGATTTCCTACATTTGATTTTGAAATGTCGCTCATATCTGAACTATCAACAATTTTTGTGGAAAAAATATGTTACTGCACACACAAGTAAGCAGTCAGACTGAATTTTGCCAGCCCAGCACAATACCAATCTAACTTTGGTCCTAATCAGACTGAAACTGTGTATATACATTTTACGGAGGTATATCATCAAATGATCAAAAAAATTGCTACCATGGCAATTAACATAATATAGGCTTACAGAAGCCTGGATGTATTTATACAGTGAATGATGAATACCACCTGAAGTCATAGAATTAAGGGCAGTAGAAAAGCTGCTAAATGATCATTTTTAATTATCATATCAATATTATAACACTTTATTATAACCATTACCACAACTCACTGCGATGATGAACCACAACCGCTAAAGCAACTGAGATACAAGAGAGTGACTTACTGATAACTAATGTTTAATAAGCAGATAAATAAATCATTATTTTAAAATAACAAAAGACACTGCAGAAAAATGAAACCAAGGTTTATATGATAGTTAGTTTGAGATTAACACATATGACATGACCAACAAACTATCAATAGGAAAGGTTTTCAGTTTCTCAAGATCTCGTAACAGCTTAAATGTAAAGTCTAATTATCAGGTCATACTGTGCAAATACATGAGAAAAGCGTCATCTACTTTTGCATTTAACCGAACAAGATAATTATAGTAAATTCTAATTATAATACTAATTATACTCATATTGCTGCAGTTCCATGTATATCTGACCGCTGGGTGGCTTAGTATCTTATAAAGCACCTAACAGTCACTTACCCTGAGTGGATGGGACTGGAGACGAGATTGACATTTTCGAGGGTTTCCGCAGCCCAGCTGTAGCGTCTGATTGAGTCGCCGTCATACTCCCTGGTTACCGCCAGATGCTGTGAATCAGACTCTTGCTAAGTCAAGATTCTACAGAAAACAGGCTGAAAGGTCAGCCCCATGGTCAATACTATCTGACCTATCAGAAACATTCTTTTTCAGGTCCATCTGAAAACTAAACTATGGTTTTTGATTTACAAAAAGCGACGTTTAACTCGAAAAACCCATCACCTCATTAGAGAATACTGCACAGACAACTAAATAAGAAATGAAATAGGTCTTATAGTTCACCATGCAGGTGTCGTTCAGCAGTGCGTCCTATACCTTATTCTGAGGATCGACGATGAATGAAAGGTCTTTACTGGCACCCAGGAGCTTTTGAAGAAAAAAAAGACATCAAACAAAAAGTTCTTAAAATTTTAGGCAATAAGCATGAAGGCAGTTAGAAGCAGGACATCAAGTGTCCATCAGTGCAGGACACCAAAGCACTTTCATATTACGGATTTCATACGATTAATGCTTCATTAAATACTCATTCCCCAAGCATATAAAATCTTAACAGAATAAAAAAAATTACAGAAATCTTCAAAAAAATATAAGTTTAATATACCGTAGTTGTTATGAGGCTCCGCAGTAACACACACAATAGAAATGTGATAGTTTATTCTATACTATGGGAGAATTGATCAAATTGTCTACCCCAACTTGATCCCCATGGGACAGATAGACACACACAGAGTTTGGGGGTCGTCCCGTAGGATCAGCTAGCATCCAGAGACGCTGGAGCAAACTGCCTTGCCAAAGGGCCCAACACAGACATTCTAATTATGTTAAGCCACAAACCACCCACAATATGATATATTCTATATATATTATTATAGGATACCATTCTAAGATGTACAATGTCTGTAACAGGGTTATTCAAATCATGGTCCTCGAGGTCCGAGCCTTTTCCAACCTTCCTTTACCTGGGAGTCAGGTGTGAATCCTCTGACCAATCAGAATCAGTAATTATTAAACTAACTACCTGGGAGAAAACAAGGCCTGGATTTGGAATCGAGGTCCATATTTGAAGAGCCCTGATCTATAATTAAGAAAACAAAAGTCTTCCTGCAATTAATGACCATTCAAAATAACAATTCCGTAATGTCTCCGAGTTCTAAAAAAACAGAAATTGTTTTCAGTGTTTTGAAAGCTCTTGTTTAGGTCATTAATCGTCGACTAAGAAAGTTTCAAGCTGCTGCAGCCAAATTTGTATCATCAATCTTCCACAGCTGCTTATCCAGTACAGGGTCATTTATGACCCCGGGGCCCATTCTAGATAGAACAGCAGCGCATGGGACACCTTGAACGGGATGCAGTCAATTGTATGACATACATACACACTAAGGGCAAATCAGAGACACCAATGCAAAAAATGCATGGTTTTGTGCTGCAGAAGGAAACTGAAGTATCCAGAGGAAACCAGAGAACACAAATTCAACACATACAAACATTACAGTGCAAACCATTAAGTCACTGGACCACCAAATTTTTTTTCATGCCATTTTAAAAGTAGTCCTTATGTTTAGGTGTGTACAGTGGCACGCAAAATTTCAGCTGCAAATGTAAATTTACAAAAAAAAAATTTTGTTTCAGGAAAAAACAAAAACGTTGAATGGACTGCAGATCATGTTTGACAATCATAATAGTATTGGTGTAGTAGGAGGACTGGCAACCTGTTTATCAGAATTAACAGTCATTGGTATGTCACTAATTCATAAATAAAGGTGATTCGCAAATTTAGTTGCACTGGACTTTCTTATGACTAATAGGAAGGAATGCAACTAAGAAACAAACTGAGCATACCTGATCCTTAGTGGGCGCCAGAATCTCCTCGATCATCATGCTGTCCCGTGCAAAAGAGCTCCTGTTCAGAGTGTTGGACCTATCTGAACTGAAGGAGCGGATTCCGTTGTATGTACAAGGTACCACATACATTTGGCGACAGAAAGGCTGCTCCATGTAACTTCCAGGGACTAGTGCACCACTAAAAACCCACATGATACAGTAGAGATTGATCTAGGATGCTAATAAAAAAAGAAGAGGAACACGCAGTGTGGAAAAGTGGACTAAGTCTAAATTAGATTTATAAAGGTGCGTTACATGAAGCACATACAAAAAGGATGTGCGTGTCTTTCCTTGGACTGGACATTTTGCAACTTCACAATAAATATTTTAATCTAGGTTTTAAAGCCTACTATAGTTTGCTGAGAACAAAAACACACAAAATTGTTTTTTTAGTGAATGTAACATTTCAAATGTTTGAAGTGAAAGTGTGTAGTCATGTTTACTGATTCTCAGAAATAACGGCTGAAAAGACTAACTATCTGTACTGGCCTACGTTCATATAACTGAGCTGAAGTGAAAAAAAAAATCAGCAGATTTAAAACAGTTATGTTTGATAACGCTCATTTTTCAGGAGCTATAAAAGCCAGGTTATGTTGATGCTAAGCCAATACAATGGAAAGGTACACACATTTAACTTTATGTCGGTACTTACAAAGGCTACTTTCCCAAATATGAGTATTCGCAGATAACTAACAAATCGAATTGGATGAGTAACTAGTAAATTAACGGACTTGGTAATTAGCTAGCTTATCCCTGGAAGGTGCATGATGCACAACAATCATAGAAAATGTTCCCGCAAAATAAGCAACTTAAATCTAATGAAGCAAAAAGCATTTCACCTTTTTGGTAGATGATGAAGGTGGTTTAACTTATTTTCCCATGGATTACCTTTGTTAAATGATCACCACTTATTAAATATGTTTGCTTGATTAAAGAAAAAAGGTGAATACTTGGTTAATGCTGTAAATAATAAAAATAATTTTAAAAATGCACATCACAGAAGAATGTTAGTGGAGTTTTAATGGGCAGGGAAGCAGCCAAACTGGTAGAAAGTAGACTTAGTCCCACAACGATATTCCACCCTCTTACCTGACTCTAGGGCTACAACAAGAAGTTAGAGGGGAAAAGAAAACAGAATATATTGATAGCAAAGTACCCGAAAGCAACAAAGCAGAAATGCTGTGATTTTATGAAACCGTGTGCTCTGTCTTTGCATGTGTCACACTCTGTGATAGCTCTATGCTCCTACTGCAGAATCCCGCATTTTATGTCAACTCGGTACTGAGCATAGATCTGTCCAAGAGCATACAATGCAAGCATTACTTTGGCTGGTGACGGTAACAGAAAGGAAAGAAAAACACAGAGGGCATCAAACATTCAAGAAAATCCAAGTCAATAGCTAAATAATCCTGCCGAGTATGTTCTGGATTGGAAAGGAATTATTTATTCAAATTAAAAATGGTGAAGTTTCACACAGCAAAGCAGGTTTAATGTATATTCACAACCTTCAATATTGCTGGACCCTTACAGAAAAATACAAATACATTTACTTTGCCATTGCACAAGAGCACAGGAATTCTTTACTCTTTGTCTACACCATCTAGGTGTCCGGTGATGTTACACACACAACTGAGTGAAGATTGAAATCATATTGCAAGAACAGTCATCTTCTTGCACCCCTGGAGCAGTTTACTGGATTATTGGCTTTGCTCAAGGGCCCAACAGTGATATGATTGCTCTGCTTGCTATGTGTTTCAAACCGACGACCTTCCGGACACAGGGACATAGTCCTAAACCTGCAGAGCCACTCATTAGCCTAGATAATGATTTTTTTTGCTTGTTTTGTGTTGAAATTACCTTAGAATGCTATCATTTTTGTCAATGCTTAATCATTTCAGTTTTTATTAAATCAGAAGTGCAATGATCCCCACAAATGCTGACTTGCCGCATTCTACTATTCTTTTTTCAACTCAGATGCATCCATCATATGAAGGCTGGTATATCCATGTTTTTCCTTGATCACATTTTTATTTGAAAACAGTGTTCATTAAATCATTACCAAGCATAACATGTCAAAATATGACGAATCAAACTAGATTTTATTACGTTACCTTGCAGATCGCGCTCCTATACTGAAACCCATGTAACCCTCTTGAGGAAGCGAATCGTCCCCTAATTCCTTCAGATCTTGGGGCCGCAAGTATTTATCAGTATCGCCGGTCATCGCATCCTCACCTGAGGGAGAGCCGCAGTGTTAGCAGGGCAGAAAGAGGCTTGCGCCTCCTAAGCACTTCAACTCGCGTCGGTCCAGTTACTGCCACAACCCTGTGATACTTCATTGCAACACTACCAATATCCACCGATATCCAACGCCGATAACGTGCTAAAACGATGATGATGATGATGATGATGATGATAATAATAATAAAAATAAAATAGAAAAAAAAAACATTAACGACGAACTTATCTCGTAGCAAGCAAATCAAAATAGGATTTCGAAGTCCAGAAAGTATTTGAGTCACTGTCTTCAAGACGAAATTTACACTTTAAAGTATTCTTAAAAATAGAAATGGGTCCTCATAGCTGACGGGGGCGATGCTGGGTAAGGCAGGACATGCATCATCAGCCCCCCTGCAGCGCCAAGCAGGTACCGGACTGCCGGTCTCCCGATGCTCCTCTACACTGCAA
>JAODUD010000062.1:10268490-10296698 GCA_026784285.1 Stomatorhinus walkeri | reverse complement strand
TGGCACGCCCCCCCCCCCCCCCCCCCCGCCCCACATAAATTGACATTCTTCATTCTACCAACATCACACCTTTCCCGCTGCATCTGGCGACGCTCTCTTCTGAAGAAGCAGATTAGCCACTTCAATCTTTCCATACTTTGCTGCCACATGTAAAGGACTAAATCCTTTCTGTGAAAAGAAAATGAAATCAAGATGAGCACAAAGTGAACGATTTCCATAAACATTTAAACACTTTGCATTTTGCACAAGGTCCAGACAAAAGCAAAAATGAACATTCAAAGCCATTTGAACACATCCAAATCTTATAAAATTATTTCTTTAAGGCTATATTATGTTTTGTCCAGTAAGTTCTTTACAATGAAATACTGTGGAATGTTAAAATAATACTATGTGCTGTTTTGCCAATATACTATATTGCCTGACATTTTTGATAACTGAGCATACAATGCCTTTAATTTGTTCCAGCACAATCCAGCTCTGTCTTTTGATAGCTGCTTCATTCTATGTGTCTTGTTTCCACTTCTAAACATCCAAATACCTTAGGAATGTCCGCACACTCCTTCTGTGTGCATGCAACTGTACCCACGCGGTATGATGTATGCGATTAACTTTTGATTAACAATGGAAAAATGCTTTCTTTTTAGTTGCTGTGTGCTATGCACTTGCTGTACTACACCATAGCATGTATGGCCATAAAACAAAGTAAATAATGGTATTGTACTGCTGTCAGCTACATAAAAACAAAAACCCATTTAATATGTTATAAGGTAGCAAGTAATACATCTAAATGATGACATATACATTTGGAATGCAGAGTCAAAAATAATGCAGTATGGTGAGGAGGTGGCATGGAGATGCAGTGAATGCACTGTCGCCTCACACCTCTGGGACCCGGGTTTGAGTTTCCGCCAGGGTTCCATGTGTGTGGAGTTGGCAAGTTCTCCCTGAGTCATCGTGCGGTTTCCTCCAGGTACTCTGATTTCCCCTCACACTCCAATAACATGCTGAGGCTAATCGGAGTTATCTTTGCATGTGTGAGTGGATGGTGTGTGAGTGAGTGGTGTGTGAGTGGATGGTGTGTGAGTGGATGGTGTGTGAGTGAGTGGTGTGTGAGTGGATGGTGTGTGAGTGAGTGGTGTGTGAGTGGATGGCGTGTGAGTGGATGGCGTGTGAGTGGGTGGCGTGTGAGTGGGTGGCGTGTGAGTGAGTGGTGTGTGAGTGAGTGGTGTGTGAGTGGGTGGCGTGTGAGTGAGTGGTGTGTGAGTGAGTGGTGTGTGAGTGGATGGTGTGTGAGTGAGTGAGTGGTGTGTGAGTGGATGGTGTGTGAGTGAGTGGTGTGTGAGTGGATGGTGTGTGTGTGGATGGTGTGTGAGTGAGTGGTGTGTGAGTGGATGGTGTGTGAGTGAGTGGTGTGTGAGTGGATGGTGTGTGAGTGAATGGTGTGTGAGTGAGTGGTGTGTGAGTGGATGGTGTGTGAGTGAGTGGATGGTGTGTGAGTGAGTGGTGTGTGAGTGGATGGTGTGTGAGTGTGTGGTGTGTGAGTGGATGGTGTGTGAGTGAGTGGTGTGTGAGTGAGTGGTGTGTGAGTGAGTGGTGTGTGAGTGGATGGTGTGTGAGTGGATGGTGTATGAGTGGATGGTGTGTGAGTGAATCCTGCAATGGGTTGGTGCCCCATCCTGGTTTATTCCCTGCCTCTAGCCTGTAGCCTCCCAGATAGGCTCAGGACCCCCTCTGACTGTGAACAGGATAATTCAGAAAATGGATGGATGGAGTTACAGCAACAGATGGCAATCCCTTGCCCCAAACCCTACAGAGCTGGACTGGGATGAGCCAACCACCTTGTGCCCAGAATTTCTGGAAACTCCTCCAGGGCTCTTGGAGAAGCATTGCAGATGGCTACATATGAAAGCTGGTTGAGCTAGGAGTCTGTAATGTTGTCATTGAAGTAAATGGGGATTTTATGAAAAGTCAAAATATCTTGAGATGTTGAACACTTCTCTTGGTCATTGCAATATTTGGTATGTATTACCAAAGACATCATTGCCTCAAAGCCTTTTACTAGAAGCTGAATCATAAAGACTCATCTAGACTTTTGACTGGTACTATATATATTAAGAGAAAAGTATCCAGGTTGAGTCCTGCAAATGTTTCCCTGAGAGAGAATGATCGGCATCAGCATGCTGCCAGACAGCGGTGCTCTTCTGACCTTGGTGGTGGCTGAGAGGGAGGCCTCGTGAGCCAGCAGCACACTCGCCACATCTTCGTGGCCCTCGCGGACCGCCAGGTGGAGCGGCGTGTATCCTGACGTAGTGCAGGCGTTTGCTGAAGCCCCGTGCTTCAGCAGCTGCTGCACTATGTCAGCCTTGCCTGTGCGGCTGCAGATGTGCAGTGGCGTCTGGTCATCCTGTGCATGCACACGGATACGCATGAATGAGCCAATCTCACAAGCCTCAGAATATTTGCAACACAACATGTTACAATGGGAACAATCCAGGATGGGGGGGGGGGCAGCCCTACACAAGGCCCATTCACACGCCATTCGCTCAAACGCCAATCGCTCAAACGCCATTTGCTCAAACGCCATTCGCTCACACATGCACACCTATGAGCAATTTAGTAACTCCAATTAGCCTCAGCATGTTTTTAGATTGTGGGGGGGGGGAAACCAGAGCGCCCAGAGGAAACCCCACAATGACATGGGGAGAACATGCAAACTCCACACACACGTAACTCAGGTGGAGATTCGAACCCTGGTCCCAGAGGTGCGAGGCAGCAGTGCTAACCACTGCATCACTATGCCACCCCCAATAATAATAATAATAATAATACAGACAGTACTCATTTTAAGAACATCCGCCTTACAGACAACTTGCAGTTATGAATGGGCTGCCATAAAGCCTATTACATTAAAAATCTGCATAAACAGAACACTGCAAAGTGACATAACTGTCACAAAGTAGTGTGTGCATTCTTTATTATGAACGATCATATTTAATTCAAATTTTCAACATAGTAGGCTTCATGGCGGTCCGCTCAGGAGTTTTCTGTAGGTCAGACGGATGATACCATCTGTTGCTCTGATTAAATGATTTTTTTAAAGCATTTTATTCCAAATAAGTTTTAAAAATCTCATTACCGTAACAGTTCTGAGACCAAGTAACACAAAACTTTCTTCTTTATTGCATATATCCAACAATAAATAGTTTGTATGATAAGATGTATACATATTGCTCAATATCTTGTTAGTTTTGCTGTAATTCTTGCCCTGAATTTGATTTAATGCTTTAGTTTGTCAAGTACCCCAGAGGCTGAATTGACAGTTTAGACAAGGATGTTATGTAATTTCAGCTTGTCTTCAAACTATTTTTAAAAATTTGACAAAATTGACATGGTACATAATGAGTTTGTGAGAATGACCCAAACTACAGTGGTAAATTAAGGCAAGAAGTTTTTTTCATTTTCAATGTCATGGGTATTTACATCCTAGTTCTGACATAAATATAATGAAAGACTACCGTTTTGCTGTATATGAAAAGGTGAATATATATAGTCTCATTAACTAATGTCATGGTTTAGTTATTTCATCTATAGTTCCCATAACCCTCATAGCAAAAGAAGGCCAATATGTTCCATGCTAGTCATCATGTTTAAATGGATCTACTCCACTGTTAGCTTAGCCTTACCTTGGCTTTGGTGTCCGCCTTGGCACCGTTCTGCAGCAGGAGCCTGACCACGTCTGACTGGCCAGCCCTTGCAGCCATGTGGAGTGCAGTCTCCCCCCTCTGGATTGAAGAGTGATACATCCACGGAAGGTTTACTGTGACGCAGAGCAACACTGGATACTGGCCTTACATATCTATACTGTTGGCCAATACTGCAGTATATCCCACAAAGAACGGTGGAGCATGGAATTCAACAATATCATTTAAACTTAAAATGACGACTGCAGCCAGATTCTGCTTTATATGTCCATATTGATTAGTTGTTTCACCAAAACTTACCGTTACTTTTGCCATTCACTGTAAACATTTGTGATGTAGATATGTGCTGTAAAAATCCACAGTGGACTAAAACTAAATTTGTGATGTCACTTGTTTAAAAAATCCGTTTTTCTGAGATACAGGTAACATCCCAATTATCGATCTGTACTTATACAGATTTATGTGGATATGTCTGTAACTGAAAAAATTCGCAGTCCGAAACTCACCACATTGCTTGTGTTCAGTGAAGCACCAAAATGCATTAGTTGAGTCACAATATTTTCATGTCCCATAAATGCAGCCACATGAATTGGTGTAAGTCCCGACTGCAGAGACAGAAGTACAGAAGAGGACAATGAAGTTTCACACCCCCAGCCCTGGAAATGTGAAGCCTTGACACGAACCACTGGTAGACTTCATTGCCTCCAGTTGTATCCCTGAAAGACTTCATTGTATTAATAAAAAAACATATGTAATATCTTACATTAAGTGCACGGAACATAAATTTACGTTGACTGTGCCATATTGGTGGTTGTTACTGAAAGCAAACATTCAGTTCATCTCTCCTACCTCCGTCACAGCTTGGATAGAAGCCCCATGTTTCAGCAGAAGCTCCATTACTTTTATACGATTCTTCTTGCAAGCAATATGCAAGGGTGTGAAACCATTCTAAACATAAAATAAAATAAATTATTTAGAAATAATTCTCAGTTCATGTGTTATCGGTCTTTAAAATGATCAACTTGGGCAGAGAACAAGTCTATTTTATTAAGTTGTAGCTGTTAGCTTCTAAAATCTAGAATTACAGTTAATGCTGAAATGCGTATTCATTTAATTGCTTGTGAACCATTTAGACTTCAGAAGCGCCAAAAATAGTTCATGCTTATACTTTCATTTTTCTCAGTTACTCATGTAGAAATATAAGTAGACTTATTACCAAAAACATATTCCTGTAAGACAACAGTCAAGAACTACACAAAAATAATTTTTATGAACAACTACATAACTACAGAGGAAGTATTCCCTCACCAGAGCTTTCGCATTGGGATTGGCTTTCTTGTCCACGATAACCTTGGCCACCTTGTAGTGTCCACAGTGAGCTGCAACATGCAGCGCTGTCAGGTAATCGTTGGTGACATCGTCCACAGG
Organism: Stomatorhinus walkeri; assembly: GCA_026784285.1. NCBI lineage: Eukaryota > Metazoa > Chordata > Actinopteri > Osteoglossiformes > Mormyridae > Stomatorhinus > Stomatorhinus walkeri. The sequence goes on along the minus strand of JAODUD010000062.1, from coordinate 10,291,569 downwards.
CACGTTGTGATGAAGCAGGAGCTGAACACAGTTCAGGTGGTCCCCTTGAGTTGCCATGTGGAGGGGTGACAGCCCATTCTGTTGATCACAAACACAACTCACATCTGCACTGCTATTTTCTCATCGATGCAAAAGTGATTCAAGAACCTAGTATTGCATGTTGGATCAGTATCCTATAAACATCTGGGTTACGGTACTTAATCATATGACAGTCAATTCAATTTATTTTTTACAACTGTGTTAGGGTACATATGTGAAAACTGCTGATGATTTCTTGGGTGTGATTGACAAATTTAATCCTCATTGCATAATGTCCTTCATATCCCTTATTTTATTCACCTTAAAAGACAACTGAATTCGTTATTGTTCAGGGTTAGTTTCAACAATATATAGAACAGAATGCCTTTATTGTCATTGCACAGTTGCAATCAAGTATGACAAAATTCAGTCTTCACATGTTCAAAATAAAAGGCTGGAAAAATGATGAAAATATCTTTTTTTAATGTTGGACATAGTGCCTACAGTAAGTGGGCAGGCACCTTATGTAAGCTGCACATTATCAAATGGAATGCATGCCCAGTAATTAAATCCCTGAATATTCATTTGAGCTGCTGAGATCCAAAAAATGGACATAATCATATAGCTATGAAAATGAAATAGCACAGAAGGCAATTACGTAAATAACAGGTCTAATGTGCAAATATTTAGTTACTGTCTTTATCTCAGAGTCAAAATTGTCTGTATTTCAGTACCAGCGTTACCTTTGTTTTCGACAAAATTGGGGCTCCGCGGTCGAGAAGCATCTCCACCACCTGTTCGTGGCCACTTCGTGCGCCGCAGTGTGAAGGCGTCAGTCCATCCTGCATGACAGAATAATGTCGGCCACAGTGCCACAGCCTTCATAACATTAAAAATTTGCACTCAGCATTTAACACGTAAACTAATATAAATTAGTTAATTTAACATAAATTAACAAGCATATAAAGGGATGAAAAGGAGAAGAAACCGTGAAGACACAGAGCTCCATTTTCTCCTGTGACACTGCATCCTATTATTGCTCAACTGCAATCGTCAACCTCAGTGGTGACGCCGAAGTAGGGATTTTCAATATGCACATTTAATGTCTGAAAGCTGGTATCTTTTATGAAAATGACAACAAAATTGCATTGAAAAACACCAGAAAACTACATTATAATGCAAACATAATTTCCAGTACATTCCTGAATTCGGAAGGAGATTCACCTTGGTTTTGGCATCTATTTTAGCTCCTCGGTCCAATAGTAATCTGACCATGTTTCCGTTCCCTCTCTTAGCTGCCACATGCAAAGGAGTGATGTCATTCTGTGGAATGCAGGAACAGGAAACAGCACAGCTGTCAAACCGCAGCACAGCAGACAGTTGTTTGTTGCATTTTTAATACAGCATGTCTTTAGGGTTTAACGTAGTTCAACTTTACTTGGTCCTATTCTAAACATGAAAGTATGGCAAGTATCAGAAATTGTTAACCTGCCCTTATACTGACAAGACTCTCCATGTCTGTTGATTGAAGAAGAAGAAGAAAATACTTTCAAGATTCAGTTTTCATTTACTCTGTTTTACTGTGTAAAAAGAATGCTGTCAGGAAGCCAAATATTTGTTTTCAATTTTAAGCAAGAAAACACTAGCAGTCAATTTGTATGGTGATCTTAGTTTAATTCAATTATCTCAATTACATTTTTTCTTTCTTAAAATTTACACATTAATCTAGATAAAACATACGTATTATCAAATATGCAGATTATATTTCATGCAAATGTAATAATACTAATAGCTCAACCATCCATTTTCAAACCATTAATCATAGTGTAGTGGAAAACAGTAATAGTAGGTCTATTGATTTACATAAATTTTAATTTGAAAAGCAGTAGGGTACCTATCAGAACTGCAATTGTACCATTTCAAGCCATTCAATGCCAGTAAATCCAAAATGCTGCTTATTTGAAAAAAAAATCATATGAGTAAGTGCAACAATGATTGTGCTTCTCTCCTTGGGTTACTAGGGTTACTGTTTCTTATGGCGTAACTCAGAAAGGGAATGTGCACCATGCATCTTTCCATTTAAATGTGAGGGAAGAATTAAGAGTTGAATTAGCTAAAAATAGAATCACAATTTAGTTCACAGACCAAATTAGTCTATTACTAGTAATTTATGGATTGGAGACATGCTTGACAAAGGCCAAGTGCACAGCCGTGGGAAGAAATTTTGAGCTCTGGATCCTGAAAGTCGGAACAACCAGCAGATTTTCCTGAAGTTCTTTTGCAGAACCTATTTTTCACCCCAGTGTAGACAAGAATCCACACAGAGACAGGATTTTAGCAAGGAGAATTTCCGAAGACTAAGAAACAACATTACATAACAGAATCCAGTCACTTTGCAGAAAATAGGGAACCATCTGTTAAAAATGCATGACTACAAACCACAGAACTAACAAATAATCTGAATGTACCTTTTCACCTCCAAAGCTAACAATGGCAGACTTTCTGGAGAAATAACCAGAGTCATCTCGTAGCCAATACAAGTTAAAATAACGTTTTTTTTTGACAAAACAGACAAGATGGGGTGCTGAAGTGGGTATTTTGTGTGACATCCATGCACAGAAACGGGTATTACCCGGGCTGTGAAGTCCACTGCTGCCCCGCGATTCAGCAGCAGCGTGGCCACGTTGATGTTGCCGTAATGCGCCGCGATGTGGAGAGGCGTGAACCCGCTCTGAAGGAGACAGAAAGCAAACAGCCAGTCGGCATTACGTTACTACACGTGCTGAGTCAAAACACCAGTGAAGAGACTTGCTAAGTCCTCTTATTTTTCCAGACCTCATTAGGGAAGCTCTGTAGTGCAAATCAACATTGACTTGGAACCTATTTTTCCCCCCAGTGTAGAAAAGAATCTACACAGAGACAGGATTTTAGCAGGGAGAATTTCGGAAGATTAAGAAACAACATTACGACTGCATAACAGAATCCAGTCACTTTGCAGAAAATAGGGAACCATCTGTTAAAAATGCATGACTACACACCACAGAAATGCAATCTGCATTATGGTACATTTTCAGTTCTGTTAGGCAGGTTTGTTTAGGAATTGGTTGTTTTTTTAAACACAAGTAAATATGTTAATGAAGCTATGAAAGAAAGAGTAAACAAAATAAAATACTGAATAACATTCTTTTTAATGTTATAGTAACTGAAAGAGATGTGCTATATGCTGAGGTATGTTATTCGTACACTGGTGCAGTGATTCATTTGTTCTGATCAAACACATGACTGAACAAAAGCAGCAAGTACTGTAGGACCGTTTCACTGTAACCCAGACATAAATTATTCTAAGAACTAACAAATAATCTGAATGTACCCTTTCACCTCCAGCCTTGCATGTACTTATGATTGTTCCAAACCATTAGGTACAAAAACACACTTTGAGTAAGTAAAAAAAAATAAAAATTCATGTACGCTGAGAAAAAATCATAACAAAACAAATGTTCATCATCTTTACTAGAAGTATAACTACATGCAGCAAATGCATAATCAGTTTTTCTGATGCTACATAATACTGTGTTAGTTTTGCAAACCATATTGAGACATTTTTGGGTTGTTTACTGTAATAGACTTAACATTTTTCTATTCATACAATATAATTCTAAAGGGCATCAAAAAAGTATTTTTTTCCATGGGTTTTCATGATATCATGCAGTGCTGTTTGACCCAGTTTCCATTATACAGGCACTATGAAAAATGAGACTTTTAAACTGCCCGAATGAAACATGGAACAGGAGAAGGGAATAGTGGAAATTCTGGCAGACAGTGGACCGTGCTGTCCTTTGGACCCCTTTATCATTCCGTAGACACCTGAAAGTGTAAGTGTCATGCAAAAGGACTCAGGCCTAGTTGTCTAGATGCAAACTAGCATCTATCATACTGGCTCTCTGCAGCTGGACCATTTCATTCATAGCCACTATGAAAAATTGGTTTCTCAGGTCCCACAGGTACACCTCATTAATCGTTTTAAACTCCATTAGACTAGCCAATGTTTTCCTTTTCTTTATTTCAACAGACATCCAATCAGCAGCTGCAGAAACCCTTCCATTCATTACCAGTATTCCAATAACATGCTGCTTTAGTCAGAAGCATGGGTTTCCCAAAAATGGTAAGGTAGGAAGGAAGAGTGATGCGGAAGGGAACAAGGACGATGCGGCGACTCCAGAATGATAAGTGTGCAGTGTATTGAGTTTGCACGTGGATACCTCAGTCGTTCTATTCACCATCATCTAGGAGTGGAGACAGAGTCACCAGCAGAGGGAAGAGAGAGCGGTCTGTTAGTGCACACAATGTCACAATGAGAGCGCCATGCCACACTGCGGCCACAGAGCAGGAGAGTAATGAATCAGGCACCAATTACATATAGGCCAAGAGTACACACTCCTCATCTTTGAAGAGAACAGTAAACTCAAACAACGTGAAGACTGCTATTAGTTTAATGAAACACAAAACAATTTTCATAGTTTAAATTTACTACTGTCTATCAAAACCACACAAATCCAGTTATTTAATACAGCAACTAATGTGTCCTAAACTGACCTGAAATATCAGCAACATTAATTTGAACAGCAGGAGCAAATTAATGCATAGGATATGCTAGGCTATAACCTGGGACCCTGCCACATATCAGGGCCCCGTTTTGCCTTGGGAAAAATGGAACAGGTTGTTAAATCAGCAACACTTGAGCGTCCATGCTAATGTCAGCCAAAGGCCCCTAGATAAGTTAATCCTCCGCTGCTGAAGAGAGAATATTGTACCTTAACAATAAAGCATTTAGATTTTTATAATAGAAATAAACTTATATAGCTGGTTTCTCCCAGTGCAGATTAAAACCCCAGGATATATGTAGGGCTGTCACTATTGATTATATCAGTAATCAAGTAATCTACTGATTAATCTCATGATTTTGTGATATAATATAATATAATATAATATAATATAATATAATATAATATAATATAATATAATATAATATAATATAATATAATATAACATGCACTGCAATTGTTTTACACTCAGTGACACATGTAGGGAATGCAGGCACTCAAATTCACTTTAAAGTTGCATGTTTTCAGACGTTGGAAGGAAACCGGAGAATCTGCCGAAAAAGCGCACCGACATACACACAAGGTGATAATGCGAATGGCGCAGTGTACTGGCAGCAATGCCCACTGCGTCACTGTACCGCCCTGACAAGCTTGCACAATGTACGATGTTAATATCGCAATGGCATTTCACGTCGCAAGGACTGTGATATTGATGCTTTGAATGCAGCAGACTAAGTTGCGCTAGAACACTTTTACTCAGTCATAGGAAACCAAACTTGGCAAGCTTTGCAATTTTAACGATGGTTCCTTTTTAACCTTATCTAGTGTATGTTTAAAAAAAATATATGTTTACTGCCACTGCTTTTGCATGAGCTCTGAATGTGCTCTCTGAGACAATCATAATCATTCACTCATATTGAGCGATTAATATTCCTCACATACCACAAGGCATGTTTTTTACGTAAACCTTTTGCGTTGCTTGCAGTAGTTTTGTGACAGTCCCTAACTCACAACAGACACTTATAATGGAAAGGGATAGTGAGTGGCTCAGTGGGCTAAGCCTCTATGCTATAGCTGCTACTTTTAGCCTAGCCTTTCCACGTCTGCAGGTCCTTGGCCAAGGTCCATAACCCCCAGCTTCCTGGGTGCTGCAACTGGTGGTTGCCATTTGTGGCCAATTTGCTCTCACCTACAGAGAGCCAGTTGGGAGAGAGGCGTAAAGAGAAATTCCCCAAGGGGGTCAATGAAGTATCAGTTATTATTATTATCAAACTAACTTTACCTCTATTGTGCTGATACTGAAGTTCTGCTTTGCAATCCTGACAGATTGCATTTTCATTCACTATTAATGTGAAGTGCTTCCATAGAGATGATTCTTTCACTGTTTATTTGGATTCTCATCCTCTGTGTGCCAACATCCTTCCAGTATATTGCTCAGTATTTCAGAAGGAAAATTTCGACCGATGCTTTTTAATAACCGAATAACTGAGTGTAACTGAGCAATCGCGACAGCTCTACATATATGGCGGCCCCTCTTCGTAAATCTCAGTAGGCAGCAGCTCAAATAATACAACGAAATATTTGCCTAAAACTTCATACATTTAACTACGTTTATTTGTCCGAGAAACATGCAGTTGAAAAAGCAGTCAGCCAATTTTTCCCCAATCTGAAATCACAGTATTTTGAAATCTGCATTTAGTGTATATGTGTGCCCAGCACAGGCAGAAAAGAGCGACGTTTCGGCTGACGGCTGATGCAGGACGACGCTCACCTTGGACTCCACATCAGCATTGTGGTCGTTCTGCAGGAGCAGGGCGGCTGCTTTGGTGTCATCCTTGCGGGCGGCGATGTGCAGGGCGGGTAGCCGCACCTTGCCCTTCGTGTCGTTCTCCAGCAACAGGGACACCACCTGATCGTGGCCCTGCTGCAAAGCCACTGCTAGGGGGGTGAAACCGTCCTAGGGGGGCAGCAGACACGGTTATGACAGCTTTCAACACCTCCTCCCAATGTTCCTGAAAAACAGGACTACCACTGTGCGCCCGTCTCCCATCAGAGAGATGCTTTTGAGGGCAGCACCTTATTTATTAAAGCCTGGTACTCTCTCAGTTCTGAACGTCAGCCCTGTAACTTTTCACATATAATAAAAGCCAAAAGTTCATCATTTATCCAGATACACAGCAATATGTTCATTTTTTCCACACATTTAAGATGTTACGTTCATTACATATGAAGGGCTGTATCATTATCTTCAAAGCTCATATTGAGCTCAAGATTTTATATTTAGATTTCCCTGGTACAGGGAAAATAAGTCATGGTTCTAGAATGTAAAATGTGGAATGTTTCTTATCTGTCTATACTAGGGCCGGTGTGTATTCGGTGCGTTAAGTCAGCTGTTCAAACCCTGGTGTAAGAACTGTTCAGCCAATCAGTTCTCTAATTAGTGATGTAATGACCCCTCCTGGATAAGATTGCCCAATCCTAGTTAATAATGACAATACATTTAAAAAAAAAAGAAAAAGAATTTTCAGTTTGAAATTACTCTCATTTTAGAATTTGAGTTTAATATGTTATAAATGATAAGCAAACATAAATGAAGAGACGTTGGACATAATGTTTAACGACATAAAGCTGGATGATAGGGTCAGCTCACCTCTGTGGCGATGCTCTGACTGGAGCCGTTCTCCAGGAGGAACTGCACCACCTCCAGGTGGTTCTCCTGAGCTGCCATGTACAGTGGCGTGAAACCATTCTGTCTCAGGTAAGTGACAGAAATCACAGTATTACAGCCAACAGTGGGAAATGATGCCATTCGTCTCAGAAACAAGAGGCAGCTTTTAATACTCACTGTACTACAGCATTAAATCGACAGGCATAAAACTAAGAAATGAATTGGACACGCAGTGATGTCACGTTCGTATATGTGAATGACATCACTGTGAGACCAATTCCTGAGAATGTGGGCCCAGTTAGTTACTAAATAAATGTTCCATATAGATGCATGGCATAAAGCAGGGTAAGAGGGAAGAGCAGTTCCATCTTCAATCTATCAGGGAAGTAGCACAATAATGTATTACAAATAATCAGCTACCAGATTACGACCAGAATCACTGTCACAATGTTAGGGATATTGTGCAAGCATATTATTTTTCTGAATTTTGTCTCTAATACTTGATGTATATATATATATATATAACATCTGCCTTGTGAATGTGAAGTGAATTTGATTATTTTCACATAGGAATTCTGGAAACTAGTCTCTATGTAGTATAAATATCAGCAATTTTTAGATGGAGAACAATATTTTTTTGTTTTATATGATTATTTTCCGGGATTGTGGCACCGGTCGCTTCCCTCTAAAGAGGGCGCCCTACTTGTGGATTGCCTGCCACTGATGGGTGAAAATGATGCCTGTTCAATCCCTCTGTGTAACTGTGAAAATGATGTGTAACTCTCTCTCTTTATGTCCAGGCTGCCTTAGAGTAATCTTTATGTAAACAGGCCTATAAGCACGCCTTTCATCGTTCCCACATTTTTATCTAAAATCTTATAAAATATGGCCCCAGGATATCACATTGTGATAATATTAAATATTATCTATAAAATGAAAAGAGATTAAACTTACCTGAAATAATCTGTAGCCAAACAGAACTTATCAGCCAATAGAGTGTGCCAAATAAGTTGGTGATGATACAGTGAATTATGCCATCTAACACTGCCACTAACGACTATTTTTCCACAGATTAATCTATCAATGTTTACATTAGTTTATTATAAATGGTTTACATGAGTATCATTAGTGACAATATATAAAGCCATATAGACTCAAGCCCACATACCTCCACATACGTGTACATACCCACAGACGTCCTACGATAGAATTTTACAGAATAAAGTCTGTCATAGAATTGTGCAGTTTATTACTGCATAATATTATGAAGCTTTGTGTCTCCATAAATCATGCGAGCAGGTTTTTAAATGCTAATGTTTGTTGTGAAACTGAAAGCTGCATGCGGCACTTACCTGAGACTGAGCGTTGACGTTCGTCCCGCTCTTCACCAGTTCTTTGACCACTTCAGTCTGGCCTGCAAGGGAGGCTATGTGTAGAGCCGTGTTTCCTTTCTGCATTTGGGGAAATGCGAAGGTACGTTTTATCCCATGCATGCTGCAAACAATGTGGCGATCTGCAATTCAAACTCATCTCCAATTTCAGAGAAAAATCATAGACCAGCAGAACATTTCTCACCCATGTACTGTACATTTTCATTTGTATTGTATGTACAATAACAGAAATAGGCATATGTGCATTTGTAAATTTTGTTATGGGTACATGTGAATTATCAAACTATTGTGGGGAAGTGAGAGGTTTACGGACACAGTCCAAGAGTACAAAACATATTTAAATTCAATTCATTTTTTTTTTTTTAATAACTACACTCACATTCCCTCTCTCTAGTTTATAGCGAATTAACGAGGTCATATTATGGGCCTGGAATTCCTATTTTAAAGAATGAGGTGAAGGAAATAATATGAGAACCCACTGTCAATGTTGGTCTCATTACTGTGAGCATTCCAGCCTACAGTGTGTGTATTGCAGAGGGACGAATATTGTGAGAAGTTGATTTCTGATGCAGGAAATGTAATGCATTTAATAAAAATTACATGTTACTGTTGCATACACTCATTATGGTTATGAGAGCATGCACTGCAATTGCCATATTTATTGTAATCAAATGCAGTTTTGCAAGGAAATTTCTATGTATATGCGCAAACAAGTTTTCCTAATTGCCATTCCTTTTCTAAAAAAGGAATACTAACTCATGCATGGAAAAGAATCATCCACATCTATTATTCATTAATTTCTTCTCAGTGTATCAAACAGGTAGGTTGTGTGCCGTATAATATTGCATTTTGGACATCAACTGAATGTCACGGAAGCATGTGAACATCCTACTTCAAACCTCCAAGGTTTAGCATTTAAATACCATGTCTGCTCTGAGGGGAAATGTCATGTTCTCCCTGTTCTGCATTCCTCTTGCAGTCTATTAAGAAGCATCTCGGTGAATTGGCGTTTCTGAAATGGCTGTTCTGTGTGCGACATCTCTCCTCATGCAGTAATCTGTATGAAACACTTCCACACGGATGTATTTGCTCTTAAATGTTTATGGAATTAAATTTCATCCCCAAGGTGTAAAAATACTTTTGGGATTCTCCAAAAGCAGCCCCAGTGCAAAACAAGGCTGCTGCAGCTCTGCACTGGCCAATGTCATTGCATTCGGCAAGGTCCCAGGCATTCAGCTGTAGAGAGCCTGATCAGGAGGAGCAGACTGACACGACAGACTAACCTTTGTTGCTGCATCCACATCGGCCCCAAGCTTCAGGAGCTCTGCAACAATCTCTACATGGCCCTCTTTGGAAGCCAGATGAAGCGCATTCAACCCATTCTGAAACACAGGAAGACATATTTTCAGATTTTTTTTTACAAGACAATGCCTTAGGTACTTCTGAATGACGGTAGAATAAAATCACGCATAGAGAAACTATAAATATGAATAAATCATTTCAATGAACTAACTTGCTGCCAGAATTTCAACAAGCAATTCAGTCTACAAACATTGAGATGCTCTTACTTGGTTGCAGATGTTGATGTCTACTCCTGTCTTCAGGTAGTCAAGAGCCTTCTCCAAGTTTCCTGCCCGAGCAGCTCTCAGATAACTGGCATTGCTATCAGACTGAAGAAAAGAGAAAAGCTGCCTAAGTCAGGCTTGCAGGACCATGTCGTGCGTAGCAGCATTTTACACTTACGACCACTTCTTAGTACAAGACGGAAATGCATGAAAAACACCTGTGACTAAACCATAAAAATATTCCATCATCAACATTTACAGCGAGTGGGCTATCTGGAGTAAAATACAATATTGGACATTTTTTTAGTCATGAATTCACCTAAAGCTGGATGAAGTAGCTTCCGAAATAATCTGGCAATGGAGGAAGCAGTGCAGGTACCACAAGAAATCTGGTGGGCAGGCCCAAGATTTTTATGGTATTTTCTATGAATTGGGCTATGTTTAATTTTAATGAAGCCAAAGTCACATGTATGATTTCACCAGCACTTCTAAAAAAAAAAATGTGATCCAAGCAAAATACAAATATAGTGTTTCCTTCCCCGTTTCAGTGTAGACACTTTCAGTATTACAAACAAAGGTGGTTGTGCAGACAGACATGACACCAACTCAACTGTGAAGTTTGCCAGCAACAATGGCAGTGGCCTGACCTCCCAAAACGATGAGAGGGCCTATCCGAGTGAGATGGAAAGCCTAACAGCGTGGTGTCACCTCCCCTACGATGACGAGACAAAGGAGATGGTGACAGATTTTAGGAGACAAAAGAGGAGCTACACCCTGCTTCAGATCTGTGGATCTCCAGTACAGAGGGCGAGGTGTTTTAAATACCTCGGTGCCCATATCACTGAGGACCTCACCTGGAATTATCACACAGACGTCCTCACTGGCAGAGCCAGACAGCACCAGGTTCAAGGTCTCTCCCTTAAGGCCCCGCGCGGAGCAGGTGGCACATTCACTGAATGCACTATTGGGAACTCTCTACCAGGCCTGCAGGACATTTACTCTGCAAGATGCAGAATCCGAGCCCTCCAGATCACCAGTGACCCCACCCACCTTGCACACCTGGCACCCTTACTCAGTACCCCCCTGATAGGGTTTAACCTTTTATATGTGATACATTGACTATGTTCCTTGTATCTCTTTAATCTTTATCAATAAAAAAATTATTCTGAAATAATAAAAAAATACAGCCAGGAAGGAACACTTTTGGTTTCTATAACAATCTTTAATAGAACCCTAATACTTAAACCATTTATTCAGCCTCGACGTGGGTTTTCAAAATCGTACCCACTAACAAACACTTCCACTCCCTGTTTGGCTTTTTTATCCAATCAAATTCCTACAAATTCAAACATCAGGAAAACATCCAAAACTCGTAAACGGCAGATTCTGTGCAATAAACATGCTTAAATAAACAAATAACCTAGTAAACTGTACAATTTCTACTGAAATGATTGCACATATTGCTCAATTTTTGAGCAATGTGTATGATTCTGTGATCCCACAGATTTTAAATCAAAAACTAAAACCTATCCTAAAATCCATATGGTGACCTATTTAATTTTAAATCATCAATATTTTTATTTAAAAAGGCAGTTTTTTTGTACATTGAGCATTTTGTCAGTCATGGTGTAACAATAGGTTTAGTTTTTTCCATTTGCAACTTTGTTCAAGGTTTGATGTATTTGTATATTGTTTCTAGATAGTTCTTTTGCCAGAAATTCCCCTATTTTGCAGGTAATCATTGTGATTCACCAAATAAACGTCAGTTTAAACATGTCTAGACCATAATTTGAGTCTAGGCTGGAACTCAGAATGTATTTCTTTTTACTGCTTTTCAAACATATACTGTATTTGCACACTATTTGAGACTCTGATGGAATCATGTACACAGAGGGATTGAACAGGCAATACCATCTTTGAGGATGAAAAACTATGGAAAATGTAGGTCAATGGCTTTTCTGCTAATGCTGATCAGAGGCCTTTAAACACATCGTACAATTGTCTACATAGTGTACATATATACTGTATATACAGCATACGTGTATGTGTGTTTAAGCATAGATAGATATGATTTTTTGTAATTAACTTATATTTTGTAATATTTAAACAGAGCTGCAGAAAATATGGATTAAATGGAGAATTCATTCATTTTATAGAGGTCACAGTGCAGGCAGAGGACTAATGACAACAACCAGAAACAGCTGATCACACGGGGATTCCACACGAGGTTAACGAGGGGGTGTGGCTTACGGAAGGAGCGGACAATCGGGGCAGGACACATTGTTTTTTTTTTTACTTTACATATTGTTTGGATACATTTATCTTCTTACTGTACAAATTACTGTTTTGATAAATGTGCTTAGATGTCATTAGTACAGTATATGCTCTTCTTGTTTTGTCCTGTCTATTTTGTGCTTAAATGCTAACAAAAAAAAACATATTTGCGTGTAATTATTTTGGGGTTGGTAACCAATTAATTGGTTTTCCATTATTTCTTATGGGGAAAATCTGATCAGAACTCGAACTTTTTAGGATTCGAACCTGAGTTCTGAACGGATTAAGTTCGAGTTCTGAGGTACCACTGTACAGTAATTCAAACTGAGAGTGAATCCATGATGTAACATTTATAATATTTTGAGGCTGAGCCATATTGTTTAAATAAATGATTGACTGTGCTGATCACTGAATGATGGAAGGTCTAATTGAGAGTCTAATCAATCTCTCCCAGCATAGAGCCTTGTGAATAATTTAAGCCTCTGTGTCAGCTAAGTCCCTAAGGAAAGAGCAGGGGTCATGTTCAACAACTTATCAGTAATCGCAGGCTCTGCTGGTGCTCAGACACATAACTCCATTTTATTTTAAGTAAACCTGCTCCGGAGTAGGTTAACCTCACACAGTTGCCATAGCAACTTCCCGAGTCTCACTCTATTCTAAATTATCTAACGGTAAAATCTAAAACTTTCAGAATCTGCAGGCTGACATATCTGGGTTAGTTGCCAAACCCGCTTTCTGGAATAACTAACCAAAATCACAAACCCAGCAAATTGATATCAGCTTTCAATGAGCTTGCCAATGCCAATACAATAATCTGCAAAAGCAGCAAGTAGAGCCTCACATGTCGCATTTGGGTATGAGAACAACGGGATGCTTCCACCCGTTTTATTGTATTCAGTCCAGTAGCTTGTACCACTTCTGTACAAAATGCATTTTATTTGCTTCTCTAACTTGTACCAATTGCAACCATAAGAATTCGCCTCTCCTCTTGCACTGGCATTTTTCCAGAGTGCAGAATGAAATGAATCACAGTTGATTTGCTTCCACTGTGAGTGTGAAAGGCAAAGATTTGGGCTAACTGAAGTCACTGTATAATGTACCTTTGCTGCCTTATTTACATCCTGTGTTGCCTTTAGTGATTACCTGTTACAGCATTTCCATTAATTTGTTTGTTTCTTTCTTGGTTTTATGTTTGCAATCTATGCCTATCAGAGTTCCAATTTACATCAGATTAATAAAGTATCTAACCACCTGCCTACTTTTCATGGCACTTCTCTCTTGCTTACCTAAATTTAGAATGAATGGTCTTCCTGCTACAGAGACATACAATGCACACTCAAAAACAAACAAACAAACAAGCCTTTTTTAACAGCGCACACCGCCTAATATCTGGACACATGTCCATCTCCATGCATGCACAAAAAGTGTCTGACTGTCAATGGTTAAATGTTACAGATGTACCATGTATTTTTGTGAAATATCCATATATTTAAGGTATACAATATGACGTATTATAGCCTTGTCATAAAAAAAGAAAAGATAGGAAACTGGACAATCTGAGCAAGACAGATTTGCCAACCAGATAAAGGGCATATATATCGTCTGGTTTCCGGTGGTTCACAACACAATGAAACGTGTTTCAGTAATTTAAACTAATAGATCAATAGCCTCCAGATCATCCCCAGAAAAGGGCCTCTGACCCTCTGTGGGGCCCTCCACTCCTGGGGCCCTCCGTTTCTGTGAGCCACAGTGCGGCTGCACCAGCTGCGCTGCCTATAGATATGCCCATAAGATATGTCAGATTTATGGAACCATTTCATCAAAGGAAAAAGGGCCAAAATCAACAAAAATACATATTTTTTACATTTTTCTGTCACTTTCTATACTGGTATTTATTTAGGAAAGACTGACAGAATGTTTTAGACAACTAATATAAAAATATATAAAATAAGAATCTAGAACCAAATTCTATAGTCGGCCCTCCATAACCACAGGTTCTGCACTGGATCAACCAGAAAAAAAAAATCCACAAACTTAATTTGTATTTTAAATATTCAGTGTTTCATTCCATGCATTTTTCTTTCAGGTCATTAAATAAAAACAATCAGTAAGTTGAATGTCTTTGTCATTATTCCCTAAACAATACCATATAAAAACTACTTTTCTGTAAATGTAGCATTTGCATTGTATTGGGTATTATAAGTCATGCAGAGATAATTTAAAGTATATAGGAGGATGTGCAGGGGTTGTATGCTAATACTATGCCATTTAATTTAAGGGACTTGAGCATCTGCTGATGTTGGTGTCTGTGAGGGACCCAGGAATCCCCTATAGATACAGAGGGCCAACTGTATATGTATAGGCTACTCATTATGTGACAAATCCAATCGTTATGTTACTGCTGCTTCTGTGTTATTTGCAGAATACACATAATGAAAGATGCTGAGACAGGAGTAAGCATGTAACTTCTATACTGAATAAACTGCTGACTCATTACGGGTTGCATGTGATGCAACCATACAAAGTACTGGAAAACAGATTTATACAATAAATAAATAAAATACACTACACTGCAAAACCCAAAATTCAGCTCAAACAATACACTTTAATCTTAATCTACTCTGACTATATCCTACTGTACTAGCTACATACAATTACATGCAACCTTTTTCTGTTTATTGGCCACTAGGTCACTCTGTTTTAATTTCATTCCCCAAAGATGAATAAGTCCAGAGGCTTTCTCGCCCTAGAAGGTGATGCCTTTCATCACCGTTGGGAGAAATCTGTTTCGGAAGTGATGCAGGAAGTAGTACAATGGGCTTCAGCTCCTCTGAGGTAAACTCCAGAACAGCAGGTTGTGCTATCGGCACATCTGGCTGACACTCAACAATATTAACCTCCAATACCCTTAACTGATCAATATGTTATATGCAGATAATGCCAACGGAGACTTGAGATGGGTACGCGAGGGGTCCAGTTCTTGTGTAGATCTTACCATTGCTTCACTTTTGTTTATCTTGGTATTCTCTCACCAGGATTAACCTGTCGTATCTGTTTCTCCTGCATGCTCCATTTAAGGCCGGGCTTCTCTCTGGCATCTTTTGAACAAGCTGACATCCAGTACAAAACATTACGAGATGTTCTATTTACAAGCCTATGCTAATCAACTGGAGGTGGTATTGTACTTTCAGGTCCAGAAAGTAAAAATCCAAACCAAGATTTTGTTTGAACCAACAATTTCAGTACACTGTGACTGCGACTCATTATACTCAACTGGTTGGCTAAAACAAAATCTTGGTCTGGATTTTTTTACTTTCTGGACCTGAAATTTCCACCTTTGTTAAAACAACTGTACAAAACCTCTGGCTAATGTCTTCATTTTGACAATTACTCATCTAATACATTATTTCTCATCTTGAATGGAATCACCCAATAATGCAACCCTAGTTAAAAGTTAAATAATCTCAATGCTGATAGAACAGACCCACTGGGACACACAGTTCAGTCCAAACCTCAGTGTTGGTGACACAATGAGGCATCTCATCTGTAATAAAAAAAAAAACTCTTAACTAGCATGAGAGAGAACCCGTCATAAGAAATGGTCTGCTTTGTGACGTTCAGGGAAGTGGGACAACCCTTCAGTGACAGCATGATCATGTGTATTTTTGTATTCTATTTTATACCTGTGTCCTCTTGGGAACATTGCCCACCTCTGAATATGTGCTCCAGCCGTGAATTAAAGATTGACACAAGAGGCTTATGGTCTGTAATTAGGCTGAACTCTTTCTCATCCAAGTGCCAGTTAAAATGTTTAACTCAGTGGCTGTAAGAAAGCAAGAAGCGAAGGTAAGTAGACATTAATTCCCCTAGATACGCAAAACAAAGACATGAAACACAAAAGTAACATAACACAAACTCACACGCTAATGGACTGACTGAAGCACACATATTTCACTTCTACCAGTTAATTTGTACTTAGGTAGTGATTTCAATATTAATAGTTAGCTATGAACTAAATTCTAAAGTGATCAAATAAAAACAAGAGAGACTGAAATACTTTTAACATTTTTTCTATTTCTTTAAACTTGTTGGTTAAAGAGTTTAAGTGTTTTCTTCTTTTAAAACGCAGATTTATAGGGTGCATATTTCAGTTCGATCTGCTGAACAGCATGTGGCTGCGGTTTGACACTTGTTACAGAAGGTCGGGACGTGTGAGTTAGTGTTTAAATTCATCCTGCTAAAGATTTAAAAATGTAAAAACATTTGAAGTTAAAGTGCTTAGTTACAATTTTAAAATGTTATAAAGCTGCACAGTACCCTAGTGCCATGACACGTGCCCAGAATACACTTTAGTTAAAATGTTTAAATTGTTAGCTAAATGTTTTAGAGTTAGTATACGTACTAACATGCATATCTACATATATATGTAATAGCTAATTATTTACTAATTATGGTTAGTAAATAATTAGTAAACATAATCAGTAATTTTTTAGCTAATTATGGTTTGTCAGAATGCGCAGTCACAACATTAAAAAAGTTAGATGACATTAACATTAACAGTTTAAAACATCAAAAAGATAAAATTGTCGGTATTATGCTATCGTACTCATGCAAAAAAAATGAAAGTGAAATCCAAGATTCTTTTTCAAAACTGAAGTGAGCTCAAAAAACACTAATCAGTCAGCAGTAATGCTAGTAGCGCTTGATCCATGAATCTTTGCCAAAGCAAGGGTGTAGAGGCCATGCCAAACACAAGCAATATACGCTGTTACAGTCTGCAGATGCGGAGGGTGTTATTATATATTTTTAAAAAACTCTGGAATCTTTTTCTATCTCCTTTTGAAGATATGCATCTGCAAAGTCAGTCATGGCGAAATGCTGCCCCCCAGCAAGATTTGACAGAATGCAGTTAATTTTTGATAATGAGGATTGTATTGCATTCAGCCTTAGTTATTACTGGTAGCTTTGAAGTAGCCTTCAAGTGATATCACTCTTCTTATTTAAAGGTGCTATTTTTGTTGCCAATGGACTCCAGTGCGCTTTTTGAAATATTTTATATTTTCCAATTCACAGGGATCTGGGTGAATTTTCTGGAATTTTGCGGCAGCATTTCCACTAAGAATCATCCTTTGATATGCTTGAGTGTGCTAGATTCCCACTTTATAGATACTAGTCACTTTATCCAGAACTATTTGCAGTTGTCTTAGAGGACACCTCAATGGCACAAAGGGCATATTCATTGTAGATGGATCTCCAGGTCAGCTTTATTTACCTTCACCAATCACATTCCCATGATACCGGTCCTGTTGATTTGACAGCATTAAGGAACATGGAATTTTGCTAACATTAGCAACTAATATTTCATCTTCTTTCCAGTGTGAGTCCTCATCTGCTCAGTTCAACTTCAAAGCCTTAAGATGCTCCTCAGACTCAAATCACTGAGGCCGCCGAACTTAAATCTAGTTCCATCCTGACTGTCTCGCCATTCACACTAGAATAAGACATGGTGCTTCATTATCTTTTGCTGATAAATTGTACATTGTCGGTTCACCAACACCTGAATCATCATCAGAATCCATAATCACAGTAAGCACATTAATATTTTCTTTATATTTTATTTTGGCCTTTTATCTGTCTTTACTTGTCCTTCTGTTCTTGTCCGACCGGCAAGCTTTCTGGATGTGTCCTACTTTATAGCATTTCCAACAAGTTTCACCTTTAAATCTATATTAGGCTGTTGTGCGGGAGCTTCTAACACAGCAGTAACAGTCCATTTTGTCCTACTTTCTGTAATGGCTGCGGCACGAATTAAAAAGGCAAATTCAATGCTTTTTAAATCCCTTTTAAGACACCAACAATGCAAAAACATTATCACTGCTTGAGGGTGTTTCTGCGTGTAAGAGAGCATATCAGGCAGGATATTTGGCCCTGCGCAGCAGTCCTGCAAGGTCACACCAATATCAAGGAATCGTAGGTCCCACTCCTGCAGGGAACCGCCACTTTAAAAAATCATAGATAATTGGGGAAGCAAAATTTTTGCAGAAAACCAATTGTGAAGTCAAAGTAAAGTCGTGGGGAATTCATGGCTCATCCCAGGGTCATCATTCCGATGAGTTCCACTCATTTTTACACTCCAACATCCAGAATTTGAAAACTGCAGAAAGAAAATTGTGTGTTTGATTTACCACACGTAACATGTAAATCAAACTGTTTTCAAATCTGGGATTGGATTTTGAGGAGGACTCAAAATCTCCCCATTTTTTCAGCTGGGGGGGGGGTTTGACTTTGACCGAAAAAAAAAAAACAAAGACAAAAGAATCAACACCAAAATACAATTAAACTGAAAAGATCGCTTGCCATTTCCAATTACATGAGCCATTGTTTATAGTATGGTATTTCCATTATAGAATACCATTGTTATAGTGCTGAGAATACACAGCGCAAGCGGTACCTTAGCCCCTGAGCTGCTGTTAATGAAAAACTAGTGAACACCAAACTCAGCGGAGTAGCTGTTATGACTGCCGCAGTATCATTATGCCTGATCTGAAGTCCAATATCAGCAGCACACAAACTGACAGCAGCTAACAATCCATCATGTGGTTCTACTGGAACTGCATTTATACCGCTATAACGGACGCTGCTTCTCACATTGTATGCCAGAAAGAGAGTCCCATTGTATGCCAGAAAGAGTCCTATTGTATGTCAGAAAGAGAGTCCCATTGTATGCCAGAAAGAGTCCCATTGTATGCCAGAAAGAGTCCCATTGTATGCCAGAAAGAGAGTCCCATTGTATGCCAGAAAGAGAGTCCCATTGTATGCCAGAAAGAGAGTCCCATTGTATGCCAGAAAGAGTCCCATTGTATGCCAGAAAGAGTCCTATTGTATGTCAGAAAGAGTCCCATTGTATGCCAGAAAGAGTCCTATTGTATGTCAGAAAGAGAGTCCGATTGTATGCCAGAAAGAGTCCCATTGTATGCCAGAAAGAGTCCTATTGTATGCCAGAAAAAGAGTCCCATTGTATGCCTTTTCATTGTCTTTGGACTCAAACCACGTTTTCCAAGCAATCTTCTCATTTTATTGTCATTCTTCATGTACAACAATAAGCACGCAAGACAAAGTTAGAGGGCCGTGCTGGAGCAAGTATCAAAACACAAGGAAAAAAAAAGAATGAAAAATCAGCCAACGATAAATCATACATTCATCCACCTTCCATATTTGCTTGTCCTATGCAGGGTTTTGGGGGTCTGGAGCATATTCTGGAAACTACAGGTGCAAGGCAGGGAATAACCCAGGATGGGGCACCAGCCCATTACAAGACACACTCACGCATGCGCCACTGGGTAACTAATTCTCTTTGCATGTTTTTGGACTGTTTGGGGAAGACTGTAGGAACCCAGAGGAAACCCCATGATCACATGGGGAGACCAAAGAAATTCCACACACAGAGCTGGGGTGGAGACTTAAAACCTGGTCCCAGAGGAGCGAGGAAACCAGACTGAGCACTGCATCACCGTGCTGCCCAGTGCACATTACAGTAACTTATATTCTGTCCATAAAGATATTATTACTCATGCTGACAGTAGGCAGCATCATATAATTTAATCTCTAGCACTAAAAAAATACATTTTCAGACATTTTATGACTTAGATTTGAAAAACCATTTTAACGTTTTAAGTCTCCATAGATACGTAGGTATTTTAGCTCACCTTTTCAATTTATGTCTTAATCTTTAATTAGCATCTAAAAGTATCTTCTGCCTCATATTTTCTAACGCCAGCTCAAGGACAAGTGGTTGTAGGAAAATATTTAAATGAGTAGGAGCCTTTTCTGAGTGTATTCATTCATAATTCCACATACTAAATGGTCTCACTGCATCAGCAAATCGACAGTGCGCTGACACTCGTAAACTCAGCTTCTGCAATGGACTGAACTCCATTTTGGTTGCATACCTGAAATAGGACATGTCCTGCAATCAATAATGGCATTAGATACGTGCTGTTGAATAATAATAATAATAATAATAAAATAAATAATAATAATAATAATAATCATCATCATCATCATCATCGAAGTTTTAATCTGATGGTTCTGCTGTGATAATTGTAAGCTCTATGCTTTTCTATTTTTCTATCCATTGCACGTATCAATACTTGCAATTTTTGCCTCAGTATCATTCTTTCAATATGCATTATCCAATCACCAATTCCCGCATATACGTCCATTCTGCTTTCCATCTACTTTCACTTATAGTCTCTTGCTCCTGACGGTCTCACTCAAGTTGGTAGCGCTTGATTCAATTATCTCGCTCGCGGGAAAATGCACAGCACAGCTTCTTGGAAAACAACCTCATTGCCAATGTTATGCTTTTGCTGCTTCCGTACTATTTGCCAAGTACATATGATGAAAGATGCTGAGACAGGAGTAAGTGTGCAAGTCGTCTTTGCTGAGCAAACTGCTGACTCATTACAGGTTGAGTACACGTGTATAAATTTTAAGTAACATTTCACCAAACTGAGATTAATATTATAAATAAATAAAATACCGTACAACCAGCCGCAGCTGAATTCTCTCTGCCAACTGTATGGTTCTGCGGTATTTTAATTAGCATTTTATTTGATATCTCTGTGCAGGATGTTGTGCAGCATTCCAGCCATACAAGGATTCCAACAAGACAAGTCGTTCATCTGAAAAGCTGTATGGCCATTTTACATCAGGTCTGGCAGGAACACATGAAATACTACCTTTGTTTCATCCATTCATTCAACTGTTTATCCTTATCGGGGTCATGGGGGGCCTAGAAACTGTTCCGTGTTGGAGTAAACCCCACACAGGATTACAGTTACCTGTTTTGTATTCAGATTTATAATTACATGTAGCAAAACACGTTGCTTGTTTGGAAGCTTATTTGGAATATAAGCAGTATGTACCCGAGTAGCTAAAGAAACAGATAAAGGTAGAATTACTATATCGATAGGTGACAGGTGATTGTGAGTAATGCTAAGTCCCTGAAAAGATGCGAATACTTCCTTTGAAATATCAGGTTTAACAACAAAACATTTTAATGAATAATCCTACTGATTTTATTAATTCCCAATGAATTCCAAGATGAATGAGGGGAAAAAATACTGGAATTTTATTGTGAAACATCACCTATAAAACCAACAGTTAAGATCTAAACATTCAAGAAAAATGCGTGATAAAGAGAAACGTGTAAAAACCCGACTCAATGAGCATGTTAACATGTTATCAGTTTTTGAAACTCATACAATTTCAGTTTCAAGGAACAGGCAAAAGAGCTAAAACACCAGTAGAACACCAACACTGCAGTAATGCAAGTGAATGTAGTTATCAAGGTTGACTCATTTTACACCAGTCGCCACGCAGCATTATGCGTCAGCTCCTGAGATCTGATAATCAGTTCCTTAATGTGAGATTTCAAAGCAACATGAGAAACTAGCAGAGTTCCAGAGAGGCCAAGTCTTAGCTCTTTGAGAGGGACAGACCAACGTTTAAAAAGTGGCTTCAAAGCTTACCACAGAACTGAATCAGCACGTCTGTGAGCCACTCCTGGCGATGAGCGTACGCTGTGAGCTTCGCAAAGCTGAGATTTATGGTAGAGCTGGCATCCAGAAACCTCACATCTAAGGAAAATGTGCAAAGATGCTTTGCCAGGCGTAAGGAGCACAACACCTGGAGCCTTGAGAAAAGATGACCCTGATTGTATTGAATATAATGTAACACCACTTGCAGCTACAAAGTAGCATGCAACCACGTATTTATAAGCCTCTTTCAAAGTTTCAGAGATATTATTACCTTTTTGGACTCTAGCTCTTGCCACTTAATGCATTTCATTGAAACCATAGAGCTCTGGATTGCAGTTTTTTTTCCAGAGTGCAAATTAATTGCAATAAAACATACGCTATATACTATCATTATAAGGTGTCATGGACGTACATGTCTGTGTGGGCAGTTGGTCTTCTATAAGCCACATGCTGCATCAATGCAAGTACTGCGAGTCTGGCCTGGTGAGAGCTGTCTGTGGCTGTGGCATTTTAGCTGACAGAGCCTTGTTCCATATGGCCACCCCAGCTCCGCCCCCTTTTGCAGCAGAAACCACACCTGGGTAAAATCAGAAGCTTGCTCCCATTTTCTAGTCCCATTAATGATTACAGCCAAAGTAAAAGACCTGGAATAGAATGGATTCCTCAACAACGTGGCCAGACTTGGCAGTTTTTGGGGGGAAGTACACGACGAAAGGATCCTTTGCTTGCAACGTGCAAAAGTACATTAGAAAGTTTGTTTTTCACATATCACCCCGTGCTCTACTTTTAAGGTATAAACACACAAGGCTGAGAATCAAATTTAGGGTCCAACTGTAGGCACGGGCCATTTTTCTAGCATCCTGGAACATTTCTTAGTTGGGATGGGGGTTTAAGGGCCTTGCTCAAGGGCCTAGTGGAGATGTGACAATTCCACTGAAGCCCGGCCATGAACTGGTGATCTTCTGATCAGCGGCACAGACGCCAAACCGGCTCAGCCCCCTGCGGGGGGGGGGGGGGGGG
>JAODUD010000062.1:10256009-10268390 GCA_026784285.1 Stomatorhinus walkeri | reverse complement strand
ATCCCCCCCCCCCCCCCCCCCCAAATAATCATGATGATGACGCAATAACAGCATCTATGATATATGCACTGACATTGCACAGAAACCAATCCTGTGAAGGTTATCTCCTTACTAATACTGCAATGTGTCAAAGGTTAGGGAGATACAATGTCAAATGTAATGGGGTAGAAAACCAAGCTCATTCACCGTGTAGACTCCAGTTCAGTGCAGGTCAAATAATCACAATGCGAAGCTTAGAAATAATCTGGTTACACAACATCCAGTGCGTCGGCATTGTCCTAGATGTGATTAATAATCTCTGCCAAATACCCTAAATTTTATAATACAGTAGTCTTGCTTTTTTAAGGTTGCTAACCTTGCTCTTGCTAACCTTTGGACGTGGGATCATGCCCTGATTGTTCGATCCTCCTGTGTGCCACGCCCCCTCGTTTACCTCATGTGGAATCCTTGTGTTATCAGCTGTTTCTAGTTGTGTTTAATTAGTGTGGTGTATTTCAGTGTGTTTCCTCAGTCCAGTCATTGGTGCCGTTCCGCGCTCCTGAGTGTGTCTATTCTGAATAAACCCCGTGTTCGCCCGACTCCCCCGATCCCTGTGCTTGCGTGTTCCTGACACATGTTCATATCAAAGAAAATTGAAAAAGGGCCATGAATGTAGAAAATGCGCATATCTTGAATTAGTGGAACGCCCTTAGTCTTCAATGCACTGGTGGAGGTTTAATCCTGCCCCTGCATTAGGTTCCCATTGGGCACTTTGATTTCCTTATGCTATCCAAAGACTTGCAGTTAGGTGAAATGCGATCTCTATTTTGTCCAGAGAGCATATGTGTGTGTGCCCTGCGATGGACCGGGATCCTGTCCGGGTTGTACCCCTACCTTGTGCTTCTGGGATAATCTTCAATTCCCCTCCCCCAACCCTATACCAGATAAGTCGTTAGAAGACTACGGACAAGTTATATATTTCAATTAATATAAGTGTCATTCCATCATAGATTGAGCATGGTTTGTGTATGTGTCAAAATTCCTCGTAGCACAGAGGCCACATGTCTAAGTGTGTTACTTTTACATGGCGTCCAGGTATTTGGAGATGGACTCCAGATGCTCCGTAACAGATCAAGGCTATTGTCTGTCCTCGGCCAGCTCATCTAGGCAGGGTTTGAATCTCTTTTGACCAACACTGAGAGGGGCACTCATTACTTTGCATGCACACTAGCCATTCTCTTATTTTTTACAATTAAATAAAATTATTTGATTAGTTAATTCTGCCATCCATGTTTATCATTATTTTAATTGATTGCGTAATTTCAGTACGAAGATGTAAAAAATTCAGTAACACTTTACATTAAGCATTTGTAGAACATTCAGTGCATCTTCATAAGGGATTCATTATGCATTCATAAAACATTCAGTGCACATTTATAATGCATTCATAGAATATTCATAACCACGATGCAAGTACACCTTAACATCCTAACATCCCTTATCAGTTTTAATATACATTAATAACAAACATTACATGATTATACAATTATAATGTTTATTATTATATAATGTTTGTTATTAATGTATATTACAACTGTTAAGGGATGTTAGGATATTAAGGTATACATGCATGATGTTTATGAATGTTTTATGAATACATTATGAAGGTGTACTAAACATTTTATGAATGCAATATAAAAGCATTATGAAAGTGCAGTTAATGTAAGGTGTTACCAAAAATTCTATACAATCTGTGAAATATTTTGAAATCACATTTTTATAATAGAAATGCTGTTTTAAATGCAAATACGCAATTCATAGTTAAGTAATATATTGTACATGAAGTAAAACTATCAATAAATTAAGGATTAGGCCTACATGAAAAATAATTTTTAAAATGCTTCTGAAAAAAAAAATCAGCTTCATTCATCAGTACTACCCAAAGCAGAGAGATCTACTTGCAAACTCAGAATGTTCTGCACAGGTTATATATTTATTTTGTTCAGCAGTAAATTTTAGAAGGCTGAATTCTGATGGGGGAAAAAAAAATCACAGAGACCGATATTTGGCAAAATGACAACTGTCAGTAGGGAAATCATTCGGTTACAAGAATTACGAGAATTCAGAAAACTGCTTCCTCAGTACAACCTGATACTTCATGTTTGCAAGCAGTGACTATTAGGCAAGAAAAAGGCTTGTGTATATGCTTGCGGTTTGGAGCCCCTGTTTGTACACTGTGTGCCTTTTATACACTTCTGGCTTGGATACCACTTAATGGATCACAGCAATCTCTATATGAGGCCGTTTATTAATCTATTAGGAGATCATAAACCGGGAATAGAGGCGAGGACTGGGTGGCAATGGAGCACCAAGGTCAGCTTGGACTTTGACAGGCTCTCCATACCTACTGATTAGTGGAGTAAACCAAGCTCTTCCAGATAACATGCCTGAATACTGGTTAGTAGCTTAAATTTATTGCCTACTATCACTAATGGCAACTGTAAACAAGATAGAAGAGAAGTAACGACTGGGAATGCAATATGAAAAGTTCAATTAGAATGACAGACATTTTACATTTTGAATGTAGTAATCCAAAGTACCCCTTATTATTATTTTAATAATTACCCATTAGCCATGCTAATTTTAACATAAATTATACCTAAATAAAATACCCCTGTCATTCTCTTCCTCTCTATTTCCTAAAATAGGCTTTTGCCCTTTTACTGGATACTATATGATGTCCAGGTCTCCTGCTAATCTTCTGAATAAAGTATTTAGAGTCCGTACTGGTGCTACCTGATGTGGCGGCCTAGGCGACCATGACTGCTGGTGCACCTCATCTGAGGCAAAATGAAACTGGCTGGTAGGTCGGCGCCTCCCCCTCGGAACTTGATGCCCTAGGGGGATGCCTATATCATCTATAGCACTGTTTCCCGACCAGCTCCGTTTACAGTAATAAAAATTGCAGTTCTGATATCTTCAGTTTTGATGCTGGCTGAATAATTATTATAGCCTGGCTCCAAATAGTTGCTGGTAGACCTATTTAATGCTAACCCTGAAATCTTTTTGATCAGTGATGTTTGTAGCACATTCTAGCCTTCTAAAAATGAAATTGTATAGCAAAACAACATTAATATTGACACAATGAAAGTTAGAACTTAGGAACCTTACATTTCATAAACAAAACCATCCAACTAAGGTTATATAACACAGCATGAGTGTCCTTGCTTGGCATCCAGTGAATGGAGAGGAAAGGCTTCACTATGATGGATTATATGCAGGGGATCGATGACTTTGAGAGCGGGTTTGTGGATTGGGCTGACTCACCTCTGCAGTTTTCAGCAAAACTGCAAGGAGTTAGTCTGCTGTTAATGACTGACAACAGACTCCTCCCATGTACAGTACCTCAGGAATTACTTTAAACTGTTTTCAAATTTGAGTCACTGTAGTTCTGATCAGGTGCACAAAACAGGAAGTCCCCTGCTTTCTAAATCTGCCCAAGTTAAATTTTTAGATAAGTCGTAAAAATAATAACATGGCACGTAATAATAATTATAATACGGTAATAAAACGGCAACTACATATGGTACTGTACTTGAGCGGACAAATTGCTGAAGCCAAGCAACGTTTTCATAAGCATCACAAAGTAAGAATGTCCATATGTTATTACAAACCATGTTATTTAACTCAAATATATAATATGTAATAGTATTTATGGCAGTCTATCCGTAATTATGAGTTGTCCGTAAGTTGGATATTTCTGGAGTTGGGATCTATTGCATAGATTTGAATTTTCCCAAAACGCTGATCACTGAGAGAAGAAAAACAACAAGAAGCAGTGACACTTGGCTTACTTGAGATATTGCCACATGATTATTGTTGAAGTGCACGTGCTTTAAAACAATCCTCTATCAGTTTCAGTTTGACAAGCAAAGAAGCACCAAGTCTACTGTCCTAATACACTTTGCCGCTGGTAGACGCCATTACATATTATGCAGCATAATATAAGAACATAATAATAATAATCAAAATAATAAAATTATAATAATAATAATAATGTGATCAATAATGCTATAAGCCCAAACCTATAAATCATAAAATACTCAAAGATTGCTAGCACTACTGAAACTGCAGAATGCTACTTGAACAAGATTTTTCAGTCTGAAAAGCAGCAGACAAGGCAGTCTGTCACAGCAATATGCTGATGAAATGAATTTATCCTCTAGTAGGTTTTCTTGTCAGGGAGAATACAGGCGTCACTATTACAACCACTTTCAGTTAAAGTAAATTACGTGTTACACCTTAAAAGAATAATTTCAATTCCCAGGTAACGTTTTCTCTCAGGCTTCTGAATTAGCTGATGAGAATTGCCTGGTAGGAATAATCCCACCGCACTGGTCTAGCTGCTTCCTTAAACAGCTCAATATCTTCATGGAAAAGATAATAATGCATGATTATATCCTTCTTGTCACTACACTGTAACTGGGTCAGTGTGACAGCTATGGTAAAATCATCTAGCACAATTGGAGAATAAAGCAGATCACTTCAATAATGATTCCATGTTTGTATCAGAGAATGAAATGATCTCATTCCCTTGACTGTCTTTGTACCTCTTCTCCATTCACATGTGCAACTGTACCTATGTAATAATGCTCCATTTGCTTTATGTGGCGCAGTATCACAGTCAAACATGATCCTGAGCTGTGCTTTATATATGGCAGAGAATGCTACCACAACAGCAAGAGTACACAGTGTTTCATTCCACTATTTGTCTCTCAGGCAAAATGATGCAAATAATGCATTTAAATTTTATAATTAGACATTTTTTATGACTGTTGTAGAGCCGTGTGCATGTAAAATGATGAGTATGAACAGTCATGCAGTCTGATTAAAAGATTAACATTTGCCTCTATTGCTGGGAAAGGGACACTGGTCCCTGCAGAGAGGATTTAGGGAAATCAAGCATAATAACAGACCGCAGGCATTACAACAAAGACCATGTCTTTAAATAGTCCAGCGGAGCCTCCAAAAGGGGAACTGAAAAGGAAGCCCAACCATGGCTAAACTGGGGAGCATGTGGTCATAATTGGAAAGTGCCATGGTGCGCATTGTGACCTTACTGTCAGGCCTTTGATCGAGGCCTTTTACCACAATCTTTCCAGGTTCTGGATAAAAGCGTCTCCTTAATAAATAAGAATATAAGGCGAATGATATCTGGAGGATAAGAGCTGAATTCCCCCCCCAGATCAGGGCAGTCCTAGCTGCGGCAGCAGAGCTCCTGCTGATTGTGCAGTGACATTCCCAGGACGGTGTGCGGTTGGGGGAGCCGTGTATTATTCTACATTTTCATTTTGCAAAGTTTATTTGACTTTAAATCGAGATGAATGAAAACATGTGAAGGTTTTCGTTTTCTGACGCTGATGCCTGAGCATTACGGAATATCCAGGGGACGCCAAGTTCTTTTTTTTTCTTCATTACTCTAGATTAGCAGCAGTTAGTCAGTGGGCTAGCTAGTCAGTGGGCTAGTTAGTCAGCCAGGTAGTGAGCAATGTTTGTGGTCTGTGGTTCTCCCATGTAGGAGGTGAGAGGAGGGTTTTGCTAAACTCTCTGTAAAGGTTTTAATAGACACACATGCTGTTCAGGTCCCATAAAAATTAATTTAGTATTACAGGCAGTCTCTGGGTTAAGAGTGCCCGACTTATGGACAACTTGTACTTATGAACAGACTACCATAAAGTTTATTACAGGGGAAGGCAACCCTAATCCTCAAGTGCCGATATCCAGCATGTTTTCTATCCTACCTGGTCGGTGATGAACCACACCTGAGTTACTATCTGCCTGAGATCATCAGGAAGGATGGAAAACCTGCTGGATACCAGCACTGCAGCATCAGGGCTGCCTACCCCTGATCTATCATTATTAAAAATTGAAGTTAAATACAATGGTTCATAATAACAACAATAACAGGTTGACCTCAGTATTAATACAAACCATGCTACCTGATTTGGATGATGACAAATTCAAATTCAAAAAACTTTATTTGTCCCCAAGTGACAATTTAAAAAGGCATAGAGCATGACAGGGAGCACTGTGAGCATTGACAGTTCTGTTATTAATACACAGCAGTGTTTCCCAACCAAGTCTCATGGGACCACCCCCGACAGTCCAAATATTTGTTCTCTCCCGGTTCCCAACACACTTCTTCCTGGTATTTGGTGTTTCTGATGGGTGTGGGAGCCGGGAGTGAGCAAAGATGAGGACTGTCTGGGTGTCCCTGAGGACTATGTTGGGAAATACTTCATGATAAAAATTCATTAAAGAGTTTGCATAGTGCCATGTTATTGTACAGATGATGAGAATAAATCTGTGGCAGTCACAGATGGGCAGTAATGTGACATCACTACCATTTTACCCACATAACAGTGGTGATACTCTTCATTCGATGTGACTACCTTGTGACTAAATAAATAAATGAAGTCTTTGGAAGATGTTGCTCCACTTTCACACATTTCTTAAGACACCGTCTTTCAAAAGAACCTTGTGAAAAAGGTGTACACAGCTGAAATTATTTGCCTGCTGCTTGTGTCGTTACCTAAATACAGCCAACCTGCTGTAGACAAAGAGCATTTCAGACGCTTTTTTGATTTATTGCTGGAGGCCAAAAGCTATGAACTTAGAGCAAACTCCTTGTACAAAGACGTGGACATTACATGCAAATGTGAGAATGCTCAGGCACGGAGAATTAGTGCACTCTCTCAGGCTAATACATCAACAGTGCACAGTAACTGATCATACGAGTTAAAGAGACAGTCAGTTTCAGCCTTGGTGTCCTCTAAATCTCTTTCGATTGAGTGTGACCCTTCTCTGCACTCCACAATGTGTGCCACTGTGGACCACAGAACAGGTGTGCAAGCGCTTCAGCTCGAGGTCGGTGAATTGAAACGGAAGCGCAGATTTACGACGGCCAGACTCACAGGCACCTGCTTTCGCAAGGTTCAGAGCTGAGACGCAACGAGAAGGACACCACTCCACCTACATCACTAGAGAGGTATGTTTATGATTCTATGCCACAGAGGTACAGGCTCCCCCCACAGCAAGGTGAGCTTGCACATGCTAGTTTTTCTGCATAGGATAGAGGACAGCACTACATATCTTCTGCTTCCACATTACGGTGCAGGCAAGAGGATAGATGATCACTCAGCAGGCGTGACCCCTACACACATCACAGCCCAAGCCCTTCCTGCCACACCAGACAGCATGAGTGTGCAAGTACTGTTCAGATACTGTTCCCCTCAGAAGCAGTGCACTCACTACAAGTTCGCTGCATCCCGGCCGGGTACCAAATGAGTAAAGTGGCAGGAGTTTGATCCATGGGTGATTTTTGGTAATGTCACCTCTATCGGAGCATTCTGGAACCAGATGCTCTGTCCCAGGGCAGGCCTTCAGCTGAACATTTCCAGAGCACCTGCAGAGGAGGTGTGTACTTGCTTCAAGGCCACCGGCTTGGAGCTCAGGCCTAAGGAAATGGTACCAGTCATGTGGCTTTTCTTGGCCATATAATTTCTACTCCTGACCTGAAAGATTACAAAGAATGTTGACAAACAATCCTACAGTAGTACAAAGGTCTTCCTCCTATACAAGGAAGCCTCCTAAAATGCTATTGGCTGTGTTCTTGTACAGATTCAGGACCACAATGAGTGTGTCCTCATAAACTGTAACACGGCCTGGTTTGGTTCCTGCAGTGGCTCAGACCAACAGTCCCTCCAACGAGTCATTAATACAACAGTAGAGATTTCCAGGACCACTCTACCTTATCTGCGGGACATTTACAATGATCACTGTATCCAGAGGGCTACTGGCATCATCAAGGACCCAACGCAGGCCTCTGACAAACTATTTGCTGCACTGGCATCTGGTTCTGCAGTCTCAAAGTCAGGACACGTTGACCTTTAACATGCAGTCACATGCTCTTTCACATCAAATGATTGACTACTGTGTTGGCCAGAGGCACCAGTGAGCTGTCAGGGTCCAACACTTACCAGGACAGCTACAGCTCCTAAGTCAACTACAGATTCCACAGATATTGTCATACAGCAATTGCTATGAATGGCCTGTTACATTAACAACAGCATGACCCCTGTATCAAGACAATCTCATTGTGGACTGAAAGTGACGGGAAGAGGCCACCTCTTGGTCAGCTGAAGTAGGCTTCCATCACTTCGAGCACACTCTGGCATGAATTCCCACACTTAAACTCACGGAATGGCATTCTTTGCAAAAATGTCCGTCAGTTTGGTTTCCAGCAGCACTCATGACAAAGGCTCGTACATACCCGTATGGGAACACGCTCAGTGGTAATCTTGGTGCTGAACACACAACAAACAGATCTTTGAATATCTTACTGGCCTTACACATTATGAGACATCTACAAATGTTGGATGTCTGAATTCACCTGTTTCACAGGAAAGGAGCACCTCATTTCAGATGATTGCAGCAGAGACATAACAGAGTTGCCTATTTTATCACAGGGAAAATGATATATGCTAACTGTAATAGAATATGTCACTTGTCATGCCAAATTGTTTCCTTTTAAATAACAGCATGCTACCTTTGTAGTTCAATACATCTTCGAGGACTGTATCTGACAACATGGCAGTCCATAACATATTCACAGCGATCAGGGTAGACAGTCCATGTCAGATCTCATAGAACGACTATACAATGTTTGACATTAAGCTCTCCCTACCATTTTCAGTTGGATGCCATGGTTGAGTGTCCAAATTCAATGCTGAATGACCAGCTAGCCGAATACATATATCAATCAGTATTGGTAGAGACTGGAAAGTACTTGCTGCAGGTTGAGCCAGCAAGCAACTCCATACCAGCACAGTGTTCAGCCCTTGCTTCATTGTGCACGTCATCGTACATGTCTGTGGACATTCTGATGAATTCTGGTCCATTAAGACCCCTGCCATCCCATGTACCATAATAGCATATGCTAATGACCTTACCTCATTTATACTTTTGCTGGAGCAACCCAACACTATTGTCATTCAATGTGACTACCATATGACTAAAGAACAGAGTCTTTGTTCATTTTCCAGAAATAGTATCATTACCAGAAATAGTATGAAGACAAGAAAGTATATGTGTTTCATAAGGTGGGAGATCTGGTTCTTCTTGATGATCCCACTTAACAGATGAATTTGGCGGCAAGATGGAAGATCCCATTTAAGAGGATGGATAAAGATGGAGCACATGGGCTGATGAATGAAACTGCAGATCTAAAGAATGACTTAGAAGTAAGTTGTTCACCAAACCTGACTGAAAGTGTATAGAGGTCTTTGGAATCGGCTGCCTGTAAACTCCTGTACAGTACTGCGGCCTGGGTCTAGAAACAGCCGCGGCAGCAGATTGACAGGTGCTGTCTCAGCTTTGTCTGGAACCCTGCCTTATCGTCCACCACGATTGGGTCCATTGCCCCCAGGAACAGGCAAGAATCAACTGATGTCTCCAGACACCTTAGTGGAGAGGACTGTTTTCTCCAACTAGATGCAGAACCACGTGCTGTGTTCAGGTTTGTGGGGGGGAAGGCAGGCGATCATCCCGTTTTGAGAGCACCTCTACTCCAAAGGTCATTGTTACATAATTTTTTTTCCTGACTGACGTTGAGGTTTCACCATTTCTTAGTTGTTTGTCTGACTGTGATTCTTTTTTATGTATTATGTTACGTACTCTACTTTTTGCCTATTTGTAGAACGTTGAGTATTTATGTTCATTACTGTGTATATTTAACGTTTGCACAATTCATTCCACATGTAATAAACTGCCATTCAGTCATTTTCCTTAAGCTTAAATTAATTGTTATAAAACAAGGACACATGTTTACGAAAGGAGGGATGACTGCAACATTAGTTCTCTTTAAGTGAAACATTTATTTTAAAATGTGGAGCGAGTGGGCACCTGCTTTATGCCTTTATGTTTTCTAGGACAGAATCCAGGTTTGCTGTGATTTAGCACCATATAAGCACTCTTTAAACATGAATAGCCTCTAGATTAAGGGAAACATTCATAATTTTTTTGTAAATTTGATCATAAAAAAGATACTGGTGCTGTGTATGTCTAGGTCTGGAATTTTTTATGTACATTGTTCTGCCATATCGTTATGTGAATTTATTACTTTGCATACATACACACACACACACACACACACACACACACACACAAACAGTGGTACCTCAAAACTTGAATTCAATCTGTTCAGAATTCCAGATCGAATCCTAAAAAGTTTGAGTTGTGATTGAATTTTCCCCATAAGAGATAATGGAAAACCAATTAATTGGTTCCCAGCCCCCCCAAAAAAACACCTAAATGTTTTTTTAGCATTTAAACACAAAATGAACAGGATAAACTAAGAGCATATACTGTACTAAACACATCTAAGCACATTTATCAAAACAGTAATTTGTAAAGTAAGAAAATAAATGCATCCAAACAATGTGTCCTGCCCAGATCGTCCGCTCCTTCCGTGTGCCACGTCCCCTCATTAGCCCCGTGTGGAATTCCCTTGTGATTAGCTGTTTCTGGTTGTTGTCATTAGCATTAGTATTTCGTCCGCTTTTCAGTTTGTTTCCCCAGTCCGGTCATTGTATTGTCCGTCTGCGTTTTGCCTGCCTTACCTGTAATTAAACCCCGAAATTCCCCGATACCCTGATGTCTGCGCCTTTGTCTCTGTTCCGTCACCGCTCGGCACAATAATATCAATATAATTAAATGTATTAATGATTTATTATTAATATTAAAATAATGAATACGACATCTTTATATTTAAATGAATTTATGATATAATAACTACTGTCTATCTGTCTAAATGAATTTTTATTGTCTAAATATATGTATTCACTTAGTGCAAACACAGTAAAACTGCATGAGTGAAAAATGAAGATTTTTTTAAGATCATTTGAGAGAGCCTGAGAAATTAAAATGAGAAATGCTATTCACAGGTATAAGATTTGATTCAAAGTGCGATGAATGAAAACCTAGATAGTAAGTAATCATAGGAAAAGAGTAAAATTAGGATTTCACAAATTAT
Organism: Stomatorhinus walkeri; assembly: GCA_026784285.1. Lineage (NCBI taxonomy): Eukaryota > Metazoa > Chordata > Actinopteri > Osteoglossiformes > Mormyridae > Stomatorhinus > Stomatorhinus walkeri. The sequence goes on along the minus strand of JAODUD010000062.1, from coordinate 10,257,319 downwards.
ATTGTGTCCACAAAGACAAAATTGAGAGAAGGCAAGGAACACAGAAGGAATTTCTGCACAATGTGCGCTTCTGGGCACTAATAATAATTATGCAAACATGCAATAATACATGCAGTCTCGGACGGAACAGCTGGATTTCTGATTCCTCCAAACAGCTGCAAAGTTCCAGGGAAACCAGCCATCATGTTGTGCCTTGCTATGCCATGAAAAGAACAATGGCTATAAAGCCAGAAGCCCTGTACTGTCAGATGACCTCTAAGGAATGTGGCATACCCTACCAAGTGCCTGGTGCTGTTTAACATGCTTGTACACAGTCCTTAAACAACAGATTAATCAATATAATCAGGTAACACACTCATATGAATAATAAGGTATGCAAATATACCTTCTCTCTCCTCTATACTCTAATTATTCTACAAATTTCTAGCACCTCAGGCTAGATATTTAAGACACACAGGTACAAACCTCCCAGTGCAATCTGGGGTAAAGTTGGTATATTGGAAGAATGTCAAGCGAAATGTTACAAGAGTCAAACGTTTGATCAATGTACTCTCACTTATGATCAAAATGATCTGCTTTTCATATGTTATAACGTTGTAGTGAGAATCCGAGTCCATAGAGCAAAGAGCCGTGTTTTAAAAGAAACACTTCAAATGAATTAAATCACAATGGAGAAATTAAATACATATATATCTTTGCATCCATTTTCAATAATTAACCATTTATGGTTACTGTAACCTGTAGTACAACTTTACGCAGGGCCCTAACGGAATGAAGTTCCGTGTGGACTGCGAGAAGAAAGTCTGAATACAGACGCTTCTCTACTTACGAAGCGCAAATTGTGTTCACTGGCCTCTCGTTTCCTGTCCGCAACATCAATTTTTTTTTCTGGGCGCCAATTCCGCCCAGTACGACTTCTGGCCAGTACTCCCGCTGTGCAGCAGCGTAGCGTGCATACTCCCAGCCTCCTGGTTCTTTGTACTTGCATATACCCTTAAAATGATGTTGAATAATGACTTACGAACATGTCAAGTTACGAACGACCATTCGGAACGTATCTCATTCGTAAGTAGAGGAGGGTCTGTATTATTAAGTTACCAAAAACTTAATAATACAAAAATCTATGCAGTGCTATATATATTTCTGGCGTGCAAGGCTGGGAGCATGCAGGGAGAATGCTGTCTGCAGAGCCGCCATTCCAATTGTTTTTATGTACTAATTTGGAAGGAAGTTGAACTAATGCCACCCAGCATATGAGATCTCATGGCTTTGCAGTCATTCTTTTTTCACTTGGCTAAACCAATGTGTGT
>JAODUD010000062.1:10231401-10254002 GCA_026784285.1 Stomatorhinus walkeri | reverse complement strand
ATGCAACGTGACTGTGGATGCAAAAAGAAAGACAGCCAGAGCAGAAAGGCAGTATCGTGGCCACGAGCTGGAAGTACCCAAGTGAGGGAACAAGCGGGGAGGGGGGGAGGGGGTCGTTTGATAATGATGCTATACGGATTAGTGTACACTTGATGGGGATGTGTCTGAATGAAATTGATTGATTTTTGAATAATATAAACAGGACATTTTCCCCTGTTCTCGTTATTTAAAAAAATGAGGGGAAAAATATATTAATGTACCTCTGGTAAACCCACAAAAATGGTGCAGCTCGACAAACTACACCGATAAACCAATAAAAGGAACCAATTTTAGAAACAGTTACCTCATTCACTCATACTATGCTCGAATCGCTAATCCGACACGTGTGGTCAAGTCAGAGACCACAGAGATTTTAATTTATTATGGCCTACTATTAAAACAAAATGCCAATGTGGCATTGTTTTTATTGCCAAAAAATAATACCAATTCCCTTTTTAATGTATTACAGCAGAATGTTAAACCTCGAATTCCTCGAATGTTTTTGCATCAGGTAATTGATTTGTTTAACACCAGGTTTTTGGTTTTGTTATATTTTAGTGTTGATAGGTGCTAGAGCAGCAGATAGCAGTCAATGTCAAGGGTGGAGCCAGGACCAACAATCATGATTTGCTCATATCATATTTAAGTAGATTTAAATGTTGTTGCTAGGCAAAGGCCAATGACATTTAGGGGGTGTTTCAAGGAGCAGACAAAGGTGCCAACACCAGATGGCTTTTGCATGAACGCAGATGCACAGATAGTACAATGCCAAAAATATGCCTTTAAATCAAAATCAGGTTTTCAGTTAAATAAATGCACAATAAAGTAAATATTTGGTATCCCAGTAAGTACATTCCTTGCAAAATGAAATTATTGTGCAAAAATAGTTCAAAATTGCACGACGAAAAAATGAAAACTAACTTAAAAATTGAAATTACAATGGGCTTTTAAGAGATCTCTTGAATAATCTTGAATACTTGATTCTTAAAAATGTCACCTGCAGATATAACTTAGAGGGAGTATTCTTAATGTTCATGTTTCCAGTATTTTTGAAGAGGTTCTATGGGACACATCTAGTAATGCATTCCAAAGTAATAGCTGAAATCTCCACATCACACTTGAAATTTGTAATGTGGTGCCTTTGCACATTCTTATTATTAAGGCAGAACAGGGAGATAGTTGTTAGGAAAACAAATGAAATAAAACCATGGATAAGTGTATTTATTAACTAGCTTAATGTTTAAAATACACGAATAATGATACTAATTCTCTTTATCATATGGTCATCTGACTTTGTAACTCTTATTAGCTATTTTTACAATCACTGTATTTGATAAGATTAGCTGTAATTAAAAGCACACTTATTAGATATTCATTGGTTCATAAAAGCCAAAAAATGTTTTCTATTAATGCAGATGTTAATTGCTTTGCTTGTTATGTTATTAATAAGATTTGATAAATATGCAACATAACATTACTCATGGGATTGCGACATCTGGTAATCTGTGAAAGTATGTCAGCCAGTGTGTGAGGTGTGGGGAGTAAACAAACCCTCTACTCCCCAAAACATACATGGAACTCTCACAATATTGTTAAACTAACACTAATCTGGTTAGCTTGTATCATTTTAGCTGTGCTCTGTCTTGTTAGTATTAAGCAATAGGGGTCAGTACAAGTGGAACTAAAAGCACACAATTAACACTGCTGCCTTGTTACATAATATAATATAACCAGTTTTACTAACTGAAGTTTTGAAGTCTACCAACTCAGTAAATGATAAATGTAAAATCAATGTTGTCTAGCCAATTTAGACATTTGAAGAAATCAAACTTGCTGATACACCTGCAGGGAGTAATGTAGAATAAAAATTAAACACGAGTCCCAGTTGGCTCATTTGAGTCGTAGCTGAAATTCTTAAGTGGCGCTTTGCTGATGGGCTCTATTGAGTGAAATGACAGCATGTTTGTGACCTGGCACTGCAAGTTTATATTCATCATGTGCAGGTTCATAAAGAGCTTTGGTGGCTTTTTGCATGTGTGTTTGGAACACCCTTGTAACAAAGCTCTGACAATTTATATTTCATGTTTATTGCTATAATTATCTGAGTCTTAAAATACCAATGTGAAATTTTAATAGAAATATTTGTTACATATATTTGCTCTATAAAATACTAGATATTTTATATTAGAATGAGCAGAAATATACTGGATATACATGCATATGAAGCTTCAGTGCCCAGTCTGACTGACCTTCAGATTGTCTTTTATCTTTTCTGTACATCTGAGGAAATGAAATAGCTCAATGTGCACAGCTGAGGTCATTTCTATAGAGGGAAAAATGTATTATGAAGGCTAACGACTGTCAAACATAAAGATCTTAAAGTCATGTTTAAATATTCACTTTAACTATGATCTAGATGAGCAATGGATGTTTAACAGTTCATTAAGCTTAAGTTCAGTAAGCTCCTAAGCTGAAGAATATGGTAAACATTATACGTTTGATTACACTTCAGTACGCTTTGAAATTAACCAACCTTGGCTCATGTTCAAAGATGTAGTTACACAAAGTAACTACAATGATACTGGGAATAAGCAACATCTGTTTGAAATATTGTGTGTTCGGGATATTCACATTTCAAATGCGCTATCCAGCTGGGTTTTATGTCATTGCTCTTTAAATGCTGTCAGTGACATTCAAAGAATTGCTAGGTTTGATGAACAATCTTAATGGCACAGCCAAGGTTGAATTTAGTCAAGGTAAAGTAACACAGTGGGTATTGCCAGTGATAATGTTACTTTCCAAAATTAGCTGATAAAACATATTTATGTTGATGGGGGCTACAGTATAAAGCCCCCTGTGTATATTGCAGCCCATTACCACTTAACCAAATGACTTCAGAGTGAAAGAGGGACATTAACAGTACTGTTGAGACTGGTTCAGTATACAGTGGCACTACACATACTCTGCACAGCATCTGTCCAGCTAAAGCACACATTTTCAAGAGAAGAGGATGTCCTTGGTCATAAGGAAGATCCATACCAAAATTAGAAGCATGTATAACAAAGTGTTTATTTTTTACCATTAGGGGTTTACATTTTTTATAAAAGGGCTGCCATTGTATACATATGTTCCATTTATCTTTATATTTTTGTACCCAGTTTTCTATTCATGGTCACAGGGGGTCCAGAGACTATGGGTGCAGGCAGGGGACAATCTAGGAGAGGGTGCTAACCAATCACAGGGCTCACCCCCACATCATTCACACCTAAACGCAATTCCATAGCTTCAACCAACCTCAACATGTTCTTGGTGGAAAGCCGGAGAACAGCATGCAATAATATGGGGAGACGACGCAAACCCCACGCTCATAGCCCTATGGCGGAGACTCGAACCCAGGGTCCAGAGGTGTGAGCTACTGTAACACAGCTAACCACTGTGCCACCACGCCAACTCCTCCACCCAGGGTTGTGAAATAAAAACTAATGTTTTATATAATCAAAATCAAGACACAGATACACTTGCAAAACAGTTAGAGAGCAAAATGCCCCAATTAGTTCACAATTCTCGAATACCACAGCTAAAGTTTTGTTAAATAAAGTGAATGGAATTGCAGTGGATGTAAAATAAATGTGCGTCATGATGAACAAAACAGCAGCATCACATTTTGTTTTTTTTTCCTTTTTGGTCTCAGCTCTGTAGGATAATCAATACATATAATATATTCTATCAAATATACAGACAGGCATAAGTACATCCATAAATCTAACTACAACCCCATTTCCAAAAAATGCTAATAAAAACAGAATGATTAGCAAACCATATAAACCCATATTTAACTGAAGATAGAACGAAGACGCCATATCAAATGTTGAAACTGAGAAATGTTTATTACAGTATGTGAAATATACACTTAATTCGAATTTGATGCCAAAAAGGTCGAACAGGGAAACCAAAGACTGGAAAAAGTGTGTGATGCTAAAACAAAACACCTAGTTGAATATCTCACAAACAATTAGGTTAACTGGCAACAGGTCAGTAAGATAACTGGGTATAAAACATCTCTGTGCAGTGAAGATGGGGAGAGGTTTGCCACTCTGTGAAAAACTGTGTGGGCAAGTGCAACAATTGAAGAATAAAGTTCCTCAATGTAATATTGCAAAGAATTTGGGAATTTCATCTATGGTACATAATATCATTGTACCATTAAAAATTTCAGTGGATCCAGCGAAATCTCTGTATGTGAGGGACAAGGCCTAAAACCAATTTTGGATAGCTGTGATCTCCGGATTCTCAGGTGGCACTGCATTAAAAACAGACACCATCCTATACTGGAAATCATATACTCAGGAACACAGCCGAAACCTATTGTCTGTGAACACAGTTCATTGCTGCATGCTGCATCCTGTAGGATGAAACTACTATGCCAAGAGGAAACTATATCTATACATGGTGCAGAAACGCTGCTGACTTCTGCGGCCCGGAGCCATGGGCATTGTTAGACTATAGCCCCAAGTATTTTAAGCCTAGCCTGGAGTATTTTAAGCCTAGCTCTGAGTATTTTACCCCCAATGCAAATCTCTCTTTTTTTTTAAAAATGAAAAAAGTTAAGCCACAGGTAAACTTGAGTTAACCCCTGATCTTTTCAATACCTAGAAACTCCCTGGGCCAGAGCTCATTTAAGATGGACTGAGGCAAAATGGAAAACTGTCCTGTGGTCTGACAAATCAGAATTTCAAATTCTTTTTGGAAATAATGTACGTTGGGCCCTACGGGCTAAAGATGAGAGGTACCATCCAGTGTGTTATCAGCGGAGAGTTCAAATGCCGGCATCCGTGATGGTATGGGGGGGTCCATTAGTGCCCATGGCTTGGGTAGCCATGGGAAGGCAGCATTTGCTGAATGATAAATACAGGTTTTGGAGCAACATGTACTGCCATCAGGACAATGTACTTTTCAGAGAAGGCCTTGTATATTTCAGCAAGACAAAACTACATTCTGCATAACGCCGTAAAAGAATAATCCAGATGCTAGACTCTCTTGGCGGCAGTCCAGACCTGTCACCCATCGAAAAAATCATAAAATGAAAAATACAACAAAGGAGACCACAACTTGAGCAGCCAAAATCCTATATCAGGCAAGAATGGGACATCATTTCAAACACCAGCATCTGGTCTCCTCAGTTCCCAAACATTTACAGAATGTTGTTAAAGGAAGAACTGATGCAACACAGTGGTAAACATGCCCCCATCCCAACTTTTCTGAAACGTGATGCTGGCATGAAATTCAAATTGAGCCTTAATTTCTCACAAAACAAAGTTTCTCAGTTTCAACATTTGATATGCTGTCTTTATTCTAATTTCAATTAAATATGGCTTTATATGATTTGTAAACCATTCAATTTTTATTTACATTTTACACCGCCTCCCAATATTTTTGGAAATGGGGTTTGTGCTACTTATCTTTGATTGGGTCATGGGGCCTGGAACCCGTCTCAGGCGAAACAGGCCACAAGGCAGAGGTACGTTGCTGTCTCTGGACGGGACACCAACCCATCACAGGGCACCCCTGCACACTCACACACGCTACATAAATTTTTGAAACAGCAATTAGCCAAACTGCATGACTTAGGACTGTAGCAAGACATTAGACTATCTGGAGGAATCTTGTACATCACAGGGTGGACAGGGACACTACAAATACACACAGAGCACAAGGCAGGATTTGAATCCCTAACTAGTACGCTTTTCTACTTCAGAGTTATACTGTCGTAGGTTAATTTTATTTTGACATTTTGGTTAATGTACCTATAAGCACAAATTCACTCAAACATCAATTTTCTAGGGGATTATATATATGCATTAAATGTCTAGCTGTCTTCGTGAAGATGCATGGCTCTTTAAAACAAACTTCAGCAGCACTGAGGGAAAGAATCATTTGCACTATGTTAAAAAATATATTTCAGAAAAAGAAATTCTGATTCAATATCCTATCATTTCTTTAGTCGATGAGTATTTCAACTAAATTTAATCCATAACTTGTTTTTCATTATAAATGCAACATTTATGGGTGTATTAAAAGCTATGTTGTTAATGGGTCACCTTGAATTCTGAGAAGAGCCACAATTCATCATGGAAACACGAAAAAACTTTTTTTTTTCCAGAGAGATGGTGAGATTACATTCAACTTGTGCTATGCCTAAGTAGGTCATTATGAGAAGAGATTTCTCAAAAATAGAAACAGAATGTGGCAGTTTCTATTGGTATTACACAAAATTAGCCACAGAATGAATTGTGGTGCTAGTTTTGCCATTAACTGGCAGAATCAGTAAATGACATAAGTGGACAAACAACAGCAATATGTTTTTTTTACTTTATCAAAGCATCTACAGCCACCCCTTTGAAAATATATGCAAAATTAACACAGCTTAGTAAGAAGGTATAAACGAAACAAAAAAAAACTTTCGATTTCTGATTTTTTTGGCAAAAGCAACTGTAATCCTGATGTGAAAACAGCGAAAAAGTAAAATGTGTGATGCACTGTTATTTTGTGTGATTGCGGTAGAAAATTATGTATTTCCACAGAAAAACAAAAACAAATATGCGTAAGAGGAAAATGATCAAAATTACAAATTTATGGACTCTCAGATCACAAATGCGTGACATCACATACGAACACTAGAGGGCACTGTGGTCCTAAAAACTAGTTACCTTATGTAATACGTACATGAAAAAATAAAGTATTACATGATATAATTGTGCGACCCACGTAACACCAACGTGTACATTCAAACTTTTTCATGGATCTTAGGACATGTATTTGTACCGGGGCTCATGTCCAGATACAATGTGAGTACTTGCATACAGGCACTTGTCACTGATGCATCTTCAAATAAAGCATAATTTTTCATACATTAAATACCTAATTTCTTCAGAATAACTCTTTTTTATTTTTTTTACATCCCTGTACTGTCAATTTGACAGACATCCATCCATCTTCCAACTCCTTATCCCAGGAAACATGGGGCTAAAGGCTGAGGGAAACCTGGGATGGGATGTTCATATTGGTTTATGTAATAAGCATTCCATAGATTTTTCAAACTAATATTTGGTTTTCTTGCAATAACAATTTTTGTACAGTGTTTGTGGCAACCGTTTTTTCAGACGACATTGTACGATACACAGAAATGGTCTGATTTCTAATTCCAGCACATTACTGCACATAAATGTCAGCGACTCTATAGCTGCCACAAGGTTTGGTGGAAAAAAGGAGGTTGGGGTGTCTGGTTGATGAGAAAAAGGCTAATAGGAAAGGTCACATATCGTCATGGGCTATTGGCTGTGAAGGTCACATGGATGAACAACTTCAATAGTCTACGTTATTATACAAATGACTGGTTAACTAGAGGCAGACTCTAAGAAGGAAAAAACATCTGAATCACCCAGAATTACACCTACAATGTAAAATTAGTATGTATTTTCACATTAATAAAAAAAAAGTAATATTTAAACATTTTTTCTATGTGCAGAACAGATGCCAGTCCATCATAGGGCATACAAACACTCTCACACACCAATTTAAGGATGATAATTATCCTAACGATTTTTTGATTGCAGAATAACTGAGTATCTAGGGGGAGCCAGTGCAGATACAGAGAAAATATTAAAACTCAGCATATGCAGAGCCGGTGGTAGAGTTGGACCCTGATAGTATGAGACTGTAGGGCTACCCACTGAATATTCAGGCAATATTCATTCAAGAAATTCACCTGAAATTAGACTCCATCTGTCTTGGACAGCGAGGAGCCTGAAGGTTAGCCCAGGAATCAGAGAGCACCGGCAGGCGAACAACCTGGATGGAATATAAGTGCCTCAAAGATAAGGGTGTATATTCAGGTATGGATGGTAGAGACACATCCCTATACCAATACTGTGGGAGCAGCATGTGTTTGGGGGTGCGGGGACTTTGGGGGCTGACTTTCTCCCTACCAATGCTAAACCAAACCTACTCATTTGGTCACACTTCCTCCATGACAAATATTACACTCATTTTATACTTCAACCATATTTAATATAATTTTTTTTTTACAGAAGGATACCAGGAAAACTGCACAACCCAAAAGGAATATGTGAAATTTACATAAAATGTGCTGGAAATGTATGAGGTAACAGTGAAGGCGATTATCAACAATACCACCTAGGAACTGATATCTCCACGGTGTTAAAACTTAAAGTTCCCACTAATTCCACGTATGTGCTATCCATGATGTAATTAACCTTTGCAGGTTTCATCTATTCCCACTTATTTTTTGTCAGTTATATATTTTTCTAGGAAAAGATAATTATGAGCTTTCTTCCTCCCAAATTACGGCTTTTAGTATTATTATAATTATTATTTTATTATTATAATGTCTTATGTTGCTGCTTTTGAAAAAAGTATATAAATCAACAGCAATTGGTCATTTCTCTTAGCAATATCAGGAAGAACGGCATTTTGATCTATAGACTATTATAGTGATTTCTTGAGATAGTAAGTGCTTTATTTTTGTTTCTCTATAATCAGAATCCCAGATTAGTAACCAAGGATGCTTTTAAGTAAGTAGAATTTTTAACCAAGGATTATAAGGATTTTAATTCCACCAATTTTCACAGACTTTAATTCCTGCCTCTTTTTTTCTTGTATGCCATTCTATCACTATTTATTTAGCTATCTATCTATTTATGTATTTATTTTCAGCTGACATGTCTGCTGGTTCCATTACAGATTTTGTGCTTACTGTGGTATTTATAGCCATTGTGACAAAATAGTGCTTTGGGAATACACCACGCAACAGCAACAGCACCATGCAGTCAGAAGGTGAACGTGATTTCCCTGAGGATTGCTACATGTGGCTGGCAGCTGCTAATTGTCTCGACCAGAGGGGTGGGTCTGCCTTCCTCAGTCCAGCTTAAAGCCCGCGCAAGGAAGAAGGTCAAGAAGAAGGTCAAGCCTGTTGCTTATGCTCTCTCCGCCCTCCAAAATAGACAGCCTGAAAGATGGCTTCCCTGAGGGGCCTTTGCTTCTGGACCAACCCATCTGTCCTGCACTAACAATGCCCGCCTGTTCGGGAGAAGAGCTGTTTTCTCCTAAATGGACAACCACAGCCCCTTTGTTGCTACAACCTGTGTATATTTCCCTTTATTCTGTAATTCTTGTTTCCCCTGTCTCCTCTCCCACTACACTGGTGGAGAATGCTGGCAGGAGATGACACTGACACCGGCATGTGGGAACTCGCTTGTGAACCGGGACTAGAGAGAAGCCCGGAGTTTCATAATCCTGCAAAAGTTTCTCCAGGTGTTAGGGGGAATAGGAGATCATGCAATTTCTCTGCATCTTCAATATACAACTACTCTGGAAAATGAAGAAATCAGGTATCTTAACCTGTGACTGGCTTTTTGCTGATTGAGTTGATGGCTGCAGATGATGCTGAGGCATGCCTCGCTGTGATTGGGCAGACTGCATGATGGGTCTCACTTCCTGGCTCCATAACTAATGATGGATGAACAGGCTGCCTACCACTCCCCAGCCAGTAGCTGAAGAGCTGGCAGCCACACCTACACCTGCCAGCTCATACAACCCACCCCGTGCTGGCCCCGTTCGGAGTGCCGCACAACACAAGTAGCATCAGGTCTAACAATCTCCATCAAGGTGGCCAATGCCAGTGGTTGAGCCATCACTGCCCTCAAGCTCTTAAAAGATAATGGAATTGACAAACTGGCTGTCATCCTTCCCAGAAGACTCTGGACCTGAGGCTGTACCCCAGCTGAGTCCCTTGAGGAGGACCTTTGAGGGTCCTGGAACAACCTCTCTCCTTTGAGATAAGCCCATGCCCATTGCCTTGAGGTGTGGTCCAGCCCTGAAAACCGGCTAGCATACTGTAGCATCTACCATCACAAATCTATTCACCCAGTTTCCTGCGTGGTGTGCGTCCAAAGTCATTTGGTGTTGGCTATGCTGGATTCCAGAAACAGTATCACTAGCCTGGTCCTCCTGCCTTCTGGGGGTTCCTACAACATGCTCTCTGTCCCTCACCTGTGTATGTGGAGATCTGAGAACCATCCCAGCCACCACAGTGTGCATTGTGCATCTAGGGAGGTAATAACCTGCCATGGACTAGATCGTTCCCAACTTACTAGTACCCTTACAACTGGGGTGGGACTGGACCGACATTAAGACCTCCAGTCATGCATCCCAGGAATTCTGCAAGAGGGATCAATGCCCAAGGCATTAGTGTCACCTACAGTGAACACCCACCACTCCATGGCAGATGGTGGCCCTGGCGCAAGTGGGTGAAAGTCCACTGCTTCCCGGAGATTAAGGGGTGAGCAGAGTACCTGGCTGCCTCCCAAACAGGTTTTCCAGGGCTGTGGAGGGCTACTTCATTGCTATTACTGCAGAGCCAGATGGACATGATCATGGAGGTGGGTCATACCCATCTCATGGCTGGGGAACTAGGAGTTTGAAATACGGAAGCATCCTTTTGGTGTTGCTGAGCTACCCTATGTCTCACATGAATGAAGTAGTAGAGTATTTAGGTAAGGGATACTTCTATCCACAATAGAAGTCACTGACAGTGCTGCAGAGTACTGAACTCCATCCATCCAACTGGCAGGACTCGCAGCCAACCCTCCCCAGTGCCAGCTAGGGTCGACTGACTAGGGCTCCAATCACAAAAAGGACGGTCAAGGTCATCTGGACTTTCCCTCACCCTGAACAATAAAGTCGGTATGGGTCTTCCAGGTAAAGGTCAGGTAATCATTGTTTTGTTACCCACCAGTGAACTGGTCCTCCAGGATGTAGGCAACAATATGGATCTATACACAATCATGCTTGCATAACGTCTTGCTCAAGAACGGACTGCATATACGACGGTGGTCCTATACGATTATATTGTAATAGAGCTGAAAAATTCCTATCGCCTAGCCATGTCACAGCCATTGTAATACTCATGCGTTTGTCGTGATGCTGGTGTAAACAAATCTACTCCGTTGCCAGTCATATAAAAGTGTAGCACATATAATTATGTATGGTGCATAGTACTTGATAATGATCAATTGTTACTGGTTTATTTGTATTTACTATACTGTACTTTTAACAATATAGTCCATATCATATAGCCTAGGTATGTAGTGGGCTATACCATGTAGGTTTCTGTAAGTACACTGTGTGATGTTTGCACAAGGACAAAATCGCCTAACACCACATTTCTAAGAAAGTATCCCTGTTGGAAATGATGCCTTACTGTATATAAAAATAGATTCCTTCGAACTATAAACATACTTTGATGTTCATAATATATTTAAATCCAGTCTGGTTTTCATTCTGGCTTTCATTTAAGGGTGAGGAACAGTGTTTCATGGAAAAGGGAATTTACAGATATGCAAAATCAACATGGCATGCAATAAAATGGAACCAAGGAACACGATAAACTGGAAGCATCACGCAGATGTCAGTGAATTTGCTTTGCCTGCCTCTGTAAGGTCAGCTCCAGCCTCTATGGGGATTCAGCCATGGATCTCCTAGGCAACTAACATGAGAGCAGAAAATAGAGCATTACACACTCTGTGCAGCTAGATCCTCCGTTTTAGACGTGACGGGTGAACTTCACTCGCATCAATCCCTGTGCTATTGTAATTATACAATAGCACTGCCGTATATCTTTTTAATGTAAATTTCTTTTGGATTGTGAATTTAGACAATGCTGGCCAAGTAGCAGCAATGTGCTGTTTGCAAAACATATTGTCAGTTCATCCTCCACAACTGACACAGACCAAAGGAAATACAGTTCCAGACATTTGGAATAAATCTTTGTTTGCCAATGAACAGAAATATATAGTGTAAAGAAAATAAAATCATCAACTTATAAATTATAAATGTTATTAATTAAAACATTCCTTAAATGTAAAATTGAGTCTCTCTTAGCAGACAACATGCTGTAATGTATTTCTGGCTTGGTATGTGGTATTGTGAAATGGTGTGTGAACTCTCAAAATGCAGAGGTGGAGATTTCAGGTCCAGAGAGTACAAATCCACACCAAGATTTGTTTCAACCTAGCAGTTGAGTATAAAGAGTCACAGTCACAGAGTTCTCAACTGGTTGGTTGAAACTAAATCTTTGATCTTCGATTTGCACTCTCTGAACCCGAAATCTCCACCTCTGCATAAATGTCTTGTGAGTATTTCTCATAACAGCTAGTTTATGTTAATGAGTATCTATGCATTGCAATGTATTAGACTACAGCTAGGGTGCAAAATCACAATTAAAGTGTTTACCTTTGCATTTACCTTCGAAAATATCTACTTTACCAACCTTCATGCTCTCCCAGTTCATTATAAACATATTCAGCAATGTGGTAATGGGGTTCTCTGCATTTTCTGGTTCAGTAACAACTTATCAATTCCCCTGGTAGGATAGTAGTGTTTGTCTGTGCTATTCCATTACCAGGCTGACAGTGTAAGTAAAGGTACTTCATATATCATGCATTCACTTATCATATGAAAGGTACTTACAAAATAAAGCTTGTTAGACTAATATTCAATGACTGCGCAATAGCATGACCTTCAGATTGTTTTCAAACTTTTTGAAAAAGGTCACCTTTTGAAGGTGAAATCTGAAAGAATCTCCTGTCTCTCAGGCGCATGAATGTGATGCATTTGTATGCAAGAATTCTTCATTTTCAGGAAGAAGTGTAAAGTATAAAATGTTCTTCAACGTAAGTATATGGGAAAAAAAATAAGAACAGTGGAAGCCTTTTGTAAATGCTGTGTGCGCTAACCTTGTGTTTGGTTATTAAAATCTTTAATGAAAGTATACTACTAATGAAATAACTAAACCAGCAAAAAACATACAGAGTATTATGAAATTAGGGGGTGGCATGTTGGCTCAGTGGGTAGTATTGTTGTCTCACACTTCCAGCATTTGAATCTCCTCCAAGTTTAGCCCTTTCTGCATGCCTGCTCTTGGTTCCTTCTTCCACGGCTTACTCTGCACCTGGGTCTAGCCCGGCACAGCTCGTCTGTGTTTACAAGCACTCCATGACTAAGTCCTGGTAGCCGACAGGGAGGATGGCAGCGGAAGAACTCATTAACCGAAAAAGCAATGTTCAGAGTACCTCATGCCAGGCCAGGATAATAATTGTTTTCGATTTTCTTCAGTAATTTTTCCTGCCCTATAAGCAAACAAAACACCAAAGACAGGAAGACAAACTAAAAGGAAAAGAACACAAGTCTACTTCATCACTGTTTGATTTATACCTTTGTACCCATAGAATTACAATATTTACAATAAATGGTCCAAGGAATAGAATGTTCCAGCACATACTAGGCAGTAATACCAAAGCTTCTACAGACTATTTTAGAGACAAAGGATTTACTGAATTTCATAGACGGCAGAATGTGGCAGATTTCAGTCTTTCTCTAAAAAGACTTTATTGTTACATCATGGATTTGACACACACATTAGCATTACCTTTATTTACCAAGCACTTATTGTCCACAGCAATGTACAAGTACGGATCCGAGAGCGGGTCAGATAGTCCCTGGAGTGACTGGGGTTAGAGGCCTTGTTCGAAGGCACTACAATGGTACCACTTCCACCTTCCAATGTCAGGCATAGAGCCACAATCTGCCCCAATACTTAGATTATATCAATATCAATCTTTTACTGAACTGGGAGGGACACTATATTACAGAAGCAGTCAAATAGAATTGCAAGGAAATGCCAGTAACTGATTATCAAATTGGGGTCATCTGATATCTATAGCCTGTCCTGGGAGGTGTAGTGACTAGTAGGGTACATCCATGTCATTCACTTACCTACAGTCACATGCATAAATATTCACAATGCATATATGTCTGTTTACAGTATATGAATATTAATAACTTTTAGAAACCATATATGTATACAGCCAAACTTATAAATCAATCCATGCAGTTCCAAGTTAAATCCTGCCTTTGAATTCACTGTGTTGAACGCACCTGTTCTACACGGCATGGAATCTTCATATGTAAGATCTATTAACCTCAATGATTAAAATTAGGTCGATAAGACTTTTGGAAGACATTGTACTGTGGTTGTGTTTGGTTCCATCTCTCTTGCAGGGATAAAGCTTTTACTGTGTGTTGCATCTACTTCTGCTAAAGCATGGATTACGACAGACTGGCATTTCTGGTGCAGTGCATATTTTTATGTTCGTTGTGAAAACCAATATAAAATTCTGTCTGCATGATTATCTATTAATTTTAAAGAGGTATAATGACTCATTTTCCCAGATGGTTACTCTGATGGCTGTAACATCTTGTTCATTTAAAGATGAATAGCTGTGAGAAAGAGAATGAATCCTCCAACACAGCATTAACACTGTTCTTTTGATTAACACAGTACTTCCCGTGTGCACACTATTCGATAAGGTAATCTGGGCTCCCCCGGAAATCCGTTCTTTTCTTTGTTCACAGCAGCTGACATAGCGCATGAAATATGCAAATTAAAATTCTTCAAATATATGGACAAATATGACATAGTGGCCATAAAATGATTAGTCTCAGTTAGAAGTGCGCACATTTTATTGGGCCCAACATCCACTTTGATTCTCTTCTTTGCATTTTTTATTGGATCACTACTTGAAATATTAAAAAGGGGGGAAAGGAGTCGCAGACCTTACTGCAAAATCTGGAGGTTGCGCTAATTAACAAGCCAAAGACTTTAGCATGATTGTCATAAGTAAGATGTATGCATGGCAAAAACATCTAAATGCAACGTCAGTTGCGCATTCCTTTTTTATTCAAGAGTTAATTAAATGCGTCTTATCGGCAATGTGCAAAATAGTGCAATTAAATTCCCAATTCCTTAGTCAAAGCAGTAAGTGAAGGCGAGAATTCCTT
The DNA here is from genome assembly GCA_026784285.1 of Stomatorhinus walkeri. Lineage (NCBI taxonomy): Eukaryota > Metazoa > Chordata > Actinopteri > Osteoglossiformes > Mormyridae > Stomatorhinus > Stomatorhinus walkeri. Next base: position 10,239,047 of record JAODUD010000062.1, on the reverse strand, counting down.
TGGTAGGTAGAAAGGCCAGCAATAAATCATGAGGTACTCGATATTTACTGAAAAAGACTCAGCAAGGTTCTTAGTGTCCGTACGCAATGGGCTGTTAATCAACTTTTAGGTTCAGCAAAGTTTCGGTATAAGCTAAAGCACAATAATCCCTCATCTCTTGTTGAGAATTAATCTAGTAGTCCAGTTCATTTTTCACCTTGTCCAGCTGCTGTACATTTGCCACTAAAATAGATGGCAGTGCAGGGTAGAAGGAAGGCTGCTGCGTTCTCACCAGATTTTTCATTACTTTTCATTACCCTCCACCACCTATGCTCAGACCTGGAGCTGGTATCTGGTTTTAACAAAGGTTTGAATTAGGAACTTGGTCCTTAGAAGGACGTTATCAGTGAATTCTAGGTGGAATAGCAGTGTTTGTCTATCATATCTCATTGTAGCTGCTCAGAGTTCCAATAAAGAAAACAAGCCATGAAATCGTAAAAACTGAGTGTGGGCTGGTTACAAATTGTCATAATCTTGCTGGTGCCAAAAGTAGCTCGTAATTTATGCTTATACTCCAAGGTAAATGTCGGCAAGACTGTGTCAGTGTTAAGGTGTGAGTCAGTGATGGATGATATCAGGCTTCCTGTAAGATCATGGGGTGTCTATGTCTTCCAAGGGAGGTTGGAACCAAGTGATCCGGTTTCACGGGCTTTTTAATGTGGTGTCAGTGTTGTGCATTAGTCTGTATGTCTCACGTACCTGTGACATTAATAACATCAACGTTGGTCGCTCAGCATCAGTCCACTATGCAACCAGCAGCACAGTCAATATAATCTGGGAATATAGGGATAAATATCCCCCAACCAGGCCTCTTCCGTGACACTGTATATTGGGATTGTCAGAGGGGTTTTTCTTTAACTGTGTAAATAATTAAAGTGCTTGGAAAATACAGGGTGGTGCTCCTCAAACCGGTCCTCAGGGACCCCCAAACAATCCACGGTTTTGCTCCCTCTCAGCCCCCAGGGGGGAGCCAAGCTGTGGACTATCTGGGGGTCCCTGAGGACTGAACTGAGAAACAAGGGTACAGGGAAGCATTAAAAATCTGTACAAAGACCTGAAAAAATACCGCAATCTGCACTCCATATGTAGATAATCATGTATCAAATACTGAAGTGCTTCATGTGTATCCTGAGCAAATGCATCCAGCCTCATTGTCTTGAATGATGAACCCTGCTCCCTTGCAGGCTGAAAGTGGTGGCATGAAAATGCAGGGTGTGCTTCCACTGAACACATTGGACTCCTTTATATCACAGGAAATCCACACATTATTGCCAATCAGGTGGGTTGCAGCAGTGCATTGATCTGCAAATGGATTTTTTCAGTAGAATTATCCCTTGAGCCTGAGGCTAAGACCATCCACAAACATGACAATAAATTCACATTGTATATATTGACTTGTCTAGTAATGAGATCTCAAACCAAATGATCATCGGGGTGAAGACATGGAATGTGTTGCGTGAAGGAGATCCGTGCTACTGTCCATTTCAACAAAACTGTCGGTAGCACTAGAGTTAGCTTGGGCCAACATCCCTGTGGAACTCTTCTGTGTTCTTGCCCTAATGATATGAGGTGGTTCTGAGGGCAAAGTACGATGCAATGCCATATCAAGAGTGGAAATGTAGTACAATAACACACGACGAATCACGACGGCACAAAATACTCAAGGTTTCTTCGGGGTTGTAGGTTTACATGAAGGTGAACAAAATAACAAAGGCGCTTCATGAAAAGGGACAATAGCTTTGAAATAACTAAATTATAATCACAAATTCAGTTACAAAAGGTGAGTCATGTTAGGTTGAATGCCAATTAGCAGCATGTGTCAGCTATAAAAAAAACAGTCTGACAATTAGCATTTTGTATTCTGAAGTTTCAGAGCAGTACAAGGAAACTAACAGACTCAGGGATCAAAGTGCAGGTGCATTGGCCACAATATTTCATGGGGCACAGGCACAATAACTGCATTATAGTCCAAAATCAGACAAACTACATAGGAAAAGAGGAGCAACGGTCTAAACTCAAAGTTCACTGAAAGTGATAGACAAACCCTTAACAGGAAAGTTGCTTTACACCATTAATGTACAGTTTCAGAAATTACTATGGAAATTCAGCTGAATTTGGCACAGATGGAAAGTTCGGGTTCAGAAAGTACAAATCCAGACCAAGATTTCACTTCAACCAACCAGCTGAGTACTCTGTGAACATGATTCCTTATGCTCAACTGGTTAGGTGAAACAAAATCTTGGACTGGATTTGTACTTCCTGAACCTGAACTTTCTACCTCTGAAATTTGAGTCAAATGACGCCTTTAATTCACAATGTTGTTTTCAGTCAAATGATGCCTTAAACTCACTGTTAAACATGCAGTTATGAATTATGAGCAAAGGATATGGTAGCTCAGTGTATAGTGCTGTTGTCGTACACTTCCAGAACTGGAGGTTGAATTCTTCCCTCCGCTCCGCGTGTAGGAAGTTTGCGTATTTACTCCCGCAGTCCAAAGACATACAATTAGGTAAACTGGTGTCTCTAAAGTGCTCACAGTGTATGAATATGCTTATGTATGCGTCCCGCAATGAATTGTTATTCTGTCCAGGAAATGTCAGAGCCTTGTGCTCTATACTACCTGGGATAGTCTCCAGGCTATGAGCAAGATAAATGGTTTGAAGATGGAAAGATGGATGATATGGGCAACTATCTTGAAGGAGTCAGTTCCAATGATTGCACTGCGAGTTTGTATAACGGTCAAGAAATCTGAAGTAATTTCACAGGGCCATGGGGACACATTATGCTGTAAACATTGTTCCCTTATCGTGTTTCCATATTTAAAGATAATAAGCCCTATTATCAGTTATGCCCCATTTACAAGGCTAAACAAATTTAAGAGTGAATACCAAGATTAAATCAAATAATGTCTGTGGTAGGGTTTCTCAAACTGGCCCTCCCAGATCCCTGCCAGTCAGTCCACATTTTTGTTCCCTCCCAGTTAGCAGCATTTTATGAAGCTCTCTGATGTTACATAACAAAAGTGTTGTGCTTTAGTCTATCCGAGCCTCCTTTGGGATTCCAGCAGGGGAACAAAAATGGAAGAGGGCTTTAGAGATTTTTGTAATATTTCACGGAGGTGTTGCATCCAGTTAGGGTAGTGCTTAGTCAACATGACATGAAGTTAGGTTCCCATGCATTATGTGAAAATACTTGGCTGGGATACATTGTAATTCTTTTCAGTAATTCTCTATAAATGGACACAACGGTGCTTTTTGAATCACTGTAGCATAAACTGATTGACATTCCAAACAATCTCTACGCTACTGAAGACTGAAATGTCCAGTGAAATCAAACCATTACCAGTTGTAGCTATAGGGAGATTAGGACAGACAGCCAAATGGTTTTCCACTAATGTGACCACTGCAGTCAGGGATCAGAGCTGGTGGCACTGCAGCAATTCCAACATATGATTTCTTCCATTGACTCGGGCCGACTGAAGAGCTGATAGGCTCTTCTGCTCTAAATTCACTCTCCTCAGCAGGAGCGGCAGGGATGCCAGGGGCTGCAGAGCCCAGTCGATGAGTGACTATTTACTGGCAGAATCCACTGAACCTGATCTCCAGAAATGCTTCTGTGCTGTTGCCCGGTGCGATCTTGAGTGGTGTAGAGGGAGAAGGCTTAAAGGACAAGCCTATCAGCTCCAGAATGATTTTTTCAGGTAAGCAATGCCTGTTGCTGTCCCTTCTACAAAGTAATGAGAGGTTAGTTGGTGATTCTCAGTGGTGAGCTTTCCATAATTTTCTACATAACATAAGACTGAGAGAATTATACAAATTATTGTACTCTAGTAATTAATATGTATTTGTGTGTGCTTGTGTGTATGCATATAGGTATATATGGATGTGTATACATAAAAAATTGTGTACTTAAAAATCAATCTACATTAAAAAGTCTTGTAAATGAATGCATAAAAATGTATGTTTTATATCGTTAGTGCATGCACATGGGTATAATGTAAATTTTGTTGAGGAGTTGCATTAACATGCACATGCTCTGTGTTGTGCAGTCCATTGATCAATGCCCCCCAAATGAGATAATCATGTAATCATGCAGCAACTTTATCTACCTACCTATCCATCCATCCATCCATCCATCCATCCAATCATACTGAGCATGATTGTTGAGGGCCCTGGAGCCTCTAGCAGACAGCAGAGTGCCCAAGGCAGGTGAACACCTGGGATTCTAGTGCAATGCAGGGCTCACACTTTCATACTCTTGCACAAATTGCACACACACACACTCACACACAGAGCAGGAGGAGGATTCAAACACCCAGTCCGAGACGTGTGGGCCTACCGGACCCTCCAGTGAGTCACTGTTCCAGCCATTTAAATAAATATTCAACCAAAAATCAACCTGAATATTGCACTAACTATCAGAAGGGACACATCGAGTAGTTATAAATGTGTGTGTGTGAAAAAAACAAATGGCACTGAACTGGGGGGAAAAAATCGTATTATTTTTCATCTCCATAGATTGCATTGTGATCATACAGAAGAATCTACCTGCATATTGAAATATTGATTTAAAATTTGGCATATTCTTCAATATTATGGTCATTCTTATTGCAATGGAAGTCAACAACAAACAAATGCAGTGAAATGGAGTCCTCCATTAAACATTGATATGGAAAATGGATGGATGGTTAGATGTATGGATGGATGGATGGATGGATGGATGTGATTTGCTGCAGACAGACAGACCTCTCTATGTATTTGATGGCATCAAGGATGAGCATAATCAGCAACAGGTTGGAGTAACGTAATCCATCCTCTCCCTCACTGACCACATTTAATCTGATATTGTCAACACTCTCCTTCGCTTACTGATGCTGAACAAAACAGCGCTTACTGGCTCCCAAGCTGAGTGGCCTGTCACGAAGCAACAATAACCCAAGGCTGAATAGCAGCAACCAGCAACCTATGTGCTTGTGCCATATTGTGCCCTCCCTGAGACAACCTCATCATCAAAATCTAAGTGGGTGTTATAAACAGTCCCAGAGTCACACAGGTTTACCTCAAAAGCAGCTCCAAATCTGTTTTATGGTGTCTCTCACCATTTCCAAATTAGTTCAATGTCCATCAAACACACCGTATAACCACTATAAACCTACTTCAATGCTGACATGCGTCAAATGTGTCCAAATATGAGGGACACAGGCATTGGACACCATCTAACAGGAAGTGCAAGGAGGGGCTCAATCTATATGCTTAGTTCAGCTGGAGAAAATCAAATGCACACACCCATCAGGCTCAAACCTATAGAACAAAGGACAGTGTGCGGTTTTTGGTGAAAAAGTAAGACATAGATCAATAAATCAACAAATAATTTCTGCATTCATTGGAAGCACAGTTATCCTACCATAGCAACCAATTCCCAAAAGCCAGTGCTTGGATTGATCTTCTTACCTTTTTTCCCTTCTTCTTGCGATGAGCCGGCTTGCCGGCGCTTTTATCCTTGGCATCCTCACTCATTATGGGAGCAACTCACTTTAATTCTTTTTTCCAGCATTAAGATTCTTGCATTAGGTTAGGATGAGGAAGGAAAGTCCATAAAGACAGTATCCAGAGGAAATGCCTGGGAGGATGATGCTCTCTATCACTCAGCGTCACTTAAATAGATCTCTGTGACTTGGCTCCCAAACACACAAACAAGGGTGGGGAACAGGAGGGAAAAAAGTGGAATCAAAGAAACGTATATTCCTGGAGGTCCGATGATGCACAGCGGGAGTGGAGCGGACTTCACCACCTCTGGTCCTCTGGGGATTCTCACAGTTTTGCTGATGCTAAAGGGGAGTCTTGCTTCTTTAGTCACTGAGAGGGAGAGGCAGAGTGAGAGAGAGGGTGTGTGTGAGAGAGAGGGTGTGTGTGTGTGTGTGAGAGAGAGAGAGAGAGAGAGAGAGAGAGAGAGAGAGATACTGGAATTAACAGCTACTGCTTTAAAACCAAGTAAATAAGCAAAATGCAATTAAAACAGAAATTTATATGATGCACCAAGCCCTTGCAAAAAAGAAATCCTTGTTTTTAGATCCCGAGATCTTGTAATTGCAAAAAAAAATTTAATAAAATAAAAAGCATTATATGATAGGTAGAGACGGTTGACTGATGGCACGTCTGGGGGAAGCCAAGGCTGCAGTGCCTACTGCCTTTTTGCAGTGTTTCCTCCTCCTTTCATGCACAGACTGTTATTCTCTGAAGCATTTCAGCAGCACATGATTTCTCACCGAAAAAAAACAATAGCAGCACCGGTGCCAGCACACAGCAGCCATTGCCAGGCAACAGCACCATTTCTGGTGCCTGCACTGCAGAGACAAGATGGTGAGACAGGCAGACAAGCAGAGGACCGTTTACATGGCAATATAATCATTTTAAACTAATCTAATTGATTTAATTGATGCTCAAGTTAAATGTTTAATATAGACAAAACCATTTAAGGTTAATAATGAATCCTGGGTGAAATTAAACCATTGATTATTTTTTGAAGAATTACCAATAAAACTGGTCCATTGAAGAATAATTATGTCCCTATTGATGACAACACTGAATGTTACCAGCATAGTTTTAAGTATGTCGTTTAATACCGACTTAAAATATTTTATTTTCTTTTTACATTCAAAATATTGTGATAGCATTTGCATGATTAAATATACTATTAGAATGGATATACTATTAAATAGTCACTTAATTCTGAGTTATGGTTTAAGTATTTATATTTACAACTGGTTTTTGCTTTTTATTTAAACTCAGATGGGAGAAAACCATAGTCAGAAACTGTGGCATGTCCACAACAAAGCCAACCTGAAAGCAAAACATAACAGATGGCATTCAACATAGCAAAATATAAAATTGCATTAACCATGATAGATAATAGCGGTTGAAAGGGAACACCCTCTCTCTCACAAATCGATAATTTCAATGAACTTGGTCACTATACGGCCCTCTAGTGGACAAGGGAGCACCTGTCAAAGTGTTTCTTCTATTATTCAACAACGTCTAGAACATTCTGCATTTAATATGGAAAAATATTGTAAAGAACAGCAAATGATTCACAATTTGGATGTGCCTGACGTCAGGAAGAGAAAAATATATATGAAGTTTGGCTTGGTCTAAGGGAATCGTGTTTTAATCCAATCTCACAAGTGAAGAATATTTATGTAGGGTGACATGGTGCTTTCACGGCTTCCAGGCTGCGGGTTACATTACTGCCCCTGAGTCTGTATGTGTGGAGTATGGAGGGTCTGCCCATCGCTCTGTGGACCACATTCACATATTCATATATTTCTGCATTTAATTATTTACATAATGTCATACTTGATAACGCATATGGCATTAATTCAAAAACTGATGGATTTTTTTTAAGCCAGAGCCTGAAAGTGTTTCATATTCAATATTTCATGATGTATTTTTCATACAATATACATTTTTCTGTTCAATATTCCCAGGGACAGATTATGGGTTGTGTGGGCCCCTGGGCAAAATGTTTGCGAGCCCCCCCCACCACCAGCACCACCACCACAATTCAAGGGCCCTTGGCAGCCAAACGCCCTCCCTCCATGTTTCCATCAG
>JAODUD010000062.1:10162135-10174785 GCA_026784285.1 Stomatorhinus walkeri | reverse complement strand
TGGGTCTATAGCCCCGAGTATTTTAACCCTAGCCCCGAGTATTTCAACCCCAGCCCAGAGTATTTTAACCCTATCCCTGAGTATTTTAACCCTAGCCCCGAGTATTTTAACCCCAGCCCAGAGTATTTTAACCCTATCCCCGAGTATTTTAACCCTAGCCCCGAGTATTTTAACCCTAGCCCAGAGTATTTTAACCCTATCCCCGAGTATTTTAACCCTAGCCCAGAGTATTTTAACCCTATCCCCGAGTATTTTAACCCTAGCCCCGAGTATTTTAACCCTAGCCCTGAGTATTTTAACCCTAGCCCCGAGTATTTTAACCCTAGCCCCGAGTATTTCAGCCCCGATGCCAATGTTCCTTTAAAAAAACTAAAATTTAACATTTATCTTAAACAGAAATTTCACTAATAGTTATGATGGCCAACTAGTAATATAAATATACATGTTGAGTAAGCGGTAGAAGTTTAACATCAGTGTTATAACCTACCAGGAGATCTTCTTTGGAGATCTGTCTTCTGATTGCCTTCTTTGGTGTACACACTGCCAACGACCAAACAAGTCAGATCTGTTATGATAAATAATCCCTTTCGGTCTACAGATTACAGCCCGCCGACAGTGGAAAGATGTATATAATGAGCTTGGGGGCAATCCTGGGAGCACAAGTGCTGCAACCTGTACACGCAGACATTATGAGAGGTGAACTTTCTCCTTCATCCTCATTGTTTGTTAAATGTACCTTTTCGCTTGCAGGAAATAGTATGAGCTATGATGTATAACCCTAACCCTTACAGCCCTTACATAAAATATCTTTCAGTGACTGAATTAGTGAGCTGAGCTGAATTAGTATTAAAATTACAAGTGACTTAAGGATACTTAAGAAATTAAATGCAACAGTGCTGACTGAGATGTGTATTCTAAACTATTTTTAGAATACCTCTATATATCTATGGTCAGTAAATTCTAAGCCTTCGTAACCTTTGGTGTAATGCAATGGCATTGTGAAAATCTAACATGAAACACTGAAGGATTTCGGCAAAATAATTATTAGCCAATTTCCTCAAACCAAGAACTTAGGGGACGCCGTGTAGTAGCTCTGTAGATGTGTCCCCCCCCCCCCCCATAGCCTATTATTTATTTACAATTATTTTCAATAATTTGTCATTATGGTTATAGGAAGTGGTGTGTCATTTTTGATCAGCTTACATACTTAGTTTTTTTGCTATGATTGTTACCATCAGCTACATTGGTTTTAAGGAAAAATAAATTATTCTGTTTCTTCTTGTTTTAAAGTTCTTCAGTTTGTTTTTTGCCTTGAAATTGTTTTTAATTTTATTGTTTTAGTATAGATGGTTGATGTCAGTGGTTCAGTTACCATTTCTATACTTTTGAGGAAAGTCTTAGAAAATTGAAAAAGTTCCTTGATGACCATGTTCATATCTTAAAAAAGGCATACAGATGTTGTTTTATCATTTTGACATCTGCCAAGGTGGGACACGGTGAGGTAATGAAGGTTCCCTACTGGGATGCGTTGCTCTTTGTATTTGTAGTCCTTAACAGCACTCAGAATTGCATAAACACAGCAAAACCCAAGTGCCCTAAAAACACATGACACAGTTAAACACACAGGGATCAAGCACAAATCTAAACAGGACACCCAGTGCATGAACACATAACACACAGAACAAGGCACGTTAACTACATACATGACATAGGCAGGGGCTATTTACAGTACAGCAGTGCGGCATGCTGGGACATATGCAAACTATCTGTTCGGTGCTTAGTTCACCGCCGCCACAATATTATAGAATGCCACCTGCAGGTCCTTGTAGTGTATGGCTGGTGATTTCTTAAATGAAAGAGTATTGTTCCTTTGTGGCTTGTGGCGGAAAAAATCTTTCTGTGTTGTATTTTTTACTGAGAAACAAAAAAAAGACATTCAGAAGAAAACTGTATTTTTATGAGTAGAGGATTTTTTATGGCGGTCTCTTGTATAAAGGAACATTTTAATTGCAGATTTCATGCTTTTGGCATCAGGCATTTGACCATCTGCATGAAATGGAGTTTAACTGCTGCCTCACTGCCAGAGTCTGAGCCCAGTGAAAGAAAAATATAAATAATTTAAATCTTGCAAATCTACTTGAACTCTTGAAAGTTTTCTCAGTGAGCAAACAAGCTCATAAACCTAATTTACAGTGCAACTTCTTTGCCAGTTTAAGGGAGAATAACAAGAAATAACAGTTCTTTTCTCATTCATATGTGAGAATGTGGAAAGAATATTACTTGGTTTTTTCTTAAGGATAAAAATTCATGCCTGCCATGTCATATTACTGAAAGAATGTAATCATAAAACTAGTACGGCTAATAGTTCAAAACCAAGGACGGTAAAAACCACACCCTTCAGATTTCATACTTCATGATATTGGTTCAGGATAAATGAAACAAAGTAACATTGTGCTTTCATAAATAAAACATAAAACATTACAGTGGGAATCAGACTTGTGGTAGTTCTGCACAAGATTTCCATTATAACCGCTGTAACATGCTTGAACTCTCTTGGTAATGGGATCCAAAATGAATTCCCCTTTCATGACACACTTCTTCACTACTGGCAGCTGACCATATCTGCATCAGTAATAGTAATTCATGCAGTTTTGCACAATTGTAAAGTATGCTTAGTTTGTGCTATACATGGTTTTAATGTCTTAATGTGCATTGCAGTCTGCTGTTTCAGTAAATTCTTTTCTAAGCTAATAGTCGTCTACCATTAACCCATTTTAAACATATTTCTCTGCCATGAAATGTGTAACTGCCAATTTTTTTTCTAGCGTGTATTCTTCATAAAGTACTTTTGTAGTTGTTTTTATTCATAATTCATACTCATACTATGAGGTAATCCAACCAGACTTCTATAGTTTTAGGCCAAGGCTTAATGCACGGTGTTAATCCTTAATCACAACTTTATGGAAGCTGGAAACTGGTAGAACTGTATATTTCATCAAATAACTCTGTTGCAAGACATCAAACAAGAATACAGTACAAAACAGATCAGTAAGTGTCTCTGTGGATTTTATATATGATTTATCTCATAAAATTCTATAGATTACAATAACCTGGATTTTTGTATGTTGTGCTTCAGGCTTATTTGTGCGCGCCTCTCCCTTCACCGAGTAACAGTAACGGTGTGTGTAGAAATCCATCCAGATTTGTTACTGTGTGCCACTGCTCTAGGCTTATCCTCCCATATGAGAAGTACATCAAAGGGGAAGAAGACAAGGCCATTCCTCAGGTCAAGCCGCAAAAACACAAGTCTGACATCCAAGCCAGTGGCAGCAAAGCACGGGCTATCATAACAAAGCACACCAAAAATGAGCATCAGCTGGAACCCAAGACTGACAGCTTTCATTCAGAAAAAGGACTTTCCTCTTCACAGGTAAATTACTTATGATGTCCAATGCCCAAAAAACATAAAACCCCTATTCTCCTCTAGTAGCAATGTAATAAAAACACATTAAACAACATTGGGCCTCATTCACCAACCGTTCTTATGAACAAATTTGTTCTTAAACCCCACATACGCACTTTTTTATGAAGATTCTGACATTCACCAATGTTTTCATATCTGAATTTGTTCTTAGCTATAACCATTCTTACGCACATTTGAGTCATGATAGTTTGTTCAAAATAATCAGTTATAGCAGTTTTGTTCATTCTACAGTTCATAAAATTAAAGTATTTGAATCATTTATAAAAGGAAAATATAAAATACAATTTTAAGGTGTAAAAATAATGCGGATTATAAATAGGTCTGTTTCCGCACATTGGCCTTGTGCAATTCTGTTACTTCTCGAAGAGCTTGCCAATCGTGCTCTTAGAGGGAACGCATGTTGAAGATCATTTAGATTTATTTGGCATACAGCGTTCACAGAGAAGGTGATATCTGTCCATGTATCAGCTTCCTTGGGGGCTTTATATCCATTGGTTACGCTACTAAATAACTTGTCTATTTGCATTTACCTCCTGTACAGTAAAATCCAGTTATAACGGACTTCAAGGTACCTGGGAAAACAGTTCGTTATACCCAAAGTCCATTATATCCATTATGGGCGGCATGGTGGTGCAGTGGTTAGCACTGTTGCCTTGCACCTCTGGGACCTGGGTTTGAGTCCCTGCCTAGGTTCCATGTGTGTGGGGTTTGCATGTTCTCCCTGTGCCATGTGAATGGTGTGTGAGTGTGCCCTGTGATGGGCTGGCCCCCTGTGCAGGGTTGTGCCCGTTGCTTCTGGGTAGGCTCCGGGCGACCCAGTAGGATAAGCGGCTATAGAAAATGAATGGATTATATCCATTATATCCAGATGCTGTATGCCCAGAACACAACTACAGGACACCACTTACTCATGCCACACCCCAGCAGACACACTTGTGGTGTAGATCATTATATATATTGTACATGTAGTAATCCAGTTTTACCTAAGCAGATGCGTGACTATTAATAATCCCGACTACGTATCTGCGCCGGATGTCACCGGCATGCCACACGCCTTGTAGGCGGAGCTGCATGTCCGTTATAGCCTAACAATACTACAGCTAAAAGTGGCCCGGGGACTAAATTATTTGTCCGTTACAAGCGAAATTCCATTAAATGCGAGTCCGCTATATCCTATACGTTTTCTGCATGTGCTTAAAGGCGCACGGCCGTGACCAGCGGACCTCGTCCATTATAGACGATATTCTGTTATAAGCGAGTCCACTGTAACGGGATTTTACTGTATTAACACTTCTACTTCAGTATTACTGAAGTTTTTTCCGTTTAGTGCCAAGCGGCTCACAGCGTGCACGTCTCTTCGCCATTCCTTGCACACGGCCCTACGGTCTCATGCCCTGTTATGGGAAATTGCAGGGCATTTCCCTATGCTAATTAAGACAAACTGGCACATGCTTTCAGTTACGACAACGTGGGATTCACCGTTCTTAAGAACAAAGGCACGAATAATTCTGCTACTTAAGAACACGTAATGAATCCAACGTAGGTTCTTTCGTAGGAACAAATTTAAGACAATTCTTAAGACAATATTGGGGAATGAGGCCCATTGATTTTATTGTTTATCAGTATGCTTTAAAAATACTGCTTTTAATTAACTCACAAATAATGACAAAGCTCACTGAGTAATAATATCACCACACAACCCTGTCTTGTCTATGAATATGTAACACAAATAACTGGAATATGCAAATACAATTTTGGTTCCCTTTTCATTTTCATGTTTTTTTTTGCTGCAGTAAGTTCTTAGACATTGGGAATAGCAGTTTTGTCAAATAAAATCCCTTTACAATAACGGTTTGTTTTAGATTCTTTCTTTTCTTTTGGAAATCACGACAGACTTGAGTTTCTGCATAAATGCTTTTCTTGAAATATTATTGTCTGGAGTGCTAAGTGCTGCCATATGTTCCTCTCTGGTAAAATTGTACATAATTTTTTATCCCAGAAATGCTATAAATCTGCGATGAATTGCAAATTTTCCACATAGTCACTCACAACCAAGAACATAAACCAACACCACGGGTATTCTTTTCCCACAACTAACAAAATAATCGAAAACGTTTATCCTGGACATTACGAGTGCAAGGCAGGGAACAAGCCAGGGTGGGGCGTAAACCCATTGATGGGCATATGCACACACCATTCAGGGGCAATTAATAACTCCTATTAACCTCAGCATCTTTTCTGGACTGGGGGGGGGGGGAACTGGAGTAAGCTCCACAATGACACGGGGAGGACATGCAGACCCCCCACACGGAGACTTAGCAGAGACTCGGATTCTAATCCCAGAGATATAAGGCAGAGGTAGCTACCATCAAGCCATGATAATTCTTGCGCCTTTAAGACAAAAAACTGTCAATACAACAAATATTTAATACACATTAATTATTTTTTTTATATTTAACTGTCATTTTGGAAAACATCTGTGAGAGCCCTTTTAATTCCTTTCCACATTAGATCATGATGTGGACAATATTATGTAATACACTAGCTCTGTGCTTATCTAAAAATGACTAGCTAGTTTACAATAACAATAACTCTATCCAGAGAATTTTTTTCAAGATTCCATTTGCTACTATGTGCTACTTTTTTCAGAGTTATCATTGTGATCAGTAGCTCACTTTACTTTTAAGTAATACATTTCACTTCAGCTTTGGTCTGCCTAATATAAAAGAATGTTTCTGATTTGTGTGTTTCACCCTATAGTATGTTTAACTTCTTTCATCACGTCACGTGGATGAAAGATAGGGAGCATTTGGAGGAATAGGACTGTACTCAGTGTCAATGTATTCTGTCTTGTTTCAGGTAACTGACAATACGGAGGAGAGTCAAGAGTTTTGGCAGCCCCTGCAAATGGGAAATGAGAAGGAAGAGGAATTACACCCCTCCGACAAAAATAAGACTGAGCACACATATGTACAAGTGATGACACCACTGTCCCCTGCCTTCTCTGTGGAAAATGGTTCATCCAAGCACCTGTCCAAGGATAACTCATTTCAGTATTCACTGGAGCACCACAAAGAGTGTGAATTACTAGAAAAACATGGCTACAAGGTGCTGGAGAACTCCAGTGGGCTTTGCCAAGGTACTGATCTGTCGTTGCATCAAGGGAAGGAACAATGGAAGTGCAGCCACCCTGAATATAATATACATAAGAAGCAGGACTTTTCTGTAAATCAAAAGAATCCAAGTCATGTGGACATGGTACTGCCCACTTTAAAATCAAAGCCATTGCCCACTTTAAAATCAAAGCCATTGTCCACTTTAAAATCAAAGCCATTGCCCACTTTAAAATCAAAGCCATTGCACTCTCCTACAGCCTGTAACACATTAGCTAATGAGACAGATCTTCTGAGCAAGGAAGAGACATGTTTCAGTCATTTACCAATGTTAAACCCAAAGGGAAACCTGGGTATTATGTCTCCCTTGGCCAAGAAGAAGCTTCTGTCTCAGGTCAGTGGTACTTCATTTGCTAATAATTATTCCTTTGGTTCTGCTCTTCTAATTGTCAATAATAAATATATTACTAAAAGTCCTGTGGAACTGCTTCCAGTGGAGGATTCACACGTGTCTAGTGTGGAGGCCGTGGTAGTTAAGAGACCGTCTGTAATACAACATGCTCACAGATTTAAACCCCCAGGTATAGAACAGAGAAGGCTCAAACATGAAGATTTGAAGACAGATTTGTGCAGGACATGCAAACCTTCTCAGTTTCACCTACAGGAAAACCCTACCATTGAATCATACCCACTCAGTACTAATGCTCTCAAAAACTTGGAGAAAACAGGAGATAATCAAAAATTGTATGATTCCCAAGCACCAAACATCTTTGGTAACGTTCATTCCTGTCCACATCTGCATAGCATTTACCAGCAGACAGAATATCATATGTTTAAGGAGCCCCTGACCAAATACTGGAAAAGAAAATTGTTTTCAGGAGACTGTAACAGTACTCAGATGTCATATCCAAACAGTCAACATGATAGTATCACCCTAGACCATGGTGGACTTCTAAATAAAAATGAGGAAATAGCGCCAGAGGGCCAACCCAGAGATTTGAGTCTTCCTAAGGATTCTATTCACGAATCATCATCCTTCAAAGCCCACAGCATCGCACCTCCTGACATGAAGTTCCCCCCCCTGGACTATCACCCCGAGGCTCGCCGTATCTCCCCGATCACAATATCTAGCGAGGAAAAAGCTATGGAAACTCTCCAGGAATATCCAGACAAAGAAGATGACATTGTTACTCCAAAAATGGAGGAGCTACTACAGCCAATCCTGAACACTAAGTGCAACATGCAGAACATTGCTGCTACTAGGCCCTTGAAAAGGTATCGGCAAGATTCAGAAAACGGGGTCCCCGAGAAGAGGATGCGGGCCGTGACACCTGTCCCCTCCACAGCAGGGACCGAAAAGACACCCGACAGTGAAAGTGCCAGATTAAAGCCAGTGGATATGTCTCATGCCATACATGCCTACAGCCAAGCTGAAAACCTTAAACTATCCTCACAACCCCTCATCTTTCCCAAGCTGTACCCTGGGACGCCCTTTTCTCAGGTACAGAATGTCTGTAACAGTTTGAACTCCCAAATCCCAGCTGAAAAGTCCCACCCTTTCCAGTTCTCGAAGAACGCAGCCAATATCTCCCCACTGAGGCCGTGGTTTGCGTTCCATTCCACCACCAATTCTCAAAACTCGGACAAGCACCATGTTTGGGCCTCCTACGATGATTTTCTCTCCACCCTGAGTTCCCAGTCATCCTTCAACCTCTCACAATTTTCCTCTGAGTTCCCCAGCCCCAATATGTCATAGATAGACTAGTCTGATTTTCTCCATTGGCAGTTTCCTAGTTCTGCTGGATATGGAGTAAGATGAGATGCGGAGGTAAAGCTGTCATCAGAAGGATACATAAGTGTTGTGTTTATTTGGCTATGTTTCCAAAATTTGACAGGCTGGTCAAGAATTGAACAATTCAAGGATTTTTGTTGGTGACATGCAAGGCATACTGTGAGACTATGAACCTGCAGTGAAATGAAAGACCATAACTCTGCCATAAACTAAAATAGCACAAGAAATAAAATAAACAGAAAAAAACAAGTAACAAATAAGGAACAGAAAGCTATATTGATAAAGAACAGGTAAAAACTGAGAAAACCGATGTGCTGAAATAAAGTGAGTGGTGCATGTATGAGGAACATGTGTTAAACTAAAACTATGGCAGAGGTATTTAGATATTCAGTCAATACAATGTATAGAGTAAATCTGACAAATTACTGGCTTCCTTTTTTGAAAGCACTGTAAGTAATTATATGTTTACTATCAGAAGAATTCCTTATTTGGGGAGCCTCATTAAGTATAAACAATTTGCGGTTTAGGAGCTTCTGACATCAGTATGGATTACGAATAACTATGCATCTAGAAGACTGTAGTATTCTCACATTCCATATAAAAAAAATCCTCACTATTTTATTACAGTTCTGTAAAAATGTTTTGTAGCTATGACAATGTCTTTATATCCGCCCATGTCTAAAATTGTTCATTTTGTATTTTATTCGCTATCTACTATTTGCATAAAGGAGTTGAATATAAGTTATATGTTAGGCGTGTAAGAAAGCAGCGCCTTTTGGGACTGTCAGTTATGTATACATGTACTGCTGCAGAAGAGCAAGTGCATTTTTCTGCACCTGAGATACATGGGCTATTTTAATGTTGGGAAGCTGATTCGGTGCTTTATGCTTTGTAAGTCCAAGTCCAACCTTACTGAGTGACTCTGTGAAGGAAAGAAAATGGCCCTTCTGATTACATTAAAAATCATGGGATCAGTGTTACCCAGGCAATTTCACATAGATACAATATAATTATATATAACAATAAATGTTACTTATTGACAGAATGATATTCAGTACATGTCACAGAGTGAACATAGATTTGGACATAGATTTCTGAGTCATATTAAAACAATTCCTACTACTCCAGGGTAGTTAGTTTTCTGATTCTGTTACTAGCATATGTGTTTGGCTGAGTAACCGTAGGCTGGAGCATCAAGACACGGGTTAGTTTTACCTTGTTAACGATGTGTTACTGCAATAACTGTCACAACCCTGCTCAGTGCTAGTGGAACTGCAGATTCAGACATTTGGTACATGATATTTTATTACGTAGTAAAGTGATTTGGTTAATTCTGATAATGAAAAGAAACTGCCGTGCACCAAATATGGGAAGTTGTGGTTCTTGCCATACTGAATACAATTACTGCTGCATCAACACATGTATGTGACTCAGCCTCAAAGTCCATTCTATTTACGTATGAGCTTTGGAAGTTTGGCCTTTTTATACATGGGTAATTATGTAGTTAAGAAGAGGTGAAAAAAAATTAATTAAAACAAGAAAATGGGCTATTTTCATATGGATAGTTGCTGTAGTTATTCACGGTAAGACTTGTAACACTGGGACTAATGGAAGTGTTGTCACCATTCAGAAACCACTATGGGACAAACATCTGGGTACATTTCTAACTGGAGTTGTTGAGCAAATCATTTTAAGGATCACTTAAAAACATGTTCATTATTACATTTTTGCATCCATCTGTTTGGGGATAAAGGGCTGTAACATTTGTCCCAGAAAAACATATTTGTCTGTATATATAATGCATATTATCTTTTAAACATTTGTTCTTATGAGTGTGCTTTGTATATAATGTAAAAGTTGTAAAACAATACACTTTGTTTTTTTAAGGTTGCCGAATGACCTTACAGATTTAAAAAAAATAAAATAAGAATAATAAACCGATTATAGCACTTAAGTTTGTTTTTTTGAATTCATTTTTGCCTTATTGAAATGCTTTTAACACCATGGATTATGAGCTTCCCAGTCAAATGAGCAGCATAATATTTTGCATTTTATGTTTCCCTGTATATTTAATAATATTTCATTTCCTTTTCCGGTGCTTGAATCAAATTAGATTTCAGCTCCTTTATACCCAAGGCTTTTATTTGCAGCAATAAAGTAAACCAGAGGAAAAAATGATCCAGGAGGGAGCACTGAGTTCATACATCAAGGTTTATGGATTTGATTTCTGTTTCAATATGTTTGCTTGATCTCCAAGTAATGGGTGGATGAGCATCCCTGAATTGCTCATAGAATCTCCTTTGTTTGTTTGATATGCAACAGGCTCATCAAGACAAAGTACCGGATAAGCATTTATGAGAAATGAAATGTAACGTCAATTAGGAGTAAGGACATGAACTGGATATTGTGATATACATAATATACTTGCTGAATATTGCTTATGTATTAAAATATGCTGAAGATAATAGGCAGTATAGATGGGATGGCCTATTACATATGCAGCTGATAATACAATTAGAATTATGGTATTTTCCCCAAATATTGAGCCTGCCCTACTAGAATGGACTATCTTTTCATTACCAGGAAGGTCTATATCATTATTTTTATCACACTATATTTAACAAAGAATTTATTTTATCATGGTCTATAATCACCCTCATTAGTCCTTAGCAACTGTTTGTCATGAATTGTATACTGCAATTCAATCTAATATCATAAACTGTGCTTCTGTGAACTTAAAAGTATAACAGGCACCCATAATTAGAAATGGTAATTGCTACCTACTTCCTGTTGTTTTCCCTCTCTCCACTGAGTAGGTCCTATTCTCTCAGGAGACATTATTATTGGCAAACAGGAGACGGAAGCAAAAGTGTTCCCCATTAAAGAACATTGCGATTATTGAACAGGACTATTGTTGGAAGAGAAAATGCTGCACAACACACATACAATATTATTTGATTTAATACAATTCAAATGATGCAATCTACCTCAATTAATTTAGCATAGTTTAAAAGATGACTATGAAAGTTAGTAAAGAGTCTAAGAGCCGAGTTGCATTTTCCAAGCTGTCGGACTTTTATGTGCGTTTCCCAAGAATAGTGGAAACTGCTTATAGTGATCAGGGGTATAGTGATCAACTGCATATATGGATCAAAAAGCTTGGGACAAAATCATGTCTGTGCAAATTCCATTAAAATAATTTCCTTATAGCAATCAAATAGTCCGCTTAGTGTTCATTTTGGGTTCTTTTACACAACAACATATGGAAGAAATGAGATGCAGCAATGACACTATAAGAAGCTATATCTTATGTACAGTACTGGACTTAGAGTATTTAAATTGCACACAGATCCATTAATTTATTTGTACAATACTGTATTTCGAAAAGCGTTTGAAGCAGCTGTATTCATGCAGTAAATATACAAATGTCAACTGAATGGTAATCATCTGCCTGAGACATAAAGAAAATCATTTATAATGATGATCCGCATATAATGATCAATTTTAACCAAACAGATGTAATCACTGTAAGCAGTTTGCACTGTATTATCAATTTTGATTGATATAAGTTGACAGAACATTAGGATATGGAAGTAAAACTTTGCTGACAGGAAAACTGAGAGCAGCAGGAATCTACTGAAGTCAGGAAACACTTTATCACAAATGAAGATCATCAACAGTCATCAAAAATGGCAAATGCATTATCATAAATACCATCTTTGTGACGATCAGCGTTTTCTGCAAAAGTCATACTAAGTTTCACAAAGTGTTTAAATGAGGGCTGGTCATGCCCCTGAAATGGGGCTCCAATGGTTTTTATTAATATTTATAGCCAAGAGACATTAAAATGCATTGAAAAGCATTTTCACTCCAAACAAAAATTTGTAATACACACTGAAGGAATGTTCATATTGGAAATGTTCATATTTAAATTACTGGCTTCTAAAAAGGTGTATACTGCTGTTAATTTAACATTCACTGTGTCACATTCTGTTCTTTCTGTGCCTATAATAAACTGTGATTAGACTTAAAAAACAAGCAATAATTTCCAGTAAACAAGCTAATTTGTAATGAGTACATATGTAAAGTATTCTGCATCACCAAGGTAAAACCACAGACTCACAGTGCCAGAGAAAAATAGTTGGGACAGTATAGATCAGGGGTCTCTAACTCCCATCCTGGATAGCTACTATCCAGTAGGTTTTCTATCCTACTTGGCTTCTGATGAGCCACACCTGGCCCTGGTATTTACCTGAGAACT
>JAODUD010000062.1:10133575-10145829 GCA_026784285.1 Stomatorhinus walkeri | reverse complement strand
ATACTAGCTCAATAAAACCAAGACTATGATTTAAAACCTGATTTATCTGTACTTTTTATTCCTACTTCCAATATTCTTCAATATTTGATGCTGCTTTAATTTCTTCATTTGTTTTCAAGATGAATAAAACGTATCATTTTTCATTTTAGAATGGATACAGTTCATATTGTGTGTTCCCTCCTCTTAATCATAGGCTTGTCTTTGGGACCTTGTACCCTGCGTACTACTCCTATAAAGCAGTCAAAACCAAGAATGTGAAAGAATATGTGAGTATAAATGATATGATGATGAAGCAATTTATCTATTATGACAAATATTACTCCACAGAACTGTGTTCTGAATATGTGGGTGGAACCTGGATATATTGTAACTAGTATAAAATGATGTGAATCGAAAAGCCCTGGCTAGCAATAGCGGTGACTAAATTTTTGTCTTGGTAGAAAATTCACTTTCAAACTAGCCAGAATAAGTGGCTGTATATATTCAAGACTTATGCCAAAGTATCTTTTAAGCATTTAATAAAATACAGACCTCCAGATTATTAATATCTAGTCAACCTGGAAGAATAAAGTGTTTTTTTGCCATTGTTGAATACTTTTCTGTTGTTTCATGAAATTTAAAGTATTCGAATTTATATGTTAATTCTACTGGCAATTTAACATTACTTTTTCAAACAATGTGAATTGTTTGGAATGACAATATGTTGCAAATCACGTTTTTGTGAATATGCGATTTCTATTATATTTGAGTCTGCTGATTAGTTAACAATGATTTCCTCTTTTTTCTAATGTCCTGGCCCTGTTCCTATGTCCTTAGGTTCGTTGGATGATGTACTGGATTGTCTTTGCACTTTATACAGTAGTTGAAACTGCAGCAGATTTCTCCTTATCTTGGTAAGACTTGGTTGTGATTTAATCTACTTGTACAGATTCTTTTGCTTTATTAATTAGCTTCAATGATGGGTATGTTATCATTGTGGTTTTTTTTTGCAGGTTCCCCCTCTATTATGAAATAAAAATTGCCTTCGTGATTTGGTTGCTCTCCCCATACACAAAAGGTGCAAATCTTATCTACAGGAAGTTTTTGCATCCTCTTTTGTCTTCGAGAGAAAGGGTATGACCTCACATCAGCAAATACAGTTACAGTGAGAATGATAAATATTCTGGCAGTTAAAGAAAATTCTTGCATATTCATGAAATTTTGTATCAATCGTAGATTTTTCATACATCTTGAAGTATGTTGGAACAGTATAATTTGTTCGAAGTGTCTTCAGCTTGCTCAGCAGAAGCACTGGGACAAAATGGTGACAGATACTTATAATTACAAAGCGTTCCTTTGCCCACATAAAACAGCTGGGAATTTGAAGGCATGGCTGTAGCCATTGCAGTTTGCCTTTGGAATGTAACATCTCATCCTCAGATAACTCAGAACACTGGGTTAAACTTCAGCATGCAGCTAAGACTGCAGCCCAAAGCACAGTTAACACTGCACAGTTAACCAGGGGGTCCATCGGAAGGATGAAAAGGCAGCCTCCTGGTTCAAATCCAGCTGAGCGTGCGTTTCACTTGATGAAGAGGAAATTGTAGTTACACCACCACCAAAACAAGTAACTACTGAAAAAGCTACCCTTAATGCTTAGTAGAATATCTCAAAGTAAGATGTCAGGGCTGGTGATGTTGGTGGGTTATAAACAAATTAAAATCTGTTAATTATTTTGTCCCAATACTAATGTTCAGCTGAAACTAAGAGGTCCAAACAACCAGCACTTGTGTTCAGGCACTGTGTAGGATGTATAAAAACATCACACAGGAAAGCTGACATGATGTACTGATTTCCATCTTCTGAAATACAAAATTTATGAATATATCACAATTAAATTTGCTTCATTGTCCCAACATTTCTCCTCCTCACTGTAAGCAGTTTGGAAAGGCGCATGGCAAAAAACATTTATTGTGCACTTAAATCTTTCTCTTAGGAAATCGATGATTACCTTGTTCAAGCCAAAGAGCGGAGCTATGAAACCATGGTGAACTTTGGCAAGCAAGGCCTTACTATAGCGGCAACAGCAGCAATCTCAGCAGCTGCCAAGGTGAGTTCTTATGGTGGTGTGTTTGTTGGTGTTTGGGGTGCAGTCATACTACCATTACACAATAGGATATACTACATGTAAACTTTTATAATGTACATATCTTACAGGTTCCATTTTTTCATATTAATATTTATTTCTTATATGAACTCCTATTCAAAATGTAGTTTGACATTTAAGCATATGTAGTAAGTGCTCTTTTGACACAAAATTTTCGTTACATGATGAACCAGGAGATGGAAGGAATCATTCTTTCCCTTTCCAGGAGGAAACCACCTTTTCTCCTCATTTTCTGTTGTTCTTAATTTTTTTTTGCTTTCGTTTTCCATTCATTTCTGAAACAAAATACCCCCATATGAACACTGCATAACTTGTCAGTTCCTTACACTCAAGGTGAGGAAATAGCATTTAGCAATCTCTACAAAATAAAAAAACACATTGGTGTCTGGCCCCAAAAGTCACATTTGTATCTAGAGAAGTTTCATCTGTATGCAATATCTGATTTTATATTGTTGTGCCATTAAATGCTGAGTACTTGTAGCAGATTCAGATCAGGAATCGGTTTGTTTTGGATTGTAAATGGTGCTTTATTGGTCTCAATGTGCAATATAAGCATTTGAATTATGAATCTGAACAGTTTCAAACATGAATCTTGGTGATATTTTAAAATTGTTATTCAAAACAAGACATTTTGTTGCATATTTGTCCAAATTTCCAGTCATTTAGCTTAATTATCAGAAATGTAGGTGTCACAACGAGCGGCAGGCGGGCAGACAGAATCGGGCTGGAGACACGATGAAGGGCAGAGGAGCTGGTTTAATCAGGGCAGGAGAACAAGACGGGGAATTGGGCAGGCAAACAGAATACAGGGCGAAAGACGGGGTAGCACTCACACGCACAACGAATTATACAGATGCCGGATCTAGGGAAGACTGATACAGATGCAGACTAAATACAGGCGGGTAAGGCAGGCACGGATAGGCAACAGGTGGTAACAATCAGGATCAGACACGAGGTAGCGAGAGGGGCGTGGCACACACGAGGCTTGGACGGGCGGATCATGACAGTAGGGATATATAAATAAAATATGGGCGCTTATTTGAATGTCCACATAGACATTTCTGATCCTGCTTTGTATAAATTAGAAGCTTAAGTGTAGGCCTTCACAAACATCAGAGACTTTCAGACAATCTTTGGGAGTGAAATGTTTTTTGCTAATCTGATCTATTTGATTCTGTCTCTAGGGTCAGGGAGCTATAGCTGAGCGACTGAGGAGCTTCAGTGTGCATGATCTAACACAAATTCCAGGTGATGAAGATAGCAGTCAAGCATACTTGAGAATCTCTATTTCTGGAGAAAAAGGAAAAAGTAAAGGTTATAACAGCCCAGGTAAGTGTATCTTATATTCTAGTAAATGTGTATTTTTGATGGCTTTCATTCTATAATGAAATATGTTGTTAAACACCACAGTAGTGATTAATTCAAATAGCATATTCTTGATACATTTGCTTTGTTTGTGATTCTGAATTAAAATAAAGAATATTTTTATTACAGCTGTCTGATTTTTGTTAGAAAGGCAAAATTTGGAAATACTGGAACTGAATGTCTAGTAGATAATATTAATGTATTTAAGATGAGAATTATTTTATTTTGGAACTCTGAATGGGTTCTCAGTGGAATTCTTTGAGTAGAGGATTTTTACTATTTCTAATCAGTCCAAATTATACTAATTTAAGTGGTTCAGTATTCAGCTGCTTTCAATAGAATCCCTGATGATGTGCCACTTTGTAAATCTACAGCACTATGAATTTCTAGAATTATTTTTTTAAAAGAATTTAGTGATCAGTAGTCATTGTTGACACCACAGCAGACAATGCTCAACAACGAAATGTATCCTCTGCATTTAACCCATATGTGATGTCGTGACATAGCAGGGGACAGCTAATTTAGCGCCTTGGGGGCAGTGCTTGGGGGTACCTTGCCGGTCAGGGATTCGAACCTGCAGTCTTTCAATTACTAGTGTGCTTTCCTAACCATTAAGCCACCACTACCACTGAAGAGGGGACAACATAGCTTCCAAATGTTAAAAACTGTACAACCAAAGCATCAATGGCAAACTGGTGACTGAATACCTTTTTGTGGGCTGTGGCTAGTCTTGTGGGTGTTCATATAATTGGTTATTTATTTTTGAACTTTTAAACCTTCCCCAAACCTACATGCTTTAAGAGGAATCTTAGACCAGTCCACCATGCGGAATATGTTAAGATCCTTGATTATCTTAAGTTTGCACTTGTGAAACATTCACCCTGACCATGTACTGAATAGGTGGTTACAAGATAGATGGAAGGAGGGACAGGAATGTATTGTGCATTATCTGTCAGCGTTGATTGTTATGTAAAAACACAGGACAAAAAGTATTTAAATTTATATTTTCAGACTACTGTCTGTATGAACCAACTGAGAAGACTGATGAAGCTTCTGAAACCTTCTTTTCTGAGGAAGAGCCCATCGGCCAGCGCAGTCTAAGAAGATCACAGAGTGTCAAAAGCACAAGACCAAAAGTGCGTAAGGAGGTAAGTTGAATTTAAAAAAAAATAATAATAAATCAATTTCACAAGTATTATTTTATGTTTCAATGAGTGCACTATTACGCAGACATCTAAGTTGAGATGTTTGTGAGAGGAAAACGGTTTAACACTTACTTTTTCTGTTCATTAGCCCCGATATGGATCTTTGAAAATCAAAACGAAACGAAGACCAGCTCTGAACTCTGTCAACTATGAAATATGAAAATCTACCACTGAATTTTAAATGGTTTTAACATAACTTTGTAAAACATTTTGATGTTAATAGTTATTATTGAATACATGTTTAACAGTGGAAACATACTTTGTATGTATTTGTTAAATTTTACAAATTACAGGGGTCTTAAACTTTTGTATTTCCAATATATACTACATGTTGTATTCCATACATCCAGTATGTTTTTTGTCTTGATGTTATTCAGACTTTATTTTGTCTGGCATGTAATAGCTGTATCTCATAAACTTGAATGTTCTGCACTCCAGACATCAATAACTAAATAGATCAGAATAAAATGCCAATGAATAGGCTCTGGACCCCCCACGACCCAGTAGGATAAGCGGGTTGGAAAATGGATGGATAAAACACCAATGTTTTTTTTTTTTTAATTTGTGTTGGCTGTTTTTCGATTGGATTCCTAAGATATAATTAGCTTTATATGCTTCTTTGGTGCACATCATATAAATGTAAATGTTAGCATGTCTCCCCAATGATCCATTCAAATCCTACAAACAAGTTAATTTCTTTTTTTATCATTAATGCTATTTTGTGTTTGTGCATGTTCTCCTGATTAAGTAGCATCTTTTCCTTGTTCCTGTTGCTCCAGGTCAGTGGTTAACACGATGGAAAATTCTGACAGAATTTTTTTTCTTTTCCTTTTTTTTTTTTTTTACCACGTACACAGACAAGTATTCCACGGACACGTTTGTTCTTGTAAAGACAAGTTGTTGACGATCCAAGAGACAGCACTTACCACCCCAAAAGCAGTAAAGACTAAACAGTTGAACTGACGAGGTGCCAAAAATTCTAAAGAAATCCGATTTTTTTCTTATAAAAATGTATAGCCCGATACTTGTGGTCCTTAATAGAGAATTTTCTAAAAAAAAAAAAAAAAAAGTTGATAAACTCAGCATCTCCTTTTGCCTTTTAATTTATGCCTAAAAGACATCTCATTCTACAACGTCTATTAATTATCAAATACCAATACTTCAGCAACACTTGCACTGAACTTTCCAGTTGCTCTCCATTCTGACCAATAGGATTCCGCTCTATCACGTGACTACCACCCATTTCCGCGCACCCCTGTGACGTAGAATCGCGCGCGTGTCAGTGATAATTCGTTGTTATGTTACGTGGTGGTTTGTTTTCGATTTGGGATGGATTTAGAAGCGGCGTTTCAATTAGTAGGAGAATTTGGGATATACCAGAAACGGATGGTCACTATTTTAATTTTACTACAGGTGTTAACTTGTTTTAATTTACGTTGAATTAACGAGCTATTTGAATTATTTTGTATTATCTTCTGATGTCAGTTGTAGAAATCTAACGCTGAAGGCCGTTATTCAGTGTGTCTAATGATTCTCTATCTAAAATGGCTAGTTTGAGACTGTCAGTTATTTGTTTATCTGTTTTTGTCATCGTTTACGGTTCACGATAATGTTTTCAGTACAGCTTGCTAGCCAGCTACGCGGCTGATGAGATCTTTTTGATAACGTGTTTCAGTACGGAAAACGTATTGCACTGTTGATTTGTCAGTCTGCACCTTGCTATTACTAGATAAGAACACTTTAGGTAACGTTACGGGGTTTTGAAAAATCAAAGCTAAGTTGGATTAGTCAAACTAACAAATCTTATCGGGGTAAATAGCGAGGTAGCAGTCCTATGAAGAATTCACGTGTACGGTGGGAATAGGCGATCTGTTTGCATAGTTATGTACCAGTTATCCTTCGCTCAGCTTTTTCGTTTTCGTTCCCTAGATTTATATGGCATGCCAGTCGATGCTTATAGTGCTGGTTGGAGCTGTACCAAATTACCGTATTGAAAAAGGTTCCGACCTGGCAAGTGATGATGATCTAATAAAACATGTTACATTCACTGAAGACATCAGTTCTATCGTGACAGAGGTGGGGACAGTTATCTGTCTAAAATTTGATATTCAATCCAAACCATTCGGTTTTGACCTTTAGCAGAAAACCTTCTACCTTTTATAACGATATTTTTAGAGTTTCTGTTAAAGAAAACTTACGAAGAGTTGAACAGTGTTTCCATCCTATGGCTTAAAACTTCCTAAAACGTCATTACAATTTTGATGTGTAAATACAGCACAAAACTGTTGACAGATTTTATGACCATACCTTTTAATTGTGTATTGAACTTTATTTTACAGTGGTTCCTGGTTAAGCATCACGCTTACAAGGTGAACCTGGCTGGCTCTTTGTTTTTTGCCGGCGTTTTAATCGGCAATGTCCTTTTTGGGCCACTTTCTGACAGGATTGGAAGGAAACCGGTGTTTCTTATAGGTATGAGGTAACATTATCCACTGAACAATAAATGCTAGCTTGTGTTTACCCAGTTTGCTTGTTTCACTGTAGAGATAATCTTTGCATTGAGGTAAGTCGAAAAATGATTTATGAAAAAGTCTCATGAGCTAATTTAGTGGAATGTTGGTTGAAAGTAATCAGAAAAATGCACAAACTTTAAAATTGAATATATCTATGCAGAGTACTCAGATTAACTGCTTGATGACTAATTAATTCAGAATAAGTGTGTGAAAGTTCATGCAGCGCTTAAAACAAACTAATGAATATGCTCTTGACTGAAGCCAGCATTGATTTGTGGTTATGTCCTTGTCTTAGGTTTGTTTTTTGAGGTGCTGTTTGGTTATGTCACTGCGTTCGCACCCAGTTATGAAGTGTTTGCAGTATCGCGCCTTCTGGTGGGCATAATGAATGGTGGCATGGGCTTGGTGTGCTTTGTGCTGACCCAGGAGTATGTGGGAAAGTCGTACTGGGCATTGACAGGTAAAATGTAATAGGCTGTTGACCTCTTTGATATCAGTTTTATTTCTTGGCACTTTTTTTCAATGTTGTCTGTTTTGTGAGTTGCATGCATAGATTTAATTGTACATGCTGTTTACAATAACAATAAAGGCATTGTATTCTATTTAAACAGTTTTCTAATTAATACTGTAAAAAATAATGTGTAAATATTCAATAACATTTGCCTATGTGTGTATTTCAAGATGAAAATCACTGCATAAGTTCAAAATACCCTCTTTAATCGGTTATGCTACCTTTATGAAACATCTGCCATCAGATTATTTGCTGATTAAATTCTGGCAGAATTTAAACCTGTTTTTCTTTTTAGAATTCCCACTATTTACAGATATCTCCATAGAACATAATTTTTTGACAGTGGTGGTTTATTTTCTACTTTCTGTAATATTTGTGTGTGATGGTGTGAATTATAGGGGCAGTTAAATATGTGGATTTCTAGATGTTCTACATTTTTGTATAAACTATATGGACAAAAGTATTGATACCTGGGCGTTACACCTGCAGGAACTTTTATGACATCCCCTTCTAAATCCATAGGCGTCAGTATGGAGTTGGTCCCCCCATTGCAACTATAACAGCTGCCAATCTTCTAGGAAGGTTTACCACAAGGATTTGGAGTGTGTCTGTGGGGAATTTTTGCCCAGAAGAGTATTTGTGAGGTCAGGCACTGATGCTGGACCTGAAGGCCTGACTCGCAATCTACTGTACATTCTACTTCATCCCAAAGGTGCTGGGATTGAGGTGTGGGCCAGTCTTCCCCACCAAACTCGCCCAGCTATATATTTTTGGGCCTGGCTTTGTGTACTGGGGCACAGTCATGCTACAACAGAAAAGGGCTTTCCCCAAACTCTTTCCTCAAAGTCAAAAGCATAGAATTGCCTAAAATATCATAGTATGCTGAAGCATTAAGAATTCCCTTCACTGGAACTAAAGGGCCTAGCCCAATTCCTGAAAAACAACCCCATACCATTTGTGCACTACATACCTCAGCACTCACCTGCGTTACTTTGCATGGTCTGTCACTTTGTGACTGAGTTTCTGTTGTTCCTAAATGCTTCCGCTTTGCAACAATATCACTTACAGTCCACCATGGAATATTTAGCAGGGAAGAAATTTCCCTTACTTATTGCAAAAGTGGCATCCTATGACAGTACCTTGCTTTAAGTCACTGAGCTCTTCAGAGCAACCCATTCTTTCATAAATGTTTGTAAACCTGACTGCATGACTAGATGCTTGATTTTATATACATGTGGCAATGGATCTGGATGAAACACCTGAATTCAATGATTAAGAGGTGTCATAATACTTTTGTCTATATAGCGTATAACTTCTCTCCTAAACTTGATATAGCCCTGAATTGTAGTTGGGTGGAGAGCCAGGGGTTTAGAAATGACTTTTTAATCCATTAACTGCTATTATCCAGCGGTATTCAGGAATTTCCTGCACCATGCTATTTTTGTAGAAGATTTGTACTAACAGCTAGGACCGAAGTTAAGCATATATACACATAATCTGTTGACTGACAAGGTGCAATAATTTTTTTCACACCTGTAGATAATATTGAATTACCTTGAACACCAAGTGTTTCCTTCCTCCTGGATACTTGTAAATATTATTATAGCTTACAATGAAACTGACATGACATAAGTAATGTAACAAGCAGTATTTGTTTTTAATTTTTTCCAGGAACCTTCACCAATATGACGTTTGCTGTGGGAATAGCTCTCTTTGCTGCCCTTGGGTATTATGTAAGATCATGGCGTAGTCTTGCAACAGCAGCCAATTCTCCTGGAGTGCTTTTCTTCCTTTTATGTGTGTAAGTTATGGGAGGGAAAGCTATTAATCTAAGTGTTTTTTTTTGTTATTATAAGCTTTTTCGTGATACCTGTGGTGGTCGGTAATGTGAAACACTGCTTTTTTTGGTAGTTTCTGTACGATCAATAGTGCTGTTCATAGCTGCTACCTTTTGCTAGCATAGTTGCCACAAACTATATTCCAGATCGTTCTAATACAATAAATACATTTTGTAGAAAATGGATCAATTGCACCATTAATTACTTCTGTCAGTGACAGAAGTGTTTTTTTCTGTCCAACTTTTATTGACATTGAAACATCTATATCAAAAGGACTCTTGAAAATTGACATTTTTGAACAAGGGCACAACTTCAGAGGTATACACCTTTTGTTAAAGTACAGTACCAGTCAAA
The DNA here is from genome assembly GCA_026784285.1 of Stomatorhinus walkeri. Taxonomy (NCBI): domain Eukaryota; kingdom Metazoa; phylum Chordata; class Actinopteri; order Osteoglossiformes; family Mormyridae; genus Stomatorhinus; species Stomatorhinus walkeri. The sequence goes on along the minus strand of JAODUD010000062.1, from coordinate 10,135,897 downwards.
AATTTGGACACATCAAACTGCCTACAAAAGAAGTGATAGAATGTCGCCATACATGATCTGACACCTGACGTAAACACAGTAGAAATGATGTTGGAGGGGTCCCATAGCAGTTGGGGTTAAGTGGCATGCTCAGGGGTCCAGTGGTTGCATTACTCGGCCATCCACGAGATTTGAACCGTCAACCTTCTGAGTCCCATCCCACAGAGCTGGTCTGCCCTTCTGTGGGTCCATCACCTGCAGGAGGGGCCATGGGGGTTGGGTGCAGTGTAGATTGGATGGCAGTGAACGGCACAGGCCTCGGCAGACCGATTGTCGGCTACCAAATCTGGCTTTAGGTGCGTAATTCCATATATGTGATTTTATCATTTTGATGTCTTTATAATTATTCTAAAATGTAGAGAATAGTACAGATTAACCATTCTATGGATGGGTGTGTCCAAACTTTTGACTGGCACTATACATGAGAGACTCTGTTCCCACTTCAGTTTACTTGTTTAAACGTACTGGATAGTCCACTGAATGCAAAATGAACTTTACAAAAACATAAGCTTCTGAAAGTGGAATGAGGTTAACAGGTTTGCCAAATTCCGTCATCCAGCTCAAGTGAGATTTTCAATTAGAGACAAGAATGCACATACATTTACATGTATGTAACAATTTTTCCTTATGTAGTCTGTAGGCTTGCAAACTACCCCAGCGATTTTGATGTAGCTAATCTTAATTTAGTTTGTAATGGAATATGGAATGGAAGATTTGCCGTCAGATTTCTTGTGTGAGTATGAGAGTGTGAAAGCGTGAGTGTCATGCCAGATGTGTGAGAGTTGGCAATTCTGGATTAAATACACATCAACAGATCATATACTTATGAATGTTCTTTGTTCCTGAATTTTGAGAAAATACTTCAGACGGATGGCATTTCCATCATCAACAGCAGATTTAATGCATAGTTGTATTAAATCTGAATTAGACCACTTTTCCAGTACAGGGTTGTAGCAGCCTCTGAAACCCATATCAGGAAGCCTAGAGAAAAAGGTAGGAGACTGCAAAGCTCCTAATGAATAGATATAAATTATATATATCGTGGCTTTCACTAATTTGTTCACAGGATTTAAGTTGTGAGCATGTTTTACTAAATTGTTCCTTTGTTTTAGTTGAATCTTATCCATGTTTTATTAATTCTTTCCCTCGTTTGAGTTTAATCATGGCCACGTTTTACTAAATTGTTCCTTCGTATTAGGTAAATCAAAGCCACACTTTATTAATTTGTTCCCATGATTTATACCATTTTTACCGCTACATCATGAGCAGGGCCCCATAGGAACAGTGGGTGGAATGCGATTTCATCACAAGTCACTCAGTCATACGATTTATGCAGTTTGGAGACACTAGGTCACTTAAGTGTTCACTCCAACTCTGTTCCACTGACTTTAACGGCTCAAATGTACCAGAAATATTGGGGGGAAAGATGGGAAAACTAGCCATTGTAAATTTGCCATATTCCATTGTATGTGGGAATTAAAAATAACTATTTGATTATACTTACTTTTAAATGAATATTTTCATAGTAGTTTGATTTATTTGTAAAATTGGTATTATAAGATTCGCCATTTATTGCAATTTAAATAAAATGTTTCATTTGGGGGGAGTGTGATTATGAGAATGGACATGAAGGTGCTTCTATGTGAGGTCTGGGTTTTTTTTCCTATATGTTCTTGCAATAAGATCAACTTTACTTGATTTATTATTATTATTATTATTATTATTATTATTATTATTATTATTATTATAATGATGATGATGATGATGATTTTTATTAATTTAAAGAAGGGATGGCTACATTCTTAATTCTTCATGTGAACCTGACTGAATTTCACTGCTTTCTTTGAATAGGACCTTACCTGAGTCCCCACGCTGGCTGTATTCCCAGGGGCTTACAGAGCAGGCTGAGCAGGTGCTACAGGACATGGCCTCCCAGAATGGGAAGGATCGGGTGGTGGTGAAGCTCAAGAGGTGCATGGATCCAGGTGGGCCAGTTTTCACTGGTCCTGGAGTTCTGGCCCTGGTGACCCACTCCATACTCCGGTGGAGAACTGTAGTACTAATGTATGTGTGGTAAGTGGTTCTGTGATAAGATTGTCTGCCGTGGGCCAGTCTTTGAATACATGAAAGCTGCTTTTGTTGTACTGGTGCACATACTCGGTAAACCTCAAACACCAGCAGTATTTTCCGCCCCCTCTATATGAGCTAACAACAACAACAACAAATTTATTTTTGTATAGCGCATTATCATGACTTCACATCATCTCAAAGCGCTTTACAGCA
>JAODUD010000062.1:10122384-10132790 GCA_026784285.1 Stomatorhinus walkeri | reverse complement strand
ACGACGGCACAGGGAGAACATGCAAACTCCACACACATGGAACCTAGGCGGGGACTCAAACCCAGGTCCCAGAGGTGCTAACCACTGCACCACCATGCCACCCCCTCCATGGTTATATATGAATGCTAAACAAAGGAAGCTGTTATAACATTTCATCTTCTAAAAAGTGACTCCGCTTTTCAGTGTGCTTATCATGAAACTGAAATACTTGGACAAATTGTGAGAATCTGTAATGCTTACTGCCATGACTTGTTTAAATATTTGTCATTTGGTCATTTGGTTTTTAATGAGGCATTTTGTTTTTGTGTTCGAGGTATGCCTGCAGTCTGGTGTATTACGGGTTGACAATGAACGGTAGTGAAAGTACTGGGAACCGCTACTTTCGTGTAGCAATGTTTGGATTGGTGGAGCTGCCTGCATACCCTCTTTGTTTGTACTTCATTGATAAACAATGGTACGTTCTCAATTCTTAATCCTTAATTCTTTCCGTTTGCTGTGTGATATTTGGCCATTTCCATTTAACTCGTTGGTATGTGCAGTAGAAAATTCTGGAAGGCATATTTTATTATTTCGGGCAGCTGCAGCATCTTTACTCACAAACTTGAAGTGTCAGTTTCAGCATGTTTTTTGAAATAAAAGATAAGTAGATTCTTAAAGATGCATTAACAATTGTTTTTTATAAGGGCTGGAAGACGGAAATCGGTTGCAAGTTTTCTAGTCTTTGCAGGAGTTTCCTGTTTATTGACAACATGGATTCCAGTCCATAAAGGTACTTTTTAAAGGATTTTAAATTGTTAAATGATATCCCATTCCCAATTGAATGAAGCAATTTACCTTTTTTCAGGGTCATGGTTTGATGCTACCTCTTTAGCCTTATTAGGAAAGCTTATGGTCAGTGCTGCCTTCAACATTGTCTATGTTTATACATCGGAACTGTATCCTACGATTATCAGGTAATCTGTACTCATTTATTTACCTCTTTACTTATTTATGAAATTTGAATGTAATGTCAGTATGATTTGAGGGTGGGGATGCATTTGACCGTGTGTTCTGTCTCTCAAATGGTTTTCCAGGTAAATGTATTTAAGTATTATATAGGTTAGGCGGGTGCATTTTTATGTGCAGATTGCAGTGGCTTTTACCAGCATAATCTATAAGATGTAGACTTGTCTGTGCGGTTGTTGTTGATACGTGGTTTACTTTGGTATTGTCTGGTTTTTCATGCAGAATTTTGTTTTCTCTACATGATGGATGGAATTTGATTTAAATTATTTGCATTTTTTCCTACAATGTGTAGAAATGCCGGACTTGGAATCTGTTCAATGTCCTGTCGATTGGGGGGAATTTTAGCACCATTTGTGCCTTCTCTGGTATGTGAAGCAAAATTTTAAATAATAATAATTTAAAAAATAATTTTAAAACCAGTATGTGTAATATACATAATTATTATACAGGATAACTGTGGAGCATGGGCTGTAACAGTTATTAAAACTAATGACCCAAAGGTAACTAAAATGTTCTCCAGAAGTTTTTAGGTGAAATGAGTTGCGAGGGCTGTAGTTTCTTGCAGTTCCATGTGTTGAGAGAAATTAATGAACTATTTAGATTCTTTAATGTATTATTGAGACTTCACTTGGTTATCATCTATATCCGAATAATCGGTAATTAATCACACAAATATATTTATTTAATAAAAAATATAATTTTTTATTATAATATAAAAAAAATAATAATATAAAAATATATTTTTTTCATAAGCTTAATAAACACTTTGAGCTTTGTGGTCTTTATAAGAGATGCATGTATCTAGCAGCCTGTCCTTCACCTGCTGATGAGCATGCTTGGGTGTGTGCTGTTCATCTTGCCCTATTCATTTCTGTGCCCTGGCAGAGAGGTGTTCATCAGTCCATGCCATTCATGGCATTTGCCCTCACCGGCATTTCTGCGGGATGCCTGGGCCTGATTCTCCCAGAGACTCTCAACAGGCCCATCGCAGAGACACTGGAGGAGCTGCAGAACCCTCCTTACCAGCGTGTTCTGGAAAAGGAGGTGCGTATGTGCATTTAGAATCTCTTTATATTGACATTTCATTTCCATCCATTATGGTCCAAATTAGTGTTCCTCTTTAAAAAAAATGTTGAATAAAATTAAATTTGAAATGTATGATTCTTCTGTCATTTGCTACTGTTCTTGAGCGTCTTTTTTATTACAGCCAGTCTTGTTTAATTTCTGCAGTGAAACTTCTGTGAAGAGATTAGAATGTCTATTTTATCTGCTATATGTTTGACAGCAGTCAACATTTGAGGCATTTGATGTTCATTGCTGTGTAATTTGTCTGTTCTGTCTTTGTATAGTTCAGCTCATCTTGATACGATGTGCTACATCTATATCTCAGTCTGGTATGTTAGCTGTTTCAATGTTTTTTTTTTTTTTTAAATGTTCGACAGGTTTCCTCATTTGACGAGGACTCCTTTCAACATAAAGTACCAGAGTAAAAGGTTTCTGAGAGAAATGGCCCTGGGTAATTCAACGAAGATGACATTCCAAAGAAAGGCAGCTTTGTCTCAAAACAACAGCAAATTATTCTATTTGGAATTATCTCTGTTAAGCAATATATGGACACAGGAGCCCCCACCTTGGGAGCCTTGAACCTGCTTACTAATGCTGCCTTTGCATAGTGAACCGAATTGCTGTGGATATTCTTGATCTGCAGATTGAAAACAAATTAATCTAATGCTCACGTTGTGCCTTTTGAAAACGATATTTCACCTGTAAATATCACGAGTTTAAGGTATATTATGACCATGGTTATGGTTATCTGTTGCTAAAATGGACAATGCTATCATTACTACCAAAGTTCATAAAAAATAAATTTTGTTTTGCGATTCCTTTAACACTTGTTACATTATACATTACAATGTTTCCCTCTGTTTGATCTGCTGGTCAGGTCTTATGCTGCTCATTAAAAAGATTTAATTATGTTGTATGGAAGTTATAGATGGAAGTCAAAACTATTAGATTAGCACAGTGCTGGGTTGGTGTTTATTAAGACCATTTTGAATATACATGTTGTCTAGTCATCAGACTTGTACGGCCGAATTAAAGCCGAACATTGTGTGACTTATTTGACTACAACACTGTTTTCTGTAAAGGTGCAACGTTAGGGCTGGGTAGGAGTAAATATCATTGTTGGGATTAGGGTTTTGCCCATAGAAATTAATGGATGGACCATTTTTTCCATCCGCTCAAGGGGAATTTTATAAAAAAATAACTGACTGTTATCAAAAAAAAACTAAAAATGTCAAATATCCTGTGTTTTGTTTGATTATTGCTCATTGGGATAAGGTTTTGCCCATACAAACGAATGGATGGTCCCCAGAAAGATATAAATACAAATGTCTGTGTGTGTATGTATGTAACAATATTTACAGAAATGAGATTTTGTCATCGTATATTTCATAGTACTTTTTTATAATAAAATTTTTGTTTTGATATATTGAATGATAAGTTGTGCTTTATTCCCAAATATATCCAAACAACATTCCCCATAGCAAATTCTTTTGGTAATTTGCAATGAATTTAATCTGAGCATGTTGGCACAATTTTATAAATCACACCTGATGCTACAGCCTTGCATGAGAGATTTTGCCGTGATTCTCTAAACCTTTTCGTTTTTTGTTTATGAAACAATTTGTTATATTTCATTAGTGGAAATCTAAGGCAAGACGAATAGCAGTAAATAAAAGCTTGATGTGTTATTTCCTTTAATTTCCTGACACAGTAAGTAACCATGCGGCATTCATGCATAATTCCACACTATTGCAGATTTCCAAAAATTTCCTGTTGTTTTGTATTTAAGGTGCAGATCTGAATATTTTTACTTATTGTACGACCATCCATTGCAATTATGTTTATGAGGAAAAATAGCAACCTTCCACTAGATGTCGCTGTTGTTCATATTTACTGTTTAAAGGTTAACATGGGTAGTTTAATGCAGCAGTACAACAGGATTCAGTATCTACAATTTCAAAGAACAAAAACCACATAATGTTTTTCTTCTTTTCTCACACGAAATAATGATACCCTGTGGCAAAGTTGGCCAATGCAGCTGGTTGAACAGGTATAACTATCAAGTTTAAAAGGTATAACTGCAGATGTTCTGATTATATCCTGTTGTTTCTTAGTGCAGTTTCCCATCACAGGATTCTGTTTCGCAAACAATTGGCAACAAACGTCGTTAACCTAGGTGTGACCTTGCATCGCAAGATAATGCATTTAAAATGAATCTTGAACAAGAGATAGTAAATTAAATAAGGATAAACTTTATATATGTTTCTCTGAACAAATACAAGGGGGGATAAAACAGTCTCTGTTAGTAAGTTTAAGCAAATGTATTTAAAACCTTCTGTCTCACCTCTCTGTTTTAGAAGTATAAAGTCATGGAAGACTTAAGAAGTGGGTCAGGATGTGTCTTTCTGTTGACAATATCAAATAGAAAATTGATCACTGCAAGACAGAGTTCAAGTCTGAACATGTATCTAATACCAATAGAAGAAAGACAACCTATAAGAAATGAAAGTCTGAAATTATGGACATGGATATGGTACCTCTGTGCCATACTTTAGCTAAAATACGGAAGGATCAGTTACACATTCCTAGAATGATTGTATTAGTGTGTACCCACAACAAAGTGAAGAGTTTGTGTTTAAATCATCAGTAGTATTTAATTTTTTCCCCCCGAGGTCTAATATGCATTAGCTGCACTTAGCCAAGGACTGTGGGGGTGGGGTAAATTTCACTGAGTGGGGCAAGGGTCCCCCTCTGTAGATTTTGCCAACCTGGGGGCAATGGCACGGTCCAGATTACATTGTGTTTCTACTATTTGAGTACCCCTGACTTAATCAATCCTTGAAGTCCATGATTCGGAACAGTTTCCACGGATGTTGCAGATAAATCAATTATGTCTTCAGGAGTATCACCACACCTCACCAGCTTTTTCTTGTTTGGAATCCTGAACATTTCCAGTTATCTTTTCTTAACATACATTAGGATAACAATGCAGGAATACGGAGGAAAGAATTAATCAGGGGAATCGCAGTAGAACAATTCACTAGGGAAGGTGCCATAGAAACAATTGCTTGAAGTCCAAAACGGACAACAAAATAACATATAACCAGAAGTCTACATGTTAATATGTTCATTTTTCTAACCATTCCTGTGTCTAAAATAGTTGCGGGCCCTTGAAGACCACATGATATTCTACGAGTAGAAGGAAATATCAAGGATGCCCCTGATAAATCTCAGCCCCCATAGTGGGAGTAGCATCTATGTCGTTGGCAGCAGGTGAATTTATACACGGAGGTGAGGGTGGTCTTGCATGAGGAAAAGCCTGATTCTAAGCGTATGTCATTGAGTACTGCACCATTAAGACAGAGTGTATCAAACACTCTTCATTATTACTTCCAAGGTTGGCATGTCACCCTCTGCTATAATCACACTTTATAGCCTTTCTACTTCCAGGAGTTGCACAAGTCAGGGAACTACAGCGTTTGCTGTCATATTGCAGAATTAAAATGTGTATTCCTCTCACCCAGGAAATGTTCTCACAGCTGTGGATATTACAGTTCCTAGGAGCAACTGAGAAGCTGCAAAATGATAGATGGACAAAAAAGTAAATATGTTCTGTCACTGTGATTTAAGTGGATTAGTGATGTCTAAGACCAGGGCTATAAGAGACCTATTTCCCAGCTACGGTTCAACCTTGTGGCTTCTGCTGAACTCCTGAACGCTATATGACCTAATTTAGTGGGCTGTTTTCACACTTATTGTAGCTTCTGATCATAATTACACCCTATAAATTGTTTCCTGTCAGTGCAGCTGTAGTGCCAGCGCCTTCCTAACTGTGGTTGCAATGCATCAGCTACAACACAGTGATAGATGTGAACCTGATCGACTGGAAAACCAGTTTTGCTCCTGGCTATTTTCTAAGCGCTGTTCGTCCCCAATCTATTGCTAGTCTATTGAGAATGACTAAGATCAAATTTCAATATTTTCTGCTTTTTGTAAGTTCATCTTTTTTATTTCAACTGACAGTTACCACCACCTTTGAAAATGTTGTGGAAATATACTGGATCAATGGCTGAATAATTATGATGTATTATAATATATTATATATTATGATGTTGCGCTTATATTCACTAAGCATTTAATGATTTTTTTTGTGCTGAAACACATAATTCTCATTTGCCTCATTCTTCCCCCCAATGGCTTGTTGGTTATAGAACACGTCGCACAGGATGCCAGTCTGACACAAAACACTTTCTGCTAATCAGTTTACTAAGATTATGAACTTGGCAGTTACACAAAGACCCATCCGCTGAAGCACTGGAGCTTCAGCAAATACCAGACCTATCAGCTTAAATTTATTAGATCAGACCAGCTCCTTTAATTGATTCTGGTATTTTCTTTGTCAGATTCCTAACAAGCAAAGCACTTCACCTAACAAAACCATGAACTACTTAAGCCAAATACCCTGGTTTCACTCCTGCAGCCAGATCATTGCACCACTCCGAGGCTCCACCTGTCAGCTTCCTGATATCTTCTGTTGAAATCTTTGTCTTGTCTGTGCAGCCAGGACTCCTTGACCCAAGTTAACACTACCAAACAATGACATGTTTTCTCTTTCCTTATTTTTCAAATTCTGTAACTGATGCATATCTGTAGAGGTATGCTGATTATAATAACAATAAAGGGAAACTCACTTCTATCATCCAACCACTTGATCAGTACAGGATTAATAGGAGCATGGATTTAATCCTAGACAGCACAAGGCACAAGGCAGGGCAAATTCACTCTTAAACACTATTAAACAGACACGTATAATCTGGAATCCATTTCAGCAGTACTGGGACATTTTTACAATGGAATCCATCCAACTTCCTACCACTTATCCAGTACTTATCCAGTAGGGTCACAGGGGCCTTATACAAAGCAATACAGGGCACAAAACAACTTCCTTTGTAGATGATGTCATCTGAAATGCAATTAATCAATGCACATATTGAGGAACACTGCCTTTCAAGCAGTATCATTGGGTATGATCTTGATTTTAATCCATAGATTGAAATTCATTTGTGGATGTTCATACTGTGATACACAGCTGAAGACCAAAACATGCTTCTCACCCTGAAGAAACAGCAGAGTGACTTCACTTCCTGCTACATGCTACATGCACCACTCTACCATCTCATTATAGTCCTATCTTCATGAAGATTTTCAGGATAATTACTTTGTTTAGAGCCAGCAGGAAGCCTGATCTGCAGCTTACTAACCCACACTAGACACCAGGTCTCCTTCTTAATGGCACCACTTAACAGGTACTACTTCAGGAAGCTATAATGTAAGATGACCTCTGACCTCTGCCACAAAGCCAGCTTGTCTTTGTTGATTTTTCCGAATGACAAAAATCACCTGCAACTTCGAGAACTATTTACTTCAGGAACAGTGTTTCCATGACAGGTGTTAAAAAAATTATCTTCATCCTTGCAGTAAAACAAATTGATGAATTATTAGAATCTGTCAGTCAGCCACAATGCATTATTTTCTTATATGTTTGAAAATAAAGCAATTTGGTCTGAGCCTCAATTTTAGGAAACGATCATGAGGGAAAAAATCAAACTATACAAATGTCTTTGAAAGCCATTCATCTAGTACAGGGTTACAGTGATCCTGGGGTTGATCCCAAGATGCAAAGGGCACAAGAGCAGTGATATAAATTATGAAGGATTTTCAATTACTGAGTAACAGGACCTAATAGAACTGGGCATTAAACTATTCTAAAAGTACTGTAGTGAATCCTTAACAACAAAACAGCAAGGACTATATGAGACACTCTGTGGTACCAAGCAATACCATAAAAGCTGTATCAGCTCTGTGTTTGGCTGACTATATACGAACAGCAACTGTGAAGCTTTGCTGTTAGTTGGGCATGAATATATGAAAGTACTATTTGTTACATGTCTAGGGTTGTCAGGCTGTTGGAAATGCATGGACGAAGACTGTTATGAGTGTGGTTTCACAGTGAGCTGTTGAGTAGTTCTGAGCTAACACAACAATCGAACAGTTATCCATCATTGTGTTTCTGAGCTAACACAACAATCGAACAGTTATCCATCATTGTGTTTAAGAGATTTAGGCCAGCAAAAATGTTTCATAAAAATGTTTTTAAAAGACTTTCAGATTATTTTAACACTTAAAATAACACTAACACTTAACACTTACCTGTAACATAATTACTAAATATAAATTTTCTGAATACCAAATATGTGTTAAAAAAATACAATACCAAAAATTTGTACTTTAAGAAAGTAGTGTTTTATTGGTACCAAGATTGGTGCAGTGGTTTGCACTGTCGCCTCACGGTGCTGACACTTGGGTTTGAGTCTCTACTGGGGTTTGCATCTTCTCTGAGTCATAAAGGGGTTCCCCCCAAAAAACACACTGAGGTTACTTGGAGTTACCAAATTGCCCATAGGTGTGAATGTAGCCTGTGATGGGTTGGTGCCCCATCCTGGGTTGTTCCCTGCCTTGTGCCCTGTGATGGGTTGGTGCCCCATCCTGGGTTGTTCCCTGCCTTGTGTCCATTGGCTGTGGACCCCTTATGACCTTGAATAGGACAAGTGGTGAGGGATGCTTTGCTGATTTTATACAGACTAGTTTTATCTGCAGTGTCCATTCATTCATCCATCTCCCATAAACGTATGCTGTACACGGAGGCAGTGACCCAGGAGGGCAGATTCATTGCAGGCTACAAGTTCACAACTACGGGCAATTTTAAAACAGCTATTTAACTAATCACATGTTTTTGCGGTGCAGGAGGAAACTGGAGGGCCCAGAGGAAACCCACACAAATACATGAACCTCTAAACCTGCAGACAAGAGGCCACATTGTTAATTAGTAATATTTGCTGTATGTGATTTGCAATAATTGTTTGAATATTATCTATTTTTTTACAATTTCTAATCGATTATCTCGATCGCAGTCACAGGGAAGCCTGGAGCATATATAAAGGTTATAATTATGTTATTAGTAGTACACTGCTTTGCATTATACAAATACTACATTAGGTAATTCAATGTTACAGGTTTGACTGCTGGGTGAGCTGAACCTCTAGTGATAATAAGAAACATCCGGAATGTTCAGAAACTATGCATCTGCACTGTTAAGTTACTTCTGGAAGCCTGACAGTGACACACCAAGACAAGCACACACATGTGCACAAAGAGATGCAGATCATTTCTTTACTGTTCTTAAAAAATACCATTTTTTAAATCTCCCTGCTCCTCTGGCATCAGGCCAGGTGCACGTATTGTAATGGAAATAAATGAGTGTGAATGAGAGAACAGCCAGAGGCCTGTGTCAGTCATGAAGTCTGGGGGAGGTCTGAGCTTGCCTTTGGAGGAGCTGACTGGTGGAATGCTGCAATAGCAGATGTTGTCTGACATAGCCAATAATTATCCTTCACCTTGGTGGATCATGTTTAAATTTCCTCCCCTTTTTTGTATGAATGGCTCGTGTCTTAAAGGGTCATGGCCAGTAATTGAAACAGAGAGCACCTACTCCGAGTTACAATGAGGTTTGACTCTTCCTTAAGACGGGCACGGCCCCAAACTATAACACTGCTAAAATCAGTGATTCTCAAGCTGTGTTACTTGTATCGACCAGTGATACTCAGAATGGCGTCAGCTGGTATGTATGACGAGCATGGTAATTGGTTGCATGCACTGAAAAAATAGGAATTGAAGTTGATTCATGGTTGGCACTGTTACCTCACACCTCTGCAACCAGCGTCTGAGTCTCTGCCATGGCTCCATGGTCTGGAGTTTACATGTTCTTGTGTCATTGTGGAGTTTCCTCTGGGTACTCTGGTTTCCCCCGCAGTCCAAAGACATGCTGAAGTTAATTGGAGTTACCAGATTGCCCATAGGTGTGAGTGAATGGGTTATGAGTGAGCCCGGCGATGGGTTGGTGCCCCATCCTGGGTTATTCCCTGCCTTGTGCCCTGCGATGGGTTGGTGCCCCATCCTGGGTTATTCCCTGCCTTGTGCACTGTGATGGGTTGGTGCCCCATCCTGGGTTGTCCCCTGCCTTGAGCCCTGCGATGGGTTGATGCCCCATCCTGGGTTGTTCCCTGCCTTGAGCCCTGTGATGGGTTGCTGCCCCATCCTGGGTTGTCCCCTGCCTTGTGCCCTGCGATGGGTTGGTGCCCCATCCTGGGTTGTTCCCTGCCTTGAGCCCTGTGATGGGTTGGTGCCCCATCCTGGGTTGTCCCCTGCCTTGAGCCCTGTGATGGGTTGGTGCCCCATCCTGGGTTGTTCCCTGCCTTGAGCCCTGTGATGGGTTGGTG
>JAODUD010000062.1:10102014-10117001 GCA_026784285.1 Stomatorhinus walkeri | reverse complement strand
GGGGGGGGGGTTTACTTTCTTCCTACTTTCCGTTCAGGTTGTTTTCGGTGATTCTCCTGTGCGATCTCGTACATAAATCTCAATTTATGTAGTGCTTAAAACTGCATATGTAGGCTACTGTCGTCAATAATAGGATGCCTTGTCAAGTTAAGGCAGTTGACAATTACATAAGCTAACTAAACCGTCATCTCTACATCCGGTGAAATGGACATATAGATAGGTGGTTCAGTGATCTCTGTGAGGTCATTTGGATAGTATGGCGGCTGAAGCACTGCATTAGCCTACACCAATATCAGGTAGGCTATTACTGTTAGCATTTTAGGAATAATATTTGTGTCAAACACGCCTTTACCACATCCTTTTATTTACCATGCTATTGTCAGTTTTCTAGACCTCGCATGACTATTCAGAGCATTGACTAAAAAACACATTGTGTCGAATATACATTTTCAGTATTTAACTGCTCATTCACGGAAATTCATATTGGATTCAGTGAATTGTGTAGTTAATTTTACAAATGACCTGAAGATAATCCGATATAGTGTCTAGTTAAATGCCAATTAAGAGAATTCTTATTAAGCTACTTATAGCCTAACACAATATGTCCACATATTTGGATTCATTATTTCAGACACTTGTTTGTTGCGCTATACACTTATTTTGCATTAGGTAGGGCTGGATTAGTAGTTTAATTCGGTTGTACTTTTATCCAATCGGTGTCAGTTGTGAACAGAGTGTATTTAACCATATTTTCACTGTTGCTCAGTTACAAATGCAGAAAGATGAAATCCGTGACATCCTTCGAACCTAAAATGTTTTGCATAGTTATTATAGCCTACAACATAAGGTGCAACTGTCTCTAAAGCTAGTGAAACGATTTTTTATTCAGAAGTAGGCAGGTGAACTCATAAATCGTCATCGTAATCACATTGACATTCACATTTCCACACAGAGTAAAAAAATAAGATAATTATATATAAATAGTAAAAGATCTGATACAATTGAAAGTCATTTTTATGATCCCACTGCCAACAAAACAAACATCGTTATCGATTTCAAACATACTGTTTATATAGATAGAAAAGTGCTATTAGCTATGTTGATCCTTCCATTTACCCATACTCGTCTCTTTAGTGATATCACAGCATTTTCAACAAGTTTCACATTTTATATGCATGTGTCTTATAAGAGGCATAGTAAGTAGCCTAGCTCTACATAAACTATATTAAGGCGCGACATTACGCTAAACATCGATTACAAAATGTTATCTATGCTTTCAAACAACTTTGTTTGTTTCACTGTATAATTGCAATACTACGCTGGATAATTATATCTGGACATTTTATATGCTACCTATAAAACACATGAACTACCTATTCTAGGTCTATTAGTTTACGTACATTACTAAAGTTTCCCTTCACTTCTTAAAAAATCTGCATATGAGGACGAAACATTTAACACTTATTATATTCTCTCAATTATGAACATCCTAACCATTCAGAAACTTATTATTGAGCAATTTTCTGCAAAAAGAAGCTTCTGAAACAAAGGGAAGAGAGATGAAGATATGATTCAATAAAAAGTACTCCAGTCTTAATTTTGGCTTTAAAACACAATTCCCTATATTTTTGTTACTTAAAGGTGTATGTTCATAACAACAATACATAACACAAAATACGCAATCACAAATACAATAATTTAAGACGCAAAGCAACTAACTTACTATAATGAATGTGTCTAGACTTGGTTTTCGATAAGGCTTGAGTATTTGAAATAAACATACAATCCATTCACAGGATGGACAACAGGCACAGTTTGCATATGAGGGAAAGTTTCGGTGGCTAATTTAAATTCCGTCGCAGAAAGCAACTCCGCCGCCAGTGTTTTTAGTATGATTTGCGCCAGTTCCTTTCCGATGCAGCTTCTGGTCCCACCACCGAATGGCACGTAATTGAAGCGTCCTCTCTTACTTTCATCCCGGTCACCCCCAAAACGGTCTGGGTCGAAGAGTTCGGGGCTTTGAAAAACCGCAGCTGTTTCGTGGGTATCCCTGATGCTGTACATAACACTCCATCCTTTCGGGATCTGATAGCCCTTTAAACACAACACAATAAAAATTAACATGTTAACCTACTGTAAGCTTATTACATGGTGATATTAGAGCAGATACACACATAAGTGATCTAATGTGATCTATCCAAAGAAAGAAAAAAATAAGCGGACATATTATAGACAACAATTCCGTTTCGATTCGAAAATTCACAATCTATACGTCCACTTCACTGATGTGTTCATTTTAATTAAGGGAGAAACTCATATAAGGGCGAATAATAAATTAAACCAAGTTTACAGTACAGCATTCTTTTTTATGTTAAGTAGAACACTCTTGACATGAGATTTGTTTGATCTCTATTTACTTTTTTCAAAAAAATTGTCTGTGTGAACCTCTTTTTCTAAACAACTAAGTGGATGATTTTCCTATCTGCGAACATAATACCGCTTTAAAAGCGACACCTGCTTCACTGTATTCAGGACGCCTAGGTTTATGTCAGCTATATGGTTTCTGTACCAACAGATCAAAAGAAAGGGTGAAGTGTATGTGGACCATAACAAAGGCTATATTCTTAAAAATATGTCGTATATCTCTGATAAGACTTACGTCCAATTCAAAGGTTTGCAGTGCAGTCCTGTATCCGCCAGACACAGGTGGGAGAAATCTGAGCACTTCCTTCACAACACAGTTCATGTAACGCAGCTGACTTAACTTTTCTAAAGTTAAATGAGGGTGACAAGAACCCAAATTTGATGTCTCTTTAATGGGATCCATCACTGGATCACAGTAAACTGTTTCTGGCGGACACATTTCTGAACCAGCTTTTTTGGTGCGATTTTCTTGATTCTTCTTTTCTGTCCGGTTGTGGGAGTGATTGGGCTTCCAAACTAATTCGTCTCCTTTATTTAGCAGACACTGACCACAGGATGCAAGCCCATGTTTAGTCAACTCCAGTTTGGCTTTCTCAGCCACCATCGGATGTCTCAGAAGCAGAAGAATGAGCGAAGTAGACGCGCTTGCCGTAGTTGAATGGGCAGCAAATATTAACTCCACCGCACACTCCTGCAGTTCAAAGACACGACATAACAAGTCTTCGTCATTAGCAATGCAATATTTATTATATTACCTACACTTACTACTGCGATCATATGATAAGCGACATTGACACGTTTTATAGAACAATTCATGGACAATGAATGAAGTGATAACTTTATTTATTAAATACAATAAATAAACTGCAAATATTTCCATAAGCACGAAATTCTTTAGTGTTATATGTCACTCTCTGATAGGCTACCTTCAGTTCTTGAACGTTTAACTCTCGGCCGTTTTCCTTGGCGCTACTCAGCATGTAATCAAATGCATCCATGTGACCTTCAGTCTGATAAGTTCGGAGTTTCTCCTCGATAATTTTTTCCATGCATGTGTGAAGAATTTCACGAGCTTTAATACCCTGATGAAAATACAGATAGATTGTATTAAAAGTTTTAGGAAAATCATACAAGTTACGTAATGTTCATGTAGTTAATTTAATAGATAGGCCTAATAAATTTGTCTAAAACTGTGCAGTAAAACATTTGGGAAGCTGGCTAATATAACAAGCTAATGTTTGTTAGGCGTCTTATCTGATTCTAGTTTGGCGATCTTTTACTGGATTCGTAACATTTTTAACAGCTTAATAATGTCTGCATAATGAATAACGTGAATAAAGATTTAGCAGAATATGGCACAGCAATGTAGACCAAATTAAGAAATACTCACTCTCCGTAAGCCGCTGAACGGCACATCAAACGGGAGCGAGAAGAGGTTATTCATAAGTTGTTCAAATATTTTGGAAAGGTGGTTCATACGGCTCTCTTCCATGTTCAGTCCCAACAGGACCTGGATTGCAATGCGAAATGTAAGAGATTTGGCGGCGTTATACACGTTCACAGAGCTGGGCGCCGAGCACCATTTGGCAATTTCAGACTTGACAACACCTTGCAAGCGGGGCATGTACGCTTCCAAGGCCCCGCGGCTGAACACTTTGGCCAAGATCTTTAAAGAAAGAAGAGAACAATAAATATACCAGATGGCACAAAACGTGTAGTTCAACAGAATACTCCTGTTTTTAATATGTATAAAACGTTTTTAAATGCTCGAATGACAGCAGCTTAAATGATTTATTAGGCCTACATCAACTTTATGTCAGATGAGTGTTGCTATGCACCCAAACTAGCCAAAGTATAGTTCACACTTGAAATACCCAATAAGGATGCAATACTGTTTGATCAGTCCGTTTTGCAGTAGTATTTATTATTCAGTATCGCCACATGTAAAGAGGTTATAACAACAATAAGATAATGAACAACAGACTACCTGAACAGCACAAGCTATCCCGGGTACACGTCTTTAATAAACAGTCCGATGCATTTAATATAATCCTATATAGCCTATGAAACCCTGTCTGATCGAAACAGTTACTCGGCGCGGCATAGACATTTCTTACTTTTCTTTTTTGTCTGTGTAGCTCCCCAATAGAATTCACCAAGGTATTGGGTCCCAAGATGATCCGAGTGCTCTGAGGCCACTGAGTAGATACCAAGTTGTGCTCCCCGAGGAGAATTTTGCGTATATTGTCTGCACCTGTTACTCGGATAACAGGTTTGCCTAAAAGGTGAGTTTTAAATACGTTTCCATACCTCTCCCTCCTCGACATATGGAAACTTGAACCCTGCCAAAGACGGAATTCAATAAATGAAGTGGTAAACTCAAGCGCGCATAACTAATTAAGTTCCTTTTCCTTAATTCTCCCTATGATACGCCACGCGCGGGAATATGACACATTCCTAGATAGGAATGCATGCTTCCTCCATGCAGCTGATCTGAAGCTGACTCCTACGGTAAGTAAGCGGGCGAGTTACCTATTACTTTTGAAACAAGCCCACACTTGCAGTATCAGACGTAAAGTTGAAAATGCCCAAAAATTCAGTGAGTTTCATAGTAGAAGACTGGAACGGATAATACGTAATACGATTTCAAGTTGAAATGAAAGTAGAACTAACATCAGAAAAAATACAAAGTATATTTCAGTTGTTTTTTTATGTGTCCACGCAAAATATATATTTTGTCACATACCTGAAAGAACCAGTGGAACGTTTCTCCTACGAGCGGCCAGCCCATTGAGCCTTTGGGAAGCGGTAACTTACATTCCTTGTCCCGTGTTATAGTCCATCGATAGGTCCATAAGTGCCGTGAGATGAGGAGCAACAGCAGCGCAGACAGCAGCGATGTGACCGCAGCAGCCATGGCTGAGACGTGGTTTAAGTCCAGCAGAAGCATCTCAACCACGACCGCAATTTTAAAAATATGTGCTTCAGAAATTCTGCGTTTTTTTCGGAGTAGGCTATATAGTCCAAGAGAAAAATGAAACGAATTTAGTGGAGCGTTTTGTGGGGTCTTCAAATATCTGAATTAAACAAAGAAAAGTAAAAATTAATATACGATTATCGACATTCTATTTGTACTTCAGAAATGGCAAATACCGGTAAGACTTATTTATTTTGCTTGCTTGTTTATTTAATGGCTTATATGCTTATTTGTTTATTTTATTTTTGAAAATCGCATCAATATTTACCGATGGATTTTACGGGACTGGCAACATTTAGACTAAACCTACTGAAATACTTTCTCATATTGATTGCTTCTGATTTTATATATGTACGAATATTACCTAAAAGGCACAATACCTCTAATACTTCATCATATATTGTACATTACCTCATATACCTCAGTATAGTGAAAATAATTGGTTGATAACAGTTACTTTACATTTTAACTGTGTCCGGAATTATTGTGCTGCATTTTTTATGTGTTGTGGAGATCTAACGGAAGCAGCAGATAGCTAAAAAGGTGTTGCACTTACTTATAAACCTCGGATTTACGCCGCCCTTTGAACGATTTCTTCTCTGAAACTCTTTCCAAACTGCAATCTTCTGCTTTCCGTTTTCACGGAACTTTATAGATATTGGCGTAATGTATGATCCACCTTCGTAGGTGACGTACTATGTTTTTGAATATTTAAATTGGGGGGGGTTCATAAATCTGCGAGCATTGCAGTCAGGTCTGTGGCCAGCGACCACGTTCGGAGATTGAAAGAATGAGAGGAAACTATTAGTTGCGTTGAACGAAGTTAGAATGACAGGGGGGACCCTGGGGTGACACAGGTAACCAATCGTAGGGACCCACGGATTGGCTGAACTATACGTTGGTGACAGTCGATCTTTGGGCAAAGTGATTCGTCACAAAATTGTTTATTATATTTAGCTAGTTGTTCCTTGACAGAAATAAACATATTATCCACACGCATCAATTTTAACAATTCAAAATGAATAAAAACATGTCTTTGAAAACGAATCAGCTTTAATTACGTCTGTCCTTAAGTTATCTCACGAATGCACTCAGTTCCTTAAATGTTAAAACAGACATCTAAAGAGATTTTTTTTTAAATCTAAAAATACTAAAGCGTTGGTGCATAATAGATCTGCAGGTTGTACAACGATGTGCGTGTTTAACGTGAGCAGTTCGAAAGAACAATCATGAAAAACTGGCACCCGAATCGTTTCTTTCTAAGCAAGAAAAATACGCGTAACACTTTAACTACTGTTATGATTTCATAATGTCCTTAAAATCTACAACATTGCTTTCTTGTATGGATAGTATTTTATATCCGTTAACTTTTGAATTAATATGTTTGTGTGCCTATATGTGCGTGCGTCTGTTTGCGTGTGCATGTATATATTTCATTTGTGCATGGTAGATAAAGAATATATCATTCATAGAGCAGTATTACTAACCTATTTTGTCATCCCTTTCCGTTTAGAGCTCACAGAAACACCTGTTGCTGCGACACAGGGCGTTTTCGCGGCTCTCTTGCAATATTTCCTGGAACAAATATTAACGTCTTGTTTAGTTATTTCTAAAACAAAACGAAGAGTCATCGATTAATTTAAGGAAATTTGTCAAATGATAACTTGATAAACAGAAATAAATAAGCTTATAATAATAGGAAGAAATTAATTTCATATATACGGGCAACCATCAAAATGACCTGACATTTAAAAATGCTCCAGTTTTATAACAATTTTTATATCGGTTCTAAATCAAAATTTACCCTTAAGTCTGAGCAGTAATTTTGTTACACGCACACAGTGTTAAAATCAGATCAATATACAACAGGTCTGTCACAAATTCCAGAAAAAGTTTAATGCCTGGAGAACAACATTAAATATATAGAAAATTCATTCACGAATGAGGCCTGATAAACCTGTAAATAACCCATAGAATAGTGATTTTTAATTCTGAAAGGAATTATCACAATTTCATTCTTTTTTTTTTATTCTTGTGTGGGTAACATCAGTACAGAGGGCGGCACTGTCACCTTGTGTCACCCCCCGCCCCCCCCCCAACCCCCCAGCTGACGCTGTTCTGCACAAGTGGCTAGAAGATGAATGGAATGATTTCTTTTTTGTGGGCAAAACAAGGAAGCCAGCTTTCAGTACCTCTGTAGTGAGCAAGCTGGTAAAAAGGTCAATGGGTGAAACACAATGAATCTGGCTGGTCATAAGGCACCAATATTCAGTACTGATTGGATATTTCACTTGTTATATTTAAATGATTATACACTAATCACTTTATATTTTTAATATTGAATTTCTGTAAATTATCATGTTCTTTCCACCCTGTGCAAACATACAGGATTAATTCATCTATCCATCCTCTTTCCATCCATAACTGTGTATCTAGTCCAGAGCAAAAGTCAGTCTAGAATTTTACCAGGAAGGATATGGCACAAGGGAGGGAACAGCCTGGACAGAATGTGAGCCCATCATAATACAGAATTAACAGGCAAGACTAAATAATCTGTGTCACAGTCATGTTGGCTGAAGGACTGAGAGCAAGACAGTCCCAACTGACAAATACCTCAGAACTTCACACTTCAAGACTCCTCTGCCATGAGTTTTATTTTCTGTTACTGTACATCAGCCACATTTGTCTCGTTGATGGATTAATCTTTGATGGTATCACATTTATTAGTCTTCTCGTTGTGACATTGTCGTGTAAACTGCGCATTAATTTCATCTTCAGAATCAGTGAAATCTCCAGAACTGTTTCTTATCTTTATTTACGATTCATTTCAATGATCTCACTCTGCAGCTCCAGTACGCTGATTAAATAATATTACAATTTCAACAAGGTCAGTCTTTATATTCAATCTGTCTGATGAACTAGTATAACTTTCTCTCGAAAGAAAAAAGAACATAAAAGTCTAAAATACATTTTTTTTTCTGTTTTTACACAACCTGCAGTTACACTGCGCAAAAAACTAACAGTGCAGGACACACCCACCATTCACACCTACAGACAATTTGGCAACTCCAATTCACCTTAGCATGTTTTTGGACAGTGGGGGTAGCAAATACAGTATATTAGTTAAAAAAAGTAATTTTGAAGCAATTAATCAGTCAACCAATTAATTGATTAATGGAACAATTTAATGTTATATATAGTAAATATAAAAGATGCAACCTATAACATCATATAAATATTCCACCTTTTATGGAAAATATGGTATACAAGTGTATGTATTTATTTTTAATTTAGATTAATACAATAATATTGTGAGTGTTATAAAGTTTACTCTCAGTTTACTACTCAGTTTACTCTCCAAGTCTTTTTTTAATTGCAGTTTTATTATTGGTTTCTGTATCACTTTTTGATATTTTCAAATGAATTTCCTTGTTATTAGGAGGCACAGGACAGCTGATATGTCTACTTATGATTTATGTTTGCTTACTCCACCCAGTTTTTACACAGCAAATCGGGAGCAATGCAGTTTCAGAAGACTCAGCGCTGATAGGAGGGGCAGGTTGACATTTAACCAGGCAACCAATAAATGAGGGGTACCTGATAGTCTTGACACAATCATGAAGCTGGAGAATAAGGCAGTCTACATTTTTAGCAATGAAGCCCAAGACTTACTATAAAGACTGAGGAAACACTTTGGGGAAAAGAGTCCATCCATCCATCCACCCACCCATCCATCCATCCATCCATTTTCTGTGTCCACTTGACTTATTTAGAGTTGCGGGGGGTCCAGAGCCTGTCCTGGAGGTTATGGGCGCAAGGCAGGGAACAACCCAGGATGGGGCACCAACCCATTGTAGGGCACACTGACATACCAATCACTCACACATGCATGGGGGAATTAATCATTTTCCCAAAATTACCCTCCAATATATTATATAATTGGATTCTCACAGACTTGGGGAGCTTTTCTGTATATTTATAGTTCCTTCCTTCTGTATTACATATGTTTGCTTTTCACAGTCGAATGCGCAGTCATGTAGTTGAGACTTAGGACAAAGTGTTGGAAAAAATTCAAACAGAATATTATGGTATCTTGAGGCTACAAATGAATTTTAAGAATTATTTAAAACAATAAGCTGACTAAGCATTGGAAAAATACATTACTTTCTGAATTTTACAATTGTGAACTTTTCTAACTTTGATTACAAAATTTAGAGTTGGAAGTAATTAAGTGGGAACATCTGGGAGAAACAGTGGCAGTGTCACAGGGTCACTGACTGAGATGTAAGCATGTTGGGAGAGTCCTCCAGGACTTGCTGACAGTAAGCGAAAGAGTGGGGTGGGGGGGGGGCAAGGCATTGTGGAGATGACTGGCTTCCATTAGTCGGCAGGTGATTGGCAGAAAGATCACGATCTTTCAATCTCAGGTCAGGTCCCTTTCAAAAGGGCCCATTCCTGCCGATCCATCTGTTCATTGTGGTCTCTCGTCGAATCCCCTGCTTCCTGACACTCCTCTGCTTTGATTTGACCAGGGCTTTCCCTTGTGTGAGCTTCGGCCTGTCATCAGCTATTGCAGAGAGGAGCAGACCTGGTGCAGGGGCTGACCCCAGGGGAAAGACCGGGGTGAGGAGGTAAAGCTTGACCACTGGCCTCACTTCCTTATCTTTCAGAAGTGTCAGTGTACCGAAGAAGGGCTTAATTTGAACTGGGGCAGTCCACCCCCCCCCCCCCCCATGAGCCCTCTGTGAAAAAAAGCCCTGTTGCCCCACAAGTACATTTCAACACATATGTGATCCTCCCGATTAAAAATAAACACATTCATCAAAGAGCTCTACCACAAGGCATTTGTCTGTGACTAAAGTGAACATAAGCTGGTGACAGTCTTCAGATATTTCAGATATAAGTTAGACCTTGCTACTGAAGTTTTTTGATGAGTATCAGCTTGAACATTAATATGGTTTTAAATAATTTTAAAACTAAAAAAAAAATCGTGACCCATGTGTTGTTAATGGAACAACAAATGCGAATTGTTCATTTACTGTGAATGAACAGAAAGTGGATTGGGTTCTGGGAATTTTGATATGAATAAACTGATAATGATTTTTCTAATTGTTCTTAATAAGTAGTCACAATGCTGGTTTAATCTTATTTTTTATGGAGATTACTCAATTGAACAGTTTTATAAATACATTTCAGGTAGCATATTTAAAATTACAAACAGGATCATTGTTAAAATTTTGGTTTTAGGTTTTTTGCTAATTGAATGTTTCAGTATAATTTGAACATGCATGTATTTTATAAGAAAAAAATAACTACTGGAAAACAACAGTGACAAAACGACTCATGTAAAGCATTTTAACCTGCATCACCCCCTATGCTCTAAACGATGTTAAGTTGTAAACATAAAGAACAATAAACTACTTATAATGCTTGTCACAAGATACTTATTCCTTATTCCACCTGAAAACGTATTCCATTTCCTTCTATTGTCCTAAACTTCAGTCAATAAAATATGAATGGAACTGGTCCTAAAAGGAAATGTTGTGGCCACTGCAGGCACCTGTGGGAATCTACCTGAGGCGATGGTTAGGTGGTCAAATTGGTGAAACTTCAGTACTGCAAGAACAAGGCCGAAGAGGGAGAGAATTCGACAAAGGTCAAAGGCACCCTCTTCCATTAGAGAATTTCTTTTCAAAAGGGCAGCAGAGGAGCCTTAATCCATTGAGCCATCCATTGCCAAATAACAAAGTCAGGAAAAGCTCTCGGGTCCGTCCACCCGCCCACAGCACAGCAATTTGTGCGAGGAAGGCCAATGAATGTCAAATGTGGCATAACCCCCCCAGGATCTTGGCTTTGGTTGGGAGCTAGTGAACAACCCAGGCAAGTATCACACTTACTCAAGTCTATGCACATAGATATGAATAAGTCCCTACATATAAGCTTGTTTAAATGTTCACCGAACCAGCCCAAATGACATGGCAAAGTATAAATCCATTAAAAAGCATCACTGTTGCATTATATCATATTCCACACCTTATACCACAAAAATCTCAGTAATTCTGGACATGCTTATTGTACGTTTAATTACAGTAATCCCTCATTACAAAAGGAGTGTGAGTTTAACTCGTATAAAGTATGTATGAATGTTTCATTCTTCATTGGATATTTTTTTCTATCCCCAGGAAAAATACCTACAAAAATATACTGAAAGGGCACAAATTCTTTTGTTATTTTAATCATCCACTTTTGTTTTAGCATCAGTTCATTGAAGCACAAAACTTTCAGTGAAGAACAATTATATTAAAAGTGAGAGACTGCTCTGCATGTTTCAGCCATTGCTTTGACCGTATATTTGTTTTTGCATTATAACTGCTTTTTGATTATGGACCCTCATTTGGTCTCCACAGGCTTTACTGGCTTAAAGCCAGTGGATTCACATTGTATGCCACAAGTAACATTAATACTGCCTTTAAACTAGCTTTGATATATTTTAATGTATTCGACTATTCTTGTTCTATATTATTGAAAACTGAAATTGTATCACATTCATGCTATTTTCCAAAACATGTTTTCTCAAGGATCATATAACAATATAGCTCTGCAGGTAAAAAAGAACTAAATCCACAACGAAATGGATAAGATCAGTATTTCCAGACCTATTCCTAATACCTACAATATAATCCTGGTCTCTTCATTATTTCATTATTATCCTCTAAATGAATTGCTACAAGATTAAATAAAAAATAAAAATTGTAGTAAAAGTCATTCAAACTAGTTTGATACATTTATGGCCAGTTTCCCAGTCAAGGATTAAGCCTAAGCCTAGACTAGCTTTGAGTTACAATGGTGAATCTGCATTGAAACTGCAATTTAGTCCAAGACTAGTCTTAATCATTTTTTGAGATACTGGCCCTTAAAGATTATACATAGTATCCTTTACTAGCATATCTTCCATTAACAATAATATACACAATATCACAATTTAATAAACAAGTCTTGAAAATACTTATTCTTGATGCTTTTTACAAAGGTCCAGTTAAGCGTTGCCATGGATGATATTGGCTGAATTTTAATTTCTGATACGAAAAATAGTCAAGCACTCAATCTTGATCTTTGCATGAAAGACCTCACTTCCTAGGAGATAAAGTCTAGTGCATTATTTGTTGTTCATTTGCTGTTCTGGGTTTTATTGAGAAACATGCCCCTTGCAGTCCTGTATGCTGAACTTGGCCTCACCTGTCTCACCTGCCGGAGGCCCAGGACCGCGTTGTATGGGGGGCTTCACTCCTGCGTAGCCTGCTCAGAGGACCCCATTAATGTTTGCACTGCGATCAAGCTGAAACCGCTTTCAGTGCGGGCAAAGGAAGCTAAAAGTCACGATGCTGCGACTCTCCGCAGTTTTTTTCCACGTTCTTAAATATGGTATTCGGTAAATTTTTGTTTTGCCAAAAACATGGGCCAGTGTGTGCATTTCTAAAGAATGCACATCTGGCTAAGTTACGCACAGAGGAGACTCACTGTGCGTGCTCATCTCTACGTGTTTGGCTGTCATTAAGATACAGAAGCATGTACTAGCAATTTTAGATATTAAATCCTAGATATTTTATTTGAATTTGAATTGATTTGAAAGAATAACAGACTCTTTATATGATTTACTTAAGAGATTAATTTGACCCTATGACATATGAAGAAGGATTTTGAAAGTGAAACGTGCATCAATTTTCATGCCTTTCAAAAGTGACTTATTGTTCAAAAAGGACATGCTTGAAGATCTCTTACAGAACACAGGACACTTGTATTTAGTACAAAAATATTCATTAATATGCACATATAAGTAGTCTCCATGTTATGAACAAGTTCCACTCTGTAAGTCTGTCTCTATGTGAAATTTGTTGGTAAGTCTGTGTCATGCTAACAAAGGAATGGCAACCTGAATGTAGACTGCCATGCAGACTGAACCCTCACAGGGGACTTTGTTCACTTGGACGCAAGCATGAACAGGTAACAATGGCAGAACTGGGGACAAGGGAGCAGAACTCAGGACGAGGGAGCACTTTTACACAATATCTACAAAGGGGCAAACAGGAGGCAGCTGTGAGTGATTGACAAGAGGGCAGGAACAAGAGGCTTTAGGACAATCTGTTTGTAAGTACAAGTTGTCTATAAGACAGTCTTAACCCAGCGGTTGCCTGTACTATTTAAAAACGTTTCTTTTTACTTTTGATAGAAATATTAAGTGATTTTAATGATATATTACAGGTCAGGTCAGGTTGGGGAGCATGTGCTGATGCAACGCGTTGCCGCCCGCACCCACCACACGGCGAAACTCCTCAGGATCCCGGCCGCCGACCCTCCAGGCAGATACACTGTCCAGCCCCACCCTCCGGAAACGGCCATTCATTGGCTCTAGGCCTGGATCAGTGCTGCATGAAAGTATGTGAGCAGTTTAGATGTTTCTGTTGTTTTCTTATTTTATCATCACCAGTTTTTATGTATGAAATGTCAGATATGTGTTTATCAATTGCATGTACTTGTGTAGTGGGACATGTTTAAGTAACCCAAAAACTATATGAAAATGGAGTTAGTGTATGTGCAAAAGTAAGTCAGGCAGGTAACAGGTGAAACATTTGGGTGCTTAATTAATCATTTAAGCAGACTAATGAAGTGAGACATCCTTGGGAAAGGGTTTGGCCTGCACTAATTAAAAGACAGAGGAAACCAACCAAACTACTGTGGTCCCATACAAATCAGCAATGCAAGACAAAGGAGATATCCGAGGACAAGAAGAAGAGGGTGGTGACAGCCCACCAGTCTGGGGAGGGCTATAAGACCATTTCCAAAAGGTTCCAGCTCCATCCATCCACTGTAAGACAGATCATTTACAAATGGAGGGCACTCAGCAGAACAGCAACTTAGGAGTGGACGCCCATCAAAAATATCACCCAGAAGCACCAGAAAAATAATAAATCAGGTAAATCAGGTAAAGGCCAACCCACACATTGCCCACTACATCTACGTCTACAATCAGACAAAAATTGAACAGCCATGACATTCATGGGAGGGTTCCTAGAAGGAAGCCTCTGCTCTCAAAAAAGAACAAAGCTGCTGTTTCTGTTGGACAAACCAGAGACCTTCTGGAAGGCCATTCACTGGACAGACGAGTCCAAAATAGAATTAGATGGTCACAATCAAAACCGACATGTTTGTAGAAAAGTCAACACTGCATATGAAGAAAAGAACCTCCTCCCAACAGTGAAATATGGTGGTGGAAATGTGAAGGTCGGGGGCTGCTTTTCTGCTTCTGGACCTGGACGACTCAATATTATCCAAGGAACCATAAATTCTTCGTCATATCAACAAATTCTTGACCAGAATCTCCTGCCATCAGTCAGGGAGTTGAAGCTGGGATGAAAATGGATTATGCAACAAGACAATGACCCAAGACATTCCAGCAAAACTCTTAAGGAGTGGCTTCAGAGAAAGAGGATTTACACTCTGGATTGGCTCCGGACCTTAACCCAATTGAAATGTTGTGGCGAGACCTGAAGAAGTTGGTACATGCCAGATGTCCCTCCAACCTCTCTCA
>JAODUD010000062.1:10077895-10101914 GCA_026784285.1 Stomatorhinus walkeri | reverse complement strand
CACACACACACACACACACACACACAAGCTGAGTGTTCCACAGATAAGGCGCAACATTTGTGTGAGTTTCAGCTTGGGGGGGGGCTTCATTGTACAGCACAGAGGAAACTCCCTTTTAAGATCCTTTTTATAAGATCAAGTTACAGGTTTTGCAATGACGTTAAGTGGAAATGCCCGACAAGTAGCGGTCCAGCACTCCCCCTGGCCCATTTATCATTTACAGTAGGAAGATACCTGACACACTAGAGTTTTCTGCTCTGTTACTCATGCTAATGGAAACAGTGGTTTAGTGAACATTAATCTTAAAGTGTCACGTAGGTAAGACTGCAGGACAACACTGGACTTCAAGTAATGAGCCTGAGGCTGGTCATATCTGGATTGTGTCTTTGACAGACCTTGTGAACATAAGCTCCCCCACGTCCCTTAACGAAGCCAGTCCTGGCACACCGTAGTTTTAATTCATCACACAAGTCCAAGAGTCTGCGACTGTACTAAGTGGTGATGCTAGGAGCAGAACTTGGTGTAACTCTGGGATGTGTGGGGTGTGAATTTTGCAGTTATGATGGATACCTTCAGTTCACTTCTGGAACATTTTATGGGAACAAAACTATATTTGCTTAGTTTTGAAATTAGATATAAAGTACTGTGCAAAGGTCCTTGACAACCAAGGAAAACTGCTTAAGGCTACAATACTATACAAAAGTCTTAAGATGTCAAAGAATCAATGTTTAAATTATATACATTATAGTGTAAAATTATTATGTTATGTCTGTAAAACATTAAATTTCATAATTTAAATTTGATACTAATTTTCTTTTTCTTCAACAGAATATCATTTATAGTCAACTACTATTTTCGGATTGAAATTAAACCTATAGGTTGCCTATAAACGTAGCTTCAATAATTTACTAAACTAAATCTGACAATATTATCATGGATTTACTAAGCATGAGCATCAATCTAATGAAGCTAGATGGAAATTAAACTATAATGCTATTGATTATGTTGTATTACTTATGACATCCCGCTGGAAACAGGAAAATATGACTATAAGTACATAAATTAAATCAATTTTGAAGTCTGTATGTGTGATACATATCGGCATAGTGTCAATAATATAGAAAGACAGGACACGTTGAGGTATAAAATGGATATATGATAACACATGATTGTGCAGACCTTCTGGAACAGGTAGGACCTGCTCAAGCTGGGTGGGTTGCTTCTGAATCGGACAGGAACCAGTGTATTGGGTAGTTGAGGAGGGAGGTTAATTAAGAATATACTGTAGGAGGGGGAGAGAGAAAGACCCAGATAATAATGAAAGTGGACACAGTAAAAGGCCTACCCTCTGCAGGCTGTACTTAAATGCTAGGAGCATTAGAAACAACATTTATGATTGAAAAACTTTTATATCAGACTCTTAAGATATTATGAAGGTGGTGTTGCAGTATACGTAAAAGAAGACTTCCAGGCAAGGGAACTCACTAATATTAATAAAGGTACAGAAGCTATATGGATAAAACTAGATGCTAAAAACTCAATGGCTTAATTGTTGGTGTTTGTTATAGAGCAATGTAGCCGCAGAGGAAAGTAGAGCATTATACAACAATATCAGGAAGATGAGTAATAAAATGATTTGGTGGTTATGAGTGATTTTAATTCACCTGGGATACAGTGGAACACAGACTCTGGCTCTACTGTAAATTTACTTGAGATGGTGGAATTTGCACAGGATCGCTTTTTTACTCGGTTTGTTAAAACCCCTACCAGGGGAGGATAAATTCTCGATTTTGTGTTGTCTAATAACCAGGATAGGATTGGAAAATTTGAAGTTTTGGAACCACTTGACAGTAGTGATCATAACATGGTTAAATTCAAGGTTAATTTTAGTGTCTGAAGAGCAAAGTCCAAAAGTATACTATGTTAGGAAGGCTTACTTTAATGGTATGAGACTGAAACTACTTTAATGGTATGAGACTGTAAACTGGATGGAGTTAAATAACAAAACGGTCGAAGAGGCATGGGAGTTTTTAAAAGCACATTATTCCAAGCTCAAGAGGACTTCATACCTGTTTCCAGCAAAACTAAATATAGGAGACTGCAACCAAGGTGGTTTACTACGAAAGTAAGAATAAAGTCAGGAGGAACAGGGCTCTGTTCAACAAATGGAAATAACAAATGATGTCAGAATAAAGCAGCAGTATCTAAGTCTACAGGTTGAGTTAATAATATTAGACTGGCTAAGAGGAATGTCGAAAGGAGGATTCCATTGGAGGCTAAGGATGACATTAAACGTTTCTTCCAAAACTTTAACTCCAAAAGAGCTCTAAAAGCTGAAGTTACTAATCTGCAGGATACTATAAGCGTCTTGTAATTGAAAATGTAATTGATATACATAATCAGTTTATTGATTGTTTTGCATGCGTATACATTGTAGAGGACATAAGTAACATGCTGACTTTTATTCCTAATCCAGCTTCATCTGTCCAATATATGTATAACTGAAGCTGATGTGTTACCTGGATTCAAATAACATTCTGAGGGATAGCCAACATGGATTTAGGAGAGGTAGATCCTGTTTAACAAATCTACTTGAGTTCTTTCAGGAAGTTACAAGAGAAATTAAGCACAAAATGGCCTATGATATGATCTACTTAAATTTCCAGAAGGCCTTTGATGTTGTCCCCCACAAACAGCTCCTGCTTATGCTCAAAGATGCAGGGAACTGTAGCATCTTAGATTGAAAACTGGTTAACAGACAGGAAATAGAGGATAGTTATTTGAGGCACAATATCACAGTCGGCCTGCGTTCATAGTGGGGCACTGCAGGGTTCAATTTTAGGACCACTGTTATTCCTAATTTACAGTAACAATATTGGCACCAATATATACAGTAAACTGGTTAAATTTGAAGATGACACCAAGGTGGGTGGTGTAGCAGATACTGATCTAACAGCAGAGAGGCTACAATGGGATCTGGATTTAATTAGTGACTGGCCTGATACCTGGCAGATTAAATTTAATGTAGACAAATGTAAGATAATCTATGCAGAGAGCAGAAATATAAAGTACAGATATTTTATGGGTTCCACTGAAATAAAGGTAGCTGATTATGAGAAAGACCTCAGTGTGTATGTTGATGCTTCCATGTCCCACTCTCGCCAGTGTGGGGAAGCAATAAAAAAGGCCAATAGGATGTTGGGTTACATTTCGAGGTGTGTGGAGTTTAAGTCAAGGGAGGTGATGCTACGATTATACAATTCCTGGGTAAGATCGCACCTAGAATATTGTGTGCAGGTCGGATCACCATACGTTAAAAAGGACATTACTGCCTTAGAAAGGGTTCAACATGGGGCTACAAGAATAATTGCTGGTTTTAGAGGAATGTCTTATGAGGAGAGGTTAGCTGAGCTGAATCTGTTCAGCCTCGAGCAAAGGAGACTAAGGGGGGACATGATCCAGGTATATAAGATTCTAACAGGTCTGGATGCTGTTCAACCAAATAGTTACTTCAATATTAGATACAAGGCCATATGTTGAAATTAATGGCATAACATTGTAAACTGGATTTGAGAAAGTACTTCTTTACACAGTTAGAGTATGGAATAGTCTTCCTGCTAGTTAATGCAAGCTAAAACCTTGGGTTCCTTTAAATCAGAGCTAGATATGATTTTTACAACTCTGAGCTATTAGTTGAATTCTCTCCAAATGAACTTTATGGGCTGAATGGGCTCCTATGGTTTGTAAATTTCTTATGTTCTTATATTCAATAGTTCCATTAGATTGTACCATTGAAGAAGTGCATGGGAACCACACATGCCCAGATGGGATGTCAATACCCTACCCGAATACCTCTAAAAGAAAAGTGGTAGTAAAAGCCAGACTGACAGCAATGGATGGACTCTGGAAAATGGAATGCAGGAAACAATGCAGGATCGGCATCCTCTGAGTGCCCTGGTCCTTGTGGTAATTCTATTGGGAAACAAGGACTTGACTCCTCATGCAGAACCACATCAGTATGAAAGAAGAAAAGAAGTATGAGAGAAATAAGTGGGGCCCAGTTCATTTAATTACAGTATAATTGGCTGGAGATATTTAATGGATATGTTTTAATTTAATGGATGAAATGGCAAGGGTGGTATGGTTTTAGCATAGCGTTTAAGTCAGATCAGGTGCTGGTCCTATTCATCCTGTCGCTGTAACACAATCAGAGGCTCAGTAGATGAATAGGTTGTCAGGCAAAATTCAAAGCCTCATTACATCTGGGTGCAGATGTACCTACGTTTGGAGAACTAGTGAGTGAACAAGGGTTCAAAGACAGCTCTTTTTTAATGGCTGATAGCATAAATGTTTTATTGTGACAAGCTTGGAATCAAAGACCAAAGCTTACTCTACCGATATAATAATCTTCTGGGCTTTTGTAGTGCTGAGAAAACAGTATATGCAAAACAAAATCCATGAAATTCAGAAAGACATTTATTTCAGTACTCTGAAGCTTTCATTTTAGAATATGTGTACTTAAATAGATATTGTGGATGAAACTTAAACAAAAACAAACAAAGTACCCTTATATGAAACAGAAATCAGTCAACGTCATCTGACTGGAGCTATCCTTAAATGTGCACAGATATTAGATTTATGAACAACGCAAATTCCTTGTTTAATAATGTAGAGATAATTATTCCCTTAAAGTGTATTTGTGTACGAGACAAGTGTATTTCCCAAAAGGAGATGTACTGTATATTTTTCTTATTATTTATGAAGGAATGGCGGCTTTTTTCTAGAATCTTACTCACACATGTTTTTAAAATTTCTATTAAATTTCTTCTGCATGTTTCAAATGAAGGAATTGCCTTAGAAGAGAACTTGTATTTCAAAAGACCTGCTGACACCGTAGGTCTTTTCTTAGTGGCTGAAAAGCATTCAATGCACAAGAACAAATATAACATAGATACATTTTGCTGTTACAAATTTCTCAAAGGGTCATGTGTGCAATGGCTTCTTTTATATTATGCCTTTTTGTTTGAAAAAAGAGAAAAGGAAAAGAAGAAAAAAAAAACTGCCCCTAGTTGCTTTTCTGGGACTTTCAGTTATAGTAGAGTTCCAATGAAAGATTCGTAGTTGACATTTAATAATGTTAGAGAACAGAGGATGAGAAATATGGCTATTATGCACTGATTTATTTAGTATTGACCCAATAACAGAGTCAGAGAGTAGCTACCCAGTTAGTAGCTGTGGCACAATTATCCAGCCCACGATGACAGTTCCATCCATCTTCCCTGGCCTGGCAATGCCAATCAAAGACAGCATGCAGTGACACTAGCCGGGGGTTAGGGTCTGGCCTATTCTTTCACTGGCCCTCATGGTTCTTTGATTGACACCTTTTCAATTGTGCTTATGGACGCTCTTACCCGCTACTGATTTACTGCCCAGCTGGGGTGTCAGACCTCCTGCCAATCATAACAACAATGCCCAACAAGATGCCCCGCCCCCAGCCTCATACTGGGAAATGCAGCTTGTGCAAAAAATTCCAAAGAACACTTCAGCTTTTTTCTCTCTCTATATTATCATGTTGTACCAATTTTTTACTTCCTGTATCCCCATGTATTAATGCATCGAAACATTTATTACCTTCTGCAACACAATACATTTCAAATTACATTCATGCTAAAAAAATATAATTGAATGGTTTTCTTTTTTTCCAAAAAAACAAGATATTTTCTGTTTTTCTAATTCAGTCCTTTGTCATGTTGGGTACATCTGCACTATCTGCGTTAATTTTGTTCATTCATGAAAATTTGCTCCAGTAATACCTGTGCTGTGTTGTAATGAGATAATTGAGAAAGATTAACTCTTACAAACGGCTGTCTATGAATCTTTTTCAGCTGAACAGTGAGCATTGCCTAGTCATTGGTCTTTGAGTGTAAGGCTCAGCACTAGTTTTTAAGGCTGGGGGTTAGTTCGCATTTTACTCCTGTGTTTTAATCAGCGTTCCCTGCTTTGTCACAGGTTCTGCAGCTTCATGTGTTGCCGTCTTGTTTCTGTGATTGTGGTCTTGTTTTTGTGGTCTTGTTATTGTGGTCTTGTTTATCCAATCTGGGATTTTCTGTGATGTGTGACGAGTCGAAACAGAATCACCTTTTTGCCTTTTGATCATTACTTACACATTTCTGGTCATGTAAATTGTTAAATCTCCATTTCAGTCTCCAACACATGCAGAGGTGAACACATAAAAAAGTGACCCCCTTTGAGAAATTTGTAACAGCAAAATGTTTGAAAGCTGATGTAAACTACTAAATTATACAGTATCAAAGCATGACCAAGTGTAGAAAGACACGTAATGTGGAAAATTGATGAGATCCATTAAATGGAGATACATTGATAGTCCAGCAGCTGGATGAATACATCAATCTTCTGCTTTCATTTTGCATAGATCTCAGCTTTGGAAGAGAGTCTGACATCCTAAAATGTGGTACTTCATCAATATAGCCTTCCATCTCAGTCAGAACCACTGACAGAGAGTATTCATTACAGTAAAATTAATTAACACCTGCAGTATGAGGCAAACCAAAATTAGTTATATGAACACAGGACGTGAAGCAATTTCACAAAACTGCTGCCATAACAATACATCTGTATTTTAACCCATACATGTTGTACTTAGAAAAGTGGAAACTCAAGTAGCCCTATTTGTAACTATATTGTGGGTGGCATGGTGCATGGATTTTACCCATTTTAATGGAATTATTTAATGTAAACTTATGCATGCTGTAAAGGTACTCAGTCACCCCTTTTTAACCTT
The DNA here is from genome assembly GCA_026784285.1 of Stomatorhinus walkeri. Classification (NCBI taxonomy): domain Eukaryota; kingdom Metazoa; phylum Chordata; class Actinopteri; order Osteoglossiformes; family Mormyridae; genus Stomatorhinus; species Stomatorhinus walkeri. The sequence continues at coordinate 10,095,112 of JAODUD010000062.1, read as the reverse complement.
GGAACACCCGTCCCTAAAAAGCTCTGGAACGTACTATATACTAATTAAGGATAAGCAGACCTAAATCATAAAATCGAAAGCATACCACGCAGGAGGAATAAAGACGTGGATTGCACAAGGATCTTCATGCATTTACATGAAAACTCCTCACCTCTTTGCTCATCTGGCACATAACTGAATTGCTCTAATTACTTGTAATTATGCAACATTGTTTCCCTCCAGACATTTTCTGGTAGTTGATTTAACGAGTCTTCTAAGACACGTTCTTCTGTTCTTCTGTCAAACCCTGAAGCTAGAAAATTTGTATTTTGTCTTTTCAGGGACAATTTCATTTAACATATGATTACGGGGGTTCAAAAATTCACTACCATTTACCTTAAATAACTCTCACTAAACACATTATGTTATTTTCTATTAAGTAATATTACCAATCTGAAATAAAGATGCTTTTGAAAGTTGTCATTTTTAAATTGTATACCTGCATGTGTGCAATGTGTGCTATACCAGATTTAAATTACAGATATATATAGCTGCTATTTAACATTGTGAAGCACGGGTATTTTACAGCCATTTTTAAATATCTTGAGCAATGGTTAGATCTTTAAACTGTGGTACTTTTATATTAAGCGGTGGATGCCTTGTCCATCTCCAGCTAATCATATGCTCCCAAGTGATATACTCCATATAATTATGAGTAATATACAAAAGAATCTGCTTGACCTTCAAACACTGAGAGAAACAAGACGGGGGTGGGACAGGCACTCACCACCCTACCACCTGAATTTTCTAGCCCATACTGTGATTAGCAGGTTTTTACCTGCTTTATCCCACAGATAATCCACTGATGCTTCCCATAAAGGGTATTTTGATCAATGTATTATTGCATCCTGGACTGCAAATAACCCCCCCCCTCCAAAACAGACACCTAATTCTGGAAAAAGTTCAGAAATCACAAACATGCATTGAGCTATTTGGCCCCCAAAGTATAAACAACTGTTTGCCAAATTGTGTAACATCTGCAGGCATGGCATATCCCCGGTAACTTTGGAAGATACGTCAGAGAATGATTAAAAACAATATTAATAATAATGTTTGCCTTGCGTAAGCGCAGACATTATGACAGGATAATGGCGATTGCAGCAACAGTGCCGTCAGCCTATAGGGATTCAAAATGTCATCAACATCTTAATATCTTTCTTCCTTTAATGCCTGAAACCCCACATACCGTGCAGTGGCTACAAATTATAATGCAGCAGCTGCTTACCAGTTTGCAAGCTTATGACTTTGCCCGATAACCATCAGTGGTTGTTTAACAATATGCTATTAATGAGAAACTGTTGGTTGGCTTTAGTGTAAGTTCCGCATTATAATTATAACTTGACAAATGACTTCAATCTCTCCATTGTGGGGTGAAGATCTATCTGGTCATGACACTTATGTATTCCTTCTCTTCATTAAGAGGTATGAGGTGGTAATTTTTTTCAGAAATATCTCCCAGTAAAATTCGAACAGATCCCAATTTCCCCACATCATTACGCAATGGTGGCGCTCCTTGTCTCGTACACAAACGATTACCTTGCGCTGAAAGACATTTAACAACTGCCTGGGGAAGGAAGAAACAGACGCCTACAGATTTCAACATGAAAGCGTCGGAGGGGTGTCACAATAACATAAAAGGTTATAATTTGTGCTCACAAACAAAATCTGACACTGGAGTATACAGAAAGTTCAGCATGTTTGCAGTACGCCTTTCAAATTCCTGGTAGTACTTTGCTGTGTTAAGTATGTGCTAGAAAGCAGTTGTGTGATTTCCTTGGTCCACATCTAGTGTTAGCGATTGTAAAGTATATTATGTGTACAGATTCTTTTAAGTCAGCATTGGCTTATTGTCATTTATAATCATTTTGTACTGTTCCACATCAATGGCTTACATATCAATATATAAAGTGTGAGCATGAAACATATTCTGGCAAAGACTAAAACCCTGCTGGAGAACAAATGTTCATATGAGTAGTTAGGCCAGTTTCTGCTGGGTATCTCACACTAGATTGCAAGGTAGTGTGAAACGAAAGAGGGCAATGAACAGAGAGAAAGAGGTGGTGAAAAGGTGGGAGAGGGAAATATTTTTGTCTGCAAATCCTTGAAAAACAAAAATACAACAAAGTTATGGTCATGCTTAAGGGTGATTTAAAATGGTTAATTAGGATACAGTATCAAAAGAATAAAGCAGCACAGAATTCTATTCTTGCTAAATATTATGTTATTTAGGTAGCAAGTCAGGTGGCTACTTATGCAAAGACATTTAGAGACAAGACAATATTTGTATAAGGTTAAGAATACTGTTTTTATGGGGTGAATAACATTATTATTTTTCATTAGAGGCAAAAATGACAGTGAATAATAAATGAATATACACATACAGTTATTCATAATAATTAATTGTTTTTCCTGAAAATTGTGTCTCCTGTGTGCTTAATGCAAGTAGCTTATATTCAAAGCAATATAGCATCATAAAAACATTTTCAAATATATTATCGCATAATAGCATAGATCAACTGTCAATTAATGTTTGCAATTTGGTTACTGATTGCTGGATTATGATTTGATTGTCATACAATGTTTCAATTCATTCACCCGTAGCTTTCAATAACTGATTTTGCATGCACTATTCTTTGCATGTTGTTTGTCAAAGTACATTTCACAGATCAAGGTGACTTCTGAGCAACGGTAATAGCAGAATCATAGACAGGAGAAACTATAATTTTAATTTCTTTCTTTTTATATTTTGCATTGTTGCTTGAATATTATACATTTAAAGCAAAAAACAGAACGCTGAAGTCACTGAGATTATTTAATAGTAAGATAATATTTTTAAATAATGGAATATTTATGCTGAGCATAGATTTCTCTCAACATTTTCCTAATATACCTTTTGAAGGCTTTTGAAGATAATTGCTGAAGGACTGGAACGTAATGATTATCCAGCCTTAGCAGTGATGACAGACAGGCTCAGAAAAAGGTCTCTGCATAGTGTTCTTATAACCTCTCACACTCCAATGCAGGACCACCCACCCACACAAATAAGGAGGCCATCTTGGTGCTGATTCTTATGATTACAGTATTATTTAGGGTACTTCCATCCAGCTTGCATGTCTGCCTCTGAGACACATACTTCTGTATTGCAACTTTTAACCAACAGATAATTTCATAACCAGGCACTGCTTGCAGCGTTTTATCCCTCTAGTTAAATTCCAGGTATAGTGACTAACAGATACTCAATGCTTCATACCTGTCTCCTGGAGCTGTACTAGAACTGGAGCAATTAACATCTTCTTTATGCTATGGTGATCCAGGGTGAATTTTCATCTCTACAGCCCTCATGTTTCTCTGGTTAAACATTGACGTAGGGACCTTGTGCGGTCTCTCTGACCTCTCCCAGCCTGTCAGAGAGGAGATCTGGAAGAGCATAAATCATCCAGCTGAATGGGTGAAAACCTGCAGTGACAGACAACTGCAGCTCAGCACTTAGACTTCACTTCCCTCCTCTATATCTCTTATGGCAGTGGTTATCAACTGCTGGACTCTGCTCTGAAGCCGGACCAAAATGCAGTTCGATCTGGATTGTGTGATCAGTTCAGCCAGTGGATGCAGTAGACCAGGGGTGGCCAATCTTATCCGCAAAGGGTAGTGTATATGCGGGTATTTGGGATAACCTGTAGGTCAGCTGTTCAAACTCAGGTGTGAGGATTCTTCAGCCAATCTGTCCTCTAATTAGTAATGTAATTAGGGGTTTGCAGTGAAAACCTGCATGCACACCGGCCCTTTGTGGATAAGATTGGCCACCCCTGCTGTAGACCTTGGATTTATGTTGCTGATGAAGTTTGGCCATCTAGGTTAATGGGTTTAACATGTAAAAAAAAAACATACAGTCACTAAAAATTGCCCCTGAATTTGGGTCCCAAGTCTCTATTCACTGCAGAATACCTCACTCTGTAGCAAGATGGACCCAGCAGAAAGTCATTGCTAACTGCAAGATGCCCCGTCTCAGATTATTTAGCTCAATACCCCGGTAGGAGAGCTGCAGCAGGGGCTCACTACTGATAGCCCTTTGCTGGCCTTCCTTCTTTCTCCAGGTTGAAGGGGTGTGTTCTCATTTCTTGACATCATTCAGAAGCAGTTTATAGTACCTTCATGCTGTCCTAGGCTCATAAGCGATGACTCAATTGCTGCAGCTCACTTTGTTGACATCAAATTTGTCGAGTAACATATCATTCCAGTGGAGCTGGTGTTGCCCCCATTTGATGTACGAGAAGTGGATAGGTCTCAGCACATGTCGGGTACAGTCATACAATAGACCATTCCCCTCTCACTACAAGTAGGAGCCATTCACCATGGGGAGAATCAACAGCGGGTGCTCCCCTCATCCCACGATTGTGTCATCCTGGCACACCCCTGGAGTGGCAGGACACAGTACTTCCCTGGATTTTCCAATCTGAATCATCGGTTCATCCATGGCTTTAGCTCAGTAGCTGCTTCTTTGACGTCCCTCCTGCGCACTGGCAAATTTTCCCTTTGCTGGACCCCAAAAGCTAAGGTAGCCTTCAGTGGTCTGAAAACCTGCTTCAATTGTTATAAAAACCAAGCCTGTCCACTACAGTGTCACCCATCCACCTGTGGACGCCTCTGGATCTCCACTGAGAGGCCTTTGCCATCTGGGCCGTCCACAGTTCTCTTTGACGGCAAGGAGGTTAGCAGTTCCTGGCTGACTTGGAGGATTATAACCCAGAACACCAAACCTGGTGAACATCCTCGTCGGGAGCAGCCATTCACTGCGACATATCCGCCAAGCCAGCCCCTTGTCCCCATGGCCATCTCCAACGACATCCTTAGCCTTTCTTGTCTCTAGTGTCCTCCTGCCCGTCCTTCTCCGATCCAGTCCTGTCAAGTTCCTGCCACCCTGAGACCCCCCCATTGTACTTTACATGTTCGTAGGACTGATTTCCCTGGCTAATGACTTCTCCTGCTCCATGACTCCAGCCACGATAACCCACTCACTCATCTAGGAAATCCCCTGTGGTCTGCATTTGGGAACCCAAGTCTCTATTCGTTACATAGGAGGATAAACTTACTCGAAGCCTTGCCTAGCGTATTCAAGTTGACGTTAAATTGTTTGTCTAATAAACTGCGTACCTCTGAGAATTTTCTTGTTGATGCTTTTCACTAAACACAAACCTTAGATTCTTTGTTTGCATTCCCAAGAAAGTGCACCTGCTTCTTGAAGATGGTGTGGCGTTCTCATGCTCTTTCATAGACATAGACAGTGAAAAAAGCAAACCTTTCTAGTGGTTCATTTAGAGAAAAACAGTCTTGCTAGAGTGTATGCAGCCAGTCCTCAGGTTACAAACATAATATTTAAGTTGAATTTGTAGGTTAGAAAAATTATAATACAGTACATAATTATACAGTAATAACAAAAGTAACTAAATACTGTACTGTTCTGTATCATGAATGAACAAACCACTGAAGTCATGCAATGTTTTCATGAGCATCAAAAAGTAGTGCATACATTCATTATTATCATCCACTGTATTTAACTCGTATTTTCAATAAAACATAATATATGGCAGTACTTTTGTAAGTGCGAGTTGTCTGTAAGTCGGACATTTTAACCTGGAAACTGTCACACACAAATACAAACACAAATAGTAGAATTATTAATTCATAGCCAGTGGAAAAATCAGAATTGAGACCCGTCGTACTACTCTGTACTGATGCTGCTTGATTGTTTTTTCACAAAAAAATTTTAAGCGCCACCCCCCCCCCCCCCACAAATGAGAGAAAAACAATCCTTTTCCCAGTGTTTATAGTAGTACAATTGTAAATCTTCAGTCTTTGTGGCAGACTAGCTTCCATGCTGTATTTGCCTTGGAAGTGAGCGCGTTAATCTGCTGCAGTTAGAGAGTGACAAAAATCTGGGAAACTTGGTGCAAAAGGTCAGGAGTTGACATATGTCAAATGTGCCTGAAACTTAAAACCTCACAGATTCCCATCCGCTCGGAAACCTAAAGATACTATCCAAAGCCATTGGGGAAATCCTGACATCAACCCCCTTCAGCAAGGAGCCAGGAATGATCCTGTCTGCCCTGAAATACCGTGATGCCTAATTATGGTGAGTGAAGTAATATTAAGAGTGCTGTTGCATATCACCTTTTTTTATAAATTACATAATTTTATCCAAAACAGTATCACAAGAATTCAGTGGGTAAAGATGCACAAGATCCAAGAATACTCTGGAGGCCAGAGATCACAATAGTTTAAGTAACTCTTCCACATGACCGTCTCCGAAATAAATGGTTTGAAGGTATACGACAGGATAGATAAATAAAGTTAACCCAACAGTACAGTCAATTAAATCTGTTCCAGGTTTGATCTAATACCACACTTAAAACATTTAATGATTTTAACAAATTAAAAAATCCTTTAACATCACAATGCAAGATTTTAATGCACTGAAGCTTGACAAAGAAGATATTTCAGTCAAAGGCAGTTCATGTAAGGTATTTCATTTCTTAATTTGATACTTTAGTGAAGAGGCTTAAATATAAAAATGCAAATACGTAAAAACTGTAAATCGAAGTACTTCTCCACACAGGAAATGTAACAGGCATTTTGGGACATTTAGATTTATTTATTAATAGACACTTTTATCCAAATGAATGCACAAGTGACACAGATAGTAGGTCTGAAGCACATGGTTAAAAAGGGGTCTTTAAAACAGCAGGGGAAACAAAGAAAATGAAGAAACAACAAAATAATAATACAAATATGGTGTGTTGGGCAACGATTATAGATACAAGGACGAATGAAACTGGGAAGGCCAAAGACGGGTCAGCTGAATGAGGCTTCTTTGCTGGTCACCTGATCCCCCATGATTCTGAGGTGCCAGTAGATTTTAAAATGGTAATTATGCACACATATATCAACATACTCAAACCAAAAATCTTTTTTTAAAAGAATGTGCATTTCACACTTCCTGAGTCTGAATGCTAGCTTAATGTGTGGTAGTACAAATTGACTCACCGAGCTCTCGAGAACTGATGTACTCATGGGAACACCTTCTTTGCAGCTCTTCTTCCTCATTCTCTGGGCATGGAGAATCGCACAGTTTACACTTGAGATCAATTCAGACACTTCATACAATTTTTATTACAAGAGGTTTTGTTTTCAAGAGGTTGTGACTGGGTGAAACCCATCTGACGATGAGGTAACTGCATTTTTTAAGAACAGTGGAACAATTCACATCAAGTACTAGGCTTAACAAACTGCCTGGCTTGTTCCAATTCAGTGTTACACAATATTATCAGGATTATTATGCATACCATAACAGTTAACAGGCAACGCTCACATAACCTGACAACCTTACAAGCAGTAAATTACTATTTAAGTTTCTAACAGACAACGTTACAGGGCACTGCTTCTCAAAAATATGCTGCATGTAGTAGAAGGTATTGTGTATCTAATTCATAATTAAGAACCAAACCCAGAAAGTACAGAGTGATTTAGAGAAAGAGTAGAAAGAAGACCTGACGAGTGATGAAAAGCATTTTCATGGAAGAGGAATCAAAATAAAATATGGATAAGTATTTATTTAAAGCAAATTTGTATTTATATAAAAAAAATCTCCCAGTTAAACTTAAATTAATATTGCATTTCACATTACACATGTTCAATACAAAAAAAGTTTATAAAAGAGAAAGAAAGTCTTCTTTGAGTTTTTAGAGTGATGCTTACTTTTATTTTACTTTTCTTGATAACATATATTGGTATTCTGCGGATTTCCTTGTTTTACCATTAATATGAAACCCAAAATGTAATTTAGACTTTTGCACACATGATCACAATGTGCAATAGAAGGGTAATATCAAATAACAGGAGCATATTTCTTTCAGAATCGATATACAAAATGAACTGATACTACCATCATGGTCACATTACTGCTGGGGCCCAGTGCAAACCTGCTGAGACCTGCAGAAACTGTGCTCACACTCAGACAAGATACGTTCACTTGTAAAGAATCAGAACAAATTCAATTTCTCAAACTACTTATGCTTGAGATCCCTTTCCTAATTCCACCTCAAAAGATGTCACATGTAAATAAGAGAAACAACTTGAGTTCCTTTTTGCCCCAACGTTCTGGAATTTTCTTAATTACATAAAACAGTGATTCTTAGCTTTTTAAGGAACTCTTGATAAAGCAAAAGTATAGTTTTAATGAAAGATAAAAAAATCTAATCAGTCATTTTAATTGAAAAGGGAAATAGCAGGTATATCATTCATCTTGTATTGTTACTTGTATTATATTTTTCCATTTACTTTTATGAAATGCTAATGCTTTCTTCAAAATAATACTGGCAACGATCAAAATGAATAAAAAAAAAACTTTAAATTAAACATTGGAAATAGCCAAGCTATTTTGCACAATCATTCACAAACAAAATTAAATATATAAAATAATGCCCCTATTTTTCACATGCAATATGTAGCATTCCAGGCAATGTTATTTTCAAAATTAATAAACATGGAATAATCATTATATCAATAATAATTTATGGTTCATTCATTTTTTTTAGTAAACGGTTTAGTAAACAGTTTTTGTGACTGAAGTTTAAGGGATAGACTAATCACTTACAGTCAGTTACCGTAATGCACCCATAATCTGTCACTTAAAAATTTAATATGCTAAACATTTTAATCAAAACATGTAGCAAGCACAATGTAAGATGGTAAAGTAGGGAGAGGATGATGAGCAACGAGGTGGATGAACTCATCACAACGATGAACATGCCTTTGGGAAACCTGACGACTTGGATAGGAGACAGAGAATTCTGGTGGAATGCCGTCTCGATGGTTGCCAGGAGTTGACAGTGATTTGACAGCACCTAATAACAATTACGTTTATGCAGAGTATCTGCCTGATACTACAATGAAAACTGAGAAATATATGCCGCGAAGAAGTCACCAGAATTAATAATGTGACGATGCTAAACGTAAAACATCAGACAGCAACCATGCAGCGACACATTAAGTGGAGAGCAGCCCCGCCCTTTCTGTCCAGACAGATAAATCCCTCGATTACCTTCACAAAGCTGAAGGCTTTGCCACAGCTCAGCCATATAATGCACCGCTACTTCATATATGAGACACCGACATCAGACCCCCCCCCCCGCCCCTGCATTTGGAGAGTAAAGGATCATCTTGCAGCCTCTACTGCCCTCATTCATGTTGATGTGAATTGCTAATTAGCTTTTATTACATGTACCACTTCATTACTTCATTATCTTCAACTTAAAAGTTTTGCAAAGAAGAAAAAACACATAGGAAAACAAAAAATAAAGAAAAAACGTACATGGCTAAAGGTGGGTGCAGCATGGTGGGGCAAAGGTTAGCACTGTTATCTCACACCTCTGCAATCAGACATGAAGTTGCCACCATGATGTCCTGTGTGTGGAGTTTGCATGTCCTACACGTGTCATTATGAGGTTTCCTCCAAGTACTCCAGCCTCCCCCCACCCCCCCCCCAAAAAAAATATACCTAGGTGAATTGACGTTACAAAATTGCCCATAGGTGAGCATGTGTGTGTGCCCTGCGATGGATTGGTGCCCCATGCAGGATTGTTCCCTGCACTGCACCCATAGCACTACCAGCTGTTCTTGCAGTTTATAAACGTGCCATTATGTCTCATCCAGTGTAGGACCTGCCTTGGGCTTACTGTGAAAGGCTCCGTGTAAGCCTGGGCTCATTGTGATACCCTGTAAAACCATTTTAAAAATCATAAACGGACAAATAAATAGATAAGTGTTAAAAATTGTTGTTGAGAATAAAAACTTCAAACAGATATGTACACACATAATGAAAACTGATACATTCTATATTGGAATGCACTACAATCTTAAACATTATAAATTTAGTAGAAAGTTATAAAACATTTCCTTTGTGTATTTCAGTGCATATGGTTGGAGCACGTTATTCAACATCTTGAAGCAATGAGCATTTTCAAAAAATTAAGCATTATTTTAAAAAGACAAACATAGATGAAACATATTACAAAGACAGTGTTTCTCAGTGGCGCTGATGGTACATTTGACCAAGCCTATTTTAGCTGTCTGCTTACATTAGAAAGGTCAAAAAGCGTAAACCACTGGAATTAATGAGCAGTAGTTTCAGTATGTTCAGCACATTGAAGACAATGCTCACAGTAGATGAGCAACATTCAAGCCAGCTGTATTTGCCTTTCCCAGCATTGTGTGTAACTTTTGCAAGACACATAAGCGCACCATTCCCTATTGTGACTGCTCACCCTTGTAATCAGATCATGATTCATGAAGAGTCAAAAACAAAGAGATTAAAATTCAGATTTAATCTGCAGCGGGAACTTGAACTTTTGATTGCAGGAGCCTTTCATACACTGTAATCACTTATGACATCTCTTTCTGGCAGATTCCGTGACAAACCTCTCAATTTTACTTGGGATTTTCAAACTTTCCTTATTCCTCTGGGTCTGTCAAACAATTCAAATCGATGACCCAATTGGTCACTGAGGTCTATGTGCCATTCTTTGTGTATAATTGTATTTTCTGGTAATTAAACTTTATTGCAGAATACAAACACAGGTGCAAGAACAGCTATACCTCAGATGTTTCTGCAAATTAAAGGACTCATTAGATCATGGGAAAAAAAGAAAGACAATTTGCTTTATCAAAAAAAACTCATTCGTTTTCTTTTCTACAAAGGTGCCCAATGACCACATTGGTGCCAGTCTGCTTCATAGTTATTGAATATCCTTTATGTAATGTTTATCTAATTACAACCCAGGGCAAACATAACTTTCACCATTTGGTACACAGGTTTTACTTTCATCTGTGGAAAGGGAGTTAAAGACAATTGGCCCAGGCTTGCCTAACAACCTGACATGGAAAAAAATCCAAGATGAGTGAATGGTGAGAACCTTTTAATTATTTTCATTAACTAGTGTGAACACTATCTTCTTTCCTTGTGGTACAGGCAGTCCCCAGGTTAAGAACATCTGACTTACAGATACTTGTATTTACGAATGGACTATCATAAAGTCGTAAAAATCTGACTTAAGTACAATGTTTTGTAATGATTAACACCCACACTACTTTGTGACGCTCGTAAAAACATTGCATGGTGTCACAGTGTCAGAAGTTTGTCAGCTCATGGTTCAGTACAGTACTGTATGTAGTTAATTTTATTATTACTGCATATGTAGTTAAGTACTGTATTATTATTTTTAAAACTTATCCACAAATTTGACTTAAAGACAGACGTAGGGATTGGATCTCTCATAAACTCTGCACGACCCGTATTTCTTCCCGGCATTCCTGGCCACTGTGTTTAATCAATAATCTGGAGTAAAATGTGTACATACAGACACAATTAAAGAGGTAATTGTGAATTCTTTGCCAGTTCTTACCAGACCAATGCAATCAGACGCATCATGTAATTTCAGTAAGAAGTAGCTTTTCCAAAGGGAATCCCGAGGGGACCCCCGTCCCTAGACCTGGGGTCACAGGGAGCTGAGGGGGTGTGTGGACACACAGGAGGGGCTCTGGACCAAGAGAATATGATAGCGCTTTCGCTGAGTTTATTCTTCACTCAGGGTATTAAGTGATGGGATTAAGGGGCAAACCTGAGGAAAAGTAGGGGCAGAGTGCGCTGCAGACCCAGCATGAAGGTATGCTGAACTCTGCCGTCTGAAGCTACATAGCTGCGATTCAAAGGGGGAAGCTCAATAAGTATACAAAGAAAGCATCTGCTTTCTGTTTCGGCCCGGCCCGTTTCATCAATGACTAGTACAGCCTAAATCAGCCGCCACGTGGAAGACAAAGGGATCAGCATCTCGCACAGAACAAAGAAAGAAGTTGGAAATAATGAGAATCTGCTAACTTGTTGAAATCCTTAATGCGTACATGATCTAGTCAGCAGTGCTTTATATAACAGAGATACAAAGTAGCTTTTGTGCAACACTGAGACGAGAAGGAGAAATGGAAGATTACAGTTAACAACATTAGTAACGAATAGTTTCTAATTTCTCAGTTTGATTGTGGCCAATGTCTTTTCTTTGTATAGTTCTGTTATATGTTTAGTTATCTGAAGTTTAAGGTTTTTCCATTCTCATGATTTCTCCCACTCAAGCATATCATTACATATTATTATTACTATTTCATTTGTAGATAAGCATAACATCTAGTATTATTGTTTTGGCTGCCTTCTCATTATCTTATAATCTCTGCAGCTCTGCAATTTACATAGATTTTTTTTTAGATCAGAAATTCTATTGTTTGTTGAATTGACCTACATGCAGAATTCAATGGAATATTAATTATAATGAACTCCAACAGTACTTCAGATTAACTATAAACCCACTTTGGAAAATAACATTTGTCACACTGGTTCTTTTCTGATCCGTGGGCTTACATGCAATTCATTTGATGTGTTTTATATATAAAACCACAATCACATGTACTATTAAACTATAAAAGTTTCCCTGGTTTCTCTTTAAATGGTGTTAGGACTACTTAATGTTACTATCAGTATTAATATTATGGTAATATTTACAAAGGACTTGAAGTAATATATATTTATATATATTTCCCTTGAAATTTCAACAAGTTTCTTTAAAAGTTCTTCAACATTGTTGCATAAAACAGCATATTATTTACAACGGGTTAAGGAATAGTTAAAGTGTAGACACAGCTTTCCTCTTCCATGGATGTGAAACAAAAGACATTTTCAAAAAGATAAATGCTGTCAAACTATAGATCTGTCTTGAAAGGCAACAATAATACTGTCTTCATCAGACCAAGCACGCCTACCAATGAGCTGACCGCATTGTTGGGTAACTGCATTGTGAGATAAAGAGGAACCCTGCAGACAATTGCTTATTAAATACCTAAAATTAATGCTGTGTTGGCTAAAATCTGCAATCGGCAACCAAAGAAAGATAGAAGGTTATAGAATGGAGCAAGACAACCCAGCGTCCCTTTCTTGAGAGACAAAGGGGTCAACCTAATGGGCAACATTCCACTTCCTCTCTCCAGAGAGCAGGGGCCCCGATTTGCCAAAGATCACTCATCTGCAGGCCCAGACAGCAATGGCCTTTTCTAATTTGTCCCGGGATTTTCATGCAACTTTTGCTTTGAAACATGCAGCATAGCAAATAAACAAGTAATGAAGTACTGTCAAGACGAGCAGGAATTTCAAGAACATCTAATCTGTAAAATGACACCTGTCACCAACATCACCTAAAATAAATACAAGGAAACACACAGGTCATGCTGGCACTGTTACCATGAAATAAATCTATTAAACTGTTTATCCAGTACAGAGCTGTACTGTATTATCTTCTATAATCAACATCAGTTAAGATGTGTATTAAGTAATTTCTTTCCCCCCCTGAAATCATTTAACACTATTTTAGGCATATATCTCATTACCACTATGTTAATCATTTTCCAGATGCATGAGCATGTATCAGAATGTTGTTTTCATCCATATATATATACACACACACACACACTGACATATACAATCAGATGCCACTTTTTTAGGCATGGCTGCGTAGCACCATGTACGAGCCCTCATCTCCAGAACTGCTTTGGGGATCCATGCTTTGTGCAGTCGTCTTACTGCACACTACTACTGTACTGATTTCTCTGTTCTGTGACCTAATTGACAAAATGTTTACAAAAGTAAACCTGCCTTTGACTGGATGCCTTTTTTTCTGTTAAATCAAGCGACTGTAGTACATGAACATCAAAAAAGGTTAGATATGATCTACCTTAATGATGGAAATTCTATATACAAATTCTATAAGGGTTCCTAATAAACATGCACAATATGTCAACATGTATCAGCTGATTTACATACACATAGCGTTGCATAATTTTCCCATAAAATTCAATCCATACTTCTTTGCCATTTGCCTGTGAAGTCAACAGTTATATAATACTTGGTATGAATATTTGCTATGCAAAAGTTCTGCTAGAAAATAAACTGGAACAGTATTTCAAAAAAGTCTTCATATACATGCTTTTTTGGATAATATTCCATTTTTCTATTCTGTCAAAATGGTTTTGATTGTGAAGTACTGTACTGGTAGTTTTTGCACATTGTTTATTGAAATCTACACTAGGCTACTTAATCTGTTTAAAAGAAGTGTTTGGTAAGAAAGTGTTGACAGAAAAAAGGAAATACTAGTTGGGTTTTCATGGACAATTATTTACTGTAAGATAAACGTTAGGTTGCTGACATCTTAAAACAGTATTTTACTGAATAAAAGTATGAGGATTTGAGATTTGATATGGACTACAAACACCTGGATTTTGGAAAGATGAAAATAAGGATATGGATAGCCTCCTTACTTTTCAGAAGTAAGCATTATGCCAGGTTTGAGAAGGAATGGTAATGTGTGAAGCGGTTTCTCCATCTGCTGGGTAAGTATGGGAAAAGCTAATTCAGAGAAAGTCAAACGCTTGTCTTTTAGAAAGCACTTTGTTACGTCGGGAGGTCCTTAAGTTCACCTACCCTCAACATGTAAACGATAATAATGATCAGGGGGAAAAATTCAAACTCCAGAACGTTTTTCTTCACTGTACCAGCAGCAGACCCACTATGCAGGAATCACTAACAACTATGGGCAATCCTATGGGCAACATAAGCGGTTACCTAAGCAGCCATCTTCTGACAGCTAGCCTAGGGTGCAACATGGGCATTCACTATAAAAATCTAAACATCCCTGCAATACGAATCCCAGATACTTGTGAGCACCATAGTTGGGGTAATCATATGCGTGTCTGGTTGGGATCTAGGTAAAACAGTGGTGTGACCCCTTGCAACTAGAACACAGTGGATCGTTACTTTGTGGTATTTCAGTGCTTCCCGGGGTATTCTACGCACTTCTGTGAAGCAAACATGGTTAACCACCACTGAGTACAAATCTGGGTTTTATTACATAGAGTTCAAATATCCGGCCAAAGAATGACACATAAACACCTCATACTAGAATGTCCGGTCATGCTTTCAACTTTTCTGTCTGCTGCTCAGTGAGTAAGTTGCAAAAGTTGTTGTGGGAAACACAATGGTATTTTAGGGCTGCTGGTTGGATGGGCAGCTCTGAAACAGGGCGTGCAAGTCAAGGTGGATGATTAGTGCAGTCAGGGAGTGCATGTGTACAAACTGAAATGTGCATTAAGATTACTATTGCAAATGCGGTATATGTCATGACAGAGGACTTCTTTGGTATGTCCTTCATGTTCTTCACTTGCTTGCCAATATTCATGGTTTTCAACTTGGGGGCACTGTGAACAAAACATCATTACCTGAATAAGGACATATACGAAGCATTTATTTAATTAAACTAACAGTGAATACGAAAAACGTTTGAGGCTTTTCGAAACTGCAGATGTATCGGCCACAAGAACCAGGTTTAAGGCAAAATTTTATAAAGAAAAATAAATCTGTTACTTATGCTATGATATTAAGAAAATTCTACATACAGATATTGTTGTGGCTCTACTGGGCCATGCTACACAACCCAACCCACTAATTACCCGTTCCGCCCCAGTGTAAAAATGAAACCTATACCCCTACTCTGAGCTACGTCTCTAAGTGTATGACAGGACCAACTCAGCAATGTAGTGAGTAAGAGCCTCTCTTTTTTACTGCTTGTGGGTTGTCTGGAGAACAGGGGTCTCCAGTCTTGAAGAGCTATTATCCAGTAGGTTGTCTGTCCTACTTGGCTTCTGATGAGCCACACCTGGCCCTGGTATTTACCTGAGAACAGGTGTGGTTCATCAGAAGCCAGGTAGGACTGAAAACCGACTAGATAGTAGCTCTCCGGGACCGGAGTTGGAGACCCCTGCTTTAGCAGAACAAAGTTTACAGTCTGCTTTACTTCTGCCATTGTCCCTTATCTTAAAATATGTCCAAACTGCTGACATTCCCCGCATATACTTCGAAATTGGCCAATGCTGGTCTTCTTGTCATTTATCCTTATAAATGTTTCCGGAAATTCCGGCTGACAAATCGCTCGCAAGACGACAAAATATGATTGGGAAGCATAAAAAAGAAAGAAAGAAAGAAAAAAATGTCACGGCTTTGAGTTTTAGTACAATGTTGCAATTAAGCAGTATCGGAGTCAGAGAATTTTATGAGTACATGAGAGCAGTATCGGGCTGAAACCCAGTGCTGGTATCGCTGCAACCCTACTTTCCTTTGGAAGCTCATCATAAAAGTGTCATGACAATGGAAAGGTTCAGGGCACCAACATCAGCGTTTTGCTTTGACGAATGCACAACTAGACTGCCTCAGACAGCACAGGACAAGCTGGTATGGGGGGGGGATTAAGCCCCGCCTTGTAAGGGTAAACGGCTGTTATCCTACCCCGGGAGACTAAGTAACGAGAGGATCCGAGTCCCTCACCCCAACTTCTTTTAGTCCCAGTATTTGTGTGTGCAAATATGTTTTATGTTGTAAGTGGAAAGGTTGTAGGTCTTTCTGTTGTGCTCAAACATTACCAAAAATTTACTCGATATAAAAACAGTAGGCTATAAAACCCACAGCATAAAGGAAAATATTTCAGATTATTAGGCTAAATTAGACACCATTAACTCAAAAGAAATTAGATAGCACGAGCAAACCCTTAACAATTCTGAACAATTTGTTCCGTCGTCATCAATAACAGAAAAACAGGGTTAACAAAATGAAAACACCCCAGCGTTACAATGCCTAAGAACATACAACACCAATAGGCGTTCACTATTTAAAATCCAACACATTCGCTTTGTCGCGGAGTCATAAAACACTCCACCTACTGTTAAAATGAGAAACATCAGCCTGAGCACTATACAGCGATCATGTAATGGCATAAACTAAGAGGTACAACTCGGAAAAAATAACAATACAGACGATTTTTAAACGGCACAAACTATTGAGACCGGTTCGGAGGCAAATGGGGGTCAAACTTAACGGCGGAGTCACATGACCATGTAAATAAGCAGTATCTCTGCACTGAAGCAGCACAATGGACAGTTTTAACAGCACAAACGATTGCCGTTAAAATTGCTTGGTCGTAATCAGACGCAAATGGGAGGGACCTTACAAACATTAATATATGAAAAACTAAAGCTGCACAC
>JAODUD010000062.1:10049676-10063075 GCA_026784285.1 Stomatorhinus walkeri | reverse complement strand
ATTAAGTTCTTCCCAAGCGAGCTTGATGGGCCGAATGGCCTCCTCTCGTTTGTATAGTTCTTATGTTCTTATGTTCATCACTCTGATCAGGACAAGCAGTTGCAAGACGGATGAATATTATTCTGTAACTCGGTGTAGGTTAAAAGAAAAAATGAACACCACATTGTTAGCCGTGCTAAGTTTGACGTTTCTGAAAAATGGTATGAAGCCTTTCTCCTTATGCATTTATTTTTTTTAGACTTCATATCCTGCATGTATGAGTGCAGATGAGTAATAGTATTGCTAGCTCCATACTGTAGGTATAGTTGCAGGTTATATATGCATTATGCAGTAAAGCAGAAGGAATGTAATTTTACCATGGCTTTTGGCACTGAACTGTTAAGAATATATATCAATCAGTCATAACATTAATTTAAGCCACCGTTAGTGCATGCTGGTGCCATCTCTTCCCCAGATAAACGATGTACACACACCTGACCACCCACAAGATGTAACGGAATACAGTGACTCATCTGACCAGGCTACACTCTTCCATTGCTCCATGATCTGGTCTGATGCTCACATTCCTATTGTAGGTGCTTTCAGTAGTGGGAAGCGGTAAGCATGGGTTAGGTGTTCTGAAGCCTTTCTACCATATCCTGCATTTAGTTTTTCAGCAATTAGTGCTGCCGTAGCTCTCCAGTGTGATCAGGCCAGACAGGCTGACCTTCGCTCCCTGCACATACAGTAAGTGAGCATCAGGCATCTATACCTCTATCACCAGTTCACCTGTTTGCATCCTAATACATAATTTCACCCATGTCAGCTGCCATTGTAAAAATATAAACGATTTTTCTTCTGTGGTTTCAATGTTATGGCTGATCTATATATGTTTTTGGATGAAGTATGGCTGGAATTGTATCACTAGCCTTCTAAGTGTTAGTCTGTGGTAATCTGTGGTGTCTTGTAATATGACACGGCACTACGAAAGAATCACAAAATGATTGTGTTTGTGTGGTGTAGCCTGGCTGTGTAAACACAACGGAACTTGACATTAAGAAATCCTCAAGAGTGAAAAATCCACGTAAAACAAGAAAGGTAATGTATTCCATAATATTTTAGGTTAAGCGGAAGGAATATTAAACTATGGTGTAGATTGACTTTGAGGACTTACCGATTGTCTAAATTTGGCCAGTTTTGTCTGTGGTATGTGGGTTGCAGAATAACACACACAACAACAGTCCCAACCTGACCCCTGACCCGGAGGCCTACCAGCTCACAAAGGAAGAGCTTCACAAACAGGTGGGCATCACATGGGCCAACGTCTGCTCAGCATATTTGCAGCAATCACACAATCTCAAACTTGCCGGTTAGACAACTTATGCAGATGTGGGGCTTATAGGTTTACCAGCTTTGGTCAGCTGGCTGGCGTGAGATTTGTACTTGAAGACAAGTCAGCACACACATGCAAATGAATTTACATTTATGTACAGTAACAGTTTTATTACCTTGAGAATAGTCTGTAGGGTTTGTACACTATCGCAACACTTTTGATGTAGCTAATTTTGGGTTATAATTGGATAATGTAGATCTGTCATGAGATTTCTCGGGTGAGTGTGAGAGTTTTAAAGCATGAGATTCACACCAGATGGATGAGAGTTGACAGAAATCTGCAGAAACCGAAACGAATTGCATATTGCTTTTGTTTTGGTCTATGTAAGACATACAAGGCAACACACCAACATATTAAATCACACAATCATCTGGTTAATTTTGGTGAAAAATGTAGTTCAAAATAAATGCTTACGCATATCATTCAGTTGGCACATCCATCCAATTATTTATTAGCACAAGGTTAGCATGGGGCACAAGACAGGGGATCACTATGGATAGGATGCCAGCCCATCACAAAGTGCACATGACAAAAAGTAACTTAGACAATGTTTTCAGATTGCAGTAGGAAGGCAAGAACCTGGAGGAATTTCACACAACACAGAGAGATCATGCACATGCCGTACATGCATAGCCAGACTTAACTGGCAACAATGCTACTCACTGATCCACCACATCACCCTCACAACATAATTACCAAAGAAATTCATTGCAAATAAAAACACAAAGTGTTCAATATCAGCTTAGTACTGTCACAGCACTGATTACACACAAGTGTGCTTTACAGATATAAAGCTACTATGCATTGTAAAAAACAAACATTTATTAGAGATGTATTCATTTCACATTTTACTGGATGTAAAACTTTTATGTTGACATTTTTTCCTTTCAGATAAAACTTTGTCAGGCTCAGCTAAATAGACATCAGATGAAAATGTCAAAAGTTGCAGAAAGGTCTGTCTTCCAAATTTTCCGTTAGACTTGACCTTCTTATGAAACTCACAGTGTTTAATTGAACATGGTAATGCTTTTATTCTTACTTCAATAGCTTAGTTTTAAGTTAAAATATGAATTTTCGACAGTGAACCTAGACCAGAACAAGTGGCAGGAAGATGTATAGAAAATTAATTATGTATGTATTATGTGTGCATTAATAATGTATTTATGTAATTATTTCGCAGTAACTGGAAATGTGTTTACTGTTGCATGCTGAAATGAATATTTAAATGGATTATAGGTTAAGAGCTACTGATCCTCACTCTTCTCTTAGGTTTCAAAGTTGTGTCTTTCCATTAGATCAATTCATAACCACCATGCATGCGATACTTCTCATCAGTTTGATAGGGTATACAGAACAGTACGTTGAGTATGACCCATTGCTTACGTCACCTGATCCCCCCAACCCTTGGATCTCAGATGACACGGTGATGTGGGAGATAGCAGCCAGGTGTGTGTGTAATCATGCCTGTCTTTCAGACTTTCATCTGGCCAGCTATCCAGCAAGACCAATCATACGTACACAGCCAGTGTGTTAATCTTTATCATTATTCGATGTCTTACACAAAACTGGTCATCTAGCATCATTGGCAATAAGAATTTCTCAGTACATATAGGGTGCGATGTCTTTATGGGCATAAATTTTATAGCATTAATCTCTTAAATGGTGACAGAGAATTCCTGACATTACACTTGGTCTAGTTGGTGTTCTCAGACTGTCATACAACGTATGTTAAAGCCTTGATTTGAATAACCTTTGAGTTTGAAAATTATTGCTTTTGAAGATACCACTTAAATATGCCTATTGATGATACTGTAAATGAGTTGCTGCAGCACTTTGGACGTAGCATTTACATGTTGGCCAACAACCTTTGCAGCAAGGATCTGAATCAGAAGAGAGTGCGGAGATGGGGCTTTGGGATTCATGAGGTCTTAAAAGATCCAGTGGGTCAGGAGCAGTTTTTCAGGTTTCTGGAATCAGAATTCAGCTCAGAAAACCTGAGGTACAGTATTTTGTATATGGATTACAGTCCCATGTTAAGAAATGTTTCTCATTCTGCTAACTTTACCCAGAATTATATACATTGATGTGGTATATATCCTACTGAGACCCAAGTAAAAATGTGTCCTTCAATTTAGGTTATTTGTCTTTGGAGGAAATAAGGCATCTTACAATTTAGATTTCAAATGTATTTTTATTTTTAAGTTCACAGCATGTCCTCTTTAGTGTACAACAGGAATAAATATGTTTCCTAACATTAGAGAAAAGATAGATGCAAAAATAAAATGTCCACTACAATGGACATAAATGAATGGGTGGGGTCTCAGGAGGATACATATGAAAAATCATTCTGAATAAAATTTCTTGCTCAAATTTAGGGTAAATTCAGTTTTACAACTAGTCTAATACATTTTGTTTGTGTTGAATTTAGCCCTTCTCAGTTACATGTTTACTAACAATCCTTTTTCCTGAAACTCTTTTGAGCTATTTTTATCTTGGCAAGAGTAAACTAATCCAGATGTCTGAACTCCACTGATTTGCTAATTGATTAAATGAGTTGACAAAATCCATTCAACCATCCATCCATCCATCCATCCTCTAACCATTCATGCGGGTCAAATTTGTGGGCATAGTTAAGAAAATATTAATAATTTTAAGACATTATAATTGTCACGACCACAGAGGATGCGTGCCTGAATGTCGGCGGCGTCGGGCAGGAAAGATGATCGGAAGCAGGAATATCCAAAATAACTGGCTTTATTAAACAGACGGACGGGTAAACGCCACAAGACATTACAATGACCGGACTAGGGAGACTAACTCAGACACGGACTAAATACAAGACAAGACTGAAACCAAAACTCGTGAACACAATCAACGACAGCTGGTTTCCATTAGGGCAGGAACATGAGGTAATGAGGGGGCGTGGCACACGGGAGGCTCTGACAGGCAGGTCATGACATTAATACTATGGGAACATTAACATTTTAATTCATACTTGTACTCAATAATCATACAATAGTCATACTTGTATTTTTGTGTAATCTTTGACATTGTTAGTTGGCTGTGCCACATTCTTTAGGTTCTGGTTGGCTGTTCAGGAGCTGAAGAACAAGCCCATCAGGGAAGTTCCAGTTCGGGTTTGGGAAATCTGGCATGAATTCCTGGCAGCTGGTGCTCAAAGTGCGATTAATATTGATTCAAAGAGTTACGCCAAAACCACTCAGAACTTGAGGGACCCTGGGCGCTATGTCTTTGTGGATGCTCAGGTACAGAAAACACCAGAATTCATTCTATCACAAATTATTTCATTGTGTCACTGAGTTAATGAACTTAGCTTAAATACCCCGTAGTTATGCTTCATGTACCCTCTGCTCCTTTATGGCTTGAAAACTCTGATTGGAATTGACTGCATTGTGTTTCTCAGCACACATGGAAGTAGAGTTAGTGATGAATGCAAGGGTGTAGGATTGGTTTCAACTTTGATAGGGATCAAATCAGCCAGGAACCCTTTGCTCCTTCTGAACACGCGGTACTCCCACAGTATTGGTAGGACATGTCCCCACCAGCCATTTGCAGATCTATGGCCTTGGATGAAAACAAGGACAGAACAAAGCCAACTGAGTAATCTCCTTTGTTCGACAGGGCATGATGCTCAATGTATGACTGTTTACATGCTCTTCTGACATCTGCAGGAGCACATTTTCAAACTGATGAAAAGTGACTCCTACAGCAGATTCATCCGTTCCAGTACCTACCAGGACATGCTGCAAGCTAAGAAAAAAGTAAGCGGCTGATTCTGAGACAGGATTCTTCCTCCAACTAGTCTGACAGAAGAGGATTGTAAGATAAAACCAAAGTTCACAAGCAAACAGCACTGGTTCATAAAATTAAACTGCCTTCAATGGGCTTGACCTCTGAAAAACGGATATATGTATTTATATTCATCATTGTGCTTATATCTATATTTCTATAAACTCTTTGAAATAAATCACGTTTATCTAATTAGTATTATAGGTTTTGAGACATATGGTCATATATTTAGTATTTTTATGTATCCATTTGTGAAACTTATTTTCTCCCTCAACTGAAGCCATATTTTTGATGTATTAAATGAAAATGGAATATAAATGCTTTTGTTTTGCTTATAATTTAAAAAGAATGGACTGATTATAATGAAAAATTATGAAAGAGTACATTAGTACTCAAAATTAATGCACAGCTTAGAGCAGGGATAATATGAAAAGGAAAAGATTAATCATTTCTTTTTATATTCAAATTTTTACTCATTCCTTTTTCTGTTATTATATGAACACACTAGCTTTCTTTGGCTGCCTATCCTTCCTTCGTTTCAGTTGTCTGTTTTTCTTGAGTTTTCCTTTTTTGTCCCAATATTTAATTTGGGACTGTAGAACCAAATGTGATAAATTTACTTGGAACACGGTATGAATTTAGGCTTGGCTTCATCAGCTGATGAGTTGACAGCCCGACAAGGTTGTGCAGATGGCCCAGGGCCTTCTCACATGGCTGATGATGTCATCCTGTTATCCCCTATGAGTTCTAAAGCTTTTTGTTTTTTTTTTAATAAATATGATTTTCACCTGTCTGAGAAATCCATTGTTTGCTGCATGTTTCATGTATCTTTTTTCTCTCTCTGGACTTGATACCTATTTTTGATCAGAAAATCCGATAAAGAAAAATCTGTGCATGTAATTCGCTGTGCTTCTGCATCAATTTCATTTTGTGCTGTGTCATGGTGCATTTATAATTAAGACCTTATTATGAAAGCTTCTAAGCATTTATGATGGACGATCAATTTGATGAATTGCCCATTTGCGGCATTTATCTTGTGTTGCATTAGTGCTTTTGTTATAGCCAACAGGCTTATTTAGAGACAAACCCTTTAAAAATGTATTTGTGAAACCTATTTTGGTATAAATAAAATACTGATGAAATTGTTGCATTTTAAAAGGTATTAAAAGGAAATTTAAAAAAATAATTCCAGGTAGAACCAGTAGAGGGTGGTAGTTGGCCTCTCCCAAGACGACAGTGCAGTTAAACACAAAGATATTTTTCCCACCCAGGATATAGAGTATCTTGTGGATTTGGTATCCTGCTCTGTGTCCCCATTAGTGAACATGTGTCATTCTGTATGTGAAATTTGTTATGCGGAGTGGCACGATGGATAAGGTTTCTGCTACTCATTACCAGGGTTCGAGGCCTGATTCCAGCCACTGGCCCAAGCGTATATGGAGTTTGCATGTGTTCCCAGTGTTGAGTGGGTCCTCAGTAGACGCTTTGGTCACTGCTCACAGTCCAAATAGATGAAATTAGACAAATAAATGGCTTGTATCTTATAATTGTGTGTGCATTTCTCCAGTGATGCACTGAAATCCTATCCATGGAGTCCCATGCGTTTTGTCATGTGATTCCTCGGAATGTCTTTAGGGTCACCATGGCTATATATTGGATAAGTGGTAATAAAAAATTAATGAAAAGGGAACCTTTCAATAAATAGATCTGTGGCGTATGATAGATCATACTTGACATGTCCTTGTATTGTGAGAGAAGATAGTCATTGAAACGTAACATATCTTTCAAACTGTGCAAATGAAATTCACTAAAATTTTACACTGAGAGGTTTTCCATTATAGCAAAGAAGAAGATCAATGTACAGTGTGTGAGCACATGCAAAGCAACAAGTTAACAAGTTGAGAAATGGTGGAGAGCTTAAAATGAATCCATGATCAATCATGGAAACCACTGAAAACCCATTAGTGAACTGTATAAAGATGAATAGATGCAGCTTTGGGTTTAATGATGATTGTTTTCTGTGGCACTTCCTCCCTGAGTCTGTGTACTGAAGGCCAGGCTGGGGGAGGGAAGAGGTGGCGTGGGGGTATGCGTGTGTGTTTTTATGCGCGAGGGCGTATGGAGGAGGTTAGGCGGGGAGGCCGCAGGGAAAAAGAAACTCACTTCAGTGTGTTCAAAGGACCAGCTGAGTAAGAATGATGTAGGGTGGGAGGGAAGACAGCTGGGGGCTGTGAAACAGACACACACCCACCCACACACACACCCACACCCACACACACACACACATATGACCAGCCAGAGAGAGACGGGGAGAGAGTGAGTGTCCGGAGCCAATCGGAACGCGCTGGCAGCGATAATATTCACACACTGGTGACGGAGTGGGGCTGGACGTGAGGCTTGAACTGCATCGAAGAGGCAGAGAGGCGCCACTCGGCTGCTGTTCTTACTGCTCAGATGGGCCTTACTGCAAGTTTGGCTCCAGGAGCCCAAACTCCGGACAGCTGCACCTGACAGCCACCAGGCTGAATAGCCGTCCACATTCTCCAGTGTTTGCCCTCTGTAAATGAAAGGTAAGTCACTGACCTGTTTGTTCCCAAGTGAGATTCCACAGCTTGTTTAGTTAGCCTGCTTCTTTCACGGTCATTGTATAAGAAAACTTTAATGCCATATTAAAACATTATTTTATGGACGCACACCTTTACAGTTTACTTACAAAAATACATTTTTGCTGTACAATATAGATATCTTAAAAAAAATAGTTGAATTTGAATTATTCTTGTGGTCTAAAATACAACATTAGTAGCATTGTGGAATGATGAAACACTATTCTGTTTATCAATATAATATTTAAGCAGAAACTAAATACGGATGGAACTGAAAAATAATAGGTCTGGTTATGGGGATTCAGGGTGGTTCTAACCTGATTAATGGTTGGTTGTCACCTAATTGCTGATTGCTCTACCTACTATGGTCAGCTAGTTCAGCAAAAAAGAATCTGTAAACCGTTTTTGCTGTAATGTACTGTAAAGAGTAATGAGTTTATAGTGCTGGCATTCTCCTGAGTTCAGTATCAAATTCTGGATTTTTTAAAAGCCCTTTGCTTTGTGGTGTCAATGTTTGCATTACAGATAATGTAAAGTTATTTCTCAGTTTATGTTCCTAAGAGTCCCACACAGTCATTCCTGGTCAAATCCAATCCAGTTGTTGATGTTATGCTTGTGATGGCCATATTTAATAACACAGTAAAAGTTCTCTGGTATGATAATATTTCAATAGATTCAATGGCCCAGAAATATGGCTTTTACTAGATACTCCTCTCTAGTATTCTCAACTAAAAATGTTATTGCTTGGTCATTGTCCATCTTAACCTTTACCAGTCAAGCATTTATAATTAAATTTATATCAATTTTAAAATATGTAAGCTTGACTTACAAAAAAATATGTGACATCACTAGGGTAGGAGATAATACTTAGCCGATAAATAATTTACATTTGCTCCAGAAATAAATTATAGCTTACTATACACGATGATTTGTTTGGAAATGAACATAAAAATTTTAGCACTGCGACTTGTCCATAAAACGATAAAATGCATGCAATTTAATGAAAAATTTAAGGATATGTATATTATTATTTTTTTTTCTATGTATACTGTTTTTTGAGCCTTTTTTGACTCACAACTACACTAAAGAACAGTGAAGGGTTTAAAAAACTGATGATTGTGATTTCTGTAGGATGGTGGAAAATGCATCTGGGTAGTTGATTTATGATTTTAGGGACTAACATTTGCATTTGTGTAAGTGATTTAGTGGCTCAGTAGGCAGGGCTGTGAGCACCCGATTGCTAGGCTGGACTGCATGTTCTCCCCATCTCGCGTGGGCTTCCTCTGGGTACCCCAGTTTCCCCCTGTAGTCCAATGTCATGCGTAGCACTAATTGGGGTCTCTCAACACTGGGGGTTTGTGTGAAATTTACAGGTTCTCTCCGTGTTGCATAAATTTCCGCCTGCAGTCCTAAAACATGCAAGTGTGGGATTTAGCATCTTTGAATTGCCCATAGAGTGTGGCCTTTGTCCTGTTATGGACTCGCATCCCCTCCAGAGTGTACCCAAACCTTCTTCCCTATTCTACCTGTGATAGGTTCCAGAACCCTTCGGAGACTAAACAGGATTGGTTTATGGACGATGAATATGTGTATTTTGTAAGTTTGTATTTACATACGTATTTGTGCATTCTGCTTGCTTGTTAAAATTCTAATAAGGCAGGAAAGATGCACTCTACTCTGGGTTAACATATTCAAAAGTTAAATTGCGTTGGGGATCGTATTTCATGTTACTTTTGTTCAGTTATGTACGAGTTCTTTATTTGCATATGTCACTGTCCTAAGAGACTCACAGCTAGGGCCCAGAGTGTGAGGTCAGTCATTTATCTAGCACCTTTGGAGCATTTCTTGGAGTTAAGATCCTTGCTCAAGGGCCCCACAGCGATATGGTTCCTCTAATGGTTGTGGGATTCAAACCAGCAACACTCTAGAGTCCAGCACATAGGTTTTAACCTGCAGAACCAAAAGCTGCCCCAACAACCTCCTAGTGTTTGAATACTATCTTAAACAATCGAATCCCTGCTATTGCAGTAAGACATAAAACCAGTGTTTAATGAAGCCCTTAAACTTAAGGTTGAAAGGCATATTTTTCCCTGTGTAAAATAAGATTTGAGTAACTGCAACAAACTTTTATTTTGAAATGTGGAGCTGTAGGGTCACCTAATAAATTTCAAATTACACTATAATTCCATTTATTTGGAGTTTGAGGTTCCATACTCAAGGAGCAGAACAAAAGATGAGTGTTTCTCAACCCAGTCCACTGGGATCCTCCGACAGACCATAATTTTGCTTCCTCCCAGCTCCCAGTGCACCGAACCAAACAATCAAGCAATGAAGAATACTGAACACATGGAACGAGCATGTG
Source organism: Stomatorhinus walkeri (assembly GCA_026784285.1). NCBI lineage: Eukaryota > Metazoa > Chordata > Actinopteri > Osteoglossiformes > Mormyridae > Stomatorhinus > Stomatorhinus walkeri. Next base: position 10,052,928 of record JAODUD010000062.1, on the reverse strand, counting down.
CTGGGAGGGAGCAAAACATGTGGGTTGTCTGGTTGTCTGGGCTAAGAAACACTGACTTAAATTATTACCCAGCATGGAGATACTGTGTCCTCTTCACATACTGTATCATATCAATGAATCTATCAATTATTGTGCACATTGGCATGCCATATTTTTTGCTGGGGGACATTCAATTTTTGCTCTGCATAGGAACATATTCTTAATGAATGGGTGAAAATGGAGTATGGGTGAGCCATTTACCAACATACTCTGGACATGCATGATCTATGCATGATCTATGTATGATGCAGTATTTCGAATGTAACATCTGTTAACATGATCAGAAACCTTCATTTCATATTTAACATCTTTAAATGTGACACCACTGGTTGCATTGTTAGAGGTTTAAAAGCATCAGCACCAATCATGACCAGATGTGGTTAGTTAGGGTCCCGAGAGTAACCAACCAGTTAAATACTCTGATTCTTTATACTCAAATGGTTGGTTGATACAAACCTTGGTTTTGACTCGACCTGAATCACCCACCTCTGATCATGACAAATTGTACCTAATCTGTATTGAATCAATTATCTCAGTTCCAGTTTCAGTTTCAATTTATTTTTGCACCCCTAAAAAAAGTGTAGGCCAGTCTCTTCACTCCAAATGAATGAAAACAAATCACAAAAATATGGCTGACAATACTTATTAAAAAAAAATAAAAAGCCTTTAAAATAACTATAGGTATTCTCCCATGTTTTTTTATTTCAAGGAGTAAATGTACTTTGATGTACAAATCAGAACACATGAGGTCACCAAATAGACTCTTCTTAGCTTATCTTTCTGATCAACTGTTGGTATTCAGCCCTTGATGAGTATGTCAAGAGTATGTCTTCTGACAACAGCAGTTCTGAAAATGCACAGGTTTTCTGTAGCAAGCCTTATGTTTCAGAAGGTCAACTGACCATTCCAAATGCTCTTATGGTGTCGTGATGTGTCCAGTACTTGGCCAAAGTACTGAAATACATCATCAATATTATTTTTAACAGCACTGTGAGAAACTGGAAAATGTGCTTTTTCTTTGGCCGTTATAGTTTCTTTTTCTGTCAAGTAATTGTAGGTGAATGTAGGATAATCACGATTAGCATACTATTTGAGGGGTCAACTTGTGAAAGCTACAAAATCTTTGGCTGCTCTTCAGTATCTTTTGAATGATATTATACCACGACTAAATATGTTTTTTTATATTTTTATATATAGGAATTTTATATTTCTTATTCTAGAATCAAATGTGAATTATAAAGCTGTGGGCTGCATTTTAAAACTGCTAATTACAATTTGCATCTTCTTTTTTTGAGGAATGTACTGGAAACTTGCAGTATCTGTCCTGCTGGCTGGAGTCCTCTGTATACCGGCGGATTCCAGGAGGAATCGACCGCAGTCTGCTATTCCCTCACCTTACAAAGGTAGTGGAAATGTGTTGGAGAGTCAGGCGCGCAAGCCGGAGGTTCTGGCCTCCAGCCAGGAGGCTCTGGTGGTGACAGAGCGAAAGTACCTGCGGAGCGACTGGTGCAAGACTCGGCCACTGCGGCAAACGGTGACTGAAGAAGGCTGCCGGACTTTCACGGTCATGAACCGCTTCTGCTACGGCCAGTGCAACTCCTTCTATATCCCGCAACACATCCGGAAGGGCCAGGAGGCCTTCCAGTCATGCGCATTTTGCCGACCGCACAAGTTTGCCACCCTCATGGTGGAGCTTGAATGCCCCGACCTGCAGCCCCCATTCCGCCATCTCAAGATACATCGGGTCAAACAATGTCGCTGCATTTCAACCGACGTCCCAAAAATCCACAAGCCGTGAGGGCTTTGCTGCACAACCAAACCAGTACACGTGCTGTTTCTTCTCAAAGGAGATGTCTTATGAGTCATGGTAAAGAAGAACAAGAACTTATTCTGTATTTACCTGCTATATATAAAGTCAATCTCCCTTTTTGAAGATGAAGAACACCCAGAGACTACAGTGAAGGATTGCTGCTGGAGAGACGGACATGCACAAGTGGAATTTTTAGGTAGCTTCATGAAAGTCTTCTTTCTTGGGCATGTAAATGTATGACAATAAAAGTATAAAATATATATGTTTTAAAAGCTATATTATTATGCAAGTGCAATAATCAGTGACTCGTCTGACAATGGAGTAGTGGATGTGCTTTATGCTGTAGAAATTTGCATCTTCTGTGATGACTAAGGATTACTGGTACTTTAAATCTTTATATTTGTCTGTGAATTACATCCAGACATGTAAGGTGAAGTAAAATTCCCAAATTGGTACTAAAACTGAAAAATTAAGACACCATTTTACCCCGATATACTCAAGAACATTTGGTGAAGGCAAGTGTATAAAAGATTTGGGGATGTTAGTATACAAACTATTCAGACAGCACGCTCAATGCACATTAACACATCAAACCCTTATCTCTACTTATTTTAATCTATGTTTACATTTTCATTTACTTAGTAGACAGCTTTGGCCCAAGGGTTAGTCAAGTGAGGCAATAAATACATTCAAGAATCTACTCAAATCTAGAAAACTGATAACACTCCACCTCAGCCCCCCCCACACACACAGTATATAATCTATTAATCAAAACACTCAGTCTGTATTGTTGTATTGTAGGACTAATACAATGTAAGCAATATAAAACAATGCTATTAAGTAACTGTAAATGCAAAGAAATACTAATCTGTGAAAAACACAGATCAGTTTTGTTTTAAGCAAATGCTATTCGGTGCAAAATGAAACGTTGAAGATTAATGTTAAATGTAATCGAATGCATATTTTATTTGCAGTTACACAAACTACATTTTCTCAAAACAAAAACTTTTTGAGAAGTGCTACATAATAGTGCATTGCATTAAAATATAAACAAAGAAATCTTAAGGCCTCTAAATATAGCTACTGAAATCACTGTAGCACCAAGCAGATAGGTCCTTTATCTTACAAGTTTACTTTTCATAGGACTTAAAACACCTCAGTTACATTTTATTTAATTTTTTTTTAATTAAGACATATCACAAAATAAAAACCTCATAATTCTTCTCTCTTTCCATAGAATTGATTGTTATGCATCCTTACCTTTTACAATTCACCTTTGGACAGTATACGTTGGATAAACTATTTAACTGTGGGTTAATTACAGTCAAATATGTTGTGATTTAACTTCAAGTCCTGCATTTTTTTCATTGCACTGTGAATGAAATTAGTATGACAGTAATTAT
>JAODUD010000062.1:10038262-10049576 GCA_026784285.1 Stomatorhinus walkeri | reverse complement strand
ATTTAGTATTGAAATTAAATAGCAATTAAAGAAAAAACAACTTAGAGTTCAAAGCAGGCAGTGATTAATTTCTGCATTTAACTAAATCATTGCTAGTACATTTTCAGTGTTTGTTTCCATAACATTCTTAGCACCTTGATTCAGCCCAAATATTTACTTCCTACAATTTTAAATAAAAATTAAGAAAAACTCGAAAGGTCCAAATAGTAATATAATAACAGCAGATGAAGGGTCTAGTGGGTGTTGTTCTGAGTAAAATGGCATATGTGCGTTATGTAATTCACTGTGTAGTCCAGCTTCTAACTGAATTTTATCAGTTGTGTTCAGATGATGCAATGTTTCACCAACGAGCAGCATATCCAATGGACACAAAGCACCAGCCGTGGTTATTGGCATTCAGCTCATCATGTTCAGTTTTGCTTTCTGTGAAAGACAGAAAAGAAGTATATGTTGCCTTTGCCGAAGTTGCTTAAAGCTCAGCTATAGCTAATGTTGTATCTGTATGTCGTACATTTGAATTCAGTGTGAATCATATACAATTTTTAGAAATCTTTGTTTTAAAATTATACCGTGATTGATAATGTGTTTTCGTCTACAAGAAATTACATCAGTAACACCAGAGTTGGGTAATTCAGGTCCAGAGAGTAAAAGTCCAGACCGGGGTTTTGTTTCAACCAACCTGTTGAATATTCCATGACTCTTTATGACCAACTAGCTGGTTCAAACAAAATCCCGGTCTAGACTTTTACTCTCTGGACCTGAATTACCCAACTCTGAGTAACACATAAGGAAGAGGTAAAGGAATGATTATGCCACTTACGATCCCAGATGCATGCTTGGGTTTGACAATGTAAGAAGCTTTTTCTCTGGCTTGCGTGAAGCATTCCTCTGCTACTTCCAATCTGAAAAGACCAGTACTTTGTATTTTTAGTCTGTTCTTCTTAATTGAGAAGTCTCTGACAACCTTACGAAGATAAAGGTTTAACAAAATCAGTGACATAATATGTATGTGTATGTATGTATGTATGTATGTATGTATGTGTATATAATACCATGGGATTATGCTCCTCTTACTTCACTTGAGATTAAATACTGATGACCAAATCACAAAATAGGAAAATATATATATGGTAAGTGAAATAATATATACTACAGGACACAAGCTGAAAGCCAAATGAAAGAGTGCAAAAGGCCCTTCTATCTGAATAAGTTGTCAGAACTGGAGGTGATTGGTTATGATGTGAAAACACTGCTATTCTTTAGTCCCCACAAATATAACACAGATATCGGCTAATGCATTTTGTATAACATTCTAGTGTTCACGCACTAAGATATGATATAATAAGATATAAATAAATAAAGTTAACAGAGGTGTAAGTGCAATTTAGATAGTGTAAGGTGCTTTGTGTCTTAAAAATGAAATATCCTGATGTGTGTATTGGTGAATATGGTGAATATGTTATTAAATATATAAAATCAGAAGCCCATTCTCCAGCCTATTTTATTCCAAGTTCTAAAGGGTGTGAATGGTTCCAGGCTCACTAGCATTCCGGATCCACAGCTTGCTCAACAGTATATTCCAAACCACACTGGGACATCAACTGCCATTTCCTTGAAAGAGAAAATGCTAGAGCTTTCATCTTCCTTTCTACATTTGTTTGTGCAATAGATAAAGCCAAAATTAAAAATTACACAGATACTGAGAATGATATAAAGCACCCTATTTCCATGATATGAGCAAAAATCCTAACGAAATTTTACATATATGAAATTCAAGTGCTAAGCTTGAAAAGCCATCAGTTCAATTTCTTCAACATTTCCATGCAAAGGCAAAAATTGATATAATACAAAAATTAGTGCAAGTATATGTGTAATTGGGTCATTATTGATCTGTCCTAGTAATATAGTAATAATTAGCTACCCAAATAAGCCAAACAATCTAAACATAAAGCAATTTCCTGATTTCTTGTTAAATAAAAATTCTGCACAAATGTTAAGGATATAAATATAACAAATGAAATTTTCTGTGTGTGGGGTGAAGCACTTCCCTGAATTGCTTTTCCCCACATAGTATAGACTATATATATAGTTGTTTAGACTACTACCAAACAGTAAAGAATACATGTACCTACAAATATACATTTATAATAAAGTTTCTCATTAAATATGAGACATAGGATTCCTATTGCTGAATGCAATGCACAGATGAAATATACAGGTATCTGGTGGAGATATTGGCAATCGTTATTGGAAATATTGGTAATATGTAATTGGTAATATTTGTGCAACACATCCTTATTCCTCACACTAAAGTCATCCTGTTTTTGTCGCATTTCTCAGTTCTGCCTGTTTTACCTAAACTGAAAGAGATGGTCTTGATTTCCCTTGTTCTACGCTAATGAAATACAATTGTTCAATCTTTTGTGGAATCTATGTTTCATACATTCCGTATCCTATATATACATGATCATATTTTAATTTCACTGTCACTCTCCCCGGTTGAACATGGATAGATGGATGGATTGATGGATGGATTTTTTTGCACATATGAAATACATGAATAGCGGAACCATGGCCTATGACCTGAGCATCCTGTTTGGTCTCTATGATGGTATTCTCTTTCGGAGCAGTACAAGAGATAAGTGCACCGCGGTGTTAAACCTAATACCTTCATCACTGCGCTGAATGTCTAAGGAGCTGAAATAGACTTTCAGGAATGTTACATCTTCCACATTTAGCTGTCAAAACAAAGAGCTTCTGTCCTATTCACTGAAGGCAATCCACTTAGTTTAACAACTCTGACCTTAGTGATTTTTTTTCACAGATAGTTTACAGATATCTTGCCAGGAAGGAGACGATATTTCAACAGTGGAAAGCAAGCAAAGGCAGGAGAAGGTGAGCAGATCAGTCCTACTGTTCTCCTATGAAGTTGTTTTATTGCAAACAAATGCTGAAAAATATGAGGATACTTTAAACCAGTATTCTAACTAGTGCAACACAATGCAGCTATAAACAGAATTGCTGCAAATTGATTCATTCTCATAATGATGAATAAAAATGAACAAAATAAACAAAAAAGGCCCTTTACTATGTCAGAATAATTATTTTGTGGTGTCAATATGTCACGTATGGGTTAAATTCAGAGGACACATTTTGTTGTTGTGCACTGTGTGCTGTGGTGTGTCACCAATGACAATTAAACACCTTCACAAATTTTTTGCTCAAATCTTATTATATGTCTCAAAATTTGGGAAACTATTTAAAATGTAACTGTCTTATGTGATATTCTCTGAACAAACAGCATATCAAGCGGTCATATCAAACAGCATATCAATTTTCAGATCCCTTGACAGGCATCTATCTAGTTTATAAGCTAGTTTCATGCAAGGATTTTTTTTAAAAAGATGTCTTTACCTTTCTTGTAAAATGACTTTGTTCTCTTTTTTCCACAAGACTTTGAAATCTGTAGAAAATTCATGCCATATTGAGAAAAGTGTGTTGGGTGAAACCTCTTTCTCTCCCGTCTTAGGTTTGACAGAGAAGAAAACGGTTAACTCGCAGAAGCTGAAAATACATATAAAAATCTCATTAATAAAATGACACAAATGTATCATTAATGTCTATAAGTATTCAATGTTCTAAAGCATTCATATGTGAAATGTTACTGTAATTAATTTTATTTATTCTTTTTTATTTTATTTATTTTTTATTATTAATATAATAAATAATACAAAATGTAATTTATTCTTAAGCTCTAAATTTATGATTTCAAGACTATTTGATATATGATAGTTGGAGTTTTAACTGATAAAACTTTACCGGAAATCATAAGAGGGAAATTTAACAGCATTGTTGTCCTTATAAATAGACTTTTAAAATGATTATTATTTTATGGTTTGATTCGCAAGTGAAGTAAACATTACTAGCTGTACTTGCTAATTAATCAAATAGAAGATGTCTTACATTTTCTGAGTTTCATTCAGTTTCATTTCCTGAGCCTCCAGCTCAACTTTTGCTGCAACAAACAAAGGAAAAAAAATGTAGTTTCAAATGTTTAACTAATTTGACAGACACGTCACAGCGAAAAGCAAAACAAGAAATTTGTAATATTAAATCAAGGCATTTTATATTCATCTATATCTACCATCACTACTACCAGTTATGTCAAATAAATTTCTGAGAAATGTCATTTAAAATGGCAGCAGACAATTTCGAAAGATTTCAGCAAACATTTTCGAAAGATACAAACTTCTTGTATAAGTTTTTTTAAATAGCTTTCAGCGCAGAAAAGATGTCTCTTCATGTGGTGCAACAGCACAATGGGCAATAACAGAGACAGCACAATGGGCAATAACAGAGACAGCACAATGGGCAATAACAGAGACGTGTAGGTTCATCTTTGCAATCATTTTCATCTATCCCAAGTAAAAAAAATGCCTTGTTTAATTTATAATGGAAACCCCTTATAATGTATGTTTGATGCTCAAAAGAAAAAAAAATGATTAAAAATGACAAAATATACAAGTGCCTGCAATATGATGTGAGCTTCCTTGCAGAATCCTGCTGCTTATCCCAGTCGGCACATGACACAAGGCTGGGGTACATGCTGAATGGGATCCATCACAGGACACATAAACATACACGGTATAGCTATTTTAGCGACACCAATTAGCCTGGCTACATGCCTGTAGGCCATGGGAAGAAATAACAGTACACAGAGGAAGGAAAACAATGTGGGAGAAATACACAACAGTATACTCCGAACCACATTTATTTATTACAGAAAAGGGAACAAACGAAATACCACAGAAAGACCAGAGGTGGAAACCAAGCCAAGGATACTGTGCTACTATTCTGCCGCCTTTGCACCATCGCAAGTACCAAAGTAGCAATAATTTCAGGTCATTTTTATCGGGCAAATGTATTTTTGTGTGTGTCAATTGTGTTTTTTTTTTTTCTCAGCAGGTTTTTTTGCACAAGATTAAATTCAAAGTATGTTAATGTTTTCTGGTAACGTTTCTGTCATGTAGCTGATGAAAATTGGGGGAAGAAATTTTTAGACAACGAGGACGCATGTAAAAAAAAAACATATAAATAAATAATAATTTATAAAAAACAAATAAATAAAAATGTGTGGCTCCTGGTTTTAAGAGCCACAGAACTTCATGTCCAGCGTACGGCAGCTCATAGAATGCCTACCCCACCTCATATTAATCTACTTCCCTGTTTATGATGTCCAGATGGAGGACTGACAGTTTGCATCAAAAGAAGTATGTCATCCTTCTAGCAAACTACTAGCCAAATACAAGCATGCTCCAAGTAATTCCCACGCTATCATTTACTATTGTGTAAAACCTTCTGAAACGCTGATTCAAGCAGTGCGTGATGATTATCTCTTCCTCAGCTTTTATAATTATTCCTAAAATGTAGATAAAACACTACTGACACAAAGGTAAAACTTCTATAGATGAGTCCCCTGAGTTTTTGTGCAGTGGACAGCAAGTTGACTGATTCCCAGTCATAATAAGCCAAACCAATAGTCCCAGATCACTGTCCACATATGGGGAGACCTCCTGGCTCTGATATTCAGCCGTCCTCTTGGGGCATATCGTGTGTAATTGAAGCCAGAACCTCGTCTGAGTGCCCTGACATGTCCAATATGACGGGCACTTTTATCCAGCGTTTCCAGCACTAACTCTTTCCATTGATCTTTTTGCATGTGGTGCCTATTGCTTCTTGATCATTCAGCTCAGGAGAAATAAAAATCAGTGACTGATATAATGAATTTTGATTTGGGCATAAATGAATATTTTAATGTGCATTACTTTTGGTAGCATAAAGTAAATCCAAACAACTACAGAAGTAACAATGTATTAATAATACTGAGGTCAATAAAACACACACACACACACACACGCACACACACACACACAGGCATGTCTATACCTATCCTTATCCTCACTTCTATGGGAAAAATGCTAACGCTAACTATGACAACCCTAACCCCCACCCTGCCCTAACCATAACCATGAGTAACCAAGCAAAATACAAGAGTTATTGCATTTTTAGTTTTTTACATAGCAGTCACAGATTTTTATAAAATAGAGTTTCCTGGTCCCCATAAGGGGAAAAAATGGATATTTATTATGTTATGGGGACATTGTGTCCCCATAAGAATAGGTATACCCACTCACACACACACACACACGCACACACAGAGTGATCTACAAACAGTTTATGAATTCCATCACTGGCTGTGAAGAAGAGCGGGGGTAATTGACTAAGACACAACACTGCTTCTTCTCTGAGTCCAGCATTCTGTGGTTGATTTGATGGTCAAGCTATAAGCAACAACAGTTGACACTGCAGGACAGAATTTTTCTCCAGGCTTACAAATCAGACAAACAAAAACATCGCATTATTTTTAGTTCAGAAAGGCATATACCGACTTTAGTCCTCAAGAGTGACATGTCCCATTACACAAGGAAAGCCATCTGTAGAGAATGCCCTATCACATGGATCAAAGCATAGCCTACAACTCACTGCTGTTGTCAAAGATGTCTTGTCAAGACATCCTTTAAACTAGTGCTTTAACATAGCTGAGGTACATGTGCTATATATTATGCTGCTATTTGAACATAAAGCACTTTGGATTAACTATTGTATGACGGGTGAGTCAAACACAGAAGTTCCTTTTAAATCAACTTGTTGAATGTCAGAGAATGCAAAAAAAAACCTACAAATAGGCTGAATGTTATATCGGTTTATTAAATATTTATCAGTTTTGCTCATTCCATTTATAACATCGAACTTTTGAGGCTTGCAGGAGAAACAGCTACATTCCACTGTGTAAACGTTTATTTAATTTTTACAGAGGTGGCATGAAAGAGCCTGAAACATGGATCTATCCATAGCCGTCAGAAATGGGTCATTGCCAGCGGTGGTTTATGGGATGTCTACTGCGGATAAGGAAAGTACGGCTCTGGGTTATTACTGCCTGACAAATTGAACATGACCCAAGATAGAGGGTCCGCATTTATAGTGCATGGCCCCAACATGATCACAGATACAGCAAGGAGGCACAAATGTCATAGTGAATTACAATTTTAAGATTCAAAATTCCATGCAAGGGTTAACCAGGTACTATATCATCCATCCATCCAATCATCCATTATCTATACCAACTTATCCTACTGGGTCGCGGGGGGTCCGGAGCCTATCCTGAAAGCAATGAGCATGAGGCAGGGAACAACCCTGGACAGGGGGCCAGCCCATCACAGGGCACACCCACACAGGTACTATATCAGGTACTATTAAATAATACATACGCACACTTATGTATATGTATATTAGTATATACACTTCCTATTTCTCTTTGAATTGATTTGTACAATCAGTCGCATAACAGCTGTTTCCCATTTTAGATGTGTTTTTTTACCGCGATCAAGCTGAGCGTTAACGCTGCCGCTCAGTTTCTTTGCCACTCAGTGGGTGTGAGTGCAGTGACTTCTACCTGCTATGACATCATGCGCATACCTTTCGCAGCAGGGGGAGCGTAAGAAAATCAGATAAGAGGGCGACAATCTGGAAGAATTTTAAGCTTTTAACAGCAACTAGCAGCACAGCGATTTGCAGTCTTTGTAGAAACAAAGTTTTGAGAGGTGGAAGTAGCGTTTAGTGGAAAAATTTCACTAAACAAAGCAGGTGCAAAGGTGCGAGACAATGTGAGTGACATGAAAAAAGCAACGGATGATTTCGGAGCCGCTGGAATGGGCTGTTTCCCGGACAGCTTGTGATAAACGAGGGCTGCTATCGCAGTGAAGTGTAAGTAATGCTTTTGCCAGGGAGAGAAAAATTGCGGGGCATTTTAAGCATTCGCCGCTTGTGTATACTTAATATAATTTAATATCTTGGAAGATATTAAAATTGAACTACAAATTCCTCAAAACCGATAAAAACAAGATGTACAAAGGAGGTAGAACAGTACATTATGTATGTTTCTGGAGATTTACTGGCATACCTTTTTTGTTTTTACTAGTGGGTATATATACACACACACACACACACACACACACACACACACACACACAAGGACAGTAAAAAGAGCTCCTGTATGAGACTCTGCACTGCTGGACAGTTTTCCAGCCCTCTGTCTGGACTGTGGTGCTCCCTTTTGACCCTCTGTCCAGATTCTCCTTCATGTTCTCCTGCCATGTTGCAATTAACCCCCCCCCCCTCCTTTTTGACCCTTAGTTCTCCCTCTTAGACACAAGACTCTGCCTTTGTAGAGTCATACCAGTGGTTACCCTCCTAAGTATAACCTTTCTGAACCATACACCTGATGCAGCAACCATTTGGCAGTTCTCCTGCCATTAAACTAGCAAAAGTGGATTTGGACACACTCTAAATCGCACCACGCACTTCTGATTGTTAACAGATAATTGTTATATAGTCTACAATGAACAAAGCTTATTGGCATTCCAGGAGGTTTATATTGTTACATATGTAGTGTCCTGGCTGTCTACCCCCCTGTGGTTTCTTCAGATGTTTGGTGACTCGCATGTTTAAGGTTGCTCACCTTGACTGAGGAAATTTTCCATTGCCTCCTTGAAAGGCTGCAGATGGTCCACGGAGGATTGGCGACAAACCTTGTCCACCTCTGATGTACAGGCTGCAGTGAAGATGAAGGTTTGCTTTCGTTTACAGCCAAAAACATATTAATAAAGACTATAAATTTGATGAATATAACCCACTCATCTATTCTCCACATCTAAATTGCATAAACAGTGACTCATCAATAGCACAAATGAATGTTAAGATTGTATGATTGGGTAACATAGCAGTAGTGTGTGTACAAAATTACACTTTAGGTTTATAACTGGGTATCCAAATATCTGAGCAGTTTAAATGGACACGGAAAGTAAAATCTTATATTTGTGTAGCTCAGGGGGTTGGGGCCTGTGCCGGTGGTTGGAAGGTTTTGGGTCTGAATCTCGTAGCTGGTAGCAAAAACCTATTAAAGTCTCCAAGGGTGCTGGTCTCAGCCCAACATTCCTTCAGTTGTTTGCTGCGTAATAAATATAAATAACTTCACCATCATTACATTCAGTAGTTTTCTGATTTTGTTACTTACCCTATTTACTTACAATGTTCTGGTGCAACAAGATGGGTTCACACTAAGGATAAAGCTGGAGTTTCAAGATAGGGGAATGATATTTTCATGTGTGTTTTGGGGCTGTGAACTGAGACTTTAGAGCTGATTTCACCCTCCTACCAGCAGTAAAAATGAAGAGGGTTTCATTTAACCAGTCTGGGTCACTGAACAGCATGACAATTCACTACAAACCCCGTCCTGGGTAGTTTCCTACCTTGTGTCTGTAGCCTCTGAGATAGGCTCCGGTCCCCCGCGACCTTGAACAGGACAAGCGGTCACAGAAATGGATGGATGTGTGGACTATTTACTGGCACCCCAGCATAGTTTACAAGTTGCAGAGATCTTTTTTGCAAGTACATACGTGCATGAATATTAAAAAGGTTCCACTGTTATTTTCAAGAACAATCCAAAGTAGTTTCACGTTCTGCGGTTTCCAAAGAGTAATATGTCTTGCAAACATTCATCCCTGTGAGCACTTTCTGAGGCCGGCTCTTCCATTATCAACACAAACAAGCAGCCTTCAGAAAGTTTGAAAAAAAGAAACACTCACTAACCAAACTGCTTAGTAGCCTCAGTAAAATAATGCAACAGCGAATAAGACACAGCTTGTTATGACAAGGCAATGTCCTCCCTGTGCATCGTCCCTCGGAACTATATCAAATTCTGACTTCAAACAGTACCTGAAGTTCTTTGTAAAGTGAAACAGAATATGGAAAGGGTACCCATCAAATTTACGTCAAATAATTAATGTTTCTTGACTGTAACTTCCTGTTTGGTTGAGAGTGCAGCAGATTACTATGATTGGCCATCATTTGGCTGGCAGGCTGATATGATTGGTAGATATATAACAAAAGTAAAATAAATTAATATAGCTATTATTCCTGAACTGCTTTGTGCGACGTGGATTACTATACTCTATATTTGGTGCAACAGTGAAGCCATTTGGAAAGATTTAAAAAATCCATCCATCCATCCATCTTCTATGCATGCTTGTCCTGTGCAGGGTTGCGTGGTCCCAGAAGCTGTGGGTGCAAGGCAAGGAACAGTGCAAGGACAAGTGGACAAATACTGCCAAGTCGTGATGTGGCATATTGTTATACTCTTAGCCAAGAAGTCTGAATGCTGTAATTAAATCAAAAGGTGCTTCATCAAAGTATTAGTTTATGCAACCAGTTTATTGTACATTTTTATTTTTTATATATCTACAAATTTGTTTGTTTTTCAATTGAATTGTAGAGGTTATAGGTCACATTAAAAGTAGGAAAGGTTTTGAAATTATTTATCATAGTCTCATATTTTTTACATCACATAAGCTTGGCATAACATGGGTGTGTATACTTTTTATTTTCACTGTAGGTTATCCAACAGATTAAAAATTATGTTATCTTGTTTCTTCGGTGTGGTATAATCCATAAAAAGATATCTAACTAACTGGTGGTCCAAACCATCCAATTTTAAATTGAAATGTTAGATACGCTTTAAAAGGAAAGGGGAAAATTATATTTTGAGCAAGGGCAAACAGTGCAAAATATGCAACTTGGAAAGGCTATCCCTTTTATGGTAGGGTGCAAAATAGATCAAATAACAAAACTGCTATTGTGAATCAGATTTGGTTTTGTTAACTATAAACATATCCCTGCAGCCCTGACTGGGATAATCTATATATGCCTTCTTGACTGACCTTAACCTCCATCTGGGATTTTAACCTGTGACCCCATCTCTTGAGCCTACTTGCCCTCCACAATATATGTAGCCTTAGGCATTAACCTTATGTTTAAGTTATATTAGTGTAAATCTATGTTTTTGTGTCTGTCAAAATGTCTAAGCTTTACATTTCAAAACCACCCCAATATTTGCAGTTATTATTTAATACCAGCACACCCTCTTTGCCTATTCAGTGCCTCATAAAGTAGAATAAAAAAATTAAGTAAGCTGGCAGTAAAATTGAACAAATACAAGGAATGACTGAGGTGCCCCTGAGGAGAGGCTTGGAAGGCAAAGTGCTGTTCGTCTAGCCTTCCAACAGGATATTAGCGACATTTTGGGAAATTATTATTGCTATCTTTTATTGTATTACTTATGTTGAATTGTATTTTTTCCTGAGCAAATTACACTTACTACCAAGATAAATAACTTTAAACAATTGTCTTTGTGTAGTAC
>JAODUD010000062.1:10019396-10038162 GCA_026784285.1 Stomatorhinus walkeri | reverse complement strand
GTGTCTCACACTCCAGTCCTGGGGGGCCGGAGCCCTGTGTAGCTTACTTCTTTCCCACTACCACCACAAATGATGTCTTTTTGTAACTGCACTGGAAATATGATACGTCACTGATGTTGCTGAATAATGCAAGGTGAAATGCAATTTATGCACAATATGGACAGATATAGAAACGTTTCAAAAGTTAAAACAAATTATTCAGTCACTGGCATATTCACTGCTTTACTTTAGCCAAAATTTTAACATATTGTAGGCACATAGTGTGCATATTATAGACTACAATAGTTACACAAGTAATTGGAGTGTTATAATTCATTTTAGAGCTATTCACTCATACAAATATTTTGACTTGATTGTAACCTTGATTGTAAAAGAACATCTTTGTACATTTTAAATGCTGCGCATATTACGTGTGGATTGTCATTTTATGGTGGTATTGTTGCGGTTTTTCAAACTCATTTCATCTATCCTGGGGTCTTTCCCTTCTTTGAGAACACTATTTCAGAATATGTAACATTTAGCAGATGGAGTTAACTAAAAAAAAAACAGATATATAAAGTATTTCTCCTTTCTTATTTGTCAATTGTAGTTTGACAAAGCAATAGATCTGCCTGATTTTCATCTGAGGAAAAGTACGTAACCTTCTTAGAGTGAAGGTAACTGATAAATCTATGAACATGATCACCATAGCACCATAGCCCTCTAGATATAACATATCCTATAACAACTGAGCATCTTTTAAAAGGCAAGAGAATGTCTCTCAATACCCAGACTTGGTAAAAGATTTAGTAGGAGATTTAGTCACCATTGAGATCTTTCCTTAACTTTCGCAGATCCTTCTGAAAGTCTTCAAACTTCATCTGTGAGACATAGAAAAGGTCCTGGGGTTCTGGGAGGGGGTAAAGGGAGGTCTCCCGTCCTATGTCCTGAAATCCAAGGGTACAATACACAAGAGGGCATAGTTACAAAAATAATATCCACAAAGATTTGATTTACTAACAGAATCAAATACCTCTTGATAGTTAGGGTTAGGGTTAGGTTAGGGTGTAATTGAATTAAATTCCTCCAAATGACTTACGGAAGGGTTAGAAATATGAAATTTGAGGACTGGGACGGAATGTCTTTTTCTGGCAAATGCTTTCTGTCAATGACTTACTTTGATGACCTGATGATTAATACATTCACTGTCAAATCTAGAAATACAATATTTTCCAAGAAATGACCTTTATTGCAATAGTCCTTGGGAAAAACATTTTTATAAAAGAATATATAATCTTATTGTGTTGTATACTAAGATGGATATACTAATAAAACCATAGAAAAGAGCGTTCCACAATATGACAAGTTCTCAAGGTGAAAGTGAGTCTTCTACTGAAGGCTTTTTCACTTTGGGGGTTTTGGCAGCAGAATCTTCTGACATCATATTATCTGGATTATCAACTTGTTTACAAGAGGCAGGCTTTGGATCTTAAGCCAAAGACAAAACTGACTACAGGTCTTAACAAACATAAAACATCAGTAACATTTCCAATTGGGTACACAGTGAAATAAATGTAATACATGAAAAGATATATTTGTGTTCTCTCTTGCCAGGAAAAAAAGAATAAGACACACCTTATCAAAATGTCTCAAATAATAGGCAACAATGTAACACAGAAGACTCTGTGAGTTGTCCTAAAAGAGAAAAATAAAACAAGTTGTTAATATGTATCTGATTTACATATATTTATGACTACATTCATCATATACAGATGGTGTATATTTATCAAATGAATTAATAATGAAACGTGTCTTTTTATCTTTTGAAATAAATGAAGCTTATTACTGATTCAGAGAGGCGAATTACAACAGTATTGTTGCAGCCTGTCCTGTTAGATTGGCAGGATGTTATGGAAAACAATAGGCATTTATCGTATGTTCATTACCGTCAACTTCTTACATACAGTACATTCATGTCTCCCTTATCAGAATCAGTGCAATGTGGAACCTATTGTGAATGAACAGTGTCATCATTAGTTCACTTCTATGTAAGTATTGTGAAAATTTGAAAAGTGATCCTGTGTTGGAAATAAGGGTGGGTATCGTTTGAATTTTTTCGATACCGATTCCGGTTCAGGTTCCACTTAATCGATTCGATTCTGGTTCTTATCGATTCCCTATTTAGATTCCACAAAGGTAAAAAAATAAAATAATAATAATAAACAACAAAATAAACTTTATTCAGAATTATTCAAACCAAACAATCAACTGATTTGTTTTTTGTTAGTAGTATTATATAAAAAATTGACAAGCTTGTTTTTATCATATACATTCATAAATGACGGAGATTCAACAACTGAAAACGGATATAGACCATTCACCACAAATGCGGTTACTGCTCTGTGACACTCCTCAATTTTTTATTTGGTCATGTTTCCTTTTATTGCTAACGTGAATGGTGTGTCGCGGCTAGTACTCCGTGATTGCGGATTGGTAGTGATATCACTAGCTGAAGAGGGCTTATTTGTGCTCGGAGACTGCAAACACTGTGCACTCGTTGAGATCGTGCTGCCTTAAACATTTGGTGAGGTTGAATGTACAACCCTTTGAACAACTTATTAATTTTGTGCATATGTTGCACGCTGCCTTATCGTTTCCTTTTCAGTGTACTGAAACCACACTTTTGACCATTTGCGATCCATGTTGAACACTGCTAGCACTCTTTTTCTCTGGCAATAACGTTTAGTGGTGATGTTAGTTACGCGCTTTTTTTTTACAATATGCAATTTAACATTAAATAAATAACTGAAGAATGTAACATCACGTAAAATAAATGTGTATTTGCTCTTAACTTTTGTTTTTTAGCA
This sequence comes from Stomatorhinus walkeri, assembly GCA_026784285.1. Taxonomy (NCBI): domain Eukaryota; kingdom Metazoa; phylum Chordata; class Actinopteri; order Osteoglossiformes; family Mormyridae; genus Stomatorhinus; species Stomatorhinus walkeri. The sequence continues at coordinate 10,035,316 of JAODUD010000062.1, read as the reverse complement.
AACCTAGCGAATCTCAACTAAAACAGGTCCTGGCAGATAACCACGCATGTCCTAGTAGATGCGGTGTTTAAGAACCGACTTTCACATCTGAAATTTAAAAAAAAAAAAATAAATGAGTGGGTACCCAGTACCGGGCATTTTCAAATCGGTTCTTATTTGAAACCTAATTTCCGTTCCCATGTCTAGTTAGAAATAAAGTCACGTTTGGCTCCGTAAACTCCAAGCAAATTGCTGAGCCATAATATACTGTAGATGTCCATGAATTTGATATTATGCTGCATTCCATTTGAACTTGTTCCTAGTTGGAAATTTCAACTGGAATGCCTGCTATAATTTGATTTGATTTTGGAACCTCAAAATTCAAGATGGCTGTGCTCTTTATCAACAGAAGTGAAAATTGTAGTTTTATACTGTTTATTAGCACTTACATACTACTTGTGTCTCATTAAATCAGTCGTACACATACTAATGTCCAACCTCTATCTGTTTACATGATGCTACGGTGTTTTTATGCACCGAATACCGAGTAATGCATTGTCACGAACTAGTATTGCTAACAATGACTAACAGTTAACCTGGCTAGAACTGGGGTCTGTTTCAGAAAGCAGGATTTCTTATTAGCCAGATAACTTGTCAGATTTAAGGAAGTTTGGGCTAAATGTAAGTGATCAAAGATTAAGGCCATTTAAGCTGAGGTACCTTAAATCTTAAACACTTTAAAAAACTATCTGGCTAAGCAAGGGACCCTGATTTAGAAACAGGTCCCTGGTCCTGTTAAATGGCTTTCAGACATCTTGTACTGGAATGTGGTTAACTCAGGTATGATGTCATTCCCAACTCTGACTTCTGACCGCCGAGGTAAATGGAACACAGCATTACTTAGGAGTACTACTTTCCAATAGCACTGATTCTTCCATTGGGGAAATGAACTCACACACTTACACTACTCTTCACATCTTTCAGCTTTGGAAGAATGTCCAGGGCAAAGCCATCTGCTTGTCCTCTTGTCCTGTTCCCACCATTCATGAAGTTGCCGAAAGCCAACACCAAGCCTAAAATTTGGCGAATACCCACGCTGCTCTTGAGAGTCTATGAAATGATCAATTTAAAAGGACAGTAAGTTCTGCACATACATCTGCATATCATAAATAACAATTATGACTGCACAAAAAAGGTCTTCCTCCAAATCTCCGTACCCCTCGCTACCATGACATCTGTTCAACTGGCGATATCTATGAGGTCATTATTCACATTTCCATGTTGCAAACTTACTATACAAGCTCTTTGTAGTACTTCAAGTTTTCGGAGGACAGAGGATATACATTCTGAAAAAGTTGATTGAAGGAGGATACAAAATACCCTTTCAGAGAAGTTGGGAATTTGTGAAAGCTGGAACAGGAATCTAAAAAATGGGAAAAAGGTATTTGAACATCATTATTCATTCATTCATTAATCTTTATTTTACCAGGCAAAGCATGACGATTATTGCATCCTGTTTGCTGGAATGTGAGAACTTTTAAAACATTTGTTTCCATAAAAGTTGACTAAATGTTACATACAGTATGCATTTTAATGTATTTTGTCTAACTTCAGTTTTAAAATTATGTTCATGTTTTTCTACAAAGCAAATTCATAAATAGCCAAGATTGTTCTGTGGTAATGAGTTTCTAGTCATATCACTAACATCATCTCAGCAAATTATGAAAAAACTCATCACATCACGATGATCTTAACGCCTGCCCAGCCCTAACCTTAACCATAAGTAAACAAGATGTTTTCAGTTTTTTTTATTGCATTCACAGATCTTTGTGGGGACCTGAAAATTGGTCCCCACAATGTCAAAAAAACAGGTTTTTATTACATAGTGGGACACGCACACACCTATGGATATATATCTCAATTTGCTAAACTTTTCTGAAACAAATTACTCTCCCATGTTTTCCTGGAGTATATGCTGGATATTAGCATTCCAGCCGAGCTATAAAAAACCTCACTGCTGATGAACATAATTTGTTACAAAAAGAAATATGTCTACTGTTCAACTGCTCACAAAGCTCATACTAGTACTTTTTTTAGCACAAGCATAATATTTTGTAGCCAGTGTTGGGGAAGCTGCTTTTAAATGGTAACGTTTCAAGCTGCAAGCTGCTTATGATTAAAAGTAGCAAAGCTTCAGCCAAGCTACTGTTTTAATATAATAGTTATAGCTACACTACAAGCTACAGGGAAAAAGTAACTAATTACATTGGAGCTATTTCATTGGATAATACTTAATATTTGTGCTGTTGGATATGCAAATAAAAAAGGTAAAAAAATGATGTTAAAAATAATATGAAAAAGAATATTTTTAACAATGTAATGTCAAATGACATTATGGTTACAAAAAAGTTTCTTTGTTTGGTGTAAACCAAGAGTACTTCACAATTGCTGTTTGAAAATGAGAAGGGTTACAGCAAAAAACACCTTTTGTTTGATAATCTGTCCAAGAACCAAAGTACTATATTTTATATATTTTAACGAAAGTGTCTAAAATATTGTTTACTGTGAAGTATTGTTAACCCTTTAACATCAATCTCCAGGGGAATCAACCAAAAAACACCAATAAAAAACACCTGGTAGCAGAAAATACTGGAGATGGAGGACAAAAATCGATTCAGTTATGTATCACCTTTTGTGCCGAGATTCATGAATCACAGAGATTCGTGCTGCTCCTCCTGCGTCCTCCACAGTTTAAAACTCCCACTTAAGAGTAAATGTGCAGGGAGAAACCAGTTTAAATGTATGGAGGAACTCTAGCTTTCAAAATTTAAATGGTCGATCAGTTATAAATTGCATAGGTCGTAACTCAACGACGACCTGTAGTATTTTTTAACGATGTACCATTTTGCCACATTACGTCACTATTTGTAAAAAAAAAAAAAAGTTACTGGAAAAGCTACAGCATTTTACAAGTAGCCACATTACTAATGAGCTACCGAAAAAAAATAAAGTTCATAGCGTCACTAATTGTAGTTAGCTAATCCCCAACACTATTGCAACACTATTACAAACTGATGTTTGTAGCACAACAATGTCTGTACCAAAACTAGCCAGCCTTTTTATGAAAGATGTTTATTTGGCATGTTTACTGTGGTTTTTTGTGGGCAGGTGAGTTGGTGGTGCTGTGGTACAAGCCGTTGCCCCAGGGCTGGGGGTTCAAATCCCTCCGCCATTATATGTGTATAAGGGCGCGCAGTTAGGCTACTGACATCCCTGAATTGCCTATATTGTATGTGCCCTATATTGCCTGTGGAAATAATCAGGGCCTCTTTAGATATACAAGTTATGTGTGTATCATTATTATATCAAACAATAATACAATATTATTAGCATTACATAAGTTTAAAACAAACTTACCCTAAGTTTCTTTGTCATTAATGTGATATATACATTGTGTGTTTCTTCTGGATTTTCTGTGTATGATTTAGCTACACTTTGGAGCAAATAGTTTTTTTTTTTGTTTAGTTGAAATTGTAGATGTATCAATATGTAGTTTCAAATTCTGTTTTTAGAATTATACATTTGTAGGTTGGCATTATGGCCTCACTCCCCCATAGTCCAAGAGTTTGCTGCTAAATTGGTTCCTCCAAATTGCCCATAGTGTACTGTATGAATCATCCCCTGCATTGGGCCTTGTGTTTCTCGTGATACAATACAGGCCTACTGTAGCTGTACTCTACTGGTGAAGCAGTTATAGAACATTGATGGGTAATTTAACACCTTGTTACATTTACTTCCCATATTTTACTGAGGAAAAATAAAAACACATAGGACATTCTTACTGTTCAGGTTTGTCGAGAGGCTTCGCATTTTCCACTCCATTTGTTGATATAATGTGCTTTTCAATTGTATCTATTTCTTCCTTATGGGCTTTCTGAAATGTCAATCAGAATAAAATGAGTGAGACAAATAATCTTGTGGGTCAACATCTACATAAAACCATTGAAGAATAAGGGGGTCCTTGTTGAAATCAGAAACAGCCCTATTTTCAAAATGGATATTTTCAAGAATAGAACCTAAATTTTGTTTGCACAATAAGCCAGTACAAAACACTTCTGTAACTTTGCCTTAAGGAAAACCAATACCAAAATGCTGAGGACATAACCACGCTGCCATAAACATTTCCTCCATGTAATGTGTTATAATACAAGTGAAAAATGTGGTTTTAGGATCCTTTAAATTACAGAGAATGTCAGGGCTGAGAATAATGCTCAAAGGACTTTTACCAGAATAGAGAATGGATCCTTAAATGGAAAAAAGTGCAATGAAAGGGAAAATGCATGCAAAAAAACATACATGAAGACAGATATGTGTATAAATGAAAGAAGCTTTTTTGTCTCAAGTGGGATTCACAATTTTTTGACTTTTTAAAATATATTTTAACCCTTTTCATGTAGGGTTTTCCTCTTGGAGGAATTAGTGAGCAAAACCTGTCACATTGTGTGGTGATAATATAACATTAATTTATTCAAAGTAACAGTGTCCGCATGACAGAGGCACAGTGCTGCCTTTTGGGACCAGGCTTCTAGTCTCTGCCTTTCCTCCATGTGTGTGGATTTTGCAGGTTTTCCTTGTGTTGTCATGGGGTTTGCTCTGGGTACCCCAACTTCCCTCCGCAGTTCAAAAACATGCTAAAGTGAACAGCATATATGTGCATGTGCCCTGTGATGGGTTGGTGCCCCATCTTGGGTTATTCCCAGCCTTTTGCCCACAGCTTCCAGGCTCTGGACCCCCCCATGACCCTGCATAGTATGTAGAGAAAATAAATGGACGGATGGTATCCATATTTCAGTAGCTTATGGAGTACAGGAAACGCAGGGCAATGTTACAGAAGAACATGTAGGAAAGGATACCAGCCTATTGAAGGACAAACACAAGAAGGGTAATTTTGGGCTACCAATTTACTGCAGGAAAAAAAACACAGAGAATTTAGATGCACAACAAACACATACACACACACACAACTGTACTCATATCTTTGTGGGGACCATTCATTCATTTCTGTGGACAAAATCTTAATCCTATCAATGACAGCCGTTAACCATAAGTAACCAAACAAAATACAAGGCTTTTGGCATTTTTAGTTTTTTAATTGCAGTCAGATATTTTCATAAAATTGAATTTCCCCTTGTGGAGACCGAAAAAATGGTCCTCATAACGTCAAAATAAAAGGTTTTTAATCACATTGTGGGGCAATCTTGTCCCCACAACATAAGGTATACCTGGATCACTCACACAAACACACACACACACTCAGAACAGAGAGAACAGAGTTTGCGATTCAAACGAACATATAGACTTTCATATAACAATAACATTAGCATACATATATTAATATGTTATTGTTATATGAAAGTCTATATGTTATCGTTAGTATGAATGCATGATATAAATGATATACATTATATATTTAATTTATATGTATACATAGACATACTATTTTTAACCTGGAATAATATCCATCCATTGATCCATTTTCCAACCACTTATCTTGGAGAGGGCCATGGGGATGGATGGGTGACTCATCAAGTACTGATGTGACCTTAGGGTTGAGGATTCCATTCCTCCCCTGACTCATAATTTCTGTGGGTTTACTGGGAATTCCAGTTTCCTCCCATACTTCAATGAGCTGCAGAATATGTCTGTAAACTGGCATATATGTGCACAATGGATTAGCATTCTGTTGTATTTTCTGTTTCTTGGGATAGACTCCTAGCTTGAAAAATGATGGATAGCTGGATGGGTGAAGCACAAATAGGTAATAAATTAGTTCCAAAAATCGATGGTCTGGTTGAGAGGTAATTGGTCACCTAGGGGTTCACACAAATAGCCCAAAGAATATGAAGCAACACTTTCTTGAGTGAGTCAAACTGTAATAATAATAATAATAATAATAGAAATGAGATTAGTTTAAAAAAAATAGAAAAAATATTGCCAGTTTTCACAGTTTAAGCGTTTCAAGGTCTTTTTGTATTATTAATTCAGGGCAGCAAAATATTTTCTATTGTACAAATGAACCCATTCATTATAATCTTTGACATGTTTCAGTAATAAACCAAGAATCACACTGAGAGAAAACCTTATTGTTCAAAAATGAAACATCAGTCTTTCATTACACACTGAGTTTTAGCAATTACCGTCATGTCTTTCTTGTTCACTGATGTAAAAATGAGAAAGACTGTGACAAAAACTGGATTAATTTATATTTCTTTTCTGTTACTCTGGTCCTAAATATTTTGAAATAATGATAATAAAAACTACACTTTCATGACTGCAATGAAATTTCGCAAGTTTTTAATGAATACCATTTCCACATTAGAAAAGATGCTAATTAAAAATCACCATGACTTTATATTGGATTAGTAGTACTGAAGATGGATACCATATTTTAAAAATTAAAATCAAGTGATGTGATGGAGACCGTACACATAAAATATAGATCAAATGAAATCTCAAATATGCAATGAGCTAAAATGCAGATAGTATTTCAGAACTCACATTTTCATAGAGGGCTTGCAGAGTTTCCGGGTCTACCACAGCGTTGTCAAGATTCAGGACAGCTGTTGGAAGGATAACATAGTTTGTGAGTAAAAATCCTTGTGAGTGGACATACCAGCAATACTAGATAAATGTATATCCATTTTACTTTTGAATGTTTCATGATATTGTATATCATGGTTACAAGAAACCTTAAACTAAATCTGACTTTACTTTGACTAGTAGTTACAGAAGATGGAGGGACATCTACAAAACTGAGGACAAAAGACCCTAATGCAGACATTTAATGCAGGTGTTTTGTTCAGTGGTATGAGCATTACAGGATCTGAAGTGATATTAGATCTCTGAGATTCAGATTCTTTAAAATGTTTTGCTTAAAAATACTACATTATTGCTTTTATAATATTGCTTATTGCCCCTATAAAACATTTTGTCTCCCCATTTTCCATTATCCATCGGTCCTATGCAGGGTCATAGGGGCCTGGCGCCTACAGAATAGAATGGTGGTACTTTATTTATCCCTGTGGGGAAGTTGCCTTTGCTTGGCTTTGTTCTCCGTACAGGTGAGAGCGAGCTTGGAGGTCAGAGCAAGGGGGCAGCTTCAAGGCCAAGGACCTGTGACTCTTCTGCAGAGGCCAGGCTCACAACACCCCCTATTGTATTAAATAGAATAATAATTGCTTTATTAATCCCCATGGGGAATTAATATCACAGCAGCTACATGCACAAGGCAGAGAATAGCCCAGGATGACATGTAAAATATTTTTTTTTAAATTCCACAAAACATCACAGATGCAAAAAAGAGGACATTCCATTTATAAAGAGCTCAGCAAACCAGAGAATAATACAAAAGAAAAGAGAAGAAAATAAGTGTAATTCCTTTTGTGTCAGTATATACATGCATATAATTGATTTTAGCCTAGACTCTGTGGAACACAAGAGACTTGGAGTTTTATCAATAACCTAATTTACACACTCACAAGTACATAGAGAAATGGAACCCTGGGCTTTGATAAAATATTGCATGTGAAGAGGTCTGCTGTTAAATTCCCAATAACTGGCAGACTGAATGATAGCAAAACCTAATTTATTTTTTATTACAGGATATCTTAAATTCAGTATGAAACAGTATGGGACTGTAGAGAAACATGTGCCAGAAACAAAGTATTCATATGCTAAAGTCATTAAAAGCAAACAGACATATTGTCTTCATGAAAATCTTTATTAAAATTACCATGAAAGAATGTTTACCCTAACAATTTACACCCAGCCCTTTTGATTCAGAGTTGTATAAACACAATATCAGAGCTACCAGTAATAGTTAATGGAATTTTGTAGAAATTTAGAACGTGTAGCAATCCCCAATAACACTGACAGACTACCGAAAACTTGTAATACTGGTGAATTCTATGCTACTTTTTATTTCATTTCTGTTTATTATGTAATGAGTGTTTGATTGAGTGCCCTGATAAGCAGCTTCATATAAATGTAGGGGTGCTTTGTTTGCCCCCATGTGGTTGTCAAGGGTAGGAGTCCCTGTAATCCAAAGGGGGGAGCAGCACGAAAGACTGCCAGCTAGTGGGTGAGTTAAAATGTTGCAAGGGAGAGGGTGGGGTGGCAACAGGGGGAGGGCAATCATGATAAAATTTGTCAAGTGGGGGGCCAGGGATAAAATTTGATGAGCGAGGAATGTAATTTGGTTGCATGTCCAGGAGTCTGTCAGCAGGGAACCCTGATATAACCGGAAGATTTACTTTTATGTGAGTGCAACTGCACTGGACAATTTAGTGGGACGGTAAGGGGGTATATTTTCAAGGGGGGTGATTTTTGACATTTTTGCCACCAGTAGGATGGCATCCATGTGCATCCCATGACAACTTGAGGCCTGTTGACAGACCTGTCTTACACTGAAATTATATACTCGTTCTGGCTCTCAGGGTGACGATACACGGGCAACTTTTTGAGCAATGTTGCGGGCCAATGTTGCTCTGGCATTTTCCCATTGATATTGGGAAACGATTTTTCTTTTTGAAAAATGTTGGTAGTAGCAACTTTTCACAATCATTTAGATTCAGAGGAGCTGCCCCATGTCTCACCTGGTGGGCAATTGCCCAGGAACATATCCCAAAAAGTTGCCCTGTGTATCATCACTTTTAAACTACATTTACTACTTAGTTATCTTACACCAAAGTGAAGAAATGTTGTGTTTGATGTCCCTAAAAGTAACAGGAGCACTACCCATCCTTATCTTTGCTATGTGTGCATATGTGTGCACCCCCTAAACTTGGAATCAGCATTCAGCCATATTCTATGTCTGTATTACAGATACTATTAGTCAAAGCCAAAATGGGCATACATTATAAACTGTAACTATTCAGTGAAATATTTGTTACGATTATCCCATTTGAAGTATAGCACACCTTTCAAAGGAGGCAAACACTTGAGGATAAACATTTCATGTTGTAAAAGGAATACTTACAACTCAGATTGCTAAGATATGAGTTAAGCATCCAGACTTACAAGCAGAAATTACAAGCAGAAAAAAATGCATCCAAGTTTAATTGCTGTTCTTATAAAAGGCTCTTTATAATAAATGTGTTTTGACCTCCAGTTGTAGTGTGAGTAGTTAAAGACACATGCAGGGGTTACCAAAGTATTTCAGGTAAAGATAAGTTTATAACGTCACTGTTATGCAATAACAAGTAGTACATATACACGACATAATTTGTATGTGCTTTTCAAAGCTCTTCAGTGACTGACTGGAAAAAGCTGGAAAAATATTGGTGGCCAACCAATATCTCAGCAGGGTTTAGCTCTGCATGCTTTTAGCAGCACTACTGCACAACAGCAGTCAGCTGCTCTTAAAGCTTTGGATATCTGGCTCAATAATCTTGGAAAGCTAGATCTCAGACATTGGGAGTGAAACAGAATCATAACTATGCATGCCTAATGTTATTTCAAGCAAGTAATAGAGCTGAAAATCCCCTCCATAAAACCTAATGAATTGAACTGTAATGAACTCTAGCACATCAAAGAGTACAATGTGTACTTCTATAATTATGACATTTTCATGGAAACTTCAACTACAGATCCTGAAGTTCCTTGTAATATGCAGTTGGATCATCTCATCAGTATAAGTATATAGGTTTGCACCCATTTTGACACATCAGTACTGTTTATAGCCTAAAAGAATGAAAGAATTAGATGGCGTGTGGGAAATATGGTTATTTAGATAAAAAATGTACACAATCTCATAGTTTTCCCCAGACTGCTTTTTACTTTAGTCTGGTAACTGCCGTATTTCAATGGCGCTCCACTTTGCAGCTACTACAAGCACACGGTTCTTGTTATTAGCTCAGAGTCAAACATTCTACTGAGAGAAAGGACCATAACATTGTTTTCAGATTTCTGTCTACAACTTAGCAGAGCTCCATCTGCCAGCTTCCAAAATAATAAAATCACCCCTTGGCACCAGCACCGGTGCCTCTCTCTAAAACTACAACTGAGAATGTTTGAGAAAGCTTTATGAAAACTCAATACTTTGTAGCTTGAGTCCATTTTTAACAACATTTGGAGTAACTATGGAAATGCAATTAAAGAAAATGAAACCATAATCATTTCTTGTTTGCAAGTTACTGAGAACAATGTATTATTGTCATGACAAGCTTGTTTCAGCAGATGTGCCCCATTGCAGTATGTAAATAGATTGGTGGAAATTATTTCTCAATGTTGGTGGTTATTCCCAGCAACAATATGGTATGCACTGTTTACATAATTTGCATATTGATACATTTAATAGCAAAAACTACAGCGTTCTCTTTAGAAAATAATCCCGAGATAAATTTAATTCCCAGTGATGACACCTCAATAATACCCTAATTCTAATCAGAAAAATGTAAATGTGAGATATTGGTTGAGGCTATTTATATAATTTCAAAACAATTTTGAACTTATACAGAGAAGTACCAGATCAATATAAACACATTGGGACCTCTAGTTTAGATAGACAGACAGACAGATAGACAGACAGACAGATAAAGAAATTTCTGTGTAACAACTAAGCAGGTCCTAATGTTCATGTTGCCAGCACCATATTATAACATCGTAAATTTCTCAAGAATTTCATTTAATGAAACCTAAACCATAGCAGATGTGTGCAGTGTTCTGGTTGTACTGTGTCAATATGCATCATACCTAAATATTACATTGGTGGTACCACAGAAACATCATAAAATTACTGATGTCAGATATTTGGGGTTTGCATTTTAATACATTGCATAAGCTAGCTAAAATAAATAACAAACCACCGGATTTCATGCCAAAATATCAGTTCTATATAATAAAATAGATTTGAACTTGTTAGTTTGAAACTGAAATTAATGATTTTTTACTTAGGGGAACCTGCATAAAATCCGAAATGGGTTAAAACATTTGTCATGTAATAATGTTAGAAAATGAGCATCAAGAAATTAATTGACCTGGAATTAGAATATTAGCATAGATATGTTCGTGCTGAAATTTCTAACAGTAATATTTTCATTCCTAGAACATAAAAAAAATCAAAAACAAACAGGCAACCTAACTCACAGGCTTTTCCATGATATATTATGAGTATAGAGTATCAGAAGCAAAAACATAGCATGTGATAATGAATGAACTCAGCATAAAAGTGTATGGGAAACCCTTGCTGGGCACTGCAATCATATATTTAGTTTTTGATTAATGGTGGAATCTCTCTGGATAGATTTGCTGCACTGTGTCAGTTTTTTTTTTCCTCTTCAGAGTCTGCTGAGTAGAAGCAACTGTGTTAATACTGACCATGCACAGCTAAACTAGCAGCAGGACCCTGTGTGAGATTTAAGATGAAATAAAAGGTGGATCTTCAGCAGGGCCTCCTGAAACGTGACTGCGAGGAGAGGCATTTTTTTCAGGTGCGCCACCCATATAAATGCTGGAGGAGACCCAATATTCACCGTGACGGATGTCCTTCATGTCCAGGTGAAGGCTGGACATTAGAATCCCCACTGCTTGAGAACGCTTATTATTCAGTAATTTCACCACCTGGAAAATAATAGGAAGCAGTAACAATCAGGTTACAATCTTCTAATTTTCATTTTATATGTTTTATTTTGGCTCGTAAGTTTGAATAAAGATTTCTTTTTCCTTCTGAAAAGGACTGGACTCTGAGCCTTTTAAAAAATAATTAACAAATAAATTAATAAGTAAATAAATGAATGAACGAGTGAATGAACAAATTTATAACTGAAGACCGGTGGATGACTTTCATCTACTTGTCCTAATGGACATAAAATGCATTTACAATGTAGTGCTAAGAAAGTGCTATTATTATTATTATTATTATTATTATGTACACAATGTTTAATTTCTCCATAAGATGCAGAATAGAGACATCTACTCACATTCTTATTTGAGAAATATAATAACAATAAGATACAACATTTCTTGATATTCACAGTCTCTGTTTTGTATAAAGATGTAAAATGAACATCACATTGTTTTTTTACATATCATTAATTTTTAAGTCAACAGTTCTTGGAACTGTCAGTCATCTGATCCTGTTGTTGTACAAAGTTCCACAGCCACTGCTGATATCTAGCTTCGCAGTCCGGGGACGACTATCTCCTCACCACAGGAGTCCAGCAACAGTGGTCTTACTGAATTCAAAACTGGGTGCTCTGATCTTATTCTATCTTATTTGTGTCTGTGGTCCCCACATCTATAGTATGCTTTGTTGTAACACTTAGCTCCCATTTTTATATATCCAGGCCACCCAAACCCACCAAGCCTGCCGTTCCTTGACATAAACATTTTCACTTTCTCATCCCTCTTGGCCACCCTTCATTGGCTACCAGTGGAAGTCTGGGTTATAAAGAAAACCATACTATCCAGCTGCCAATAGCACAGCTGGAATCACATCTGGCTGCCAGTAAAAATGTTTTTTGAGTGGGTATGCTTAAGAAAACGCCATAAGCCTTTAAATCTTAGTGTAGCTTGAAAAAATCAAAGAAAGCCCTTAGGTGCAATTACAGAATGCTTCCAGTATTTTTCCACATTTTTGTGATGTGATGAAAATGTTATTTAGGAAAATAACTTTTAGGATGTGTCCAGATCAATCATTATTCCTCCTTAAGGTCTGCTGAATCTACAGTACTATCAGTTTTGAATGGTAATAAATACAATTGAATTCAAAAGAATTCTACAGGAAAAAAAATGCCAGATGAAGGTTTTTGCACTTGTCTGTAACAGCAGAGCATTACAATAATTCTTTGAAGTTTTCACATAGAAGACAGAAGAATCGGAGCTACTGATCAAAAATGGAATAAAAGACAATGCTGAAAGATTCCTACAAACTATGAAATAATTACTAAACAAAACCAGGAGTGAAGTTTATACAGCTCACATAGATAACATATTTTAGGATGAATGTTTAGATGAAAGGCCATATGTGTAAAAAAAATAAAATCAAAGGGAATGCATCAGAACTTGTCAGAAATAAGAAATATTTTTCTTGTTGACCAAGAGTAAATCTGAATTCATGTGATGTCTGTTTTCAGGCTTGTATAAATTTGGCAGTATCCTGCCCCCTAAACACAAAGTGTTATCTTGACATTTCCATGATTTTATATACATTCTGGCACAGTGGGCAAAACCCATACAGCTTAGATCGAGAAACCAGTGACATTTGTACTCCCATCACTGACTGTTCTTATTCTAAAATATTTTGGATGATATAATGAAATATGTAATAACATGAAAAAGATGCCATTGGATTTTTTTTATCTGGGATATTATGTATTGATCTGTGCAGAGGTACTGTGCACTCATTCTAAAATTTCTTAGGAACTTCATAAAATGAAACCTTCCATTTGAACCATATAAATAATCTTATTGCTTTATTTTCGATCAAGGCTGTAAACTTTCTTCGATCCTGGTTCCAGGTTATTCGACTTGCAAAAACGTTTCATTCAGTCCTGCCCAAAGTTTAGCTTAACACAGAGATCACAATATACAAAGACAGTTAATATATGGGTAAGAGATTTTGTGTTAATGGGTTAATGGGTTAATCTGTTTAGCTATGCAGTAGAGTTTGACATAACATTTGCAAGTCAGGGTCATTTTCAGACTTAATTCACTCTTTACATTGGATTAGAAAAAAAACCCTTTTGATTAATAAATATCAGTAATATTGCTCTACTGATAATTGAAATGCACAAGTACCTACATATGAGAATTAACTTGTATGCACCCAGTAATAAAATGATGAAGATAGGGATGCTAAATCCGTCCCCTTAGATAAACAATATATAGCTAGTAATGTATTACAAAGAGGGTGCACTTACTAAGAAAAAAGTATGTGCAATGTGTTCATCTTAAAATATCTTAAATGAATAGCAGCAACATTAGCTGTCCGATGCTCAATATACTACCCCGTGCACTTTGAAATGCATCTTAAAACTTCGAAAACTTGACACAGGTTAGAAATGTTTATATCTAACTCAGTTTCTTACCCCCTTCCTTTCATCGCTACCATCTTCCTAAAATATACAAGATCAGCATGATGTACTGGTTTGACTGTTCAGTCATTACAGGCTACATCAGCCACACGCCTCCCACCTCGAACACATGCCAAACCGCAGTTCACCCGCCGCATGAGACACTTCCTCGCTTTATCGCTCCCGGCAGAAACACGGCTAAAACTCATTCCGCATATCACAGCCTTATGTGATGCACAATGGATGGAAGGATGGAAATATAAAATGATCAATGTATACTGCCATTGGAGAGCTGGAATGGGACTTCAGCACAGTTGAAGGAAAATCGAACAGACATAATTGTTTCCAAGCTTGGAATGTTTATAGTTCCCATTAGAAAGCTGCATTAACCTCAGAGGCATTCCATATGCTGCTGTCAGGTCGGGTAATTGTCATTTTCCTTTTACATCATTCAGCATATGTTATCTGCTGATTCTAAAGATCACTTAGACTTATCCACGACATTTTTGGATGTATTCCTTCATCTTCCAGCTGCTTATTCTGGTCAGGGTCACTGGGGGCCTACGGCCTATCCCAGGCAGCACTGCAGGGGACACTGCAGGAGACACTGCAAGGCCGGTCAGTCCACCTCAGGACACAAGTGCAATTATAACACTATAGCTAATTTAATTTATTGTGAAATATTTGACTCTGTGCAATATTTAACTATGCAGTATTTTTACTTCGCAAATTTTAACGTTGAGCACTATTTCCTCTGTGCGAGATTTACCTCTGTGCTGAATAGTAGTCTCTGTGTAGTTCTGTATTGTATTGTGCGTATTGTGCATTGTGTATTTGTGTGTAGCCAGTAGTATTTTTGTTTGTTTTGCACATTGAGCCAAGAGAAACGCAATTTCATTCTACACTGCACTCTCAAACTGTGTGCTCCGAATGACAATAAAGTTTACTTAGACTTTGACTAATGATGAAGCACAAACAACATTCAGCAGCATGCTAATATCTTGTAATATGTTACTCTATGTGGTAAAACTGCTAAAATAATTTTACATGTTAAATGAAATACTGTGATTAGAAGGTTATGGTCATTACAATGGCTTACCTGTTTAGACTTTGATTTAGTGATCGTATCTGACAATGTTTTTTTCTTTTCTTTCACAGCAGATTTTGAAAATAGATTGACAAATTCCTCAAAGTCCACTGACGGCTCCTCTATATTATCCCACACCAATGATCCATTCGATTCTCTTTGAACATAATAAGATAAACACCCAACATCAGTGCAAGATTTTTCATGCAGATATATTACGAATCAGTTATAGGCTAATGGATAAAATACTGATAAAGTGCACTGCATAATACCTTAATGACATATTCATTAGGTATATATAATATACAAAATGTTTATAAATCATCAATTTCATTTATTGTACTAGTTTAATGTGCTAAAAACTGTACATATCAAACATTTAGAAATATTGTTTCAAACAGCTAAATACATTGTTTCCATTTGTCATATAATTGTACAATTTGCAATTTGCAATAAATAATTCTATGACTAAGGCGTATTATAACTGTATTAAAGAAAAATGAATTGACATATTAAAATATTAAATAATAATATGCAATGAACTTACCTTTTAGCATGCAATTGTATCCTGCTCCAGTATAAGGGTTTCATGGGGCGTGGTGGTTCAATCGCTGCTTTTTCTTCTGCCAATCCAGGAACACAGTCCTTTGGCAAAGGGGGTGGAAGAGAACCAAGGCCACAATGATCTGGTTGAAGTGGCGGTGAGGGTGGAGGTCCTACACCAGGAAGTGGTGGTGGGGGTGGAGGTCCTACACCAGGAAGTGGTGGTGGGGGTGGAGGTC
>JAODUD010000062.1:10000963-10015750 GCA_026784285.1 Stomatorhinus walkeri | reverse complement strand
TTAATACTCTTAATCCAATTGCCTGTGGTTGCTTTTGAATCTGTGGTTGCTGGTTAGCTTAGTATATGTTCTTGTCAAATTATTTTTCTTTATAACGGTAAGATTTGGTATTCCAAAAACGTTTTTTGTTTTATTTTTTTTTTAAATAGTTGCCAAAAACGGGGGGGTGTAACTGAAGTAGATAGCAGTATAGCGTTAAGTTCCTGACTGAACCTCAATCACCTTAATCACTGATGTGTTCACCAGAAAGGTTTCTTCTTCATCTTCTTTAAGGAAATGGTAAATTAACATATTATCACCTCATTTAAAGATAACCTAAAACTCCACAGCACAGGCTACAATAGGTCAGGATGCTGTTTTTAGGACATTGCTTTGTGTCCAGCAGGTGATTTGCTGCAGATACCCACGTACCTGTCTTGGGGTGCTTCTCTGTTAGCCCCCACCTCGGCCCTTCTGCTGTCGATGGGGAACATGGACTCTGAATGTGTTCTTCAGGGGGCTCACAGCAGATAGGGGGCTGGCTGACAGCTGCCCAGCTGTACAACTGGTCTTTCTATAATAAAATAAAGGGGAACTGATCTGTTAATATTTATAAGCAACATAAATATAGCAGTTCAGCATAATGCATTTTTAAAGAGCTGACCATTCAGTAAAGACTAGCACACAAAATAGAACATGAATTCATTTTCCCATTTGCTCTTCCTCCGCAGAGTCACAGAGAGACTATAGCCTATCCTGGCTACACAATGCATAGTACAACTTGGACGGGATTTCAGTGTATCACTGGGAATACATATCGAGGGAAATATGAAATCACCAGTTCACCTAAAGTTTATTTCTTTTGGACTGGAAAACTGTTCAGGGTGTTCTCCTGCCTTGTGCCCCATAGTGCTGGGCAAAGCTGGCCCAAACCTTTTCGGTGCCCCAAGCAAAATTTGATTGTCCTAGTTGTCATTTGTCACCTTCCTTCCTACTGTGACAGGCTGATCAGATATGCACCTCCCTCCGGTGGTCACTGGATCCTAAGCAGCTATTTAGCCACTTATGCCATGAGCCAGCCGTGCTGCTGCTACAGGCTACATTTGTCACAATGTCCAGGGCAACTTATTTTTCAGGCAGCGCATGTTATAATTTTCATAATGCTTTATACTTTGGTTCAGTGGTCAGACTGCTATGACAATGATTGGAAGGTCTCCGGAAGGTCTTACTTTTGGGACATTAAGAAAAAAGATTAACATTGAAGGAGGCGAAGCTCCACGAAGGTCCGATTTGGACTTTGCGGCTTGAAATAGCTACAGAAAATTCTTTTAGAAATACTTGTCACATGGGATTATGAAAAAAATGCATGCGACATGTGTGGCACTGCCGGTTAGGGGTCTGTACCTGTGATCATAAGATTACCAGTACAAATCATATGGCCATCAACATAACATCCCCACTGGGCCCTTGAGTAAGGCTTTTAACTCCAATGACCGGCTGGCCCCACGTTCTCAATTATATGTTGCTTTGGATAAAGTCTAAATATGGCTGCTAAATAAATAAACATAATCTGCCACTGTAAACATTCCAAACCAAAGCAAATAACTGACTACAGCTAAAAATTCTGCATCAATCCCCTCTAAGGCACTGAAATCAAGAACATTGACTGAAGGTAGCATGGTATCAAGAAGCTCACACCTATTTCCTCTGTCTCAGCTTTGACAACCGACCATTGGGCTACATCTCAATGGGTCTTACACTGAACTTGGGCTTGATGGGGGAGGTACTTTCTCCATCCTCGTTATAGAAGTCAGTGAAGGGCTGCAGGAGTCCCTTAGCTAGGAGCTGTGAGCAGAAATCCTCTGCTTCATCAGTTGGATCATCTCCTCTGACTCTGAAGAACTTCTCCAGCAGGGTGTGGCCTAACAGACAGAGAGAACTACAGTGTGTAATTTCATGGTAAATCCACAATCATCTAAGAACGCTACATTATACGAAGACTGTATAATATCTTATTATGATATCATACTTTATCTTCAGTTGTAAAAGTGTTTAGTAAGAATATGTAGTTACTGGTTGTATTTAAGTGATATTTAGCTCATACGTCACCAGTAACAGGGTAATGAGGTTTCTCAGTCAGCAACACTATAGAATCAAACTTCCAGGGGTTTAATTCCCAAGCCTAAAGTCTAATACCATGTGAGTGTGATGTGAATGTGTAACCTTAGTGTGTTGTGTGCAGTGTGGTGGAGTACCAGACCACCAACGCTGTCCCTTGCTTTGTGCATTCTGGGATTGCCTACAACCCTATTCTGGATATTAGTGTTCATAAATACTTTGGGGAAAGCAAATCCCTAATTTGGTTCCATTTAGGTTCCAACATAACCTAAGAAGAATGAGACCTGGAAAAATCACATGTGCTATTATTGTGCTCCATTGTTAGTACTCTGCAGATGAGCTCCACAGCGAGGCATCGAGTATTAAACAAGTATATTCAATTTAAAAACCAACAAATGAGCAAAAAACAAACAAAAAAAGCAAGCAAACAAAGAAACAAAAAAGCAAGCAAACAAACAAAGAAACAAAAAAGCAAACAAACAAAAAAGCAAGCAAACAAACAAACAAACAAACAAAAAAGCAAGCAAACAAACAAACAAAAAAGCAAACAAAAAACAAACAAACAAACATAATAAAGATGCTCCTGCATTGTTTCATTTGTGATGTTTTTAAGATGTGTGGTGTTTTTATTTGCTTTTTATCTGCTTTTAAAATATGTATTAATACGTATTCATTTACCAAAAATTGGCAAACACAAATTTTACAGACAGACAGATAAAGCTTATTGGTAAATCCAAAATATTACTTGTAGGGATGGGAAATTTTATTGGGTACACTTCTTAAACTTTAGAAATGTACTTACCAGAGAAGACATTATGAAAACTGCAGGGGGAGGAGTATACATAGGGTGAAGTTTCTCCTAGTAGCTGGCTACCATGCCGAAGCCTGCCCTCAACTAAGTCGGCTTTCCTTGGTTGGTTCTTGTTCAACTTCTCAGTCCAGTCTATGGAGTAACCAATTAGGCCAGCTATGCTGCAAGATCTTTGCTTCCTGGCCCTTTGCTTCTCTGTCTGCTGGTAGAACTCCACCTGCTGGTTAGCCATGGGACTGTGGGATGAAGAAGGTGCAGCTGACTGATTTAATGAGCTCAGTTGCCTAGTAGTGGTCTTTACATAGGACAGGTGAATGGGAGGATATGGCTTGATAGATGAGATGGACACAAAGGGTAAAGAAGACCTCTTCTGACATCTCTGCATGGGCCCACTGCTTCCTCTCCTATTTGCTGAATCATCCAGACCCGTATTGTTGATAGATTCCATTGATTCAGACATCATTTCATTTTCATTCTCTGATGGCTCTTCCACACTTTCAAAAGACTTTTTGAGATTGTTTTCACTGACTGTTGTGGTGATTGTGTTTTTAGATCTACTGTCAATCTGTACCATTGGGAGCTGACTGTTCAATAGTCCATGTTCCTCTGTCCTGGGGCCAGTATATAGTTTAATATCTGATTTGTTCAACTTCTGATTTAGGTCTTCTTCAGGGCTAATTGATTTGTATTCCTGACTGGTGTTAGTCAGTGAAAGAATGGCATCCTTTGCTGGGTATTCCCCTTGGCTAAATTTCTCTTCCAGAACTAACAGCTGCTCAGTTACTTGGAGTGCAGTTTGGTGCATGGGTTTGTCTTCAGTTGCTGACTTAATGTCCCGCTGCTGTGGATGAATCACCTGCTGGACGTTTGACAGCAAATTCTCTGGTTCAGCAGCAGAGTGGAAACTGTTGATATCAGTGTCGGAGCCAGAACTTGCTATCTGCTCATTCGGGGTCTCCAGACCTGACTTGCGGCTCTCGGCGGTGGAGTGAAAATGCTCCTCAGCATCTGACAGCCCCAGTTCATCTGCAGAAATGCTGACGTTAGGTGTTTCTGTCTTGATTGTCAGATCTTTATCATGGCCAGCTCGGGTATGTAGAGCATCATCCTCTGATGACCCTGAGGAATCTTTAACCTTGGCCCGACTCTTTCCTATGTGGACGCTTGAAAACACCGAGGGTTTAGAATCCGGCTTGGCTTTCCCATTTTTCTTCTGTGATTTCCTGCTCTGAGATGCCTTTTTTGCACTTTGTGTATCCTTGCCCCGCGCTGCTCTTTCGCTGCCGCCAGGCCTGTGATCCGTCTCTCCTGTGGATCTTTTCCACTTCCCATTCTGGCTCCCCATGTTTTTCAGCAGTAGCACTCCCTTAGCGATCAGGCCATGCTGCTCCACGGCACTGTGTGCTCTGCCTCTGAGCGCAGCCCTGCTCAGCAACCCAGGCTTTCCGGTGCTTTCCGGTGATGAGACAGCTGCTGATGCAAGAGAAGTGGACACCGCCTCTGGCTCTCCCCTGACTGCCAGCTCGGCCGCACTGCATAATGTGGTACTGGCAGAGCGTCGTACTGGGACACGCTCCAGGCAGACTTCCTGCTTCTCGGTTGATTCTGCCCACTGATGCTGGGTGTTGCCTGGACCTGCCAAATGGTAATATCTCCCGTCGTTGAAACTACTTCTGAAAAAGCTCTCTTTCAGTAAAGGGAGTTGGATTTCTTTGGTCTGAATGGTGTGCATTTTGAGCCCCTAGGTTTTATCTGGAGTATGGAGCTATCACAGGAGCTGAAAGTCAGACAGAATGAGACTATATTTAGAATATTTAGAAAGTGCTGAAACTTATATAATTTTATGAATAAGAAACTTTGAATAATATTTAACAATAGAATGTGTTAACAGAATAAAGAAAATCTATCCATGCATTAAAACAGAGAATCAGATACAAAATATATGAACATATTTATGGAGATATTTTGATAAGGAGGCATTTTTCACTTGTATTTATACAATTGTGACGTTACATAGCAAAACTCTTTCTAAATATGGTTAATTAGCCCAAAGGTAATCACCTCCTTGTTTTTGTTACACTGCTGCATCCCCCTGGGGTATTACACAGGTGCCGTATTTCAAACCAAGCCAGGTTTATAAAAAATTTAAAAGTTAACCAACATTGTGAAGAATTAAACTTTATTATAATCTCATTATCTTATTATAGTAAAAAATGTTACAAAGTGACTTTGTTTAAATATTGACATGGAAAAATATGCATGATGCATATATATATATATATATATATATGAAATTATTTTTTACAAGCTCCAAGGTATGTGCATATTATAATAGACTCTAAAAGGAGAGATGATGCATTTCCTGCAATCCTGCTAAGCCAGTTGAAGTTATGCTTAGCTCAGCAAGTACAAATACACTATTTTAATAGTATTTATAGTATTTTACAGTAAAGCCACTGTTCTTAATGCTTTTGGTTATTGCTCCAGCTCTTGTGCGTATCTAAGCGGGATATATAACCTACGTGGGGCATCCAAAATGTACTTTACAACAGCAAGGAATTTAATCTATTACCAACCATAAATAAAAAGCACATTTTAAATGAAAGCTAAAAACAGTAATCAAAGTTTTCCTACTGGCTAATTATAAAAAAATATTTTTTAACAGCGAATAATGCAGGGGATTCGGGATTTATAAAAATATCTACTAGTGATGCTTAAACGGCAAAGTAAGACAATACTCCAAATTTAAAGATAAATGCTCATAAACTGTTTAACCCGTTTAACCTATATTGTCAATCCTGCCTAAATATTCACAAATAAACTGGAACAGAACTAGAAGTAAAAACAGAAATAATGCTAAACAAATTAATAAAACAGTTTGTATCGATATACCAAGGCCAAATAGATCATTTGCAAAAGGACGTGCACAGAAAATACAGCTTTACTTGCCTCTCTGGTCTCCAGTTCTGAGAGAAAACAAACAACCGTTTGTATTTCATATTTTTCATCTCTCTGCCCCCAGTCACATGAAATTAGGGTGCTTAACATCACATGTCATCCACCTCCATGCCCTCGTAGTGCTCATCTCTGCAACAGTTACCATACTGAAAGTCTGTCGTATAAAATGGTCCATAATATTATTATCAAGTTAAGTCAAATGGGCTTTACTGTCATACCATACATATACAGATATACAGTGGCACAAAGTGTGTGTGTATAAATTAATATGGATCATTATTGTTATTACTCTCCAGAATGCATATAGAAAAATAAAATATGTGCTGAAGCTAAGGGTTCAATGTCTTTTCATCTTAAAGATGTTTTAGCTGCAAAAATAGAAGCCAAGTTCATATCACCACTCTTTCGGTAAATGAGGCAGCAACGGCATCCATCTGTCATTAACTTAAGGTTTAATCATTTATTTCTGGTTGCCACTTTAAAATTTGGAGCCATATGGTCCATCTGGAGATCAAATTTTGTATTTGTTTCTCCTAATGAACATTGAATAACTCCTTTACAAGTGGCAGGGAAGGGCTAAAAATGACATTTTGTTAAGCAGAAGAAATTGAATAACTTCAATTCAGACACAGTCATTACTCTGTGTAGTGGTGCGCT
Source organism: Stomatorhinus walkeri (assembly GCA_026784285.1). Lineage (NCBI taxonomy): Eukaryota > Metazoa > Chordata > Actinopteri > Osteoglossiformes > Mormyridae > Stomatorhinus > Stomatorhinus walkeri. The sequence goes on along the minus strand of JAODUD010000062.1, from coordinate 10,009,227 downwards.
GGAAATGTAAGACCATCAGCTGACACTGTAGGAACATAAAGATGGTTTGCTGTTAGAAGTCAGTGTTCCAACTGGGAGAGGAACAAATATTAGTTATGCAACAAACAAATATTATTTATGCAATAAATTATTTAACTTACAAATTATTTAGGTGCTTGTGTCCAGGGGGTAAATGACATTGATGATGCAATCAGCTATTGACCTCCCACTGTTCTGTGAGAGTCCCATCGCCTCCAGCTGTATGTGAAGAGGCAGTGGTGGCCTCGGCCTTCTTCCTGTTGACTCCCTGTGTTTCAGTTTGTCCCTGATGGTTGTTCCTCATGTTTGACCCCTCGTGGTTCGTTTGTTGCTGTTTTGGTTCTATAATAAATCCCTTTGTGCTGGAAGTCTGTGTGTGGATTGTTCCTCCCTTTCACAGTGATACCTAGGCCAAACTACCCTAGTCCATTATAGAAATGTTCAGACTCTGCTGCCAGACCTTGTGCATTACATCCTAATATACTGAAAATTTGCTTGTAAGTTTTCCTCTCTAGTTCAACATAGAAATGATGCTTCCTCCCTAGTTCATCATAAAATCTAAATCTTACAGAGTCTAATTACTTTTTCATTAATTCTATTTCATAGATGGATGAAATTACTTTATTACTTAGCTTTGCATACTGTAAATACAGGTAATCGTTTTTATTTATTCTGAATAATGAAAAGGTCTAAACAAAACTGCAACTTGATAACTTTGTTTTAATTTACATAACTGCTTGACGCTGAGACACCGTACTGCAATTTCCACGGCCGAAGTTCTCACACAGAGCACAATACCAACTGGTCGGAGAGCTGGTCTGAAGTCAGTGATTAATTCATTAAACAAGTAGGTCATTAAGTCAGGAGTATCTGTGTTATTAGTTTAGATTACATAAATCAGACAAATATTCGATAAGTAAAAACTACTTTTATAAAATCAGTCAGCAATTAATATGTCATGCAAACTGTAGTTCTTTTGTTGATACAGCCATGTTACTTTTTTAGACATTAATAATTTTAAAGACATAATAATTCAAGTTCCATTATTTTAAGGAGAGTAGCTAATATAACACACAAACTCCCATGAATATGAGAATTTTCAATAAGTTTTCAAAGACAGAGTGCCTACTAATATTCTGGGAAAGCTTTCAAAGATATTGCAATTTATTTTTGTGATAAAGATACATTTCATTACATACTATTTTTTGTAGTATGTTGTTTGTCACTTGTTTTGCTGCATATTTTACCAAATGCACATGTATAACTAATAATTCCATCCATCCATCCATCCATCAGCATGTACCCAGTTCAGGGTCATGGTGAGCCTAGAACCTTTGCCAGGAAGCTAAGCATACAGTAACCCTGGATGAGATGCTATAAAAGTTTTTCATAAAATAGAACATGTAAGACGTGTTAATTTTTTAATGGTAAATCAAATATAAACACTTTGATATATATGTAATAATTGGAATGTTCGCTTGTGCATCACAGAGTACACAGAATTTCACATAATATTGAATTTTATAGACAAAAATTATTTGTACGTTCCATTTAACAAAAGGGACAATTGTTTATGGGTAGAGTCCAAATCACTAGATAATAGTCACCTTTATCTACATGACAATATACATCATTCTGTTATTTGACATCTAAGTTTTCAATTATATAATATTTGAACTATTTTAAATAATGAGAGGAAAAAGACATAAGAAATATATTTTCCCAAAAACCTACAACATGGTATACATTGCATAGGCAAAATGCAGTTCCATGTCTAACATTATCATCTACTGACATTAAGAGAAGATAACAATAGGGGGCGGTATTCATCCACTGTAAAAGGATGGTACTGCTAATTTGAGATGGATGTCCTTAGGTAACACTTTCAGGGCTCGTCTCTAGGAAAATTCAAGGTAATGAAGTACAAGTTTTTTTTTAAAGCTAGGTGTTGAGACATGCATTTTTACTTATACAAGCTATAATCAGTAGCACAAACAAAGGAATCAGTTCAGGACTGTCCTTACTGAGTATGACTATATCTTTCATATTAGCACATACTTTGAGTTTATGAACATTAATCAGAACACTTGTCTATACACTATGTAAATAGTACATATGCAGCTACTGTTGCAGTTGTCAAATTATATCACATAAAATTGAAAATATGCTGTATGTAATGTCAGAAATAACCATTTAAATAACTCTTAAATAACCACCAGATATCAACAACTGTTTTAAAAAAGTTAAAGTTAAATACACTAAGATACAATTAAAGGAAACAAAATAGTGCAATACTGTCACTAGAACATTAAATTTAATTATCCACATTGTGCAATAGCAAAGAAGCTCTGTAAATTTACCGAAAAGCAAGGCAGGCCTTGTTTGTATTAGTCGCCTTTGTAGAAGACAATGGCACTTGTCTTGATCAAATGAATGCCCATACTGCACCTTTTCAATTTAAACATAGACCATGAAGAAACTGATTGGACAAACAGAGGATGAATTTAAGGGTCCGCAGACCAGTCAAAATGTATATTAGAATCTTCAGACGTTCCCGGTTCTTTAAAAACCCTGCTGCAGAAAACTGCCGACTGCTTCTTCTCAAACTGCCTGAACTGCTCTCTCTTCTCTCTCTCACATAGCAGGATCATTTTGAAAGTGGTCCGGAAAGCTTTGTTACACAAGGCATAACACATTGGGTTCACTGTGCTATTGACATAACAAAGCCAGTAGCCCAGAGCCCATAGAGCCTCTGGAATGCACCCATTACAAAAAGTATTCACCAGCACCATGATATTGTAGGGCGTCCAAGTAATGATGAAAGCGAATAGGATTGCGCTCAATGTCTGTGCAGCTTTTTTCTCTTTGATGAGAGTTGTTCTTCTGCGTTTATTGATCTGCGTCCTTGTCTTTAAGGCAAACTGCTTGGCCAGGGCAGCATCTTTGTTGGAAATAGCAGCCATCGGGGATTTGGTATCTAGGGCTATTCTGCCTGTGCTCACGGTTGCACAGGTGGACATCGACTGGACAGATATCTTGGAGAAGTGTTGGCGGTAGCTGTGGACCTCCTTCTCGTTTCCGCCTTTTGTTGAAGTGCTGTCCCTGCATTCTTCCATAGATCTTTCTGTATTCTCCTCCGAAACATTTAGTGCCTCAGGAGATATAAGTTGCAGCCTGCTATCCTCCTTCAGGCCAGGAAGGTTGAGAACGATGGAGAAGATGGAATGGCATTCAGGTATCTCCTCCTCATCTGAAGAGACCGACTGCTCATTGGAGACACTCTGCTCTCCCTCACAGCCTCGTCCCATGGTGTTGGGCCAGAAACTGAAGCAGCTTAATGTTTGTCTAGGCACACGCGTATGCGCCAGTTGTGTCATCTCAAGAATGCTGCAACTCTGGGAACTGCCAAGCTGGTTAATGAAGTGAGACTTTTCCCTCCTGCTGCCTGAGGCCTGCAAAATTGACAGCTCTTTTGAGCGATTCTCCGTCTCTTTGTAGATCCTCCAGTACAGCACAATCATGATGGTGACTGGCAGGTAAAATGCAGCTATGGCTGTGCAGAAGGTGATGATGGGCTCCGAGAGAAACGGGATGAGACATTTATCAACCGGCACAGTGCGTGCTCCGGCAAAGTACTGCCATAACAAAATGGCAGGGGCCCACAGTACAAAGGAGATTAACCATGCCAATCCAATCATTATCCCAGCTCTTTTTGTTGTTCTTTTAGCCCTATAAGTGAGAGGTCTGGTTATAGAAAAGTATCTATCGAAACTTATAACTAAAAGATTCATGACGGAGGCATTGCTAGCTACATAATCAATAGCAAGCCACAAATCGCATGCCCAGTTTCCCAAAGCCCAGTGGTCCATTATTATATAAGTTGTATAAAGATTCATTGAACAAAGACCAATGATTAAATCTGCAAATGCAAGGCTAAGGAGGAAGTAATTATTCACCGTCTTTAGCTGCTTGTTCACCTTGAATGAAACCAGTACAAGAATGTTACCAATGATTGTAACTAACGATAACAATCCAGAAAAGAAGACGATGAGGATGACCTGCCAGATTTGATGCCCCCCCAGTGGATCGTACACCAAATTCGCTGTGAATGTAGCATTTGTCAAGGCTTTTATGCTGGAATTCTCACTGAAAAATGGGTCAGATTCACTTTGATGTTCAGGCCACTGATTCCCTGCAATAGCACTGGCGTCCAGGAAACTCTTCTTTCCTTGCAGATTGTTGGCCAGATACAGGCTGATGCCTGTGCTGTTGTGACTTGCATTCATTATGATGCTGTCACATATTCTACAAATAAAACAGAGAGATTGTAAACAAAAACTGAGGTAACTTCCAGTGTTTTTGTAACAAGTGCAACAAGAGCTATGTTCAGAGCTATGTTCACATTTTTAAGATGTGTACATATTTCGGAATACTAAAGAATAATCGGTAACACTTTACTTGAGGGGCACAACTAATGTCGTCTTATACTATTACTTATGTATTAATTAACCACAAACTAAGTCTTAGTTACATACTGATCTTATGCTCCTTCATCATTAATGAATCATTACTCATCTTTTATCACAAGTAGGTAATATATGTGCTCATGATTTGTATTCCAGTAGCAATTGAGTTACTACTAAATATTTGTGCCCCCTCAAGTAAAGTGTTGCCAAATAATCTTTATAGATGCAGAAAATCATATCATTTACACATCGATATATATGTTCTGTAATATTCCATTGAAGCGGAAATAAAGAAGAGAAGTGCATCTGAGAATTCTTTATTAGTTGAAGATATGAGATTTGAGAGCCAGAGAAATGGAAAGTGATCCAGAGAGATAACACCAAGTGTCAAGGGAAGGCATCCAATAAGGAACTATTGATAACATGAGCACAGATTATGGAAAAATTCCTTGAAAACACCTAGATAAGTAAAGAAGACCCACTGCTAGAGACTTTCTTAATGAAGTAATACAAAGAAACCCAATAGCTGGCAATATTAAACATTTATCTCCATGCAAAGAGAAATTCAATACAAGGAAGAAACATTACAATAATATTTCAACAATAATTTGCACCACATACCTCTATAAAATAAAGTAATGGGAAAACATCAATGCCATAACTACAGTATTAATAAAAAACATAGATAAAAAATCTTCTGTCATGCCTGCCTTTTATTTTTATCCATTCTGATTTTTTTCACTTTCATTTTAAATTGGTTACAATTTACTTTATAACATCAGTTCTTCTAAGTATTATTATTAGTTTGCTGTTCTGTTCTCCAGACAAACAGAACAGTGAAGATGACAAAGTCATTACTAGAAGGAAATGACTGAGACATCGTGCTTACTAAACAGATTATTCCATAATAAATTACATTTTGTAATGCCATGACATTTAATAAGTAAACAATCAACATGGGAATACAAGTTCAGAGAGGGAGCTTCCTCAGAATCTTTCTAAGAGCTATGAATGGTTTAACAGAGCAACATGTAATTACCAGTGTTCAATGAAGGTGGTAAGAAACACGGTTTAGGTGATGCTTTGCGCCTCTAGAGAAGACATCTTGGATGTTTTATGAGTTATATAATGAACAGATTGGGGAGCATCAAAAAAATGATTCTCTCCAACTTTACAAAAGACCTGTGGGACCTTGAACAAAAAATCTGGGGGAAAATAATCATTATATTTTGTGTGTATATATATATATACACACACACACAAAATTATATTTGTTATATAAATGTGGGGGAAAGTAGCATGGTTAATTAAGTGTTCAATATAGATTGTCAGTGTTTAAGAAGGAGCCCTCTTAATAGGCTATCCCTGTTTATAATAAGCTTTGCGACACTGTAAGTTAAAAAAGAGCCAGAAGGTATCAAGCTAGGGCTCTTCCTATAACCACTTAATACAGGTTATGAGCATGATTTCAATAGTACCAGCAAATCCCTGCTGATGATTACTTCCTGCCTTTTGTAGTCGTCGTTAATGCTAGTTTAATGCCAGTAAAAGTCAAAATCAATTTACACAATGGATATTAAGCATATCAATACCTCACAAGCACTAAGGAAACTGCTGTCCATTGTCTTTTCAGTAATGTGTATTTAACTCCACCTGTTTCCTATTTCCTTAACCTGCTTATTCAGTTTACAAATGTAAATCTCTGTGTAACAGATCTGGATAGTACAAAAATCAAAGCCTTTTGTTGTTGGTATTTCTCAATGGTTAATTGTATAAGTGTACAGTATGTGGAAATTGTAACACAATATAAAGGTCCATTATATAACTCCAGTAACACTCTACCTACTGCATCTAAGAAGAGAGCTTCACTACTTATTTATAGTTTGTCTCCTCATCCAAGCATCTCCACCACTGATCCTGAGACCATTAATACAAGATGAAAAAAGAGGCTTTATCTGAATACAGTACTAATGAATGTAAAAAAAAATCAGTACACTAGTATCTAGCTTAACATTTGATTTATTTACGTATTGTATTTTCGAAAGACAGTTTACACTGTCGGACAGAAATGTTTGAAACTTTGAAAGACAAAATAATTTATTCTCCTAAAGTGTTACACAAAGTTAGAACGAGGAGAAAATACCATTAATATCAATTGATTTAATACATCATTCACTGCCTTCATGAAAACACCCAATTACAAATCGTCATAGAAAATGATTAGCTATTTGTAAACATAACCAGATCAAATGAAATCAAATTAACAAATTAAAATCAATGCTCTAATACGGTATTATACTATTTGGTCAACCAAGGAATACTCTTACACATATTTACATACATTATACATAGATTTTCAATAAACCTTACTTACCCTTGTGAAAATCAAGCAGTATACAGATATAAGGAGTATCCACTTGCTCTGTGAAAAGTCAGATCCACTTTGAACAGCAGCTTTGTCTAGGCTAGAGCACAGCCGATTCATATTCTCAGATTGTGTGGCTGGGTGGCCGTTCTCTCCCTGCACTGCTGGCCAACATCTGCTCTCTATAGCATAAAGTAATTGAATTTTCAAAAGCGCCGGGCAGACGGATCCCTGACTGCTTCACCGTGATTGGATAAGGTTCCAGCATCTCGCACAAGAGTCTACCCTCGCTAGTCATCAAATATATCTTACAATACAAACCTGGAAACTAAATACGATAATTCATGCTAGAGATATATGATTTCAGATAGAACGTTACACACTAAGTTATGGTCTGGAATTTATATACAGAGATGTGAAAGAGTACACCCTCTTTCATTTCTTTGGTATTACATGTAGGCTATAAGGGTGTGGATGATATAATTGAATAACAATTACATATCAGAGCATATATAACAATCATCTGGTCCTGAAATCTTAGCCTCAGAAGACACAAATTTCATTGTCACTCTTTATTCAACAAAAGTAAGTCAAAATGCATTAATCAGGTGAAGAAATGTAACCATATCCTTACTGATTCCATGGGAATTAAGATTTGTTGATTAGTAGCTGGTGGTACAGCTGTTGGACTCGGTCAGCGTACTTTACGCAATACATCTATCCATCTGCAGAAGGCAGTAGGTAGCTAGGAAGCTACACTAGATTTCATATGCCTCTTAGAGTTACGATTATAAGCTTTATATTATCATTATATCGTGTATAACAAAATTTCAAAGCAGCTGTTCCTTCAGATGCAACAAAAAAGGAATAATCATTTACACTGTAAATGTAAAACTAAAAAAAAAACTTAATAAAAAGTATACAAAAAGGAGTAGTAATATTTGACAAGACAGAAAGAAAAGCAACTGATGTGCCAGTCCAATCTGTCCATGATGTGCAACTCCAGTAATGTGGATTGCTGCTTGTTCTCCCCCGTTTCTTCCTGTAGTCCATAATAATCTCCCTTTGAAATAAAACTGATGATGGCTTGTTGTTCTGGCACCATAATTCCAGGGCTCTCAGGCCGCCCTATAGATAGTTTCATTGTTGTTAGTGATGAATCCAATCATGATGGTACCATTGCCAAGCTTGATGATGGAGTTGAGCGTGCAGATCATTGGTGTACAGGGAGTATAGGAGGGGGCTGATGCCTTGGTGGCTCCTGGATTGAGGATTAGGGGGTGGAAATTTTACTATCTATTCTCAGCACTGGGATCTGCCGCTCCAGGACCTTCTTACATTAAGAACATAAGAACATAAGAACTATACAAACGAGAGGAGGCCATTCGGCCCATCAAGCTCGCTTGGGAAGAACT
>JAODUD010000062.1:9982257-9998499 GCA_026784285.1 Stomatorhinus walkeri | reverse complement strand
CGCGCTGATTTGCGCAGCTACACCGCTACTTGCTGCAAAAAGTAGTTAGCTACTGGAAAAGCTACACTGTTTAAAAACTTTCTGTTGAAGCAAGTGACATTTAAATGGCTTCAGCTTCAACCCATAGCTTTGGGGACGCTCAAAGACCAGGCTTTCACTCACTGCTCTACCCAAGACAATGACACCATTGAAGTAGATCAATAATGTTTCCCATTGAAGCTCCACCGCTCTCTGAAATGTACTTGGAACATTATATACACCGAATGGCATGTAGGTGTACTCATAGAGGCCCCATTTGGTGATGACTGCTATCTTCTTATGGTCTTCGTTATTTTCTGCTATCTGCCAATATTCAAATTGAAGCTCAAATGTTGAGAATGTAGTAGCTACCCCAAGAACATCAAGATATTCCTCAGTCTTGGGCAAAGGATGTGCATCCTTTACCATAAGACAGTTTAAGCAGTGGTAATCTATGTACCATTGTACTCCTACATCCTTTTTTGTGTATTACAATTACCAGCAAGGCCCACTCCAATGATGATGGTATAATGACAACGACTTAAATCATGGTTTGGAGATGCATATTCTCTTCACCTTGGAATTCATAAAGTGTCCTCACTAGCTGGCATACAAGCTTGCCTGATCCAGTGTCAATCTTGTGCATGACAGCAGACAGGCAACCCAAGTCGCAATCCGCATTGGCAATGAGGTATTGATAAGTTAACAGCACCTGGTGAAAACCTTCTTGTTGCTCCTCATTGAGTGTTTCATTTGTAGCACCAACCAAGTCATGGAAATAGATCGGGTAGATCAAATATTGCTGTCACTCTCCCAACCACAAGTGGTGGTGTGCTGTATAGTAGTTGTATAAAATCAAGCACCTAGTTATGTAGTCAAGTTTTCAAACATTTGTGAGAGAATGGGTTGTTCTGAAGAGCTCAGTGAATTTAAGAATGGTACTGTCATAGGATTCCACCTTTGCAGTAAGCCAGTTTGTGAAATTTCTTCCCTGCTAGATATTGCCCAGTTAACTGTAAGTGATATTATTATATAACACAAGTATGGTCGAGTACTCCTACTGTGAAACACCCCTAGTCTGAGGGAATTACCTGCAGTTCACAGTGTTGTGATATGAAACATGAGGTTACCAGCACAAGCCCAAAAGCGCAAATGGTAACCAAACCATTTTTTTGTGTTTGCTTAATGATGCTGTTTCGACAAAAAAAGGGTAAATTGATTATTGAATAATTACCTCTTACCCACTCTGTAATGCAAGAGCCTGGAACATGTACCAATTAGGCAGTCAGTCCCTTAAGTGCCCTGGCCATGAAGAAAGTGCAAATTTCAAAATAAAAAGTCCCAGACCCACAATAGTAAGGAACGTGCTTTGGTGTTGTCATGTAAATGTCGCAATGGGGTGTCCCATTTCTATTTATGCCATTTGGAGCCCATTTCAAAAAGATGATGCGGCTGCTGAGCTGTTGCTTTTTAATCGACACCAACACCGACATAAACACTGACACCAACAGTGACAAACACTGACACCAACACTAAGGCTCCGGTCAAATATGCTTTTTTGCTTAGGAAGGTTCCTAAATGAGTGAAATAACCCAGGAGTATCTAAGTAGCAACAATGATAAGAGGGCTTCAATCCTCTATGGAGATAATGCCATTCCACAATTCCTTGCGGCAGTAACATTTTAAGTGAAGCACCTTTGACACACTATTCATACGTAACATGGTACTTTCACTCTGCAGACCCACATCAATAACATCTGCCATAGCATAACTACATAGTCTAGTGTAAGTGCAGTCAGGCTCTCCTAGCACCGCAGTTGCCTTTTTCTGGGTCTTCTTTCCTGATCTGAATACTACAACACTGGTTAGGACTTACACTTACTATTAGATGTATTGCAAAAATGTTTGTTAAATATGAGGTATCGCAATGGAAGTTGGCTCACATGCCCAAAACGTAACATCACACATGACACAATCAAATGTAGTTTATAATAAGATTATTGTAACATTACAGCCTTTTCCCAAAACAATTGACAACAAAGTGAGTTTTATTGACATAAAAAATCAACTCCTCTGTCACTGCCAGAAGAACACATGCAGTATAGTGGTCTAATTAACGTAATTTTGATTCATATTTGACTGCAGGGTAGTTACACGTCAATTCTGATACATAATACACAAGCTTCTAATTATGTGTGATTCTTTTTTAATATGCAGTTGCAAGCATTGTAATGCAGAGGAAGAATGTCTATTAAAGCAGAACAAAAAGGCTTGCTGCCATTCTTTTTCATTAGAAACCGGTCAGTTTATTTAGCTGTTGTCCAAAGATGTTTGCACTAGATAATAATGTTTTATCAGTGATATGTGTATATATTTAAACAAATGCTGAATATTTTTTAATGGTGAACATGGTGAATGGTATTCTTAATAGTATAATATTAAATTTAAAACTGTGTCATGCCCTGCATTCCTTTCTAACGAGCCACACCTGTTACTTGTTTAATCTCTCCTCTTATTACAGCCCTCGAGTGGATCACCCCAGGTGCTTCTCTTCTGCTCCCTCGTCAATGGTGGATATAGTGCCTCCCTGTCTTGAGCTTCCCAGTCCAGTCATTGATGTTGCTGTCTGCACGCCTCAGTTAAGCCCTGTGTTTGAGTCTAATCTTACCTGCCTCAGTTTTGACCCTTCGTAATCCCTTTCCTTTGCCATGCCTTGCCATGCCTACCAAATGCCAAATTATGTAGACAATTAGCCTATAAGAAGTGTTTGCTTCTTCATATTTTTTGAGAAATTCAAAATGGCACACAGTTCAATACAGTAGAGACTATGTAGTTTTTAAGATAATGCATTCATTATGGGGAGGGTAAAGTAATAAGTCTATTTAGTACCATATGTGTATTGTATATTTATAATAGCATGAAAATTAAGCCCAAATATTTATTGCATTGGTGTAAAATAACCAGTGCACTATAGTCATGGATTAGTATGTGCGAAATGATCAGATTAAAAAAATTCAAGTTAAAGCCATAGAAACAAAATGAGTTGCTGCTTATATCAAAGTATGCAGATCTGCTTTGGGGATACAAATACAGCTATACTATCCTGCTTTGCTTATAAATGCAGTCACACTCTGGCATGGTTGTGTGTGCTCAAGGGGCAGAGAGTAGGTTTTGTAGGTATATGTTCTATTTAGATTGTAGCTGATGTACTACTTTGTTTCGTTTAGTAACCTTGCTACCAGATGAGTAACCATGATATTCTTCAGAACTTAATGTGGTTTCGTCCCCTTGAAGTAGCTTCAGTTCAGTATAAAGAGCAAGCCTTCACTAACGTCCTGTGTCTGAATTATAAGATCAAGCCTTCACTAGCGTCCTGTGTCTGAATTTTAAGAGCAAGCCTTCACTAGCTTCCTGTGTCTGAATTATAAGCAAAGTGTATTAAAACAAGATTAGACTCTAACTGGCATCATCCTTGAACATAGTAAATGCAAACATAGTAAAAGCCATTGTGTTGCACTGGGAAGATGTATTTACGCCCCCTGCCATCATGTACAGTATATATTGTGAAGATAAGAATATGTTGGATTTAAGAAATGCTGTTTCCAATCTCCCAATGATCTAGTCTTAAATCTGATGTGAATGTAGTGTTGGATGTAGTCACATGTAGTATATCCACCTACAGCAAACTTACGGTGTATCTGACTTGACTATAAATTCAATTGGAAAGGAACTATTTAAACTTGTCATCTCAGCAGTTCAAGATGTATTACTTTATATAAGTGCAGCTAGAAACATGGGTATTGACTTTATTCTATAATAAAATTTATTTATGTATGTATGTATGTATTTATTTATTTATTTAACAGACAATGTATGGTTTCACCTAACTGGACCGTCTCTGGTAAACTAATACCTAGTTATAATCTAGCAAATATCAGAACTTTTCAGACCCCCTGAAAATGTTTTTCTTTCACTGTCCCTAACAATTTTATAACATACTGTAATAAATATACATGGTGATATGATTATATTTATATTACCAGGCAGAGAAAGATGGTCTTACTACAGAGAATAAAAATGGGATGCCGTGATTGGTTGGTGCCCCATCCAGGGTTGTTCCCTGCTTTGCGCCTGTAGCCTCAAGGTAGGCTCTGGAGCCCCCGCAACCCTGAACAGGATAGACGGTTTCAGAAAATGGATGGATGGATGGAGAAATGGGATCCATGTACAATACCAGGTTTTTAGCAATCTCTTTAACTGTGTTACACTGCAGCAGTGGCGAACCCTAACCTAATATATACTGCCGACCCAGACTCTAACTGAGATTTAATACTTTTTTGTTCTTCCTCTCCTTATGTGTGTTTATATCACATTTTCCTTCTGCAATCAATATACCTTCTGTTCCAGTAAATTAAATTTCCTAAAATAGTTTGCAGTTGCCTTGCAATGGACCTACTGAGAACATATACCCTGTGCTTTGGAGCATCACTGATTAGAGTAGATGAGGAGTTACACCAAATCGATGGATTTATCAAGTAAGGCAGATATGAAGATCTACTATACAGCACCATACAGTACGTATTATATGCTAAAATATTTGCATATAACATGGGGTGCTTCGTCATGTGGTGCTACAACATGCTACAAACTACAACATTATAATGAAGTAAAAAATAATTAATAAACAAACAAATTTTGTTAAAAGGAATCATTGTGGACTGAAGCCCAGTGGCAACTGTTTTATCCCGAACTATCCAAACACAGGACCAGAGAAGAGCCAGTGTTGCGTGGAGTTCTGGTCTCTCTCTTTCCCAGCCTATTACAGTATTTACTGAGAGATTATGTCACTTTACCTTGTTTTTCAGAAGTAAATGAGACTTTAATTAAAATGTATGCTGAAATCTCTACGAACAACAAGACCAAACACCAAGCTATGTATCCAAACTGTTTAAATAGTCAACAGAGACTGTTCAGTATAAGCATATTGGATTATCCTCTCTAAAAGTGCAGAAATTCACGTTGTTTCTCACTGTTGTTGTATGTTGCTATCCAAATAAGCATGACAGATTAAAATTAGTTTTGATGTATTAAATATAATGTTATATCATAACAAATAGCATGTTAATGAGCCTGATGATTGAATCCAATGGCATTCTCTCTGAAGTTTTTTCCAGGCATTTTGACTACAAACTCACTGTATTTTCCAATTTCTTTGTAACACTACTTTTGAGATTGAGCTTGACCACATATCAGCCAATGAGGAGGTCTGTCGTTTGCCGTTGTCTACTTATGAGATTGAGCTTGACCACATAGCAGCCAATGAGGAGGTCTGTGGTTTGCCGTTGTCTACTTATGAGATTGAGTTTGACCACATAGCAGCCAATGAGGAGGTCTGTCATTTGCTGTTGTCTCACTTGAAGTCTAGTACTATTATCTCTTGTCAGTTCCCAGGTTTTCATTTCAAGCTTAATATAAATGTTTTATAGCACAGTAACATGATTACTGCTCAACAGAAATGGCACTACTTACATTGTATCACAGGCCTATATGAATAATGTCTATTACATATTCTATGAAGTCGGTAGTTGACTTTCATCATTTAAAAGTGATTGTCTCTACTGGAGGAGAAAACTATTTTACAGTGAATAAATCCCAGTACATCAGTGTAACTCTTCAGTGCAGTAATAATTAGGGTTGTTAGTTGATTGCATTTTGTATATTGTTGGTATTCAGGCATTACTTCAGGCATTTAAATAGTCATCCTACCTGAGAATTTAGGCAGTGGGCGTGAAACTAGTTTATTTTTATGAGTATTATTGAGAAGTGGGTGGCATGGTGACCTCGCACCTCCAGGGTTGGTGGTTTGAATCCTGCCTTTGTGTGACCAATCCTTTACTGATCTAGGTTTCTTCCTGTAGTGCAAAGAAATGCACTTAAGGTGGCTACCATATCCAATTTGCCTGCATACATGTATGTGCCCTGTGACGGACAGGCAAGGAAGGGTAAATTAATTATCTCATGTACTATCCATGTAATCTCGCATATCTGTGTCCTTATTTTTATCGTAAAACACTAACAAAATAAGTAGTGGAGAAAATCAGACTTAAAAAGTCGCAGTATGATTATTAAACACTTTCTGCTTGCCAAGTGTGGAAGTGATTTTTAAAGTGAAAGGTACAAATTAAGTACTTATTCAGTATTAATCATGTAAATTAATTAATCTTGTGTTTGCATAACCCACAGTCATGTGAACAAAGTAGGACACCCCATTAAATATTTAGATCTTTATTAAGAAATTGCAACATAACAGTATTAAATCTTCTTTCAAATTATATCTGTAGATGATGGTGATGAAATTGCATCATCTATGCAAAAACAAGAAACAAATACACTTATTTATGAAAAGAACTTAACTACAATCCTAATTTTCACTGAGGAAAAAGTTAGGACACACAATTTAAAATTCCTAGAATTAGATTCAGGTGGCACCATATCAGGGGAAAATGATCAGAACATCATTACAGAGTCTGTCTTATTTAAACCACAGACATGTAGTTTGGTTTGCTCTTGATATTTGAAGTGCGCGGTATCACCATGGTGAGATCCAAAGAGTTCTCTGAGGCCTTCAGAAAGAAGATTGTAGATGCATATGAGTCTGGGTAGGGATATAAAAGGAGAGTTTGGAATCAGTCATTCCACTGTCCGGAAAATAATTTTCAAGTGGGGAACATTTAAAACATCCTCCAAAAATCCTGAAATGTCATCACAGGTCATACAGGAAGCTCTTGCCACAGATGATGTCAAGGTACATGCATCTACCATCAGAAAGGGACTGCACAAGTTTGATTTTCATGGGAGCTGTGCAAGGAGGAAACCCTTACCGTAAAATAAACATCTGTGCAACACTGAGGTTTGCCAGGGACCCACCTAGACAAAGACTTGGACTTTTGGAACAACGTGCTTTGGACTGATGAATCTGAAATTGTTACTGTGTCCAAATTATTCAGAGGACATGTTTTCCATAAACCAAAGAGCGCTTTTGAGCAAAAGAACCTCATACCAATTGTGAAGCATGGGGGTGGAAATGTCATGGTTTGGGACTGCTTTGCTGCAGCAGAACCTGGCCAGCTCACCGTCATAGAATCCACTATGAATTCTTCATCATAGGGTGCTTGAGGACAATGTGAAAGCATCTGTCCAGATGTTGACGCTGAAGTGGGGGTGGACCATGCAAATGAGAATGACCTAAAACTTTCCAGTTAATCTACAAAGGAATGGCTTACAAGAATAAACAGAGTGTTCTGGAATGGTCAAGTCAAAGCCTGGATCTGAATCCTATTGAGATGCTGTGGGGTGATTTGAAGCGGAAGTGCATGCAAGACATCCTTCAAACATCACACAGCTTAAGGAATTCTGCATTGGAGAGTGGGGAAAACTTCCTGCCAGTCGATGTCAGAGATTGATAGATGGTTATAGGAAACGTCTCATTTAGGTTATTTCAGCTAAAGGGGGAAATACTAGCTATTCAGGCACAGGGTGTCCTAAATTTTTCCTCAGTAGGAATTGGCATCTTGGTTAATTTCATTTGTTAAATAAGTGAATATGTTTCTAGTTATTGCATAGCTGATGCAATTACACCAGCTATATCTACAGAAATAATTTGAAAGAATATTCAATACTCATATTTTGATATTTATTAATAAAGAACTAAATATTTAATGGGGTGTCCTAATTTTTTCACATGACTGTATAACCAGAATATTGAAATTAAATTACAATTGTGTGTTTATTAACTCAGTTGTAAGAATTAACCTAACTGTATAAAAAGAACATATGAAGCTTGAATGTGAGAATGAGATGTGAGAAAAATATGATGTGGCCAAGGACAGGACGTCACCTTCCCTAGCAGCCCCTAGCGATGTGTCACGTATGGCTCTGATAAAGGCCATCTGGCAGCATGTCTGGCGGAATGGTTGGGGTCCCCCTAGTCATTTCCTGGTGACCTGCAAAGGTTCAGCTAAATTACAAGGTAAGGAGCCAAATCTGAAAATTGAACTCCAGCCTGGAAAACAAATGGGTATAAAAAAGGGCTGAGAAATGAAATATATCTGAGCCTCACGCTACCTCCTACTTCCCTTGTGTTGTCTATGAGTTAATGGAGGCATAGATTGTAAGCACATAGATTGTAAGCACATAATCGATTTGAGGCACTTGAAGTCAATCCCCACCTCATACAGCTATAGGAATAATTGGGTGTCACTGCCTCTGACTGACAATTTTACAACAAACCACCTTCAAGTCTAATGGGGGTTAAACAAGTTCTGCATTAGCTGACACTGAGAGCAATTTAATTGTCTGCATACCTATGCAATAAATTGGTGATAATCTAAAAGGTGATCTGAACTGTGTAAATATTATCACTTAACTACAAATAACCATACCACTAAATTAAATTTTTCACACAGTTCAACTTTAAAAATAAATAAATCCTACCTATAAATCACTACTTCTACAGCCTTAACTGTAAGACGCAGTTACTGTTTTTAATTGGCTTTGACCTGATTGAATTGACCCTGTTAAATTTTTAACTATGCAATTAAAACTATCCCCTAGCCTGTTTCCCCATTCAGTGTAATTGCATTCTGACTGTTAATTATCTGGAACTCATAGACTGACTGCATGTTAGCTGTAACTGTGTCCTGTTTCCCCCTAATGTCTTCCTTTTATTACAGCTCCATTATATAGAATCCTTAGTATTACAGTACAGCCACGGCCAGGACTGATTTCACTTGACGTTGTGGCATTTTTAGTCATCCAGCTATTCAATGAAATGATGCTGCTGGTTAGAAAGAACCTAGATGATTGGTCAGAGGCTGAGATAAAAGTGTATACATTCTCGTTCGTACAATTAATCATATACATCAGATGAAAATGAGAAAAATCCTACAGACATACTATAAGATCTTTTGGAAAGCCTATGACCGATTGCATATTGATGCCTGTGGGTTTAGAATGGGGTGCAAAAGTTCCTGTAGGTGTAATGGCCAGATGTCCCACTACTTTTGTCCATACAGTAAATTGTAAGTCGCTGGTACCTTGGCTCAGTGGGTTGCAAATGCCTTCAGCTTTGTCGATTGAATTTCTGACCTGGCTTTGTGTATGTTTACATCTTCCCTGGATCTCGTTCACGCGAGTTTCTTTTTCTGACAAAATGTGGTTAGGAGAACTGCCGTTTTTAAATTGCATGTGGTGAATGTGTGCACTGTGGTGGATTAGCATACTTTCCGGGGCATTCCGCTGCCATGCGCCCTCTGTTTCTTGCGACCGGCTCGCCTGTCCTGGATGAGGGGTTGTGCATTTGATAAGGATGAATGGAATTGTAAGGAAAGGAAATCACCCAACTGCCATTCCTTCATGGAGAGCGCTAGATTTTTATGCCCCCGTCAGCATCAAGCATTCAACTATAGCATACTCTGGTACTTTGTCCAATCACTCTACTGTTTTAAAATATTGTCATTCATTATGAAATCCAGGTGAAAACCTATAGCTGGTTCGTTATCTGTTCAGTGGCGGCACCTGGTGGCCGAATCATGGTAGGTTTAAAAAAACACTTCACAGAAAGCCAGAATCTCAAAACTATTTAGTGCAAAGTTAGATTTTTAATCAAAAAGCACAAGTTAAACAAATTGAAAGAGACTAGACAGAAAGAGTCCTTGGAAGATGGAACCTTAAAGCCAAAACCAGCTAATGTGACCAGTATATTGTTTTTTCGGTACATGAGACAATAGCAAAAAAAAAAAAATGTCCTAGATATTTTCAAGTTTTTCACAACAAACTTTTACGTACTATCACAAGTGTACTCTCCCACTAACTTCATAATTACCTCCCACTGCAGTTAATCAGTATATTCACTTTTACAACCAGTCATGTCAGCTTTAAAATCTACTTAAAGAAAAACACAAATTAATTTTCCATTATCTCAGCATGTTTCAGATTTTGATGCCGAACACAGAATACCAAGCGGACAAATGACCAATTAATGTTTCCAGTAACTGTGGCTATAAACACTTGCACTTACTGAACTGTGCAACACTTTCGGTGAAAGAGAAATCAAGAACATCAACCGTCGTTATATTTTTTATTAAGTTGTAACCAGGTGAAATGAGTTCAACAAAGAAATTGGTTTCATAGGATTTTTGAAGCTGAGGTTCTGATTTTCCAGATTTTTTGGTAAGTATAATTTTTATTATACCTTAAGAATAACAAATGAATAACCCAAAAGAATTTATTCACTAACGAAATCCTTTAATGAAAACCAAACTGTGCTGTTTTTATACGTCTATGGTCACCAATATTTTTTGTCCTAAGAATGCTGTGATTAAAATTCATTAAACATGTCGTACAACCACAGTTCTCTATGTGGTGTAACACATTTTCTTAGTTAACTGTAAGATTTGTCTGTTAGTATATATATTAGAGAAAAGTGCATTGAACTTCAAAGTCATTTGACTGATTCTGCTTGAAGTAGCCAAAACAGATAATTCATGTTACTTTCATAAAGACTAACAATTATGCCACACACCGCAAATATGTAGGACCTATTTTTTGTATCGTGCTATAAATCACTAAGCTGTTTTACTTAGGAGTGTGGATAAGAAATCCGATCCAAGCACCTGCATGCAACCTTAAAGATCACTGTCTCCGTACAGCGCAGTGGAGAAGGAGGAGAAGTCCAGGGCCCCTTGTACTGCCCCCGGACCGCGGAAGGGGGGCATCCTCATGATGCAGTACTCTGCCTGGTCTGGGGGCAGCTCCCTCCTCAGCTCCTCTTCCAGGATGTATGGCTGTGGACACAAGAGAGTCTTACATAAGTCTTTGGTAACCATCCATCCATCCATCTATCCATCCATCCAATCTTCCAACTACTTATCCAGCATAAGGGTAAGGTCCTGGCACTTCTTGTAGGCAGTACAGGGCTCAAGCCGGTGGAAAACAATTAAAAAGATGCATTGCAGGTCTATTGCAGGGCACACAAACTCACATTTTTAAACTGGATTCAGGAATTTTTCATACTTGACTAATTTATTTGAAACATGTTCTACAGATAGTATCTCTTGTACTAAGTTAATAGCATTGCCACTCTTTTATACCATTACTGCAACATAATCTACAAAAAGTAAAGGAGCAAATGTACTTTAAGGCTACTTTCACACTGCCGTGCTGATGTGACTCAAATTAGATTTTTTGCCTTAATGTGACACAGATCTGATCTTCTTAGGGCTGTGTGGACATTCACATTGACCTCTTGCTCAAAATCCTAAAAGCATGTAGGAGGTGGGGTGATTACCAAGTAGCGGGATATAGATCATAGCTCTGTTTGGTAGTCACCCCTTTAGCCTCTGCTGCCCCCTAGTGGAGTGGAGTGTAGCCCACCTTATCACTTGCCAGGATCCTGAATGAGGCAATGACCTGCTCTGCTGTATCCGTCTCAGCAGTCTCTCTGGTCATGAAGTCAATGAAGGACTGGAAAGACACCACCCCGATGGCATTGGGGTCCACCATCGTCATGGTGCGGGCAAATTCCACCTCACCCTGCATTCAGCATACCATAGATGGAACAGGCTCAGTGTTAAGACAATCAAATTGTGTTCTTCTACATGACTGCCCATGAAAATAGTTATAGGAAACAAAAAATCTGCTAGAATGAAGTCATATTACATACACTTGGAAAAGATGTGAGAAAAATATGATGTGGCCAAGGAGAGGGGGGTCACCTTCCCTAGCACATAACATCTTGAAGCATTAAGGGCTGATTTAGTTCGTTACCTACGTCTCACAAGCTGCATACACTGATATATTTAGGGGTTGTATCTTTTCTATAAAGAAAGCCATTTGCCCTAAGAAAACATCCATCCCCTCTAAGTTGTCATTCATCCTACTTGAATTCATACATTTACTTTCTACCGGTATAACTGAATATTCCAAGCCCTAATGGCCGCTCACCATGCAATCCAAGTTTCCTTTATATTGTAAATCCTTGTTTTCTGTCATAGCCTTTTCAAGACGTTACGAATGTGTGCATTGGTACACCAGTGTGCCTACCAAGTCATAGCCCATGGAAATCAAGCATGCTCTGAAGTCATCTGTTTCCATCGCTCCTTTCTTCCTCTGTGGGATTGGCAGGCCATTGGAGAGAAATGGAATCCGGAAGAGAGGTTTCAGGAAGATCGAGAGCAGGATTTTAAGGATGTCAAAGGAGAATAGTATGCCAAGGTTAGAGGAAGAAGTATTCCACAGCTATGTTTACATGAATGTTGATGTAAATAGAAATTGTGGAATTTTGGTTTTAAATACACCGGCAAGTTTGTATTAACATTAAGAGTGACACACATACTGTTGATATCATCATTAATTAAACAAGAAGACATTCTGAAACAAGAGGGCTAAACGGACTGGTAAGCGATAGTTGAGCAGCAGTGGTACTCTACCCTGTCAAAGTGGTTAAAGGACGAGCGGAACTCATTCATCTGCTTCTGGCTGATGCCCTTGGCGTCCCGGGTCAGAATCTGAGTCTCGACTTCGTTGATCACCCGGGCAACAGTGGTAAGCAGAAGCTCCCAGCCAACACGGATGTGCTGTCACCCATACAGGGAAATTATGCAAATGAAGCTGCAAGCTTTGAACCTGTTTAGCTTTCAAAATCTATAACAATACTGTAGAGCAGTTCCATATTTTAGGGCTAAAATATATGCAGTACATAAAAGATGAAAGTATAACATTTTTAAAAATTATTTGAAAACATTATTTACAGTTTTATGATCAATTAATGATCTGAACAGATGTGATTAATCTCGCTTTCAGAGTATCCTTGTGTTTTAAGAAATGTATAATAGGTCTATGCAGCACCTCCATAGTGTAGTTGGTGTGCTTGTTATCAAAGATAAGTGATTCTTGTATGAGCTGGTGGTCGCCTTCCAGATGGTCGATATTGTGTTTATAGTTGACAATGACGTCTTCATACTGCTTCAGCTGAATCATCTGATCCTCAAGGGTCCCGTTCAACGAAACAGAACAATGTCCAATTTCCTGCCAAAGGAATCAAGCAATTTCTACTCACATTCACCATCAGTAGCGAAATCTGTGTCCCAGTACAATGTTTTAAATTTCATCCTCGTCAAGCTTAAATAGAATTTAAAGAGAGACAGTTATGACTCTGATTTAACATGGATTCTAGGTAGTTTTTAATTAAAGGAAACCGATGGCCAATCTCAGACCTCCATTCTTGTCTGTATCCAGGGCCCGATGAGGTTGGCCTGGGAGGCAAACTGGCGTCTGAGGCGTTCATTTGAGTGCTGGCGACTTAGTTCCTCTTGGAGGGAACTGTCTCGCTGGGGGACCAACTGCTTAACCTGCTCACATTAACACACACACACAGGGTGGGTTACACAGTCATGGAGTTGTGACCTACATCCTGGTAGTTAGACTGCCAAAATTGGCTGCTGTAGCCCTAAGAAAAGTATCTTTAATATTATATAGTATCTTTAATATTATGTAAATATTAATGGGCAAACTCTAAAATTTTCATCATGTGTGTTAAATAAACAAACTCTCATTAATGAACAAATAATGTATTACTAGATTTTGCTCAATAAATTTAAAAATGACATCCTAAAGCACTGAAGGTTCTTGGAATTGCAAGAATTCCCGATGCTACCTTGTCCCACTTGGCATGGATCTCCTCCGGGCTGATGGTGCTATAAGGGTTGGTCAGGCTGCCTCTGAGGCCATAGCTCTGGATAATCTTCTGCACCTCGTTGTGGATCCCAAGGATGGCCTGCCTCTCGCTGTCCGCCATTGGCAGGGTGGTCTTGAACTGCTCATGAGCCGAAATCAGATTCTAGGGCAAGAAAAATTAATCATGATATAAGACCAGTAATATTTGGATTAAATACAAGAAAATCTGCAATCTTGTACACAGCCATACAACCACAATTCCATGTCAGTGGGCTATAGAGAACTAATAAGTTTAAGCTCTGCCTTGACCACTGAGCAAATACATAATGTTGTCAGTTCTAAACTCATTAATGCTGAGCGTACCTGAACCTCCTCAATGCTGTGCACAATGAACATGTCCTGTAGATCCTCCATCGCACTCTCCATCCAGTTGTTGAACAGTGCTGACCTCTTAGCGTATTCCAGGAAAAGCTGATCAATAGTTTCCAGCAGTTTCTCAGTCCTCTGGAATCCAAAATAGCCCAAGAAATTTTGCTCAGTCATATCAGACTTATTAATATGACCAAAGAAGAAGAATGTAAACAACTCTCAAAATCCACACTACAGCTACTAAATTATACACATTGTTATACACATTGTTGGTAATTCAACAGCCATACTTGTTCTGGAAAGATAACAGAGATGTCAGTGTCACAATCAGTCGGGGAATCAGGATACAGGAGACCGAAATCCAAAAGAAAGGGGTTTATTTGGGAAAGCAAGCAGACAAGGGAGCACATGGTCGACAACGTCAATGACAGACCTGGGAAAACAGACTTGAACACGGACTAAATACAGGACATGACATCAGAACAAATGCAAGACAGTTGGTACGATGGGAATTCACACGCGGGTAACAAGGTTGGTGTGGCAGACACGAGGACTGGACGCGCAGGACATGATAGCCAGACCATTTTTCTCATCAAGAGTTAACTAGTAACACTGAGATTAAGCTAGTGCCTGATTCATTTTCCCACTTTTCTGTATAATATATGAAAATTGTTGATACATATGGATAAAAAAAACAAACTAATATTTGTTTATTTGGCAGCAGTGTGATTGCCATCCTGTGATCAATGTCAGCACACCTGTTTCTTTTTAAAGACAATACATATCTCCTGGAGTTACAAACTCAATAGCCCCATACAGGCCAGAAGATTCTAGAATCCTTGCCTGGTGATGCACCGCCCACATTTCCAGTTGACTGGAAAATCCATTTCAACCCCTCCCTTACCTCGAGTGCCTCCCGGCGTTTCTGGGTCAGGGTCCCCAGCTGATCCCACAGATCACAGATCTTCTGGCATCTCTCATTCACTGCAGCTACAGCGTGGTAGTCCAGCTCACTGAGAAAAGCAGACGTTACAGATACATACACCGCTGATTCTAAGTTTACTCCTTCATAGTCCATTAATATTTAACTTCAAATTGCATCCATGGTGATATTTAGCACTAAATATTTTATTTTAGAGCTCTTCAATATAACAAAAAGTACCAAACATGTCATACAAAAATTCATATACAGCTCATTATTTGGGAATAAAGTTATAGCTATATTTTATAATATTAGTGCTATCATTACTACCATTCCATATACTGACAAAGGATGCTCTGTCTGCGGGTTCTTTGTCAGAGTTCTGATCATTTGACATCTTAATGGTAGTGATAGCAAAAAATGCTTAAAATCTGGCTAACATTTGGTTATTAGTACTTCAAGTACTAACAAAAAATAAAGGACCATCCTTTCTCATTAAGAAATATGCATTTTCACAGCTAAGATAAGGAGATATATATCCGAAAGAGAGGGGAAGAGGCCAGAAATGATTTTAAAATGTACATTCTTTAAAGAATTTGCTGGAGGATAACTTGCTACTGTGAGGCTAGTGCACAGAGCCAACTCTGCCAGATAAATTACTGACTCCAAAATTAATTTTGGAAACAATGTGCTTAATACAAAAAAACCCATGGATAAATTATGGCTTTTAAGCATTTTAAGCAAAAAGCTGTAAATATGGACTGGGGGAGGAAGAGTCTATTGGCCGTAACTGGTCCCTCTCAAGACAGATGCTTCCACAAATAGAGATCTGACTAGACAGGCAGGAACTCAATCCAAATAACCAGGTTTGCCTTTAGGTGAACCCATCTTCCCTCACTTATCTATAGTCTGACTTTAGGACAGATAATTACTGACTGCATACAGACTGAAAGGGTCATGCAGGAACGGCTTCACATTCTTCGAGAGTTTAAACACCCGGACTGGGAACTGTTTTTTTACTCATACCAAAACATACTGCCTAAGGTAAAATAATCATAATCTTTCATAACTGCAATCCTGCAGATCATTCAAAGACGATGGATTCATAGATCAAAATATTACAAACTTTTCAGAAACTTCTGCAAAGGAAGGTCTTCTCTTGTGGTGTCAGAGAAAAACTGCCCCCTACAGGAATGTCA
>JAODUD010000062.1:9961543-9977138 GCA_026784285.1 Stomatorhinus walkeri | reverse complement strand
TGACATTCCTGTAGGGGGCAGTTTTTCTCTGACACCACAAGAGAAGACCTTCCTTTGCAGAAGTTTCTGAAAAGTTTATAATATTTTGATCTATGAATCCATCGTCTTTGAATGATCTGCAGGATTGCAGTGCTCACTGAACCTCTGTGTCACCCAGACATTATAACTGTACAACAGAACCTTGGAACTCAAACGCCTCTTAAGTCATCCAAATCGGACATCGAACAGGTCGGTCAAACTTTTCTTCAACTTGTACCTCAACCGAAATCTTGGAACTCGACCATTCCTGCTAAAATTTGTGTGGGTCCAGACGGGTTCAACTCTACCAACTCGGACCTCGAATGGGGTGGTCGAGAAAGATTATAACTGAAACTTGACTGAAAACTCGATACAAAACAAAACACTTGCTAAAACTTATACAGATCGAGATGCATCTCTGATAGGTTGAAACAAAGGCAGACTGACCTACTGGGATGTTGATGCCTATGAATCGCGCTCAGTCTTGCGGTTCCTCTCAACCAATTTTGACAGGTGAAAGCAGTGTTTCTGTGTTCATGGTGAAAATTTTATGCTTTATCTACAGTACATTTAGTGATACAGTAATCATGGCCCCCATGAAAGTGAGCAGTGATAGCAGCAAACCAAAGAAGAAGATAAAGAAGAAGATAGTTACTCACACTCCAGAACCTAAAAAGGAAATTATAGCCAGACTTAAATGTGCTGCACGTGTGTCTGCTCTCAGTGTGAGATTGTCATTTATTTCAAGTTTATCACTTCTGTATGTCTGCTTTTTCATGTGCGCATTTACTTTATATTGATTGTTAATAATTTGTATCATTAGGTAGGTAGGTAGATAAGTTTAAATAGGCAATCATTGTGGTCTTGAACGGATTAAATTCAGTTGCATTATTTCTTATGGGGAAATTCAATTTGGAACTCGACCAAATCGCAACTCGACCTTCTTGAACATTCATGTTCCAAGGTACCACTGTATTTGCAAATTAAATGGCCTATTCAATTCCATTCACATGACAATAGACAAATGCAGAACTTTAAACTCATACTACTGTTATGGATTGTCAGATATAGTCATTTCTATTTAATCAACTGAAACCAGAAACAAAAGTGTTTTACACTATATTCAACATAGAGCTGTTTGGAGAAATGTTGACCTGATAATACTTATTTGTTCCTCTTGAAAATATTTTATTATCATGGGAAAAGTTAATGGCAGCAGAGTGAAAAAATAAATACTTTGTACTTAAGTACAGCAACTTAAAAGCAGCTAGTAAAAAAATATTATCTAGTAAAAAAAAATGTCCAATAAAATATATACCAAAATATCCAATATAGACCTAATATCCCTCTTACCTTCAACTGAAATGTCGTGAATAGCAAAGCGAAGGATGATGGTCCAAATCATGCCTAGAGTCATCTTGATATTACCATCCACAATTTCTGAAAAATAAATTGTGAAGAATCAATATTCTACTATTGTGCTATGCTGTGTCTCCATGTTTGTATTGTATTTGGTAGTTTTGTATTTGGAAAATATGATTTTAATCTATTTTGTAAATCAATGATATTTGAGGATTTAAATTTAACCCATTTGGTAAAAAAAAAATAATTTTGATAGATTTAGATATTTGTTAGTCCATTTATTGTCTCTAGGACTCAGTTTGTAATAGTGCAATAGTGTTAATAGCAAAAATTCTACCTTCAGCTCCAATGGACACAAGTTTGACCCCTTTGCTAGTAATAAAATCCAGTGCTTTATTGACATTAGCTATTTTGTGAAAACGCATCTTTCCTCTGTCTGGTTTTGGTAGCCTTTCACCTGTAATAGAAATCAAATGGAAGGGTTGTAGTTATTAAAATTATACCGAGTAAAATCTCTCTAGACATACTTGTAATGTCTTTGTTATCATTCTTCATATTATTTGGTCATTCTTTATTGACCAAATAAAAAAACATGCTGGTATTAATGTAATTATGGGATGTTGACAATGGATTGAGGTGAGAGAATGCTAGTGAGCTGAAAAGACAATAAAAGATCTGTAAGGCATTAAGACTAAGCTATATTTTCTCTTTAAAAGGGGGTGGAATCCTAAATGATGGGGTACGGTGGTTCTAAGCATCTCAACCAGTAAAGGAATTTGCTGGATTCTGCAAGGTCGTCTGTGGTCTATGGAATATGCCATTGCGTCAACAGCAGTTCATAATTAGCAGGGATCTGTTTGGAGTGACAACAGAGTGCAAAAGCAGGCAATGGTATCTACTGTGATTGTTTTATCAGTACCCCAGAGTCATGTGGCAAGAAGCATGCCAACTGGGTGTACATTTCTACAATGTGTTCGGCATAGTGCCATTTACACTATGTACTATGGTAGGATATGTTAAGGTTGTACTTTCATTTAAGCAAAAATGGCAATTCTTATAAATAAATGAGGTAGACAAGAAATTCAACGCTCCCAGTGCGATTGGTAAAATCTTTAAGCAGCTGTCTTAATGCTTCTATTGTGGGGATATTTTTATCTGCTACTTTAATTGGTTGCTTATCTGTTAGTATTCCAGTTAAGTACAGAACCTGAAATAACTTCCAAAAGAAGCATGAGTTTGAGGCCATTCCGGAAGTCTTCTTCAATGTTCTCGATTTGCGTTCCTGCTTTCCTCAGATGCGAGTTGCACCACGCTGTAAAAGTCTGTGGCAGAAAAGAAAATGCATCCGACGGCACTTTTTTAACATTTTAATATGACGTGAACCCCCACAATGTAACTAAAAACAACATTTTTGAGATTGTGGGTCCCCACAAAGATCTGTGAGATGCAGATATGCAGTCAATGAATTAAAAATCCCAAAAGTCTCTTATGTTTGGTTACTCATGGTTAAGGTTAGGGCTAGATAGGGATTAAGCTCGTCATGTTGGGATTAGAGTTTTCCCCATATAAATGAATGGAGAGTCCCCACAAAGATATAATTATAAACTATAAACCTGAGTGTTTGTGTACATTTGTGTGGTAATCTGTAGGAAACTTTTCTACAGTTGCAATAATTTGGACAAACATATTAAGTATGCATATTATATACACATGCATGTTGTATAATGTACATGTTTTCAGCAATTGAGAAAATTATGATTTAAAGTAATTTATTTTTCATTATTCATTCTTGGGGATTCAATACAAAAATAATACAGTATTTCACATTATATTTCATGAGACTTTTACTACTACTACTACTACTATTACTACTATTATTATTCTTATTATTGTTATTATTATTATTAATAATAATAATAATAATAACAATAATAATAATGAATCCTTTATTTCAGAATGCTATGACTGTTACACACTTCACAATACCCTTATTCAGCGACTAAGGGATAAATTACAATGAAAGCATCCTTATCTTGTTGCTAAGAAAGGAAAACAAGTGAGCTGTCTATTCTTAGCTGAGTGACATCTTCATTCCCATTGTCATTATCCCCCATGGATTTCTTAAATGCAGATATGGAATTCTCACTTAAGCCACAATGGAATGCCTTTCATTTAACAGATGGATAAGGTTGTATCAAAGTTATGCACATATGGTTTTAAGATTTAAGTATTATCTCATACATATAAATTGACATGACAGTGTAAAAATGTAGGTGACCACTGTTTTGTTATTGCCATTCTTGTTGGTTATCATTTGTTTTGTTTCGGTCGATCACTGTCAGTATTGCGTAGTAAGGTTTGCTTTTCGTGCATGAACAGTTATTTGCGAATCGTGTTATAAGACGTCAACATCCTATACAAGTAGACATCACAGTATAGGCTATTTGTTGCTATAAACAAAGAATTTCTAAAAAATGACATTGGATTTACCCATTATAATGCCCTTGTCCGTAGTTAAAATTAGAAATTGCGTCCATTCTAATCCGAGGGGCGTCATCAAGTGTTAGAAATATCTGTTAACACCTCGCATACCACGCGTACCAGAGCCAATGGCTGAGCTATTGTTAGCGATACCCACCGCATCACTGCGCCGTCGGTTCACAAACTTGATTTTTTTTCACGTATTAACAAATGCAAGACAGCTCTAATGTACATAACTGCAAGATTGCTATATTACGACCGCGACCCTGAGCTGGATAATGATATTTAATTACACTAATAAGGTTATTATTATTATTATTGTTGTTATTATTACTATTATTGATAATTAAATAATAATCATCATCATAATAGCAGTCGAGCACAGGTTGAAAGAAAACTTCAATCTTCTATATATAATGATATTACAGATGTCCATCTGTCCAGTACAAATTCATTCTATTATTTACAGGCGTCCGTAATTGAAATGTTTTCGGTGCCTTAGATAACTTATGTGCCACTAACCTTTCTCTGCTGTTTCTCCCAAGCTGGGTCCAACAGGAGGTCCCTGTCCCACTCTTCCTCTTGCATCATGTATTCATCCTGCTCGTATCCGTTGCTGTATTCTATTGTTATCTGGTTCATTCTGTGCAGTTCTCTCTAAAAGAATGATTCAAAAACTTTCCGTTGTGCCGGTTATTTAATTACCTTAAGTAGGTTTTAACCTGAGCTCCCTTAGACACCAGCTTAGTTTTCACCAGCGCTACTTTCTCATTGACCGGAATGAACGTGCAGTCGCCCGCAAAATCAATTCATAGCCAAATGTCACGTGACGCCCGCTCCGCCGAGGGACAGCATTAAACAGTCTAGGAATCGTAATTCGTACTTATAATAAGAATTAGTACAATTTGATATTTTATATAGTATCATTTTGCTGTCCAATCAATTTGCGTAAGTGAGTCATTTTTTTCAAGTGGCTAATCAGCGATTAACTTAACTTAAAAGTTTCCTTGAATTTTGTCCAGCTTTGAAAATGACGTTGGCCCCCTTTTGGAATATTACTATTAATTAAAATCACTACACTGTATTAATCTATCTATTTTTAAAACAACTGGACTTCTCTGTAACGGTCAAAAAGTATAGGTAACGGCTATTCCATTTATATAACTTGATTTGCGCGTATGTATGCATTTTCACACTTAGTCTAATGATTAAAGAATTATTAATTCCAGCTGCGAATGAAACCTGTGATTTTACATAAGCTACAATGTTTAATATGCTTGTATTATATCTGGTTAACTCTCCTCACCGCCATTCCACCCCTACAACTGGCAGAGTGAAAGGAGACGCCATCTCCTACAGTAGGTAAATGGCGTTTTAAGTGTTTCACCTGGTGCGCTAACAGAACATATTAAGCAGGGATCTAACCCTTTGTTTTGTTTAGTTGAGTTACAGGTGTTTAGCCGAGGTTCAGTATATCGACGGTATTGTAAAGATATTTTTCTGCCCATTGAAGACTAGATAAGCGGTTCGATGTTACCCTATAGACAGGCTATTTTTAAATTAGGGCGTGTGCCCACCAGATTTTCCAGGCGATGGGTGCCCCTACTCCTTATTAGGCCGTTCATACACTACTCCCTATATACAAGAAATACACCATACCTTTTTTTTTTGGGGGGGGTGATTATTTTTCTCAATAGTTCAAATGAAAGTTTAGTCATTACAGACCTGGACTACAGACACGTATTACACACCAATGTGAAACATCAAGTGAAAAAGAAATTACTCATTTGTTTTAAGTATTATGTTAGACCTTAAAAGCAACACATCACGAGCACATGTTATTTATTTTATAGAAAACACTCATTTAACATGTCCAGTGATGTGCAAACAAATTAAATGACAGAATCTCACAATATATAAATAGAATCTTTCTCCCACAGAGATCCCAGGAAATTGCAGATAATGAAGAGCCCCAAAATCAGTATGGGTATATGAAATGGATAGTGTGTTTCAGATAATCTTTTGATAACCTTTCATGACTTTTTACTAAGAAGTAACAATACTGGATTTGTGGGTAACTAAAGTAGCGAAACACAATGAAAAATCCTTTTGGAGTTATTGCTAAAAAAATGCAGAAATATGCAGGTTATTGCAACATAGTCAGTTGAATGGACCAGTAAAGAAACACTTTCTGAAAGAACTGTTTTAATGTCTTTGACAGACTACTTGGGGGCGATAAGTTGCTCAGTGGGCTAAGCCTCTTGTCTGTTGGAGCCCAACGTTGGCAGAATCACCACATTTGTGGGTCCCTAATCAAAGCCAGTACCCCCCCAGCTCCCTGGGCACCACCAGGCTGCCCCCCTTGCTGTGACCCCCAAGCTTGCTCTCACCGGTATGGAGAACGAGATGGGGCAACAACAAAAAAAGAGAGCGTTTCTGCATGGGGATTAAAGGTATTGCTATTCTAATCAATCTCTGAAATTCAAAATGTGCGAACAAGCATGCTATTATATAATTTGCAGTGTTATTCCCTGGGAGAACATTGCATCATGAGTCCTAAAAACTATATGCCCTCAAAAGTAGGGCCATCTGTGGGAGAGGTGCATAGGAAGACTGGAAAACGATGGCAGGATTTGGGCCTTATGCAAGTGGAAGTGATCGTCTCTCCTCCAGGTCGTGCTGCATCACTGGGAACATAATTAGGCTCAATACACACCGCCGTATGTAGTCTTTTGGGCAGCTGGTAAAAATCAGTGTAGACAAACACAACCCCAAATGCAAAGAGGCTGCCAAGGCAGAATCCACATTTATAAAGTTCTTAGCAGCAAAAGAGGAGTGGACAGGACAGGCTAAAGACCAAAGGGCTGATTCTGCGGGGAGGGAATTTGGGAAGGCAGCTTCACATCCTGAAAAAAGGAGCTAGTGTCCTGGGGACTGTGAGGAAGGGGTGGGAATCGCCTCGGGAATCGTTTATCATTCCGCTTCACTTAGGCCACATGGTCGTCTGAACTCCTGGCCGCGCTCATGAATCCATTTATTGGATACTAGAAAAGAGATGTCAGAAATCAGTAGGCGTGTACAATGTAAAACATACACATTTATATACAATTATATATAATAGCATACCGTTTAATGTATGCAAACAGGATGATAATACTCTAGCATGGTTTGTATTTAGACAAGTGTACAAACTCACCCCACTTGTTGCCCACTAGCACAGGACAGGCTGCATGTCGCGTGCTGTAGTCTCCTTCCCCACTGGCAAACAGATTATACCAGAATACTGCGGTACCCTGTAACATGCAAAATGGCTGCTCATCAATGTTTTTTTTTATTAAACAGCATCAGCTTTTATTATTTTTTTAAACTAGCTTTTTATTTTTATTAGTACTGAGTAATGCAGTTGGGGGGTCTCCCCTTATTTATGACACATGAGTTTACCTTCTTTGGCCACACTGCAGCCCCCACATCGGGGAAGACCGTGGCACCTCCAGCCGATACATCGCTCATCTATATAGAGAGAGGGGAGGGGCAAAGACCTATGATGTCACGATCAGTGAGATCACACCTTACATGAAAGTGGGAATCTCGAAAATGGAAGAGGACGGTCTGGGATGGAGGCTGTGGATGGATGGAGGTGAGTGATGTGTTACTCGAGGGGTTCGGGGCAGCACTTGCATAAAAAAGCCAGGTAGCAATGCGATTCCCAGTGCCCAGCTCCTTAAAGGCGTCTGGCTCATCCTTCTATGGAAACAAGCAGAAAATAGTCAACCACCTTTGTTCTGGATCATAAAAACACATGACCTGACCTGACACAGAAATACAAAACGTACTGTAATGAGTTAGAATTTTTAGAAAATATAACTATTTAGTTCCTTCACTTACCCGACCAAAATCAAAGTGTGGTTCATATTGCCCTCCAACACCATAATTTGCAACCTGAAGAGACGAAAGCAGATTTTCAGCTTTCTTATAACTTTATATTTTTTCTACACTGTTCCACAATTATTTTTATATATAATTTCCGGTCTGTACATTTCAACACCCCGCAACTTTTTTGCTGCCTCCGTCATTATTTGAGCTACTTAGTGGAGCCACATGGGAGACATTGTAACTCCCCGGCCGTGAACCTCACCTGCAGTTCCTCTGCAGTTTCCACATCAAGGCCTGTGACGGACTCAATTCGCTGGTTAATCTTTGCGATGACTGGGTCCTCGTAGCCAGTCAGCCAGGCACTGGGATAGGAGGGGAGCAGGTAATGGGGTTAGGGCATCATCAGGGGAGTTCTGGCACTATCACTCAGCAGAGGCAGTATGTACAAATACCATAATGTTTAAGGCTAAACATAGAAGCTAAACTGTCATTTGTGCAGTTGTATCTTCTACTCTTTTGTTACAAAGACTCAACGTTTGTTTAAACTGTTTAAATGCGACACATTTGTGAAGGTATCACACAAAAATACTATAAAATTTGCTGACAGAATGCGACAACAGCAAAGACACAAACCACATGCTAATGGCTTATACAGAGTAACATGAGAGTAGCATGCGTCAGGAGAAGGGATAAGTATGTAAAGAAAGTAATGGCCAGACAGAATCTCCATTAAGGAGGGTATTATGGATGTTTTAACTTCAAAGAATAAGTCTCCCTAGAAAGTAAATAATAAAAAAATGTCTTGCAGTGTTGAATGATGTGTGAATGTGCACTTTAAAGGCTTGGGTTGGTTCCCTGCCCTGCGCCCATAGTTTCATTTTCTTTAACAAGTCTTCACAGGCTCTCAAAACTATTGTATAATGCAAAACCATATACAGTGACGGGGTGCCTAAATTAAACTGATCGACTAATATTTATTATTTTAATAACAATTCCTTTTTGTAAATATCTAAATATGGATCTATTTACAAGGCCCCTTGAAGGTATCCCTTCATTAAATCTTGACCCCCGTATGTGTGTATGTATATATATATATATGTGTGTGTGTGTGTGTGTGTGTATATATATATATATATATATATATGTATGTGTGTGTGTGTGTGTGTGTGTGTGTGTGTATATATGTTATTTCTTAAAAACACGTTAGATGACCATTGTCTCCTAAGTATTTGAAAACTCACACTATGAATGCAAACACTTTTGGGGTCTACGAAACACAATCACCTGTATAAAGCTAGTCATGTATGCAACCTCCACAAACATCTTCATATAAACCAAACTTTAACCAAAAATCCACACCCAGAAATGCAGACTGCAGGACGGTTTCAGTAATGACCTGCTTGAATAAAGCCACAGCAAATTCCGTGGTTGGGTGTGTTAAAACATAGTCTTATTTTAAAACTCCCACACATAAAACTAAACTATATACTATATACTAACTGAAATAAAATATTGCCATAGCAACTATATTAAAAATACATAGTTTAATTGGAAAACCAGTACTTTTTCTCCTTAAACCAAACCTTTTTTCAAAGTTAGTTTATAAGATACTGTATTGTAATTTAATTGCATTTTTGTATCTGTTATTCATAATATGCAGCAATAAATCTGAAATATACTGAATTATATTAAATCCTAAAAGGTTCATATTTTGAGTTGATCTCAAATTCTCAAATCGTATTATTTATTTTTAAGTTAATATTGCCACAAGAGGGCACTTAATGCCAATCTTTAGTCTGCAGAGAGAACAAAAGACAACTACCCAGAAAAGGGAGATATGGAGATGTATGAAGCTATGGTGAAATTGCACAAGTGACCATGGCTTACTTTCATTGGACATGCAATAAGAAGACTACATTTTTGACACTTTTGACAGTGTGAGTCGCAGTTTGTTCAGTCTGTCCGCATGCCTAAAAAGTAGTACATCTTAGCAAATTAATTATTACACCTAGAAGAACAGAGAGGGATGAAAACTCCGGCTTCACTACAATGATGATGAACTAAGTGATGCTTGTTGATCCATTTGCTGTATTTTTTGACTCCACTAGATGGTGCTCTCTGTTCAAAAAAAGGGCTCATAGCATGCCCGGAAAGCAAACCAAGACTTCCATTTGGTGGGGTCAAAAAATACAGCATATGGTTCATGAAGCGTCATTTTGTGCATCATTGCACTTCATCAGACTGGGAAAACAGGCAAAAAAATATCTCAGCAGCCCAAAGCTCAAGGGTTTCATTAACCAATTCACTGATGAATACTGAAACTCCGTTACCATTCAGTAAGCGGATAGCCTTACAAATGCAGAAAACTATTTCATTGGATGCAGAGGCAGATTTCATCATGTATTAAGCTGCAATAATGAGCAAAGTTAATTAAGTTAATAAAATGTTGCATTCAGAAAAGCATAGGATCAGGCAGTCTGAAGGCCAGTTCAATCCGTGTTAAGTGACGGTCCAGAAGGGACAGGGGAAAGGCCAGGCAGTGAGCAAAGAAGGACAACTTTCTGGGTGCCATGACCTTTGACCCCTTACTTCTTGGAGACTCTGTACTGTGCGGTGGTGAGTTCCCCAGTTTGAGGGTCGTGCACAGTAGCACGCCTTAGCTAGTTCCCAAGGCCACACAGAAAGACAAAGGGACAGAGAAAGAGGAAGAAAGTACGTTAGAAGCTGTGGATTTGGTATTGGCTAGAGCCAAAGTGGGCGACTCCCGGACAATACCACTCTCTAAACCACAGGACCACACTCTTAACAGCAAAACAGCAAATCCCTATCCTTTTAATGTACAATCAGTCTGAAGGAAACTAAAGTGAAAAAGAGTGAATGTAAAATCATTACAGAAAGATGGGTTGACCTTCAATCATGTCATTTAAAGCAAAAACACAGCTCCTTACATGAACAAAATGTAACCATTATATTTCCTAGCCCTTATATTGAAGGTTACATTCTGTTAAGCTTCACATGAGAGCAGTCTGAGTCAGAGCCCATTTTGGTGGCCCCTTGACAGAGATGTGCTTTTGCTGAGGAGTGTGGTACAATGTGGTTTAAGACTCTGTGGGTTAGACCTCTCGGTTCCCCTATTCAGAAGGACACCAGTTCAAATCCTGCAGTCACCACTGGACCCTTGAGCAAAGCCCTTAATCCCACTTGGTCCAGGTGCCCTAAGTGTCTGCTAAGTAAATAAATGTAGTCCAAGAATTGGAAGAGGAGGCAGTGAAGAATAAAGTTCAGCAGCTAGGAGGTGGGACTCAGCTAGTGATGGGCAAAATGATACTTATGAACCATTTGATGTATTTTTTGACTCCACTAGATGGTGCTGTCTCTTCAAAAAAGGGCTCAAAGCATGCCCCAAAGCAGACCAACAGCACAATCTAGCGGGGTCAAAAAATACAGCTTCAGTTCAGTTCAAAATACAGTTCAAGAAGCTTCATTTGCCCATCACTAGGCTCAGCTACAGCCCCACCTCCATTGATCCCTCTGTTCCTGCAGGCCCTTACCTCTTGCTGATCCTGTAGTGGGCAGTCTCCAGAACACCAGTGATTGGGTTGGAGATGGTGGCCCTGCGTAGCTGTGGAGCCAACCGGCCAAGAGGAGATGGGTTACACTGTACCTACCACTCCACCTGCTGAGCTTACACTCTGCTTCATGGCCTCAGAAAGACTCCTCTTTGTTCATACCTACTGTCTCACTAGGGGCAACAAGATGCTCCCATCCATACAAACTCCGTTCACTCCTTTCCACTCCTCCAAGCTGCATGAATCTGTAAGCTATTCGACTGTACTGTCTGTCTCAAGTGAATCTTTGGAAAACAGCCATATACTTAAATGCTGAACCATTCCATGTCCACAAAGGTCCAGTTAATTATGCTGCATACTATATAGCTTGAATGTATAATTGTCTTCTTTAAATCAAACTCTTAATTGAAAAGAGAAAAGTAACCAAGTACAAGAGGCAAATATGCAGAGAAGGTACTTGTCTAAACCTCAGCCTCAAAGATGAACACATGATAGGACAAACATCTAACAGAACCTTCAAAGTTACCCTAGAAAAAATATCCTCATTGATCATCCAATAGGCTCATATTCAAGGCTCAGACACTACAGCCAAACATTGACGGTGATGCACTGATAATGACCAACAGAGGAGTTTATCTCACACCATTTGGAACATATGGAATCAAAACTCTTATTACACATGTAACATTAGTCCTATGCTGTTGCCTGTTTGCAACAGCATGAAACTCAAAGCAG
Source organism: Stomatorhinus walkeri (assembly GCA_026784285.1). NCBI lineage: Eukaryota > Metazoa > Chordata > Actinopteri > Osteoglossiformes > Mormyridae > Stomatorhinus > Stomatorhinus walkeri. The sequence continues at coordinate 9,965,100 of JAODUD010000062.1, read as the reverse complement.
CCCCTAGTCCACATAAATTCTTCTCTAAAATATTGCATCACTAGTTTCCTGACATTTGTGACCCACTCTAGCAAATTACAGACTAAGATACAGGAAACCATAATGAGAAAAATGGCCTAGCTGGTTGAAATTGACTTAACTTCTTTAATGACTTGTCTTTCAAATAGATTGGTAAATATATCCATTATGATACTTTAAAGATGCTTGACAGCAATAAAAGATTATGCAAGAATAAAGTTGAGCCTACACTCGTACACAGCTGATGGCTAGATATGACTGAGATGTCAGATTTAAAAAGAGTGGCATTGTGCCAATCAATTTAGGTAGGCCGGTGTCTACCCAATGTTTTGTAAAAACATAATGCAAGAATTAATTATTCAGTCAACCAATAATGTTCCTACATTGACTGTGAATAACAGGTTGTTAAACTTATAATGAACTTGCAGTCAGGGTAATCTGGCCAATGACTGATATCCCCCCATCAGATTGCATCTATTAATCCCCTCCCCCATCCCTCATCATTCTCCGGATAATCTGGTCAATGACGGAGATTCTGACGTCAGATCGCATCCCTTAATCCCTCCCCCATCCCTCATCATTCCCAGGGTAATCTGGTCAATGACCGAGATTCCTCGTTAGATCGCATCTCTTAATTTCCTCCTCCATCACTCATCATTCTCATATACTACAGATAACTCTACACATTCTCAATGAGATGTCACGTATTGACACACGACTCACATGTCAGTGGCAGTAAATATCGGTGTTTTTTTCTGTCGTGTGTCATTTTGAAATGGTGCCTATTCACAAATTTGGTTTGCTAGCAAGAATGGTTGAAAATGAGAGGACTGCCTACCTTGTGCAAGGACAGCAAGTTTGCCAGTAAGCTTTTGAATATACCCATGTGACTTTTGAATACACCCATTTGTTTTATATAGATGATGTCTTGCACTATGTATAAACTTATTTTGTTGACGCTGTAATCTTTAAGACATCCCATGATGTTATATATTGTTTTGAAGCTTTTTCAAAAATGTAAATAACTCATCTTTTCGAATGTCCTACTTAATCTCGGTTTTCCTGGAACAAACCTCATTTAAAATACAGGCCCTAGAAGATTCCGAGCAAGTTCCATGCTTAAATCATGTTTCTGAAAACTTATCCACGTTACCACCCACAAGCTACCTGTAATCCACTAATCAAGAGAACTCACTCTTGGCTTTGCCAGCTCCATGACCTTCTTGATTTCACTGTCAGAGATGATGTCATGGTAGCGGACGATGCGCGGGCGATCCCATTCGTCCTCCTGCTTCACTGGCCCAATCAGGTAGAGCGGGTTCCGGTTGTTGTCAAAGTAACGACAGAAGAGGCGGCTTTGCCTTCGAGGTGTCTACAGAAAGAGAAGTCCCCACAAACAGTGTAAGAAACAGTCCCTACATAACCATGCAGGCCCATCTTCTGACATATATTTCTTTTGCTTCCAACTATTGTTGGAATCGCCTCATGTACCCACAGCTACTTCCACAGTGCACTCCAATGTCACGTGCTATACCTACCCTAAGCCACTAGTTAAGTGTAATAACGGTACCTTGCTGACAGTCTATTGACTTAAAAACCACATCTGCATAATGAAAATTAATAGTGTAACCAAATGATCCATGTCAAGAAGACCCTCTGAGCTATTTCAGGACTTGGAAAGTGCTTTAAAATTGAAATGGTGGTTTACAAATCCTGTGCTACATCAAAATGTTCAGCCTAACATGGATTATCTGGTCACCCAAATGTCTGACTGATTGATGTTTTGATTGAAAAAAATATCTTATTGATGTGGTGCAAACATTGTAAGCAGACTCTGCTTGTCTGTGGGCCATAATCCTCACCAATTTGACACCCTCTCCACGACACAGCTGCTCGTATTTCTTCCTCTCTGGGAGAGGGGCTTTGGACCTGCTCTTTTTAGCCGAATCTCTCTTCTCCTGCCCATCGCTCTCCTTCTTGGCCTCTGCCTGGTTCTGTTTCTCCAGCTGGTATTCAAAGTACTTCAGGTTACTGTTAGCACGCTGGTGCTCAGGATCTGGGAGATGAAGTCATGGGAAATTGGCATCATTTGATAACCAAGCCAGAAACAAGAGTCAAGTTTGACTGCACCCACACATAAACACGAGGATTTGTTTTCATGACCTTCAGGTAAATCATACATAAATCCAGTGTGAAAGTTTAGACATAGTATGCTTCAGTGGTGCTGCTGCTCAGCTGTTGCAGACACTCACCTATTTTGAGCAGCCTCTTGGTGAGCTCAAGGGCCCTCTCCAGCTCCCCCTGCTGGTAGATGGCATAACTGAGATAATCCAGCACGGCCACTTTGTCGATAGTAGACTCCTCACCCTGGTCCAGTTGCCTGAGCGCCTGGACCATCCAAAGTTCTGTGTGATAGTAGTCCGCCTCTGAATAGGCAATTTTGCCCAGTTCAAAACAGTCTTCTACTGTCATACTGCTCTTGTGGGTCACTCCTGTAATGAAATCAGCATCAACACAAAGTAAGAAAATTACATATTCAAATATATTTGATAATTATTTAAAAGTAACAATTTGTGATCAGCAAAGATTTCACTGAAGATATCTACAAGTTACATGGATTGCTAAGTATGTATTTATTCATTAGGAAAAACTATATCGCCAACTGAGGGTAATTTCACCCAATAAATCCAAACAGACTATGTTTGAAACATGGGTCATAACTGTAGGTGCTCCATGGAAACATGGGGAGTCATACAAAAAAAGAGCTATGGATCGAGATTTGAACCCACAATCCTGGAACAATAAAGTACTGACTAGTCTATGAAATGGTCACAGTCACATGCATGGTTGCCAACTTTGGTAAGCTGACTCCAGTGCGATGTTTAATTTGAGACAAGGCTGCACACGTGTGCACATCCACTGACAGCCTGAAGCTCACCAGGCAAATTCCCTGTTGAGATGGTGTTGGTGTCCAGTTGGTAGGTGTCCTGCAGCCTTAGGAGGGCCTTGGCTGCCCCAGTCTGGTCCTCATCATTGGGGAAGTACTGACGCTGCATGGTCAGGTTGGAGATAAAACCTGGGAAGCAGAGAATGCAAAGTGTGCTATGCAATACGTTTTTATTGCATCCTTGGGACAAGAGTCAGAATAGTATTTAATGACTGACTTTACTTACAGCTTTGGTTTTGTTATGTTTTTATAGTCTGTCAAAATATGCTGTAATATCTGGTAGCACTTTACTTAAAGTTCTCATCTATAATATATTATTATATACTATTGTCAGAGGAAACCTCCAACTACCAGCAGCCTAACACTATTATATTATAGATATCTTCATAATGCATCATAATGATTGGTAAACAAATTAATAAAACATCACATCTTCAACTGACAGCCATAAGATATTATAGCGTTGACTATAATACTTCATAAACTCAAATGAAACTCTTAGCTATAATGCACTATAGATACCTTCATAATGCATTACGGGCAAAGCCACGATGCGGTGCTCCTTACGTGCCTGATCATACAGCTCCTTCAA
>JAODUD010000062.1:9938093-9956344 GCA_026784285.1 Stomatorhinus walkeri | reverse complement strand
CCCCCCCCCCCCCCCCCCCCCCCCCCCCCCCCCCCCCCCCCCCCCCCCCCCCCCCCCCCCCCCCCCCCAAACGAATAGTTATGAAATGTGAGTGGGACACGTCCCCCTCAGATTTAATTGCGGCGACGCCCATGGATATGGAGTAAAAAAAATGTGTAAAGGTGCTTTACTTATAAGCATCCATAGAGCGCATGGCGGGGGGGAGGGGTACTGCCACGTCTCCGCCCTTCCCCCCATCGCACCACGACGTGGTGAAAGCACCTTCTTAACTATTCACCAGCTTAACGCCGATTACAAACCATCACACACGAATCTGTAACTAGTAATACGAGCTGTACTAGACTGAGAAAATCGAGACGTATAATCCACGTTATAATAAATTCCCTTTACGTCCTGCAGTGAATAAAATCGCACGCGTAAACTCCACTTCAACACTGTCATCGTCATGAGCATTTTTCTTGAATCGAAATGCATTCTGTCAAGAAATACTTCATAAGAAATACTATGGTAACTTTAGAATGTTTACATACTAGCCTATATATATATTTACTAAACTAGACAAATACAAATTTAAATATTCAAAGAGTTTGCCTATGGGCAGAAAGTGTTATTGAAAACAATATCGGAAGGTATGATAGTACATAATCAGCATTACAATACACATCGGCTTTCAGTAACAATATTATATCACAACTAAATATCAAAGTGTGGCATTTGCACTGTGAGACAATGTAACTGAACTAGTAACTGTCAGTTTCATTCATTGACATGTAAACCAGAATTCAGTCTACATGCTGCCTCTGTATTCCTTAAGAGTCAACGTAACTATTAAGTATAAAAGTATCGCAGGGCACTGAGAAATCACCATGAATCACCAAAGTACTTCGCAAAAGCCACTGGACTTTTTAGGCATTGCAGGGCATCTGTGAACTAATCAGAAAAGTTTTAAAAAGTGTCCCGAGAAAATTTACAAGGGAAAAAATGGCTTACCATAAGCAAAAGGTGGTCTGATTTTAAGAAATTGCAGCAATAAAAGAGAAGTGATGGCAGCGTATCGCTTCCCACTGGATTAGTTCATATAACGTGGATCCGCTCGCGAAGTGACTTCTGCTCTTTCCTGCACTTTTTATACGTATTTCCACGTCCTTCTTGTTGCCATCTGGCGGCGGAGCCTAAAGATGCTACGTGCAGAATCTCACACACAACTTCTACTGTAATAATGGTGATGCACATATCCAACACACACTTCTCCTATGCATTTTCACTATGCATTTTCTTCATGCATTTTCTCTGTGCATTTTCTTTATGCATTCCATTGTTCGAATTCCGATAAGTCCTGCGGTTAGACTAGCTGATTAGATGTTTTATTTGTCGTATTTGGGTTGTTTGACTTTCAGTTTCTTACAATCATTTGATTAATCGTCAAATGTACTTTATTGTAAATGTTAAATGTGCTACACTATTTGCTTAGCGCATATACCTGTGGTATAGTACGCAGCCCATTAGGAATAATCGTAGCTCTCGTGTTCTGCCCTCTGCTTAGCCTACTCTATTTCCGTAGTTACAAAATATAACCCTTCGCGTTTTGTTCATGAACATTTATGAGTAAAGCTACTATGTCCTTTAAACTAGCATCAATCTAATATGAGGAACTGCACAATTACGTTGTAGTGTTTTATAAAATATATACATAACACACTTGTCATTTTCATTCTGATGCCCATTTATTGTAATTATTACATTTTTTATTTTATTTTTTTAAATCACCTTTCAGAAAGGTAGCTTTTCATGTAAACACAAGACAACCATTTGATATTATTTGCTTGCTTGGAACTAAAGTTAGCGCAGACAAGAATGTGCTTGAGGGCAAAGCAACCCTTCAAACCAGGGGTGTCAAACTGCAGTCCTGGGGGGCCGGAGCCCTGTGTAGCTTAATGCTTTCCCTGTTTCGCCACAAATGATTCAGCTCAACAGCTGTGTGGTAATTTCTACAAGAAGTTGAATCAGGTCTGTTAAATGAGGGGAAACCCAAAAATGTGCAGGGCTCCGGCCCCCCAGGACTGGAGTCTGACTCCTGTGCTTTAGAAGTATTACATGGGCGGGGGTTGCAGGGTAGGATTAGCCACCGCATGCAGCACCCCAGAACCTCGCCGGGGGTTAACCGTCTTGCTCAAGGACCAGACCCACCGACACATGAGTATACTACCGAGAACAGAGTTCGAACCAGCAACCTTCCAATCACAGCTGTGTAACCCACTGTGCCACACGCGTCCCTCCTACCAATGATAACGATATGAAAACTTAGATTGACACTGATGACCAGACACACACTAGCAGAAGAACGAGTCCAGCAAGTGATGTACCATGGCGGCAAGGCTTATTAAAAGGTTAAGCTTCTCGAAATTAGCATAACCAGATCACTGAAACACACTGAGAACAAACCGTTTTCTTTCTGAAAATCATCAATGTCCACCAGAGGTCGCTATATCCAAAGAAGTGTTTCACATTGATCGAGGACGTGATCTGTTGTATTTAATATTTGTAGTGGAGACGATGAATTTAGGGAGAAATATTTTGCATTCTGTAATGTATCACTGCGTCATTGAGCTTTGATTCTCCACCAGTACCCCAGAAAGCTAAAGTAATTAATGTGAAACATTAGGCAAAAGCAGAATATGTTATTTACTAAGGACGTTAGACACCCGAGAAGAATAAAAATGATTCTTTCATGACAGATTCTTCAGGTTCGGACATATCTGCCACATGCAGTCAGTTTAATAAATGTTGCACATTTTTAGCCACATTTGCAATAAGAAAGAGAGTTTGGATGTCTGAATAATTAGCAAGTGAAACCAAGGGCTAGCAGATAATAGGATAAATCACTTGGTGGTTGTGAACTAGGGTATCTTTGCCTGCAGGATTAAAAAAAAAAAGTTCTGCACACAGTCTTATGTGCTGGGTAACCTCCTGATCATGTGATCTGATCCTCCTGATCATGTGACTTGGTCCTCCTGGTCATGTGACCTGGTAGCTGTAAGAGGGGAGGGGACACATCAATGTCACTCATAGAGAAGTGAGGTGGAGCCTCTGTGGATTCCCATGGTCACATGGGGCTTAGAGGTGGATCTCGTCGAGAGGTGATCTTCTGGTCGAATGGGCTGCTCCTCGTAGGCGGAGAGCTGGCGCAGGAAGGTGGCGTGGGGTGTGGTACAAGCTCGATGCTCCTTCAGCCACTGGAAGGTGTGCTCTAGCGGCCACTGGTGATACTCCACGAGGAAGGTGATGGCAAGCTCAGAGCTACAGCTGCAGCCGAGGCTGCAGTGAACCAGCACCCAACTGGCACCGCTGCATAAGGTATCCGGGCAGTCAGCCATAGCGTTGACCACATGAGTGATTCGCAGGTTCTTGATACGGTAGTCCTGTGCCTGGATGGCCGAGCCTTGGTACAGCGCCCCCTCCAGGATCTCCAAGGGATAGATGGTGAGGGCACGCCGCTCCTGTGCCAGTAGTACCATACGAGGTGTACACAGGAAGGGGTACAGCTGCTGGAAGTCAGAGAAACTGCCCAGCAGGATGACGGGGTCCATGCCCAGGGCACTGAGCTGGAAGAAGCAGCGCTGTAGAGCTGGGGAGACCTGTGCTTCATTACTCCCCACTGATACAGCGATACGCAGAACATTAGGTAGCGGCACACAACGCGCACAGTCACTGAACACAAAACACACATAATGCAATCACACAAAGTGGCATGAAAAATCAGAGATAAACAGTAACTCTACTACCACAGCCTAGTCCCTCTCAAATGCACAAAAAGCCCTTTTATAGACATCTGGCCCAAAACCACAGTTAATCGCTCCTTCCACTTATAATGAATCCAGCCATAATTGTACTATGTTCATCTATAAAATTAGTTTATTAGCTCCATCGTTACTTGAGTGCTTCTGAACATTCTACAGTTTAATTAATAATCCTTCACATTTGTGTTATGCAAATATGTATGCATACTGCATATGTGTGACAAATTAATCTCTAATGGAGTATGGTTATTGCCTGGGCTGTGTCCTGCTTCTGCATACAGCAGGGTGACTGAAAACTCCTGCAACTGAACACAGTTGATCAGGCAACTCAGCTCGGGGTGTGTCACAGTCACGCTGGATCTGGCTGTCACCAGGTAACTCTGCTTGTACCTGTCATAACAGGGAAATGACACAGGAAGGTCAGTGAGGAAGAACCATCTGCAAAACGAGAGGTGACCTCTATATAACAATAATTATTGAAACTTTATTGATCCCTGTGGGGAAATTGTCTTTACACCTCCCTCAACTTGCTCATTGTAGAGTAAGTTGTCCATGAAGGGCCACTATCCGTAGCGGCGCCCAGGGAGTTAAGGGCCTTGCTCAAGAACCCGCAGACGTGTTGAGGCCGGGTTTGAACCGGTGACCCTCAGATTCCAGAGACAGCCCACTGAACCACATGCTGCCCCAATATCTATATATCTACATTTAGATATATAATATTTAACTTCAATCAGAAGTTAAACACTGCTTTCAAACTCTACTTCTCAAAGAATGGAATTCTGGGTATGATTTCAGAACTCCTAGATTTACACCTGAAACACCAGGTCAGCTGATTAATATAGAAAAATTAATAACATAATAAAACATAATAAAGGCCAGAGGTTTAGAAGCATACCCTTGAGAGCTGGAGTTTGAAAACACAGCTAAGGGAAGCGTTCTTTACATTTTTATATAGGGTGTGGTCTTCTGGGGACAGGACATCAAATCACATCACGTCATTCCTGATTTGGCAAAAAGTGACAGGAGCTTTATTTGGGACATGGAGGAGGCTGCTTAATTACACATGGGGGCAGGAACAGAGTCATATAGCTGTTATAGTATCACCCCATCTAACAGCTAGATATTTCTTTTTTAAATCTTCAAAGTCATCATTGTTTAAATAATTTCTTTATATTAGAGGGAAAAATCATTAAAAAAAGGTCAGATGATTAGATCAGTGAATCATCTTGGGAACAATGTAAATTGTAGACTTGAATACATTAATAGGCCAACTGAGCTTAGAACGAGAGAGTTGAAATCATACTATGAAGATATACTATGAGTTACAATTTATAGTTTATACTATATATGGAGATAAAGCAAGACTTTATTATGTAGATCCATCAGAGCCTTGCATGATATGTTTGTTCAAAAGCTGATTACTCGGAAGGAAAAAAGCAAAAACATTTGCTTTTGCAACCTCTTTTTTATCTAGGATTATCACAACAGAAAAATGAATGAACTGCGAATTTCTTTGGCCCTTGGTTTGGGTTTAGGAATTAGGTAAGAGTATGTAGCTGAGATGAGCCAAGGCTGTCTCCCTGGCCTCGGCGTTAAGGAGCTCGGAGACCTGCTGAGGTGTCTCATAACCACGCTGCACACCGGCTCGCTCGGGCGTCATTGGGGCCAGCACCTCCTCCACCCCTATCTCATAACAAATAAATTCATTAAAAATGGATGACTACATTTCCGCTTCACTGGTAATGAGTAAATACTAATCTGACATTTCAAAATAAGCAAATCAGCTGGAATGAAAAAGGACTGAGATTCGACACCCCTGAAACTGAATAAAACAACACTTTTATTCAAAGAAAACTGCTAGTACAATATCTTCATCTCTTGCTGCCTTTGAACCTGAAATATTTTGTTTACATAATCCACATCGTACTTCCTATATATCAGTGGTGGCCAGTCTTATCCACAAAAGGCCAGTGTGTATGTAGGTTTTTTGGGTAACCTTTAGGTCAGCTGTTCAAACCCAGGTGTGAGGACTATTCAGCCAATTACTCCTCTAATTAGTAATCTAATTAGCGAGTCACAGTGAAAACCTGCATACACACCAGCCTTCTGATAAGATTGCCCACCCCTGCCATAAATTATAGTAATTAAGCATTTTTAAGCTTTATAGAGTCCTTTGTACAGCTTTAATGTTTCATACCAGACTGAGTATTACTTCATTATACATTTCAATGACACAACAATCGTCCTATTACAATCCATAAAAGCAATCCGCTACAATACATCCATAACAAATGCAAAATACATAAGTCTAGAATTATGTTACATAGAACAACATACAACAGAACAGACATGGATGCTGCCTAGACAGATTTAAATGAAAAATAAATAATATTGTTCTGTATTAGGTTTTCTATTAAACAGACTTGTTTTCACATTAAATTATCCCTTCAGTATTTCAGTACTGCATTAAGGTTAACAGCAAGACCCAGAAACCACGATACTGGTGGAGCCCACCCTGCGCAAGACTCTCTGAACGTCACAAAGCAGGATTGTGCAGGATCTGCACACGTGCACTTTATATGGCATACGTGCAATCCATGCCTTTTTGTTGTACTGTCCCAGTCCTTTCATGTAGCACCATGGTCCTGGGAAACGTTATCTCATTTCACTGTGTACTGTACCATGTATATTGTTGAAATGACAATAAAGTAACCTTGAACCTTGAACCTTGTGTGAGTGGTCTACAGTACCATTCGCCTACCTGTAGGGGGCGATGGATTTGGCCAGCCAGTCATTCCGGGGGAACTCTGGAAGGTTCTCTAGGGCAATTCCCCACTCTGAACAAAAGATACGCAAATTGCTTGAAACCAGATTATATACATTGACAGAGAACCATCTTAAAATAGTATGGCAAGTGAATGAATTCTGTGCCGTGTTCTCAGTGTTTAGAAAGATGATCATATGCAGCAAGAAATGGGATCATCACAAATGACATCACAAATGACAGATTCCAAGCCCGCACCTGTTACTGGCACCATAATCCAAGTAGCTTAAAAAATAAAAGTGCAAAAAATACAGTATTGAACTGCACAATGCTCATGGTTTCCAGTGGAAGGTGTTCGGTACCAGCAGCCACAGCCTCCGTCTCACAGCAGCAGAGTTAAGTGTGGGACGGCACACATACATCCTGGAATCATTTCCTCTGGGACCTACGTCGACATACACACCATTATCGCCTTTGGGGCAATTATGCAGGATCTGTCAGGTTGGGTATTTACAAACAAATAAATGAGTGTTATCGTTGCCCTCCTATTATCCACTGAAGCTGTCTGCATGGCCCATGTGTTTTTACTTTTTTTCCTGCCTTCTGGCTATTTGCATGTTGCCTAGGAGACACCATGGAGTGGAGGATGACCACCAAGGAGCTGGGCGTGACAGGTGGGTGTAGATGTGATCAGGACACCCCATCCTCTTTTGCTATATTCTCCTTCAGTCTGTTCTTCACAGGCGTGCCTTGTGAAACTATCATACAAGATACCCCATTTCCTTGAAGCTACTTTATCCTTGTGCAACTTTTTTCTTCCGTCTCATTTTTTGTTTTTTTTACTGTCGAGAGATCTTTATAATCTCCTCACGCCACCAATGGATTTATCTGCTCCTAGTCCTTGATCCAGATGGCTTGGTGCTCAGTTTAATCGAATCTAGGCATCATTAGCCAAGCTATAAAAACGTTGTGGTGAATTTAGATGAACTTGCCGACAAGGAGGAATTCTCATATTAAAATACATACCTAAGTAACATGGGAAAGAACATTTCAATTGCCAAGATACCATTTACATGAGAAACATCATTTTCACTCGATGTTATCTGATGTATTCTGCTATGAGAGTTATGGAGCAGAATAGAACCCTTCCACCTAGGAGAGACTGAATGGTGACACCCATGACCCTACAACATGCAGCAGATGCCAGTAGATTCAGCTCCCAGATAACCAGGCCTTGTCAATGATTCTACAGCACAACCCTCTGTAACGGACTCATACCCATAATTCTCCTGGAGATACTGAACAAGTCGTGTTAATCTTAGCGTAAGAATCACAGAGATTAATTGATGGAGAGGGAAGCAGAGAGGAACAGAGGGGCTACACCGACGTCAGAAGCAGATGTCTGCAGTAGAATACCCTATTAATAGAATTCCCACCAAGCCTTCATTGTTAAGTCCAGTGAGTAAACATCTCATAAGACAAAAATATGATATGAAAAATAGTAAAAATAAAAATCAATCATTTGAACTGTTTATGAATGAAGCAGAGTTCACACATTAATATACTCTGTATTTCTGCATACTGTAGATACTTTTACAGTTATGGAATATGTGCATGTGATGTTTCTTACTCAAGAGTTTAATTTAAATTCTATTTGATACATCTAAAAATAGATGTTTTAAGAAGTCATACAATATAATTCAATTTTAAGGATTGATTTGGGTTACAGCTCAAATTTTAAACATAAATTATTTCAAAATTCATATAATTTTAATGAAACATCTTTTCTCGCTCAACCGAGACACATATTAAACATTATGTGTGCGCGCGTGTGTGTATACAGTATACAACTCATGACCTGGTTATTATTGGGTATGGATAGTGTCACTATTTCATTTTTTCAGAATGAACATTTCAGTTTTAAGAGTATAACAAAAAATATGACAATCAGGACATTTGCAGGCATCACAAGAGCGTGGCAGTGTCTTACAATTTGCACTTCTGCCCTCTGTCTGTATATAATGTGCATCAAGCTTGTTTGTTTCAGTGGATTCTGCATAATTTCCCATCATTTACAGGAGGTTACGAGTCAGGTGACCTGGGGCAGCCAAATTACTTTGTGAGTGTGCACAAGAACCCTGTTATGGACTCACTGTACACTGTACTATGCTTCCTGAGAAAGGTTTTGAATCATCCCATCCAGGACTGCATCAGAATTGACTGGTAAATCCTATTAAAAATAATAAAATGACTAAAATACTTTACAAAATGAGTTTATTTCAAAATGTATAATATTCACAGAATGATATCTTCATGAGCATCCATATCGATATGTATTGATAATAGGACTAAAAAAGGAATCTCATTCATATGTGGAAAAAGGATTACGAATAAAAATGTCAGATTAGAGTTACTTAATTTCAATCTGACACCAGTTTTTAACGCTGCTCCCACAGCCATTTGGAGGGGGGGTCTGTCGTCTTGGGCTCAGGGTTGGTCAGCGTTCGCTGGCAGGTGGACACCCATGCTCTGCAGGAGACTGGAGGCAGGCCCAGCCAGTCCCTCCTGAGAGCTAAGGGACTCCAGGAGATTAGCCACCAGGTTCAGGTCTACATTCAGAGGCTGGATCTCATCCTCTTCTGGTGGGAACGCTTCAGCAGCACCTGGTATGTCCTTGGCCTGCTGGAGTGATAAATGACAAATTGGTAAGGGTGTCACAATTTTACACAGTACTTTCAAAGTAGGGCTGGACAATATATATTGTGATTCATATTGTCACCAATTTGAATATTGTATAGTGATATAGCCGACACTTGTTTTCTTGCATAATTAACAGTTACAATCCACGATTTGTTTACACTAATTCCATCAAGATACGAGTTAGTTGGCATAATTAATCATTATACCTGCCACATGCTCTGTAACTATTAGCAAAATAATTTGGTCATCATAATTAGTAAAACTCGAAAACATTGAACACCGTTCTGCATAGGAATTTTAGAATATCATAATAAGTATTCATATTGTGAAAATATCGTGATATCCTTTTTAGAGCATACTGCCCAGCCCAAGTTCAACATTACAGTCAGAATCCAATCATTGCTCAGTAATCTGAAATGCAGAGGAAAGAAACGTCAAACTCACAGGCTTGCAGAAGCTTTGTCCAATGTTTGTATCCTTCAGTTCATGGTCCATCTCTTCCATATATCTCCTAAGGCTGCCCAAATCTTCAGCTCCTGTTTCCCCTCCAAGTTTTGCACTTCTGCCCTCAGGCACCGCCGCACCTTCGTTTACCTCGTTGACATCTTCGTCGTCGTAGTCATCGTCGTCGTCATCAATGCTGTCATCTTCCAGATCATCTGAATCCAACTCTTCAGCATTTCCTCCTGCATAATTTAATACGCAAGTTAGCAGCAGAAGGTGAAACGGCAAGAACCTCAAGAGCCACACAAATCAGCGTTACCAAGGAGTTTTTCCAAAGTATTGGCCATGGAGCTGGGATCAAAACTGAAGGGCTCCTGTGAACGGGACCTGCAACACAAAATGGAAAGTCTTCCTTCTAAGCAGAAAGCCATTAACAGTTATGGTACTATTAACTAAGATAAGCTTGTAAAAGTAATTGAGTTCTAGAATAAAAGGTGCTCAGCATGCTGGGTAATATTTCAATCCCACCAGGGGAATTCAGCTCCCTCATGCGATGACACGGCCTTCATGAAGTTCTTCACGCCCTGCGTCACCGCTACCAGGCTGTAGCTCGTCTCTTCATACTTTTCTCCCTCCTGCTTGTTGTCTTGACCCAAGTTTGATTGTCTGCTGCCAAAACCTGTTGTCTCTTCTAGCAGATGATCCAGTTCCTGGGGCGAGATGTGGAGCCAGCTATCACCTAAAAACGTGAACATAAAAGGGACGAGCAATTTTTATTTGGTAATTATGGGAAATTACGTTGAAATCATACAAAAGCAAGAAAAAGTGATAGTCCTAGTTTCCAGTGCAGCTAAGAAAATAAAATGTACACATTATTGGGACCACAAAAAGCAGTTTGAGACTTACTGTCCTCAGGAGGTAAATTGGCTTCCTGTTTCTTCATCTCTTCTATACTATATGGTGAGCTGTGCAACACCTGTAGAACTTCTTCCCCTGGGGACCTTGCAGGACACGTACCATCAAAAAGCAATACAGATGCTAAATTCTGCATTTCAGCTGCATAAAATCCATAGAGTGGGAAGCTAGAATACAGAGAATCTATGGGTTTTGAGATACGCATCAAACGTGGAATTAGAGATGCTGACCTGTGTGGAGTGGTGACGGATTGTTTGAAGAAAGTCCCCGCTTGCGATATTAGTTCTTTATAATGGGCAGAACCCTCCAGCTCTCCCTGATAAGGAAGCGGAGTAACATGGGAGTAAAATGGGAGTAAAACAAAGCAGAACCAAACGCTGCGAAGATGAGATTACAATAATTCCAGCGTCACGGTACAAATATCATCCAGAGGAGACTTACTCTGAAGTAGCCGTTCTTCTCCAGACTTTCAATAAATCCCTTCCAGAGGGGATTAGCACTGACGGGGACATTTTGCTCCGAGGAGGGCTCACTGCACTTGGAGCACAAGATCTCGAAACCATGGGCCTGTTGCCCCATAGCGCAACAGTTAGTAATAAAACCACACGATAGTGATCATTTTGATTCAACCGCCATCTTAAGTGGTGGTACAATGGGGTCAAATATTCAAAGCACACAACCACAAATAAAAAAAAAACAAAACAAAACAAACTGCTTTTATGGGTCTGTGACGGAAGGCGTATAGTCACCAGCTTCATGCCTAGCTCATGCGCAAGGTAATGTGGCTGCGAGCGGGGTGGAAGAATGTAGCTGCTGTGTCGGTCTGGAGTGAAGTGCTGCTGTTGGAGCTGAGCATACAGACACCGTGTGAACAGCACCTGCGGGAAGACATGGAGCAGAGTCTGTGTGTCACACAGAGTGAACTGTAGTATAGACCAGGACAGACAGAGCACGGTTTGACTGAAAATATATTGTACTGCACACAGATCTCAGGGAAATTAATGTTTAAAGCTATTAAGCTGGCCAGGAAGTATATATTTGTTCAGAAAAAATACAACTTAACATTATAAAATTTGGAAAGGAACCCCAGACATCCCATGTATTCAATACATTTCACCAACAGCTCACTTTTTAAAATTAAATAAAAAAAGTTAAATAACTTTGACAATTTGACAGACATTGGTTACTGCTAAATGGTTTTGAAATGGTTAAACTTACACTTTGACAGGCACATTGTAGCTTTACAACAACATCAAGATCATCCATCCTTTATCTATACTGCCTCTTCCATCTGGGTTTTATCAAGTAAAATATTCATAAAAGTAATTTTTTGAGCTGTATACGTTTCTATGGTTAAATGCGCTTGATTAACATTGTACATGTGAAAATACACGTCTTCTATTACTACGCGTGGTCCTTTGGTGCACGCATGCCTACTGAGGTGAGGACTCGGGTTTCTGGCGGAAAGGTGCGGAAGGTGCGGCAGGCACGGAGGTCCAGTGGATCTCGCAAGTAAAAGGCAGACACTGCGGGAGCAATGAGGTCCGGCCGTCTGGCCAGGACGGCAGCTACCCCAGCTGGGACAAAACAGTGAGCACGGTGCAGATTGCTGCGGATCTTCTCAGGGTACCTGCACACAAAAAGGCACAAAACACTATTATCCAGTTTAAAAAATACTCTTGCTTCTATTTTAAATGCTAAATTGCTAAATGAATTTCTCTGTGTGTTTGAGTTTATTTGGTATTCTACATATAAAAATATATATATAAAAAAGTACACAATAATTATTAAAAAAAATACATTTTAAATGCAATTACGTCAGAGGTCAAATACAATGTAAAATACCAAACGCAAGCCAAAGCTTTTTAACTGTGATCAAGGAAAATAAAGGGTTTTCCTATGGTGCTAAAAGAGGATCTCTTACCCTTCAATCTTTTTCTTAACTGCAGAGCGGATTCTGTTGCTTGCCAAACAGGCTTCTTTGTGTGTGACGAGGAAGGCCAAGGCTTCCTCCTCGCTGGGGACCACATCCTTAGGCCAGCCCATGTCCCCAGCATGAGATGGTATAGGCAAGATGTGCAGATCCCCTCGGTAGAAGAACACCTTTAACAGAACACAGACAGGGCTTTGAAAAAAGGTCTTTGTTCTACAAACAAACTGAAAATAGTTCCATTAGCCTCTCAGTCTTCTAGCATTTTCTAGCTTCTTTTAGAAGTTTCTTAAGTAATACCACTCCAATCATAAATATCACACATAAAGGTCCAGGCTTGATTCCTTGATTAGTACACAGCCAATATGAGAAAATGCGTACACAATTTAAACTCTAGGAAACAAATATAACTAAACAACCTTGAATTTAATGTTTGTGATATGTCAAATAGTCACACCTTCCAGCTTATATTCAACTTCATGCATCAGCTGAAACATATACCTACACTAACCAAGTAATGCTAAACTGTAAATACTATATAATGAAAGAGTGTACAATCACCCGTTTGCAACCACTAGTCCTGGTTTACCCAGCACAGTGCACAAGGCTGTAGCACATCAAGAACCAGACTTTACAAAGAACACACATGCACACACTCAAATAGTCATACACCATTAGCAGTTAAAGAAGCGAATTGGCCCTAATGACAATTTTTTCATGCACTTGTAATCAATTTCTTTTGAATGTGAAAAAGCTGCAGAAAGAATAGATTTATTGAACACATAAACATTTGACTTTTTGAAATCCAACTAGTTAATAAATATTTTGATATTAACTTATAAGTATAATTCTCTTTGGAGTTATTCTGTTAAAGTCATAGCACCTAGTACTTGAGCCCTAACATAAAGGTAATTTAAATAGGAATTTTACCTTGACATATACAACTTACCCTATTTTCACTGCTCTCGGGATTCAGCCATTTAGGAAGGTAATTTGCAGCTTCAATAAGGAGGAACTCCCCATCATTGTCCTGAACTCTGCAATAAAATGGTTATCAAAAAATGCCTGCTGAATACATATTCCTGTAAATAATGAAAAATTACTTTCTGGGGATTGAATTTAAACAAACATGCCTGGCAGCAAGTTCAGGAAATGCAAGTGTAATCTGTTGAAGAAGGTACACAATGAACCATTCATCCTCTATGTTATCTCCATATTTAGTGGCACCTCCAATATAGGCGGGAACACCTCCTGTAAGACACAATAACCAATGTAAAAATGTACATAAACAATTTATTGGAAAAATGGTATTTATGATATTGACGTTAGCAGTATTCACACAATTATACTAATAATAACAATGCATGTTTCCTTTTTGATGTAAGGGTATAAAAATAAAAGTTAGCTTGTGTTCCAGTTTATCCTTAAAGAAGAAGAAGTACGACTAGGCACATTGGAGTGGCATGGAGAAACTGGCAGATTCAGGGGCCCCAGCATTTTATAGGGGGCCTAAAATGTAATGTTTGGGGCCCCCATGCCTGGCAAAATATACCAGGGACACCAAGATGATGTCTTGTCAGGGGACCCTGAATACGACATAGTTTCAATTATTGTCCACTAAGTTACAAAATTTAGCAAAAGTTAGAAAACTGGCTCACCCTTTTCTGGATAGTAGTTGATATTGAAGGGTTCGTGTTGCCAAATGTACTGAACTAGGAGAGGGGCAAACTCTGCGAGGATCTTCTGTACCAACAGCTGCAGATACTCTGTGTCGCGGGTATGGGGCTTAGAGGAATCAGGTGTAACTAAAAATAACTGGTACTGAACCGCATCATCAAACACGGCAGGTCGTCTGAGGACGTCCATAATGATAGTTATGAGCCGTCTTTCCTGAAAGTTAAAGAACATGATGTAGTAATTATAGCTACGATTTCCAGCATTGATATAGAATTTTAAGTTTTCAAAAACAAATCTCACTAAACCATAAAAATGACTTGATAAAATTCAGTTTGCATTAATTTAAATTATGTTTATATTTTAATCGAAAACCTACAATTTATTTAAAATGTGTCTTAACCTTTAAAGAAGCTAGGCTGAGTGGTAATACTTCATAGCCAGAAACTGATCTATACAAACAAATAACAGAATTTAGACAGTTACCTGTTTTCAAAACATGGACTATGAGTTTCTGTATTACAAAGCGAATATTCCAAAATTTTGTAATGTTGTACAGCGCCTGACGTATCACGGATCACTCACTTCATACTCAGCCTGCTGTTCTGCGACTATCAAATTGTCCCGACCGGAAACAAACTTCCGTAACCTACGTTCCTCCGCTACAGTGACGTCTTATTATATAATTTACTCTACACACTTGATTGTATTTACAACAATTCGGTAAAGTAATCCCGATAAGTAAAGATTTTTAAAATATCTTGGAGCTTCTGAAATAACGTTTGAATTTACCTTAAGTTAATTTCCTTTGAAACCAATATTTGACCCTAATATCCCGCTGGGTGCACTGGGGTAGAGTTTAGGTGAAGAACTACATTTCCCACAAACAGGGACGGGAAGGAAGTCGAGTATCCATGACAGCCTGGATGTTGTTGTTGTGACTCTAATTGAAATAAATGCATGCGAACGATTCAAGTGATTAGATAAGTAGTTATGCAAAATTTTGGACTGTACAGAATTTCAATATTTAATGTTTATATTCACATTTTAATATAGTTCAGCGCATATTTGTTTTCATAAAGCCATTATATTTGCAACAGCTAACTGGACAGCTTATATTTGATCATTACGAACAAAGGTAGATCAATATTTCGCTAGCGCAAAGGAAGATACCATATTACTTGTATTGCTTAAAGCTAGTCTACAAAGTGGAGAGGTGAGGGACGGGTGAAAACAATGGTTGACCTCGGTCAACAGACACACAGCTGGGCTGGGGGGTCAGAAGAGACGTTGGGGGAGGAAGGAACGACTGTAGAGATGGTTCGTTAAAAGCTGAGGGTAGTAGAATGATTTCGCGGTACACGAGACGGCCGGTATCGCACAGCCTCGAAATGTGAGTATTACATATTAATTACACGTAAGTGGTCATGATTAGTGAGCTAAATGTGTCGATGTGTAGTTAACGAGGTAAAATAATGGTCGTAGCCCAAATTCCGTAAGAAAGGCTAGGTCAGTCACTAGTAATACTGTATAGCTAATCGTATGAGAGCATTCTTCATCTGTAAATAATCTGGTGGAAGACACGGAGCAAATGCTATATAGAGATGCCTGCATTTTGTATTACTTTCCCTTAGATGTATACATTATGCTTATCACGTAGTTTCATCACAAAAAAAGTTTCTGTTAAATTGAGTTGATGATTGTAGCATCAAAATAAATTCATAAAATAGATAATTCTCAAAATTTTCCACAGACGTGGGTTATCCCGGAGCAATCTAGATCATCACCCACTCCCCGAGGAAGCTGATGGCTACTTGCCAAAGTATCCCTTACTTGACCGGCAGGAGGCATTCTCTACTTGCAACAGGTAATTGTTACTCTTATTCATATATGTTGGAGGTGAGGCAGATTGATGGTTCGGTTCACTAGACATCTTCATAGGCGCTGTGTTTATAAAGAGAAAGACCCTGTACTTTTCTGGTTTGTAGCTGAATTGGACTTATTTTTTAGATTCTTCCGATTTGCCATGTGTTGCGTACTACCTTTCAAGCACTTTTTTCTCCCTTATTTTAGCTCCGGGGCCTCTGGAGAGTCTGGGAGGTCGTCAGTCACCACCAGTGAGACTGAAAGGTCATGGTCTGGCATCCATAGCTACTCTGGTACTGGCATCTCCACAGAGAGAAGCTCGGTATTTTCCTGGGGTTATGATGTGAGTTTCCTTTCTGAATTTGTTGGATGACAACTGACTGATTGGTTAATTGACCAATCAATTAACTAAGGCTGGTGGCATTTTTGAAACAGATAAAACATTATCCGTCACTGATAGCTTGATCTCCAGTTTTTTTGACCTATAAAAATCAGGAGACGCGAGGTTTACTGTGTGAGAAAAATGCCTTTGTATTAGTGGCATGCAAGAGAAATTCTCTCTCGAGAGGGAGCTTGGTTATGCTTCTAGCCACCCCAAATCTAATTAGGTAAATTGTTATTAAAAATGTATGGAAGATAAATAGCTTGGAGTAACCTCCCCATGCATCACTCATCATTTCGCATACATATGCCTCTAGCTAAGACGCATTTTGCATCTAGTATTTATGCATCAGTTGGGTATGATGCACCAAATGGACAAAAGTACTAGCACACCTGGCCATTTCACCTACAGGAACTTTTATGACATCTTATTCTTAAATCCATAGGCATCAATATGGAGTTGGTCCCCCCTTTGCATCCATAACAGCTGCCACTCTTTTGGGAAGTCTTTCCACAAGTTTATGGAGTGTGTCTGTGGAGATCTTTGGCTATTCATCCAGAACAGCATTTGTGAGGTCAGGCATTGATGTTGCAAGTGAAGGCCTGGCTCACAATCTCCTTTCTAGATCATCCCAATGGTGTTTGTTGTGGTTGAGGTCATGGCTGATATGTGGGCCAGTCAAGTTCTTCCACATCAAACTCACCTAACCATGACTTTATGGCCCTTGCTTGTTGCATAGGGACACAGTCATGCTGGAACAGCAAAGTGCCTTCACCAAACTGTTCCCACAAAGCTGGAAGCATAGAATTATCCAAAATGTCGTTGTATGCTGAAGCTTTAAGAATTCCCTTCACTGGAACTAAGGGGACTTGCCCAACCCCTGAAAACAACCCCATACCATTATCCCTCCTCCACCAAACTTTACAGTTGGCACAATGCAGTCACTCCTTCCGACACTGGCTATTGTGCTTGGTGATGTGAGACTTGCTTGCAGCTACTTGCCATGGAAGCCCATTCCATGGAGCTTCCAGCACCCAGTTATTGTGCTGGGATTAATGCCAGAGGAAGTTTGGAACTCTTGCAGTTATTGAGTCAACAGAGTGTTGGCAACTTTTACACATTATACGCCTCAGCACTCAGCGACCCCGCTCTGTTACTTTACATGGTCTGCCACTCCGTCGCTGAGTTTCTGATGTTCCTGAACCCCTTCCACTTTGCAATAGCCACTTACTGTACAGTTGACTATGGAATTGCAATTTCGCAAACTGATTTATTGCAAAGGTGACATCCTATGACAGTACCACTCTTGAATTCAGTGAGCTCTTCAGAATGACCCATTCTTTCATAAATGTTTGTAAGCCTGACTGCAAGACTATGTGCTTGATTTTATACACCTATGGAAATGGGTCTGAATGAAATACCTGAATTCAGTGATTGAGATGTGTGTCCCAGTACTTTGTTCAAATGAACAGAATATGTAAGAGTGTGATTTTGTGACTCTCTAACAACAAGATGTAAAAGCATTTAGGATGTTTCAAAGAATCCTACACCTATGTGCAGGAATCTGCAAAGCTCTGCATTGGGATAAATGTAATATTTGGTAGCAGCAACCACTGTAGCAAGAAACCACAGCTCGCTTAGGTCATAAATGCTTGCCTGAGGTTTAGTTAAAACAAGATAGAAATACATGAAATTTTTAACCTTGAAGGTAATCCTCTTGGACACATATTTCTTGTTTTTTTTTTTTGTGGAGGGGGGGGGGGGGTAGTGATAAAAATT
>JAODUD010000062.1:9920714-9937993 GCA_026784285.1 Stomatorhinus walkeri | reverse complement strand
GTGATAAAAATTGAGAGCCAATGAATATTCTATCATGAAATTAATCCACGTATGTCTGGTTTATGATTGGGATGATGTCATACTTCCATAAATAGCTGAAAATTGGCTAGATATTCCTGGAAAGATAAAAGATTTACCAGAAGAATTATTATAGTTTTTAGCACTGATAACACTGATAAAATGTTGAAGTGGGAATATGGATAGGAAAACAGCTATTGGTATATTACAAATATCAACAAAATGAATTACTTTATGGATGTAAAATGATTCAAAAGGATTATGTCAGAGTTTAGTAAATGGATGTATTATTTAGTTCAAATTTCTGCTCATTCGGCCATCTGTGATAATAATTCCTTAACAGTGTCTCTACTGTCTAGCTATATACATACTTATGTGTTGTTTCAGGAGATAAGTGTGAACAACAATATAATGAGAATAACACTATAATGACACATTTCCAGGCTGAATTGTTGAACAAAATTATCTGTAACTAGACTGTTGGCTGTTTATTTCTTATAAAAGTACACAGATCATTCAGCAACTTCCTTTAACTACCCACACACATTTTAGAAAACAGTTCAAAGAGCAGAGTTCAGCTAATACTGGATGTGCAATAGGAAAATCAAAGATTCACTGTTGCAGTCCTCCGGGATGGGGGCCCCGGGGCTGGGCTGACCTCACCACATACATCGCTTTGTTTCACGGCACAGGAGTTCGACAAGGCAGCTTCACGGCAGGTGCAGCGGATGTTTGAGGAGATTGACGAGGAGCTCTATGAGTGCCGGAGCGACGGGCAGCTTGGGGGGCTGCAGGAGGAATGCCAGCAGTGGGCAAGCAGATTCCCTCACCTTCGGTAATCTATCACCATGCCACTGCTGCTCATTCTGCATGAGGGCTTAGTCTTAAAGCGATATACCCTTTTCATTAGCCCAGGGGCTGCCAGTCATAGCCAGGAGTAACACATAATTTTAGAGCTTATATTTCTTCATTATTAATGATTATCCTATTCTGTCATATGAATCAATCAATTAATTAGTCAAATTAATGTATCATACAGCATACAATATCTAGAAAACACAGTCCGATAATCATATAGCATACAATATCTGCAAAACACAGTCAAATAATCATTCGGAAACATGATATGTACATCAATAGATGCACATATTCTAGACCTTCATAGGAAACTAATACAGTTCATTATTGTTGGGATTTGCCAACAGTTGCTAGTTGATTGAGTGTTTGGCGATCTTTGTTGTATTAAAATAGCCCATGACTTGATGCTTGGGCTCACAGAATACTGGGAACTCAGCTAGTTTGTCCAACTGATGATGGCTACCAGTGGTTTTCCATCACTGAGATGGGTACTGCCAGGGATGCAACAAGTACCGTAGATGACAATACTACTGAGTAAGTATTGTATCCAATGATACTCACCAGTCTTGATGTACATGTTCTTCAAATAATAAGCCAAAATTAATGTTACTGCATGCAAAGGCCATAAATATGCAATGTGTTTGTAAATGGCATTGGGTGTGTCTTTACAACCAGGCTGAGTGTCCATGGTCGAAAAGCAACGCTGTCCAAGTTAGGTGTGGAAGCAGAACATACCTCTACCAGTGACGACCGACCCCGGATTATTGAGGCTGAGGGACTCATGGAGGAATACTTGGCATTTGACTTCCGGGACTTGTGAGTACTCATGTTTGCAAGCACTTTGTTGCACATCCATTCCTTTCCTTACACTAATAGGTTTACGGCATGCCCATTTTAGAGTATATTAAGAAGCGAATGTCCTTTTGTAGACCAGGCAAATTCATAGTGCTGGCTTCAAACTTCCATATTGTCCATTATTTCTTCTATCAGTCTTTATTTGATGGGGTTTGAATTCTCAGTGGGATGCTATACTCATAAAAATATCATACTCTACAGGGTCTACTGCACGGTGCTTGAAAATTGAAGTGCACGAGTGGTACATTCTACCCAACAAACTAAAGTCCCTTAAAAGCCCGCAATGCATGAGAACAAACCAGTTTGGGCTGGATTCTTTCTCGAAAGAAGATTGTCAACATATCATTTTCTCTAGACATAGAAGTTTACAGATTTAAATATATTGCAAAAAAATCTGTCTGTGAACCTGTGTGCAAGTGATGCTATATGTGGTCACATTATAGTCTGACAGCCACATTTAGGCTAATTGTTAGCAATTGTAAGAATTTAGAATCTTAAAATGGTCCTAAATTCTCTTTTTTGTTATCAAAGTAACTGATTATATACTGAATAGTGAAGCAGAAAGTGACTGAGCCATGTGTTTTCATATCTTAGGCATTCTGTCCCTTTCTGAGCTATGCAATGCAGCATGAGATGGTCATGTGATTACAGGGACGAGGACTGGGAGCGTGACTGCATGGGGAGTGGTCGGCACAGGTGCTGGCTCCCCCCCGTCTCGCCATGCCGGTGTCGGCGGCAGGCGATCCTGGACCTGCTGTTCGACGACGTGTGGCGGGAGCTGGTTGGCTGGACGGGCGAGCTAATATGCAGACACTGGGAGGGCTGCATCTCTGGTACGCTTTCCTGCCCTCTCAGGTAGTGAGGTAGTGAGGCACGCATCAGTGCGCTTTAGATCACAGATCTGTAGCCGTAGCACAATGAGTTGAATCGCAAAAGTAGCAAAGTTTGCTACAGTCAGAATTGTTTATTTATCACCAAGTACTATTACACTGAAGGGTTTTACTTTGGGTTGTCATGCAAAAGAGCCAAGGATAAATCGGTAGTCAAACAGTCAATAATGAACTTACGTTAAAGCACTTAGAATAAAAACATGAGCAATTTAGCTACATAACACACAATACATAATGTATCTCGATACATTTTTTTCTGTACTTGTTAATGCATAGTGCTGCATACTCTTTAAGTCTGCTTATCCTGAGTCTTGGCTGTCCTTTCATAACGTGTGGTTCCCCTGGTTCAGATGAGGAAAAGAACACTGTCGGCCTGAGTCCCGTGCAGCCAGACCCCCAAGACCCTTACAGCACCCTGCGCACTGTGCTGCCCAGGCTGGGCCAGAGCCGGCTGCCCCAGCTTACTGCCAGCCTGCAGCTACAAGTCAGTGTCCCTGCCCCTGTATCGAATTCTAAGTTACACCGCTCAGTGTTCTGTCAAATAAATGACATAAAAGAAACATTGTCCTTGCAGACAGTTTGGCACGTCTAGAATGATGAGTTTAATGTGTAATGCACTGGTACTTTTTATTTTTTTTGGGGGGGGGGGTGTTATTCACTGATCAACAGCTGAAGTATCAAGAGAGGTGACCTATTATTCAAATAATCACTTCAATAAAGCAGCTAAGAGATGAGATTAATCCAAAAATTGACAAATCTACTTAGCAAGTGCATGAAACTTTTAGTGTATTTAGTATAGCTTATATGACTATACTGTATATGACTATACTGTAACTACATGATGATTAGTAATATTCTTCTTACTGCTTTCACTGTTTCTATCCATTTTTATTCTCTGCCTTTTGATTGAACTTCTCTCCCCCTTCTTTTGTCCTTTCTGTTCTCCCCTGCCCCCTTCCACACCTATCATGTCACTTTTCCTTGCATTTTTTTTTCTTCTCCGTTCCCTTGTTCGTTGTCTTGTTTCCAAAGAATACAAAGTCAAGGGGCTCAAAGCACAAGTCCAGGCGGAAATCCAAAAAGCAGAGAAAACCCTCCACTGTATGTAACTCCCTGATGGAGAGCAGCTGATGCAGGGTGCTTAGCAAGCCCTGTGTGGTCAGACACTGAGCATACCTGAGTATCCCTGAGTATACCTCACCAATAACACAGTTTATCCCTCATAGTTTTTCTAACTATTCTCTTGGTTTATTACAGGAGATAAATGCTGTATCATTCAGAATTAGTGATTTTAATCACCATAAAAGCTGTTTTTTTTCCTCCTGCTAAAATGCAGTTTTTAGGCTTTGCACCTGGTATTGGCGTTATTGTCAACCTATCACTGGATGGCACCACATCCTCTATTATAGCTACTGTAATGCGAGACCACTTTTATCTTATAGAAGGTTGGGCCGAATATAGATATTGACAAGAGAGTTACACACAGACAGCTGATACTTCCTCTTTCTCTCTCTGTCGCCACAGTCCAACAGAGTCCCAGTGGGAGCAGCAGTGACCCATCAGAACCTCAATGACCTCATTGTCATCCACGGAATCCCCCTTCAACAGAGGAACCTTGGTGTCTTGGCTGACAAAACACAGTAACACAAACGATTCATCGTTATTTAATGAATGGTTATTAGACAAAACACAGTAACACAAACGATTCATCATTATTTAATGAATGGTTATTAGTTCCATTAATATTCTTTTTTAATTTTTATTTGAGTGAGAAGGAAAGAGGTGGTTAAAAATGGAGAAAATGGAGTTGGGGTCTTGTTATTGTTATTTTTCACATTACAACAAGCCCATATCTCAGTGCTGGTTTTTTTGCTGCTCTGAAAGCGAAGCAGAAGAGAGGGTGTTCCATAGGCCGAGCTCAAGCGCCATTACGTCCAGCAAGCCGCGCTCGCGCCGAGCCCTAGAGCAAAGCTCGTCCTCGCTGCTGAGACCCGCGCAGTCGGCGAGGCGCCGAAACCCGCCCCCGCGGACCCTCCTGCCCCTAGTCCCCGGTCCCGTGCAGCCCAGCACAGCAGGACCCATGGATGAAGGCATCAGGGGAACGAGGCTGTGAGTCACATCCCATTCACGGGTTCCTTTCTCTCTCCGGCTGTTTGGCACGTAGCTCTCAGAAAGACACCTATGTGAAAATTGTTTCGCCTCACAGGCGTTGTTTCGATCTGGGAATACTGACGGATAAAATGAAATTCACTTTGTGAAGATATTTCTTCTGAGACACACTAGATAACCCACTTAGATATGCTTCTCCGGTACTTCGAATGTTTACCGGTTAGACTGTATAGGCTTAAATGTTAGCCAGCGAGTAAGATACTGCTTCCTCAGGCAGCCATTACGTCCTCATAGGTTTGCGTTTTTTTTCTTCCAGGGCAACTGTCAGCGACAGACAAGTTTCCCCACCGACGCCACTTAGCCGGAACACCCTTCTTCCCCCCATTGGTGTGGGAGACATGGAGATCTCCTTCACCAGCCCGCATCTTCGACCATGCTTGGTACCGATCTCCCTAAATCTTTCTCGTAAAAGTCTCCCAGTGCCACCCATGCCACACGCATATCTCACTTCTGCATCATTGTGTTGTGTGAATGGGCAGCGACAGAGGGTACGTGCCAACAGCAGGGCCCATAGTGCCGTCACGGACGAGGCGGGTGCCTCCGTTCCCCGGGACAGACTCCACCTGCTGGACATCTTCTCTCGTCCGAATACCACTCATACCTACAGGGTAAGAACCTAATATCCAAAAAGCCCACGTCGAAGAAATAAATCATCTATGCGTGTTTAGAACCACAAACGTTCACTTTATTGCAGATTTTTATGGTGCCTCAAAGAACCAAACACCTGAATAGTCGGGTCATCTGCATTCGTCTATCTAATAAATTAGTGATCAGGGAAATGGAACAAAAATGAAAAACTTTTTTGCATAACTTCTTTATACGCTCGTATATGTCATTGATCAAGATTTGATATGTAATATTTTTACATAAATGTACATTTCTACAATTTTATTACAGAGCAGTTCTTTCCTTTATTCTTCCTCAGATAATTGTGATCTCACATTTAAACATTTGACATGTTTATGAAGCTTTCCTTCTCTGTGTCATAGTCAGATACTCCCTATCGCCGCTCTTTCACAATCCTGGACAACATCGGGTTGAGCCGAACTGGCAGAGCTTCTGTGGTCACTGGTGGGTACAAATACCTATATCCTGACAGGGAGAACCACAGTCCCATTCCCCAGAAAACTAGCACTTATTTGCCTGTCACAATCTGACACTGACTTGCTACAAGTATGTTTAATCAGCTGTGCCTACATAAAGGGAAATTCCAACGAAGAAAAAACTTCTTTGCTAGGAAATTTTATCAGAACAGGAAAATCACCCTTTGTTTACAGAGAAATACTTTCAGTAAATCAGGAGATTTTTTTGTTCTGATTTGAGAGCAAAATGGTAAAGAGTTTACATGGTAAATATTTTAGTGAAATCGTTTGTCATACTACTTTATGCATTTCTCATGCTTTATGTCCATCATTGTCTAAAAATGTTTATCTTTGATAGTACTGTTGCAAGCATTTGAAGAAACTAAGATACTAATTGATGTAAGTTAATAATATGGTTTGTTGTCATGTTTGTGTTGCAATTTTAATAATTAAAATATTCATATTTTTAGAGAAGACAATTGTTCTGCTGCATATTGGTACTATGATTACTCATCTCATGTTATTTCATCTTGAATTACAATTGTGAATATATGATATGTTCCTGAAAAACCAAAACTATGTAACAAACCATAGCTTTGCCACAACACAGTACTACCACACAATGTTACCACAGTGTAAGCCACAATAACTGCAGTACTCACAGTATATGGTGGTGTGTAACTCAGTGGATTAGACCACTGTGCCTGTGACCGGAAGGTGGCCAGTTCATACCCTGGGGTTGGCAGACTGATGTCACCATTGGGCCCTTGAGCAAAACCCTTAACCCCAGCTGCTCCAGAGACTGGCTGCCCTTACTCATTCAGTCATACTTTGCTTTGGATAAAAATGTCCAATTAAATAAATAAAATGCACGACTTAAGACGTTTTTGATAAAATTGAGGCAAATGTGATAGAAATTTAATAACAGATTGTTTATTTTCTTCAGACTCCTTGGATATTGGAGTGACTGGCATCAGCTTGGGAATTAGCAGTTCTTCCTTTCTGGACTCATTCACACACCATGCTCTTGGTCATTCCCGTATCGAGGATGAGGAAGGTCCGCCCCCAGGTCGGTGAGAGCCACTGAGATCCATGCCGTCTTTATTCATGAATAAGTGGATTTGATGGTGATTTATCGTTATCCATATGCTCGCAATATATAAGGCATTAGTTATATTCCCTGGTGACTTCAGTTGCAGGCGTGCTCATAAAAACAATCCCTTATCCCCATCTGTCTCCTGCAGCTCTACTGGTCCCTGTGTCAGTCCCAGCTCGATCACATAATCGGGGGGGGGTGACTTCACGGAGCAGCAGACCAGGACTGTAGCACACCCCCCCCCCCAAGAAACCAGACATACCTTAGCACTGCAGGATACCTTTGAACAAGCCACCAGCAGTGACCTGTCACCTTGCCTTTTCATGAAAGGACTGTATGGCACATCATTTTCTAGAGCCCCTATTTTTCTATGTTTAGCTCACCTGGCAAAATTGTAAAGCACACCTATGCAGGTATTCAGGGAAACCAACTCTGGAAACAATGGAAAGAAAAGTCTTTTACAATTAATATGCTTGATATAGTGAAATATATGCATTTTCCAGCAAGCCATTTTGGATAAAGTCTTAGCCAATCAAATCAGGATTTGTCTGAGATCGCTTGAGAACACTGTGGGTGAATTTGCACAAACACCACCAATCTACAGATCTGTGATATACATTTCCAACACATGCAAGCTCTAAAACACCCTATCTTGACACATCAAAAACATAACGCAGACCATCGTGGCATTCCCATGTTACTAGGACTGTATTTAAACCTAGTCAATGAGCTAAGTAAGGCTTGAAGCTTATTATTGTGAAATAATGAATTCTTGCTGAACTCACTCTGTGTTTTTCTTAAATAAAGAACTGAATTTCTAATGATTCTGCCATTTCCATGGTTGCTGTGGTTACATAATCACAAAATTTAAATGAAATGAATGCAGTATATTCAAAAGTATTACATACATCACATGTTTAATAAATCTTCCTCAATGTGAACAAGTAGCTCAGTCATAGTATGCATACGTGTAATGACACCTTAAAATGTCACTACTGAAAACACTCTGCATTTCGAAATGTACTCAGTCAACGTGGATAATTTTCTTCATTGTCCAAAAACTTTGGGACACCAAGAGCCACTATTTTCAGGCAAATCAAATTTTTTGAAGGCTTTTCTTATTTTATGTACCACTTTTACTCAATGATTGTCAGAAATTACTTCAAATTACACTTGGTGGATTCTGCCTTTGATTGGAGTAGCTAAATTAGCTAAAATATTGGTTTTTGATTATTTACTACAATATTACTAATTAAATAGTTAGTTCCGTATCTTACAGGATACCATGAGCTTTGAGATTTAGGGCTAAATATTTCTTTATCCTTTAGGTTCTTCCAGTTCTCTGTTAGTGTAGCAAACCAAACGTGGCACAATTATTGCTGACATGAAGTTATAATAGATAAGCACAAAAGGAGATCTAACATTTCTTCTAAATATTAATAAAATATTAAGAAGAAAGTAATACTAGAGGCAGCATGGAGGATTCATAGCTAGTTTTTCTGGGTTCTGCAGAGTGTGAATGTTCCGAAAAAATTCAAACAGAAGCAACATTCGGTTTCCATCCATCAATCAAACTACTTGACCTTGGTGACAGCTGTTATTAAAAGCAATTCTATTAATTATACTGTATATCAGTTACCTGACATATATTTTTAAACACTGAATGTAGAGTAAAAACACCCACAAAATATAAAAAAGTCTGCATGCAAATGTGTGGATACAGCAGAACAATGTGTTTACAGGATACTTAACTGATTTTAGTACTTTACTACGATTCATATGAGACCTTAATCGCTTCACACGTTGCGCCACTGTTGCTGTGTTTCTGAAGCCTGAAATGATCGCCAGCCTCAACCGAATGCCAGTTTATGAAAGACAAGTAACTTATTATTAACATTAGAAACGTCCAAAGATTCTTCAAGGTAACAAGTTACATGGAAATAAATGGACGTTACATGGGCATTATGCTCATATTGTGGGACTTTATTCAATTCAAACAACATTGAGTATCTCAGACAGAGATCTCCAAACCACTGGAATATTTTGTAATCATTACACAAATGCTTTGTTTCTGAAAACCTCAGGAATAAATTTTGTAAATGTGCAGAAAATACTGGATTATGTGGGTGTGGATGCTTGATATTTTGCTTTTATTAATGTATTTTAAAGTGGATCTGAGCCAACAAGTCTTCTTAATGTTTTTAGGTTGCTTTGTTAACGTTTGTAATATGAGTGTGTTTAGTGATTAAATGTAGATACATGCGATTGAACACTGAATTACACTTTTTTTTTTCAATTAATGTCATAGGCACAGCTTACGCAGTTAAATTAAGACCTGGATATGTGAAGAAAATTGAAGTGTTACATTTTTCTATAATGTAGTCAGGGGGCAGCATGTGGCTCTGTGGGCTAAGCCTGTGTGCTTGTAATCGCAAGGTTGTCGGTTCAAACCCAGCTTCAGCCGGTCTGTGAGTCCTTGAGCAAGGCCCTTAACCCCCAGCTCCCTGGGCGCTCCAACAAGTTGCTGCCCCTTGTGGACAGCTTGCTCTACAGAGAGCACATTGAGGGAGGCATAAAAGGAATTTCCCCATGGGGACAATAAAGGATTGATTATTATTATTAGTCAGAATCCTGTAATTAATATGCCAATTGGTTATAAGTGCAATATGATCTGTTCCCCAACCTTTTTCTGTTATTTATGGAAAAATTAACTGAAATTACTGCTGTTGATCATTTAAATCTTTGATTACTGTGCAAAATGCTGTATTAACCTAGATATGTATAGAATTTCTCTAGGAAAACAGCCAGTTGCATTATGGATACAATTACTTTGATTAAAATAATCAGCCAAGCAATTAAGCCAACATACCAATGGTGTAGTGTTTTTGGACAAATGTACAATCTTATTCAAAATGCATGATAGTCTGTTATTTGAAAATAATACACCTTTTTTATGGAATTGTTGCAGTTATATTTAATAAGGAAAACAAATGACATTCCAGACATATATTTTGCTTAATAAAAAAAATATTGCAAAAGAAACAAAACCTTACAAAAAATTATCAGATGTATAATTTCTCTAAAGTAATATTTCCATTGATACAAGTGTCAGAACACAATTATTAAATGGAAAGAATACAGAACATTATATACAAAGACTGTCTTGCTTGTAATTGCTTTGTGACCACTTACATGTCATTAAACTTGCCTTTTTAAAACTGAAAATAAAGTGCTGTCTTCAAGAAAATGATGAGACCTAAAAAAATTGGTATTGCGGCGCTGGTGAGACGACTCTGACTTTCTGGAGCCAATTAGCATTTCCCGGCATGCTCACAAGCCTTGTATATAGCCCTTGTGTATGTCTTGTTGTAAATTGCCACTCTGAGGACCTGGTTGTCGCTTGTGCCCTTCCCTGTGTTTGTACTGTGTCCTTGCCTCATCCCTGCACGTCTTTTGCCATTGTGTAAATTACCCACTGTGTGTAAGCCTTACTGTCCAATGTCCCCGTTATGTGTTGTTGGAGTTGTTTATTGTTTGTGTGGTCCTTTTAAGGGCTAATATTAAAAAGTATCTTCTCTTTCAAACAAGCATTGCCTCCGTTTCTGACTCCACGATGTCCGGGTCTGCCGGATATTATACTGGTGTCAGAAGTCGGATGCCAGAAGCAGCACCACTGGAGTTGTGCGGATTGTCTTGGACATTTCCCTGACAGCCCGCTCCAGCCTGGTGGACCTGCAAGCAACTGTGGAGTGGCAGAGTGGGAGAAGTGATAGCGATCACTTCACTGCAAGGCCAACGCGGGATTGCAGGGACAGGGACAGGAAGGGATCTGCTCGCGCTGCTGAGAGAAGGAGGCACTTCTGCAGTCTTGTGCAATGTGTCCTGAAGCTGCTCCTGCCAGCCTGCTGGTCTCCCATCGGAGATAACGTCAGCAGACAATGGAGGTTGGAGCTTCAAGGGACTCCGGCCATTCGCCGGTCAGCAGGAGGTCTTAGCTCCCCAGCCGGAAGCGGGTGTCCCATGCTGGAGGCTCAGGAGTGCCGAGAACTCCTGGAACAGCAGCCTAAAAGTCAGCAGGATGGCAAGTGGATGTGGGAGGAGTTGGCCAATTGGGAATGTGAGGGTGACCAGAAATGGCAGGTCAAGGTAGTGGAGGTGGCATTACTGGGCTGCAAGGCAGCACTGCTCGGTCCTGAGGAGGCATGTCGTATCTTAGAGACCCAGCTGACCCAGGATCATCGGGAGCTGGACAAGTGGTGGGTGCAGATTGAGCAGGATGAGGATCGACTGCAGGTAGACATGAAGAAGGGGCAGCATACCCTGTAGAAGCTGGAGACAGAGATGGCCTGCTGGGGAAGGCTGCGCGAGGCCACCCAATCCAGGGAGCAGCAGGTCCTCAACAAGCCGCGCAAGGCAAATGGCTGGATCCGAGGGGGCTGCTGTTCCAGGGCCAGCCAGCAGCCGAGTGTAAGCCTGCCTCCCCGTCTCCTCTGCCTCACTAGCGCTCATGAGTTCAGGAGCTGACGACTCCACCCCATAATTGGAGATAAATATTACAAGTTCCAGGACAAATATTAAATGTTTAAGACAAAGCACACTATAATGTATTTAAACATTTTTAATGTGCACCATAGCTGGTGCCTTGTGTGACACCTGGCACCAGATGCAGAAACTTGATCTGTGTTACTTTATTAAGGCAAAGCACAGAGTACATAACAGACACTAAAACAGATTGCTACATCATACACTAACAGCATGCTTAAGCAGAACACTGTACACATTACTTTAGCATGTTTATTATTACTCTATATTGCTTCAGTTGGATTAGAAAGATTCTACTTAAACACAGCATGGCAGCAGCAAAGATGTATTCCTTGTAAACACCACCTCTCTTTTAATTTCAACTGGAACATTTTGATAACTGGCACATCAAAAACAAAACAACAACAGCTTTGCAGGTACGGTTCTGAACTGCCTGTTCTTCTCAACTTCTGGTGCTGATGATTAAATCTTCAGATAACATTGATTGGAATGTATAGTATTCCTTAATTGTCTCTTTTTGTGAATGCATTATGCATATCTTGATTAGTGCTTTCACTTGTGAGTTCAGTGAAAGTTGGAGACACGAAAATGGAAAGTCAACACTCCTTCCTGGTGCGCACTGTCTTGCTGTGGTATTTGACTGGAATTCCCCAACGTCTCATCAAATAAACGTCAAATAAGTATGCAGTTCCAGGTTCCAGTGCTCCAATGGTTGCTGTAGTAACAGCCCGTCGTGGGTTCAGCTCCTGGAAGTATTTACAGAGGATCCTCTCCGTTTCGCTGCGTGACTCTGGACCTAAGCACTGTTGCCTACTGGTGGATTCTCCATCCTTAATCTTGCGCCGATACATGCAGTACAAGCTTCTCTCCTCCGTTCCAAACCAGGCTAATGTAACAGAGTTGCAGGTCCTGAGTTTGTTGAAGGACTTTATCTGCAGTGTAGTGGGAAGTGCGGGGACGGCCTGACGATGGTAAGCGGATGAGACCTGCATTTTAACCATAGGCCTTGACCCCGCCCTAACTCCCTGACCGGGACTCATGTCTTCCAAATATATCTGATATACAGGTTTTCCTTGCAGCCATATCTGTGCTACTGCCTCCCCCACCACCTCTGATGCAAGAATCTGTTCCTTGTTAGAGACTGTGACCTTCACCTTTTGGCCAGTGCAGCTCTGGAGCGTAAGAAGAGCACTCTGTTGCCAGCCACGGGGGCGGAAGCTGAAAATCTGGCCACCTTGCCGCCCAGTCCCCTGAAAAGCCACCCACCTGAGCTCACCCTCTCCTAGAGGAGTAGCTATTTGTCGGGCTTCCTCGTGCGTTTGCGCAAAGGTCCCCGCATATGCTGAGTCAGTGCCATTGACTGTGTCTACCACAAAAACATCAAAATAGTATAACGTTTCTGGAATGAGCTCTGACACTGTACACACACTTTCCATGCCTCTGCAAGCACACTGTAGTTCATCGGAATTGTCCATTAAAGTTGATTCTCCTGATTTCCTGAAAGAATCCCACTGCTGCCACAACCACTCACTTACATCTGGCCAGACTGTTAATTTTTGCTTCTTAGCTCTTATCTTTTCACTTTTCATGTCTTCTTGGGCACTACACACACTCTTGTAGTTTTGCTTTTGGTTAACCAGCACACAGTAGTGGTAGTTATGGCTGTTTTTTTGGAGTTTCAGAATAGAAGCACTAGGCTTCCAGCTCAGAGTGACGCTGGTCATCCCTACTCCCACAGTATGTACACGTGGGTCAGGAGGTATCTCTGGAAATATTCCCGGCACCCAGTCTCCCTCTTGAAGGTATACAGAAACTCTCGAGTCCTGTACCTTGGATTTTATCTTAAGGATGTAGATGGATGCTGGAGACACAGTGTGGCCGATGTAGGTGTCCACAGTGTTGCCTTTAAATGTGTACATTTTTTGCTCTTTTCCAGAGCCTCTCCACCACACCTCTGGCATACTTTTCTTTGAAGTCCCTGTAAGAAGGACAGTAATTATTCTTGGCATAAAACATCTACATGTCCCATGCAGACAGAGGCAATAAAGTTTTTTATCCACATCCATATAACACATTTTACGATAATTATTCCAAAGAAAAACAATACATATCTATAGTTATATATCCATCCATGAATTTTCTGGTCCGGAGCCTATCCTGGAGGCCATGAGTACAAGGCAGGGAACAACCCAGGATGGGGTACCAACCCAGCACAAGGCAGGGAACAACCCAGGATGGGGCACCATTCACGCCTCTGGGCTAATTTAATAACTCTAGTTCACCTCAGCATGGTTTTGGACTGTGGGGGATAACTGGAGTATCCAGAGAAAACCCCATAACAACATGTGGAGAACATGCAAACTTCACACATTTGGAGCCATGGTGGGGACTTGAACCCTGAACCCAGAGGTGTGAGGCAACAGTGTTAAGCACTACTTGGTGAATTCCATACCAGCTCACCATATACCAAAGTATTTATGTGTTTCACCCAGCTCTTCCTCAGTGGCTCCGTGTGATTTGTACCTGAACTTCTCTCAACACCTTTACAAGTCTCATGTTTTCTTCAGTCCAACACTAGTCAATATGGAACACTAACACTTTAACCTTGATTTATTGAGGCACCAAGAGCCCAAGCTACAGCTTCCCCACAGGAAAAGACTGGAAGGAGTTTCTCATGTGCACCTTGTCGCTGAGTGTTAATGCTGTATAGCCTCATATTAACAGAACACAAACTAGGAGCCTTCATTTTAAGATAATTGGGCAATATCTTCAATCTCCACTTAAAATGACAGAAATCATATTATTTTAGCCTGTTATAGCTCTGATTTCTAAAAATACTCCTTGATTAAAAGCTGAATAAAACAGAATAGAATTCAGTCCCTGAAGAGTTAACATGGAGTGAAAGACAAGTTTATGTTATTACTTGAAAATTATGTCATTTTACCACCAGGTTTAAATCATGCCCAAACTGTAATGCATTCTGTAACCACGAGGCTCTTGAGGACTGTAAATGCTGACCCGTGACCTACACTTTGGTTGATTTCTGAATTAGAACGATCCCTTTTACTCACATTGTAGGCTTTTAGAAGGTCTGTCCTTTATTGTCCTGGCTGCTAAGCTCCATTCAATCGGCACACCACACGGAATGACAGTGACGGACATCAAAGATGCCCTTTTCTTCATCGTGAAATACAGCCTGCAGGAAAATGTATTAACTTAAACGGGATGCTTAATTCAAAATGGTCATGATAAATCTTTACATTACTGCTACTCCCTGTAATATTACACCATTGGTTCAATACTCCAGAAATGTCCTCTGATCATCTCGTCCCCTACCAAACTACAATGATATTTAGCATAAAGTTAAATACTTTTAACATTAATGAAATACTATTTATAATACCTTGTGGTCTCTTTCCCTTCCCCCCAGCTATCACAGTGACACACAGAACTAAAATCAACTTCCTGTTGAGTACCAAGTCAACAGATATACTATGCATATGGTCAATATTGACTGTCCTTCACTATTATTCAGCAGTAACCAAGCATTCCTTGGACGAAGATGATCTGGATTTTTTTGCAGTTTATCATCCCATTCTAACTGTGTATTTCACTTTTGTGTAATCAGTGCATATAACCCTGTGGTATAATCTTATCATTTTGTCTGAAGTGTTCAGTGAGTTGATGTGGTACCTACAGTATTTACAGTGCATTTATTATTTTGGTTATCCTTTTGTTTTCATTACACTCTTTAAAATCTTGTACCTTTCAATATTCCTTAACGCATTAGTTTGGAATAAGCACTCCTATCTATCTTTTATAATGACTCTACATCATGCAGCTCTGTTGAAAGTGACCAGCGGACTAGGGTTGCAAAATTCTGGTAAGTTTCCCGTTCATTCCCATATATTCCTGTTAATACCCATGGAAAGTTTCCCACGTGGAATATTTCCAAAATTCCCCAGCTTAACTTCCCAAGGAATGAAAGTTTCCAGAAATTTTCCATTCCTCTTCAACCCTATGGTTATAAGATGTCATTAATTTGGACTTGTTTATATGTTTTTGCCATTTACACAAATAGCTATTTAGAGAAGTATTTCAGTGAAACAGATATATTTTTTAGAAGTATGGATTTCCAGTCCTGGGATTGGATCATGTAAGTATCTGTGAGAGTCAGCTACTTAATTATTGTAGTCCCTTAATTTATCCTCTTACCTCCGAGTCTGATCCTTTGGCAGAGAGATGGGGGTAACCTTGCCTTCTGGAAGCCAGATGGTGGGCCGTAGTGGCACCTCATTCTCAGGGTTCGAGGGTGGGGAGCCCTGAGACCACACAGTCCCCCA
The DNA here is from genome assembly GCA_026784285.1 of Stomatorhinus walkeri. NCBI lineage: Eukaryota > Metazoa > Chordata > Actinopteri > Osteoglossiformes > Mormyridae > Stomatorhinus > Stomatorhinus walkeri. The sequence continues at coordinate 9,922,140 of JAODUD010000062.1, read as the reverse complement.
AACTAGCGCTGTCGCCGTCAGGCAGCGATACCAGGAGAGAGCCATTGCTGACACCTGCTCTACACCTGTGCAGAGTAGGACAGAGAACAGGAAGAAAAGGGGCGAAGCCTTACAGCTAGAGGCGATGTGTCAATCACATACCATCCAGGGAACGTGCAAACTTCTGAGCTGATGATTCATTGATATGAGAAAACATTTCTCTTACTCAGAGAGAATTATTCATGTTGGGAATAAATTGGCCTGCTGTATTACTCTGGGATCTGTATAGCCCGGCTTGACACTTGGAGAAAATAATCACTCACAAGTTGACTATCAAAGCTTAAGAAGATGCAACTATTATTGAAGAGTATAATCCTTTGAGGACATATCTATTTATGGTAACAGAACATGTGTTTTTCCCCCATATTTCCTTACTTTTATGACTTGTGACTCATTTGAAATGGAGAGTACTTTTGAACATTCAAAAATCAAGAGCCTTATAACACCATCCAACTAACTTACGTAAATGTTGACAACACATTTTTTAAGGTTTAAGATTTAAAGGTTATAAAAAGACAATCACCAGAATTTCTTAGAATATTCCTCAAGGTTATTACTTAACTGACTCCTCAACTGAAAAAAAGACATAATATGCGAACAATTATTTTTACATAGAACGATTTCTTTATAGAACGTTGTATTGTTTCTGTGCTGCTTACAGTTTACTGATGGACACTGAACCAAGATAAAGGGAACAAAACAGCGTCTGCAAAGCCTGAAGATGCAGAGAGGAAGACAAACAAGCCACTGATTATTATTTACCGTTATCCTATTGTTAAAGGCTCAATAAACAGCACACGTCTGTCACTAAGTGATTAACAGATTGAGAGGCGATGCAGCAAATCAGTGCGGCACAGTTGTGAAAATGCACCTTGCATTAAAAATGAACCCTTCTCAGCAATTATAGCCTATTGAAATTTCATAAGCCAAAAACGCAGATGAAGGCTTACTTTAAGTTTGGCGTTATTCTATAAATATACTGCTCGCCCAGAAAGATTCATAGCACAGCAGCTACATTATGAGCGTAACCGAGTTAACTATACTTAACACCACTGCATCAGTAATTATCACAGAGCGCACGGGGCGAATCAATAGTTTCTTCAAATAACAGCATGTGCAACGTATCATATTCCAACTGGCCCATGACGATTTCCCATCTGGATCAACATCATAGAATGACAGAACATCACGGAATCTGTGCCTGCTGGGTTTTCATCCGCTCCAAAAGCTCCTGATTTGTTGAGAAGTTCCAAGAGTCCTGGTGTCAAAAGGATACAGGCAGCTGCACCTTTGTGAAATTCATATGCCTCCTTCCCTCCCATTCTCAGTGTGTATTTTCCTGTGTCAGCTGTGCTATCTCCAATTTGCCCCCCCCCCCCCCTCCGTC
>JAODUD010000062.1:9905534-9920614 GCA_026784285.1 Stomatorhinus walkeri | reverse complement strand
CCCCCCCCCCCCTCCGTCGTCCCCGATCCGCCAACTCACTCCAAGTGTTATGCTGCATCTCATCCCGAAGAGTCATAGAGACCGACCGGGCGGGGGGGGGATGGATAATAAAGAACGGAGAAGCGGAGGAGCAGATTTGAAGTGGAAACTCAGACAACGTTGGGGGGGGCAGAGACTCTCAGCATCACTTACTCAATACAACAGTATGGTAATAAATGTACAGCGGTTGTTTAAAAATCTTCTCAACGCACCTGTAGAAACGGTCTGTAAGGCAAAGTTTACAATGAACTGCAGGACCAGACGACGATGGCGACCATCTCCTTACCCGACATTGTGAATTCGGTCCACAGAAAAGATGAAGCATTAGACGCTGAAGACCGGCGAGGAGAACCTCTCGTCAATCCCCACCCCGGGATGATGTAGGTAGAGCACAGCCCCACCTCCTATGCCCTCTCCACCTTCTGACCTCAGGTGTGCCAGAGATCCTAGCAGATGAAGCGAGAAGGTTGCACGTGAAGCCCCAGAGCTTTGATCGTCGACTGTCAGCCTGAATGCTCCACTGCCAGTCTGCGCTCTCCACACCACCCCCCCCCCACCCCCAAGCCCAGATCAGAGCAGTCTGGTAAGTAAGCTGCACAAATCAAACATGCGCGCACATGTGTGTGTGTGAGCAGTGTGTGTGAGCAGTGTGAGTGAGGAGGGTGATTGGAAGATTGGAGTGGTGGGGGTGTCAGAGATGGTGACAGAGGATGGGGAGGGGGTGTTTGTTGCACAACTTGCTCACATTAACTGTTTGTTAGCCAAGGAATGAGGGCCCACACTGAATGGCAACTAAAACACTTAAACACCGTTCACAATCAGGGTTCCTCCAAGTTTACTTGCACTTTACAACCAACGCTTTGTAAAATCCTGCTGGTGCCCAGGTAAACTTTTACGGGCTTTACTCCTCTTAGGAATATTTATATTATGTTTTATCGATAGATTATAGAGAGGGCATATAGGTAAATCATGGTGACTTCTGTTTGAGAGTTGGTTTTAAGGCTTGTGGTTATAAGACTGAATAAGCCATGAAACTGCAGCAATGTTTCCTGCAGCCGGATGGCTAGTCCTGTAGTTGTATTTATGAGACTGAAAGGCGAGCAGGGTGGAGCCCAAAAAGCCCGGAGTGTGATAGTAGCGAATGAAATGTGGGCGGTGCCAAGGGCCCCCAGGCAATCAATGGTTGGTTGCCCTGTGGGTCAAGTACCACCCTTGAGAGGAACAGAGTACTTTCTCATCATTGTCTCTCACCAACGTCCTTCTAGTCACAATACAAAGCAATCACAATAGTAAGTACATGCATTGTTTTTTTTTTTTCCAGACGTGCCCCCACTAATCTGAAATTCCAACAGAAAATTTACACCCAGACTGCATACCAACACTTTTTCCATTCAGTGATAAGGTGCAGCTCTTTCATGGACCGCTGGGATCACATTGTTTACAGTGGAGTAGATCACCCCATCGCATACAACTTTAACAGCCCCAGAGAAAAAGCATAGTGCAAAATGTGCTCAGTCTCCCAGCAAGACCCCAAACCCCAGGATTTGGCCCATTTTTTATTCAAAGCTTTGAGCCTTGTCCCACTTTCATAAAAGAGTCTTGGAAAGTTTGATCGCCTTGCAGAGGATGATGATTATGGGCCTGAAAGAGGTTTAATGAATTTTTATTTGCGCCCATTTTTTAGTCTTTGTCTCTTCTTGGGTTTTCCTAGCTTATCTCTGGTGAACAGGTGCTGAAGCACATGAGACATGATGCCTGTCCTGCCCATTCCTGCTCCACAACCTCCTTCTCTGGTGTCTGGGGCTTCAACAGCTCTTCTCATGCCATCATCCCTGGCCTCAATATTTTCTTTGATCATACTACATTTCCTCTCTTGTGTTTCTGTTAATAATTAATGGGCAAGCAGTTACTGGACGCCTTCGTCCTTGGAGAGAAAGAGCAAATTTAATTTAAATAATTGCATGAAAGAAATGCCAAAAGTACCCGTTTATTTATAATTTATGGATCGTTACGTCGCATGCATAATGCATGGCCGTCTTTATTATGATCATTTATTAAATATCATGTTTTCCAGCAGCAGTCTCAGGCGTACCGCGATATTTGCAAGGTTAGACCGCGGAGTTGCTCTTTTGGAAAATGCACGTCTGCAGACCACGGGTTAAAAAGGAATCTTTATTTTTAACTACACATCATCAACGGCAACCCATCTGCTGCTGAGTTTGCAAAGCTTCTCCCGGGACAACACAATATCTCAACATCTTACAGCATGAGAGTCTAGGGGAGAGGTTAGGTTCTGGCGGTGAGGCTAACAGGATTATCCAGTGGGGGTGGATAGTGTTGTAGGGCATACTGGGGAAATTAATGTGAATTTTTTTTTTTTTTAGTGGGGGCTTGTTTTGTAATGGTGAATGGGGCAGACGACCCCGGGAGTACTCGCTATCACATAAAATCCCGCCCCATGGGAAACTTTATGTTCACAGCCCCTTTCACAGACGTCTTGCCTTTACCGACTGTGTTAGCAGCTCTCTCTAAAGGAATTGCTGCGTGCTCCCAAAAGAGACTAACTGCATGGGTTCACTTCCCTTCTTCCACAGCCAAAATAATCCCCACCTCCCTCCATAACACGTCAAACTACTTTCCAAGTATTCCTTAGAAGGGGACTCGGGAAGAAACAGTGAGAACTTCAGCAATTGCACATAAATCTCTCTTTTACTGTGCATTTGTGAAATTGTCTCAGATTCACCTGAGACTTCTTGAACTTCACATCCTGTCCAAACCAACGTGATGACTTATGAGACATGATGGAGGCAGGAAGCTGTCACCCTTGGGCAAAACCACCATCAGCTGTTGTGGGAACGAAACGCTGATTCTTTTTGCTTCCACAAGCGCCTCCGTTTAATAAATCTGTCCGTCTGGGTCCTGTGCTCTGAGTTGGACATTTCCACCTTGTTCTGGTTACTCTAATGCACCACTTCTCTTCTGCAGCCTTTCTCCTAAATATTTAATGCGTACTTTGTGTTTTCACACACTTCTGCTAACTCCCAGTTAAAGTGCATTACGGTGTCCTCTACTGTTCTTTATTTCGTGTTAAAAGTGTGTTATTACATTCCTTTACTCTTATCCAATTTATTTTCTTTCTGGTAGATTTTACTGAGAATTACAACAGAAGTTGAAACAATTATAAAATGAGCTGCTCCCATAAATATAAATTATTAGGCATTATGGTTTGGATTTGATTTGAATACTTTCCTGATTTTTTTTGTCTGTGTCTTTTTTGTGTGTTTCAGTGACTGAAACAAATAAAGCAATTTTACTAGTCAAAAATCAGTTTGAATCCAATGATATTGCCAGTATTCGTTCTGCTTCAAAACTCCTTTGAAGTTTCTCAATTTCTTATTAGGCCTACTGAGAATTTGACCATAACAAATTGTTCATTCATCTAAAGAACATTTTTTTATGCAGTACTTATACACATTGACAGTTCATTACAGCATAAAGTCATACGGACATTTATTAGGAACCGACATGCTATGTTGATGAATGTAGGTTTTAAAAACAAATGTGGTCAAAATGCAATATTTATGCAGTACTAATTATAACCGCTAGGCGACAGTACGTGATATAACGTTTCAGGCAATCATGACAGACGAGTATGCTGCAGATCAACCTAAGAACGATACTGTGGAAAGACGAAACAGCGCATGCTTGATACTGCACTTCAAAGCTTATTGTGTTCTGCAGCACATAATATCCGGGAACCCATCTTCATAGCTGTGACAGAAAGAAACAGAGACCTATTAGTTAATTAATTATATTAAGAAAAGTATCAAAATTACACAGATATAAGAATATGCTAGAAAGCCTGATGACATTTATTTGTTAAGCAGATGCCTCTGTACAAGTCAGGATCATAAAGCAGGAACAGCCATTGTCCCTGGGGTCATTGGGGTTAAGGACCTTGCTCAAAGGCTCTAAAGTAATATAATTACACTGTTGCCCACGGGATTTGAACCCATGACCTTCTGGATATGGGCAACAGATCTCTAACCGATGCAGCTGTACACTATTTGGGTATGGTAGATGGGGATTTAGAAAGGGTCAAATATAATTTCAGGTTTGTATACCATCTGCATGCTCATTATATTTTTTTCTGCACAAACTGAGAAGTACAAATGAGTTTTGGTCTTTGCTGTTGGATAGTGTTAACAATTTACACTAACATGTGAAGTCTTGGAACCAGCCCTCAGACTGATCGACCAGGCAAGCAATCCATTCCTTCAGGGTCACCTTCCTGTCACTGTTACTGTCACATGATCTGGAAAATATGTATATGCACATATAAACACACACACACACACACACATACACACATGTAAGGTTATATAAAGCATATTTATGTGAATTTCCTATGAGTTTTTCCAGGACTCATAATCCAAATCAACCAAAAATGAAGCCGAAAATGAAAATGCAAAAAAAAAAAAAAAAAATCAAATGCTTTAACATTTCTTTTTCAGAAACACATATCTCTTGTATCTTTACTTAACTTACTTATTTGATTGAACTGTGATAAGGGACAGTGTGTGGTTGCTGTCAACTTTCTGGAAAAAATAAACTGAAAACACCAAAAGAAACTGAAACTGAAAAGAAACACCATACCCTACTTTTTCAAATGATTAATCCCATTTGTTCATCGACTATGCAACCTAATGAAAAAAATGAAAATGGGGTCCAAACTCAGACAGTTTGCAACCTTTTGATTACATTATCGATCCACCATGGGTATAAAGCAAATGTCTTGGCACTAAGTCTACATCAATGTAATAGTACGAATTGAAGTCATCTGAATTTGCACCTAATTTTTGTTACTGTGTGCATTTTTTCATTCTGGTGGGTGTGTGTGAGTATGTGGTGCCACTCCACCCCATTTTCAATCTGAAAAATAGGGAGTGTCATGGCCCTGGGACCCCAATTTTCCAGAGGGGGATGGGAGTAGGATTATGAAAATACAGGATAAATGGTGTATTTTCGATATTTCAGCCCAATTTGACTTTAGTTTTGCATATGTAATGGTAAAATGTGTGTGTGTGGGTGTGTGTCAGTGTTAGAGGCTGGTGGGTCTCACTGGAAGAATCGATGGGCACAATGTTCCAGGGGCATCTGTTTGTAACGCAGCTTCTTCAGATCCCGATGGCTAAGCTTCCCGTCCTTGTTCCGATCCAGCAGGATGAATCGCCGCTGGTAATGTAGAGGAGATGCGGTGGGCACGGGGGTCCGTTTATGGGAGTGACCGAGTAAGACATGTGTGAGGGAGATGGGGGTCGGGGAAAGAATGATGGGGTGTTTCAAATGGAGGATAATATTTCCAGCTCGTTAACTTTCTCCGTGAATAATTTAGCAATTATTGATGATGTCTATTTATGCAGCTGCTCTCACATCTCCATATCGGCCTGGTGAGGATCGCACAGCGCTTAGGCCTTAAATCTGTTTGAAAACTTTAAAATAGATCATTTAGCAATACAGCTGTATTTTGGTCTTTTTTCATCTGCAAACCAGATCTTGTGAGGTAGTCCAACAGAATGTTACAATACAATTAATTTGTTTCCAGTGGTTTTTAAGGGTAATTATAACCATACATGTGTTGGCCACATACTGATAAGTGATACAAAATGTTTTGGCCCAAGTAATAAACTATACTAGTTTCAACTATGACTTATTCCACCTCCTCTGCAATGTGATTGGTCATCTCTCTGAACCAATCATTTTTCACTCTGCCCACAGAACATTTTTGTGTAAGTAAAATTCCCATGAGCTCCGCACTCACGGTTACCTCAACTAGCATCCTGCGTTCTTCATGGCTCAGGCAGCCCTGGGGAGGCGGAGGGGAGCTGAAGGATTGGCCCATGCGACTCAGCATCAGAAACCAGTCAATCAGCCGGTAAGGGAACTGTCCATATTCCATCTCGGCGCACAGCGCATTGGACACTGTTCAGAGCAGGATACTGTCCCAGTAAACACCCTGCTTATTATCTGAGCACAGGAATCTGCAGAAACAGTGAGCATGCGTTACTGGGCAACGTGGAGGTTAGGGGTTGGAGGACAACAGTAACCGTACCCAAGCAAGGACCAAGGTGAGCCAAGCCAGTGCGTCGCCTCTTTCGGCAGGACTCTTTATGCAGCAGACACTCACTGGCATAGGTCTTCCCCAGCACACTGCACACTGGCACTCCCTGCCTTAAAAAAATACAAAAAAAAGGCACAAAGGGCGCTTTTCCACTGCAAGAGGTACTGTACTTTCGGTACTCCCATAAAGTACCAAAAGTATAGCACTTCTTTTGTGTCGGTTTTCCACTGGAGTAAAAACTGGTACCAGCGCTAAATGACATCATCAGTGACCACCCCTGACTGACATCATCACAAAGCGCGGTGTAGTATCAACAGCTGTTAATTCATTGAATTCAAACATAGAAGACGTGCTGAGACTGGTGTTGTTGATTCATAATTAGAAGTTCGGTCAACCAGCTTTTTGTGATTGTTCGGTATATTGCGTGTGCAACATTTCTTCCAAGTGGCTTGTTATTATGGCAAATACTTTTTTATTTTGAGTCGTGCCATCCAAATCCAGCTGGATCTGTTCATCCGACCATATGGCGATTAAAGCCTGTTTCCTCGTTTATCCATCTTTCCATTTTACGCTTTTTATATTTTTGTTTCTACTGCTTTTTATTTAGTTTCTCGCTGTTTGCTGTGTGTTCAAAAGATGCCGGTTGTATTTTGTGTTTCAGCGGCAGGCTATTTGCATAACCAATCAACAACAAATATGTTTGCGAGTGCCACCCCAAAGTACGGAAGTACCCCAGCTGGTTTGGCACCTTCGGTACTGGAGCTTTCGGTACTGGAACTTTCAGTACTGGTACATTCGGTACTGGAAGTTTCGGTACTGGTACTCGACCAGAAGTCGATGGAAAAGCGAAAGTGACAAGCACTGATTAATATTTCATTCAACCGACGTTTCCTTTCAGGAAGATGTTCACGATCCTCATGTCAATGCGGTACGCCTCCAACCTGTCCCAGGTAGCAGAGGACATTCCTGAAATGACTCTAATCCATTTCAGGCAACACATGTACAACGGGAGCAATTCTGAGTCCCCAGTTCGATTTGGAGGGAAACCTGAGTAGCCAGAGGAAACCAACATAAGGTAGACAGGGGGGCAAAGTTGTGCTTACCCTCCTTCGTGTACATTCAGCTGTGAATTTCAGAAAGAGACAACCGTGTGTTGAGAGAGCATATGGTAAAGTGGTCTTACCTCGGGCATTTCTGGGGACATATGCATTTTGGGATTAAGACACCACCTTGCTTCACCGCTTGGCATGAGGAGCCAACAGGACTGTAGCACTTCAACAGCTTGCACAGCTTCTCTGGAGAAAGCCAGATATGTACTTACTTACATTAGTACATTACAAAGACCCAAGACTTTACATGTGTTTGTGGGATGTTATTTATGCTTTACTGCTTGGCACCTGGGCTGGTTCGACCCCAATACGGCCGCAGTTTCTCCTCAGCTTGTCTCTGCTTCCTTTGGGCTCTGCTGCCCTGGGATCCAGCAAAACACAGATGCAGCATCACATATGCACACGACACGCACCGCACACCGATCACCCCTTTCATGCACTTTTCAATACTGATCCTCCAATATTACCTGTTTAGATGCCTATGGAGACTATACCAGACATACAGTTCTCAAAAGGCCCTGAACCTCAGATGAACCATGGTTACTTTTCAAATGAAGAACATTTGGGACAAGTGTGAATTTACTTGGGATTGTTTATCCCTTTCCCCACATGGAAAACATAAACCTATCATTTAGGCTAAAACAATTTCCCGGGTGCAAATGATCAAGACCGGTGGTGGTATGATAGTGGTATGGGGGTGTTTTTCTGCTGAAGGATCTGGATGCCTTTTCATCATAGAATGTACCAAGAATTCTGATTTGAAGGACATCGTCAAGCTATTGATCTGTGAGGTGCATCTAAATGACTGGAACCTCATTCAAATATTGGGGCAGGACCTGCAAAGGGCTTGAAAAGCCACAGATGTTGCTGCGCTCCAGCAGTGTTGTGTGTAAGAGTAGGGATAGAATTCCTCTAGAGGACTGTATGATCCAGAGCTAATTGCTAAATTTGCAAAAATGGGGAAGATCCAGTTGGAGGAGAATACCTCACTGTCCTGTACACTATACTTCTGTTTCTTCATGCTATAATGTGTCTTATTGTAGTCCTCATAAACAAAAAATTCAGTCTGGAGAGCCATAAATTGGGAACTCCCGGTCAACTTTGTAGTCTTTGCCAGTTTTACATCTGCTGTGGACCCACTTGATGAAAAACAGACCCTTCTTAATCTACAATACATTGAACTGCTGGTTCAGTTTACAGTCATGGCCAAAGCAAGCAAATCAAAAAATTATAATTGTAATAGTGCTCACCTCACTCATTACAGGGTGCAGCACCAGTATTGTGAGTAAGATCAGGTGCACGGCCAAATGCATGATAGGGTCTTGACCTGGACCATGAGGTAGGACTCACTGCAGACAGGAATACAGGTTAATCAACTGGGCTATAGGCCAGAGATTCTTCAGAGAAACTGCTTCTGAATACATAAATAGTCACCCTAAGGAAAGTATTGAACAAACTATTTTCTTTAAATAACTTCTTAAATGTAAGGACATACTATTTGGTAGGAGCGTAGATAGAGCACATTGTTAAAAATAGAAATATGAGTGCATTTTTTCGTTCTCTCCAAATGCCTTTCTTTTAAGACTTAAAATGAATAATTAATCATTTTAAAATGATATGAAATCGACATTAGTAAAAAAAAACCTTATAGCTTTATTTAAATTTATTTTAATATGACCAGTGATAATTAATTTGACTTATACAGTTTTAATAGTGATTTACTCAGATCAAAGGTAGGAGGTCATGGATAACCTTACTAGAAAGATGATTGCAGAAACAGCAAAAAACAAATCACATTATTACATTTCTTGGTTTAAAATCTTCCCAAAGCATTCTACTGTCTAGCGATTCCGTCTTTGATGCAGACGTTACACACTCTGAATTTTTAAAAATGTGCTCTCTTCTTCACCTCTGGCTTTTAAAATTAACTTTCCCAAATGTTCTACATGTTCTTTCTTGTTTTTTTTTCCGCCCGAGTAGCTACTCGTGATCTCTCTCCATTTTCCATATTTAATGAGAACAAGACACATAAAATAAACATGAACAAACACAAGAAAGAATATGTGAAAGACCCCTACATACCTCCTTGTTTTTTCTCTTCTTTCCCTGCGCTCTCCCAGGCAGAGAGGGATCTATCTGTGCTACTGTAGACCATGTGTTCTCTCTAGCTTGTAAATCTACATCCCTGTGAAATCATGCCAGCTTCAACAAGAACCAGTACTCAGTGTAAACCTGGCAGATAAGGCACGCCTGATCTGCACAGCCATATTTCGGAAAGTCATCATTGTCAGTGGAAGATTCGATGGATTAGACATTGAAACAAAGAAAAAATTCCTCCTCCTTCCAGAAGCTTATCTTAGTCTGGGTCACAGGGAGGCCGGGAAGTGAAGGGGGCCAGGCAGAGCTACACCCTGCGTGGGATGGCATCTCATCGCAGAACACATACATGCACACACTGAAGGCACTTCAGAGATGAGAATTACCATAACTGCATGTATTTGGACTGCAGGCAGAAACTGAAATACCACATGGAACCCTCAGGAGACCTGGGCAGAACATGCAAACTTCACACATACCAGGCAGATGCCGGATTCAAGCTGCCAGTGGTGAAGGTACGAGGTACAGGGCTTCTCACGGGGCCGTGCCTATTAATATCACTGTGGCCTTTTCATTTACCTTCCTGATGGAAAGCTTTTGTTTGTTCTTTTCATCCCATAAAGAAGAAGATCACATTTTTCTAAATTTTTCAAAATTTAGAGAAATTGCAAGTAGATCTATCTCTACAGGTTTTGTAATAATAGAGTATGACATAAACTCATCTTTGATTTAGTGGCAATAAAAGTCTTTTTTCCCATATACAAGACCAAATGAATTTAAAGAAATCTTTTCAGCAACAACCTTTTCAACACAATCATTACATTTTAAATGAATGTATGACATCATCTACAGTATGTTATCTGTTTACAGGAGTTAAGGGTTAATTTTGAAACTACAGTTCAGACAGTCTCTGTAACTCCATTATGCATATCCCTACACTCTAGGGCCAAAAATATGAAAGTTGAACACTGAATTTGCAGATGGCTTTCCTAAATCTCATTAATTAAGCCTTTTTCATGTTAACTGGATTTGTAATTCATAACCCTGGGTACTTTGCATAGAACGTTTAATGCCTGTTTAAAGAAAAAAGAGAATGTCTACTGATCAGTTCTGTGAAAACAAGAGGAGATAACAGAAAGCACACACACACAGAGTTTATGTATCTTTGTGGTGAAGCCCCATTCATTTCTATGGGGAAAACTCTAATCCCAACATGACATGATTACCTTAACCGCTACCCACTACTCAGCCCTAACCTTAACCGTAGGTAACCAAAGAAAATATGAGACTTTTGGCATTTTTAGTTTTTTGACTGCATTCTCAGATCTTTGTAGGAACCTCAAAATGGCCGTACAACATCGAAATAACAGGTTTTTATTACATTGTTGGGAACATTTGGTCCCCACAGTGTAATATAAACATGATCCACACACATACACACAAACACGCTCCATTCATGGATTACTAAGATTACTTGTGTTTAGAGTTTCAGTTTTAATCCAGCAATTAGTGATAAACTCGATTTACGATGGTTTAAGTTATTAGCTACCGCTCAATTCTACGATCCTACAGCATTAAGTGTATCGCTAAAAGGCCACTGAAAACCACCAAAACTATCGTCTATTGCCATCTTGTGGTCATATAAAATCTTACATGCTTTTTGAATTGTGATGATTATGATCAATAGGTCTACTTGAAAGTATTTAATGTATTGCATAAAATGCAAGGTGCCCTACCTGAAATGTAAGTGAGGAATGCAATTCATAAGAAATAAAACCAACATTTTAATGACATTATTGTCTAAAGATTCAATAATGCAGGTCATAGGGACGTTAATTGAATCCATTTTTGGTATTGATATTTATGCATGAAAGCCTATGTGCGCATATGTATATAATGTGCATAATATACATACACACATGCATATTTTTTTCCAAGTTGCATACTTCCTACACATTATTCACTAACATACTTCAAATTTGACCACGTTGATACAAACTAACTGAATTTCCTGTTTCCTTGATGTCCATGTCCACTTAGCTAGACCCTATTTCAACATGGAAACAAGAATACCTCGAGTTTCTAAACGAATTAAATTTTTATAGCCTACTCTTAAAACATTCCTCATACCACAGGAATGCACCATCTTAAATACACCTGAGTCTTATAAAAACAAACCAACCATAAAAATGGTTATATGTGTGTTAGAGAGGGTCATTCTCCGCATTGTACTTTATCTTAATTTTCATCTATACTCAAGCCATCCTCCTTTGTCAATAAATTTCACTTTTTATTTTTAAAAGTACAACATATTTATCGTGTATTGAGGATGATAAATCGGGCCGCATCTGATTGCTGGTTCCCCTGCATTGACATCGTGAATTGTTGTATGTATGCAGAACATCTCAGGTAAATTAAATACTGGAATGCATGCACATACTAAAGATCTAATTTAATTATTAAATTATAATATATGAGAGAGAAATAAAATTAAAAAAAATACAAAATGAAAAGAAGAATGAGAAATGATACTATACGGAACTGATTGTCCCGTAAGCGCGTAAACAGCGGCCCGGAAGTGTGTTTCAGTGCCTGACGTCAGTGTCAAGGATGGCGGAGAATGAATGATGGAGGGACGCTGGGCTTTTTAACAAGGGATAAGAGGGAAATTAAGGAGTCTGATGGAATAAAAAACAGAGTGCTTGCAGTAAAAATGAAGATGCTTGTCGCGTTTCGGATGCGATCGTTTCAGTCAACAAGATGATCAAATTGTGCTTAATATGAGAGAAGAGCAATCAGTGGAGTCCAGGTGATTCTTGCGAGGCTCCGCCTCGGAGAAGGAGAAAATGAAATGATGTGGAAATGAAAAGCATCGCAGCTCCTCTCCGATCACAGCAGCATCGTTTGCTTTGGTCGTGGGATTTTTTTTACAGAGAACTGACTGTATACCTTAGGCAGAAGGCGTATTAGTCTTACAGTAACAGATCGTGTGTAACGAAGACATGGCAAATGAAATGTCATGAGAGTTTATAGTTAGCAAGTATCTGTCACTAATATAGGCAGATTCCCGTCTGAGAAACTCGCAGTAATAACACGGCGCAACAGTCAGTCGTTTGTGTGCAGCTAAGCACCTCTGTGTATTTTGGTTGGTAGGTATTTCGATATATTGGGCTTTTATATACCCATAGTGTCGCTGAGACGGTAGCTAGCAGCTAAACCTCCCCTAACGGGACCCTGATTCCCATTAAATCCCCTGATATACTCCCATGCTTCGCTTAGCTAGCTAAGCTAATGAGCAGTTCATCACTTAGGTCATGAGCTGTACGACTGAGCCAGATTTACAAACAGGATCCAGTAAACAAAATATATAAGTAGTTTACTTTCAATTTGGCTGTCATTTTGTCCACCATTGCGACAGATGGTCTTCGGTACATGTACAATACGAACCAGCTATAAATGCAGTGACTGTTAGAAGTTGGGCACCTTTGCAGTATTTGCATTCTGGAGTTAAATGATCCCGATCATGACCTGCTAGCTCATCCATTCACATCAGGTAAGATGTATTTCTGCGATGTGCAAGACTTTAATAACTGTTCAGATAGGTCGTGTGCACAGTGATCGGGCCTTCGAGTTAACCTGGTAGACGATCAGGACCAAGTTAATAATAATGGAAACGTCCTTTGATTACATACATTTTAACAGAAGTCAGTTGAAGCATAGATATAATTAAAATATATAAATTAGGTATGCAAGTCACAATTCATAAGCGCTAATATATAGTTTCTTATAGATCTACATAATGACTTAAACGACAAATGTACTTTGTTCATTTTACAACACAAGTAGGTCGTAATCGCAGTTGTCTTACATTATAGTGTGTTTTTTCTTTTTTTAATCTAGAATTGTTATATATCAGTAGGCAGATGTTGGGGCAGCTTCTCAGTCCCATAAAGTGCTGTCCAAAACAATAATCACAACATCTTTGTTTGACCATATCCGCAATACATAGGTGTCTGTGCCACGCGTGATCCTGCGATGCTTCTCCTGCATTTTTTCTGCAGATGTGATGATCATGCGGATGTGATGATCAGCTTTGACGCATCACACATTTCTTGCAGTATCGTCGTTCAGGTTCTTGGTCAGTGCTTGGCTTTAATTCTTTGTGTTTTAACCCACTTTAAAAACCTACGGATCGTTTCCCGTGATTCGCAGTGTTTCGCAGGAGCTGCATCGTGGTGCAGTGAACGACTCGATATTTTATAATAGTAATGTCAGGAATATTGGTTTTGTTTTTGTATAATGCACTTGTTGCTGTACTGGACGTTTAGAACAAATAGTTTAGGGTTTTCTAATTACTGAAACTTTGCTCATATGGTATGATTCATTTTGTCAATAGTTATTATCAATACGGACTGCACATTTAAGAAAGATTGTTTTTCTGTTCACAAATTTCTCAAATCACTTGTGATTAATTTGTATTTACACTTATAAATATAAATATTTTTTACTTTTCTGATTTAAATAATGTTAATTGATTTTCGCTATCTTTTGCAGAAAAATATATAAACTAATACATCTGTAGGTGAATGATGTGTTTGAGGGATACAACCATCACACTGTTTATTATGTTTTTGTGGGATAAAAATATACTTCAGCCACTTAACAGAAAGTAGGGTGTCCTGTTCTTTTGCACAGGTGAGGGGTGTTAAGTGCAGGAGTGTTTATGATCCGCAGGGTCTAAAAAAAGCGACATATGTTGTAGTTCTTGGGCAAGTGCACTTTGATGTGGCTTCCAGTTCCTTTAAATGGATCAAAGGGCTATTGTAGACCTGCATTTGTCACATGGTCCGTCTGCTTAATCTGTTGTGATTTGAGCGGTGCTGTGTCTAGTCTGAGTGGAATTTGCCCTTTCTGAACACAGTGGCCATGAATATATTTCTAATCTATGCCTCATTGGTCAAAGCTGATTTCTGGGGAATTCTGCAGAAGAGGACATGCAGAGTCTTGTCGGTGTTTAGTGATTTTTTTTTAAACTAGAAAATTGAGAAGCTTTGATGTTTCCAGAGAGATGTTGCACGTTCTGCATTCTGCCGTCTGCTCTCTATTTATTTCCTTTGCATTAGAGATGAAAAGTGGAGGGTGAGGTGAAGCCATGGAGGTATTAATTTGATAGAATGACAGGAAGTGGTCATTTTCTGGCAGCCATTTTGGTTCCTTTAATTGGCTGCTGCTTTGATATGATACGAGAAGCTTTATTAGTCCCTGGGGAAAAAGTCTCGTGCATATAACACATCAATGGGTTTTTGTATGCATATAAATTTGAACCCATTGTAAAACATTCTATGTATAGCATGAGAATTTTATATGCATGCAGCCTGGTGAAATGATGCAGAGGGGGGAAATGTGACTGCTTATCTACACTGTGTACATCCTTGTAAAATCTTTATTGCAGATGAGGACAGTCATTTTTGTGCTGATGTCTTGGGGCAGAATTATTTGAGTGAAAATGGGGCTCTGTGTTCCTGACCTATTATATCTTTTTGGCTCCAGTATCCATATAGTAATATGTCAGATGTAAGCTCCCTTCCACTTCAGTTACAAGCTCACCTTTAGTTACTTAAGGATCGAATGTGTTCTTTCTTAACCCCATCCAGCCCCCGCCCAATAGGGAGCCTGTTCCTACTCCCATCCTATAGGGAGTCTGTTCCTTCTCC
>JAODUD010000062.1:9885188-9900343 GCA_026784285.1 Stomatorhinus walkeri | reverse complement strand
GCGAATGCTTAAAATTTTAACAGTTTTTCTCCCATTGGCATCAGCACAGTTACACTTTTGTTGCGATGGCAGCCCCTCTTGTATCAGAAGCTGTAGCAACTTCGCAAAACAGTCCAATTAAGTTAATGACTCCCAAATCATCCATTGCTTTGTTTTATCTGGCTGTTACGTGCACTTTGTTAAATGGGATTGTCCATTAAACGCTCTTCCCACCTCAAAACTTTGTCTTACATAGATTGCAAATCGCTGTGCTACAGGTTTCTGCGTAAAATACTCGCTGATTGTCACGTCCTATCTTACGCTCCTCGTACTGCGAAGGGTATGCGCATACGTCAGAGCAGGCGGAAGTCACTGTACTCTCACCTACTAAGTAGCAAAGAGGACTGAGGGGCAGCGATAGTGTTCGATTTGAATGCCGCAAAAAAACACATGTAAAATGGGAAAGAGCTGTTGTGCGATTGATTGCCAAAAACTAAATAAGTAAGTATAGGACGTGGATCGGTCACGCATGGCCAATACCCGATCTGTCAACTAGGTCTGGATCAGCGCTGATACCGATCTGAATATCGGTATCAGTGCATCTCTACTTAGGACCTTGAATTTTTGGTGACATTATATTGGCCAAAAGCATTACATACCATTATTAAAAAGGGTTAAGGAAATAGTTTGGTATGCATTTTATTAAACTTTCGAAATGGCAAACTTCAGTAATACATCATATTTTTCTTGCATTTAAAATGCATTTTATTTTAATAAATCAGTTGTGGAATGCCATATCAAATACGCCTGCTACATTATTCTTCTTTCATAATGGTTTTGAATGGAGAATCACAGCAGTTCCACTGGTTTTCAAGGTTTTTTACCAGTGTTATTAGGGTGGGCTTGTTTTGTGTGTTTCAACCTAAAAGGACAAAATGCAAAATCACAGTTGCAGGTCTATGAATCTGTGGACACCAAAAACGATTTATACCAAAATTGTTTATATAATATTATTTTATAGTAGATTCCCCAAACCCCATATTTTGTCATGTAATTTAATTTTATTTAACAGGTGTATTTGTCCAAAGTGATGTACACGCAAATAGCACGTTACAAACACATGACTGTTGAGGAGCTCACTAATCACAAGCCACACTTGTCGCTCTTCACAATATTTTGTGTTGAATTGAGAAAATCAGCATAGCCATAGCAGCAGGTCGAAGTGTCAGACAATAATGCACAAGGGGATGGAGTTCTGTAACTAAGTCTGCTTACCTTGCATTAAAAAATAATTGATGCATGACTCTCCTTGGTAATGTGATGTATGTAACACTGAGGGATATTTTGAAGCTGTTTAGATTAGAACACTACTATAGATGCAAAGGGGCCTAGTAAGACCATATTGGGTGATTTCTCTCAGTGCAAGGCTAGTTACTGACACGCATTGATTCTCAGCGTGCTCTACATACACAGTGCATTGCATGGTGCTGTAAGCTTTAGGAACACCTGAAAGGTAGAGAAGCCTGGGTGTTTTCATAGTAATTATAAACGGCAGTATCATGAGTAGTCTCCACATGAACGATATATCGACTTATCGTATAGGATTTTAATGATATGAAAATGAGAAACTGTAGATAAGAAATGTTGCTTGGTAACACGCATCAGCCGGCTACCTGTTCTGGTATTGTCATATTGCATAACTCTACTCCATATATGTTTTTGTTTGATTTGTATACAACTTAATTGGTTAATCTGAAGTCTCACTTCACACTAGTGAAGAAAGAATCAAAGAATTTTTTTAGGGATGGTGCTCTTAGACAGGCTTAGACTAAGGAAATGAATTCTGTAAACGGAAATGTGTACTTAATGTTGCAGTTTTTAATGCAATATAGTTTTTTTCTAACAAGTTTACAGAATAATTAAGGAGCAATGCATTCTTCCAGACATTTTGTTTATACTGCCGTGTCATATGCCAATGTGTCAAATCTTTGCTGATTGTATAGTTCCAGAACTGGTGTAGTCAGACATTACTGGTATCGCATTGCAGGATGTTGCATTTATTAATTGATTCATCCCCTTGACGACTGGCTGAATAGTGTCTTTGGAAATATCTGATCAGCTGTAATTTTGTATTTGAATGTTGCATCCATAGCTTTCACGAATCAGAATATGTCTTTCATTTCTCACCTTCTCTAGCTGTCTTCTCTGTGAATATCAATGACCCTTTTGGGGGTCGATGGAAGAGGCGGCTATCAACAAGCCTACCATGGTCTCCAGGCTCCCCAAGTTTGGTGTCCGCCCTGAGGCCGGCTTGGCCTATCAGCCGCATGGATCTGGCCAGTTGGCTCCCAGTAACGAGGGGAAGGGCACTGGTCTGAAGAGGCCGAACGGAATGGTGCGTATTCCCTCGTTTTCACTGAAATGGAAGAAGGAGGGAGCCACTACCCCTCCCAATCCTGAGGAGGTCGTATCAGACATGGGTGAAGAGTGTGAAGAACGAAAGGTGAGCAGCAGGAGGGAGCTTAAGAAACCCTCCACTGTAGCTGCCATGGTGCAACGGCAGGCCTTGGCTACGTCAACCACGAATGCAAAGCCTGCCCAGATGGTTGCCAAAGCAGACACCCAGCCAGCAGCTAAACCGACCCCCAGCGGGAAGCTCGGCATGAATGGCGTGAGCGGCAGCGGGGTCAAGGTTCGCGCTGGGTCGGGCCTGCCCCGCCCAAAGGTCAGCTCCAGCTCTGCCCAAGCTGGGTCCCAGTTAAGTGACAGCCTGCAGTCCCTCCCTCCGGACCCTATGGTTCGCTCTCAAAGCTTCTCCCACTTCAACCAGTCGTCGTTGCCCATCGCCCCGCCGATGACGCGCTCCTTCTCCTTCAACAAGGCCGTGGAGTTGGTCAAGCCGCCATTAAGCAAGCAGGCACACTCCCCGATGCCACTGAAATCCGGCCTTGCTTGTGGTAGGGGATCCATGACCAGACTAGCCGTTCCATCCAGCGGGGTGACCCCTACTGGCCACCTGAAGAAGCCGCTCCTCCCAGGATGTGCGCTTAGCAGACCCACGGCTCTAGGCTTCAGGCTGCCTCGACCTTCCCTCATCCATATTCCACGTCCACTCTTAGCTGGGAAAGAGTGTGTTGATACCACACCTGTAGACCAAGGCATGGACTCCATAGAGACACCTTTGACAACCTCAGATACCCTGAGTGACCAGGAGGGGGTGCTAGCACCTAAGAGTCAGTCGAGGGGTGAACCGGCTTCACGAGAAACGGAACTCACAACGCACTGCCTGGGAGATCGGCTGGAAGACATGTCGCTGTCGTCCGCCTCCTCGCTGGAGCACAACGACACCAGCGAAGAGTACCTTGACGACTTTGATAACCTGGGGGACGGCGGTGGCACACTGCTGCTTCCTGTCCATGAGGGAAGGCTGCTCCAGCCACAAGCTTACTCTAATGATGACGTCCCCGACAACAGGCAGCGGGGAGCCCCCGCTCAGGGACCCCCCTGCAGCTTCCTGTCAGATGGCTACGCCGGTGAGTCTCCCAGCACAGCACTGGATAAGGAGACATAAGAGCCGTAACTAAATGATTTGTAGTTACTACTTTGTAGAAAATGATGAGGCTGTATGTATAAAGCGGAAGAGAACACCGTGTTTGGGTACAGCGTCTGCTAAGTAATGTAAGAGTTGCCGCACAGTTCCTGTCGGGGGCATAGACAGAAATTATGAGCCCCCTGAACTAAATGTCACCTTTGGTCATGTGCAAGGATTTGCTGAGCTAATGGGGTATTGGGCCTCCCATGGTAAAAATATTAATTTTGTTAAATCTGTTTGGGGGGGGGGCAGTACAATTTAGTGCCCCCATAAAGTGCCTGGCCTCCTTAATCTGCCAGGGTATCATGCAGGTTATGCCTCTAAACTGACGTTAGTGTATGATTGTGTGTAGGTACTGTTCAGAGTGTCACTCTAGCCCCCTCTGCTGCCTGGGAAATGGATCCAGATCTGAAAACAAGTGTTTAGAAGACAGACTGATATAATATAGCCAGTCATCAGCAAGTGGTTTCAATTTCCGGATGCTTTCTGCAAATTGTATTTTCCGTAATCTTTGATTGATTGTGTGTGCATATTCGCAGTAAGCTTCAAATTTGACATGGAGATAAATGCTACATAGTGCCAGACATTGCTTCTGTCTGCCTTACTGTAAAAGATAATGTTCCATGCTCTACACAGCAGATAAAAAAAATCCTAAATAATGAAACTGCAGAGTGATTTTGAATGGATGAATCTCGTGTAAGATTGCCTGCTTGTATTATGAGATGTCCTGCTAATAGCTAAATGGATAAAAACCAGGGTTATGATGGCTTGTCCTTGTGTGTCTGTAATTTCTCCTCGCTTACCTGCAGGTGGTAGAGAGAGCTTTTCAGCGTGTCCTGCTCCGCTCAGCCTTTCCCCGGTGGTAGATATTCCACATGCCTCGTCTCTCGAGCTCTCCCCGTCCAATAGCTCCGGTGGCATTTACATGTGGGATGAGGAAGGCCTCGAGCCGCTGGGTCCGTCCGCGCACCTCTGCGGCAGCTATGACTCTGACGTTAACAGCATGGTGAGTAGGTCACATGCACCCTGACTGTAGTCTCTGAGTATAACTCAGAGATGAAACGCGTATGTAGCCTCAAAGAGACCGAAAGTGTCAACGCACGAATTAGCAGAAGATTAACAGTTTCAAAATTAGCATCAGACTTACTAAAACTCACATTTCCTTTAATGAATATATTTGTTTATGAGCATCTTTATAGACTGGCTTTACTTTTTTTTTGGTAATCGTGTTTGATTTGCTACTATTTCACAAATCACAGAAATTTTTACAGTGTAATTTAAAATCTATGAGGGCAAGTTCATGGTATCTTAATTTTTGCATTTAGCTTTTACTGTAATGCTACTTTGAGAAATAGAATTATATTCTCAACAGAAATTACTATTTTTATTTTGTTTAAGAAATTTCTTTCTTTTAATACAGTATTTGCATTGTTCTTGAAAGGAATTCGTCTAAAAGGACTTCCATCTTTTCATGCAGCTGGGTACATTGCAAAACAATTCTGATTAAGTACCTTGGTTCAAGGGTGCAACTGCAGTCCACCCTTGACAGGATGCAGCCAGTCGTGTTTAGGGGTAGGATGCTGGTCATATCCTTTGTCGAGCAGAGCAAAAAAAACAAAAAAAAAACAAAATAGGGGAGTGACTTCATTCATCAATTCTGAAAAGCAGCACAGAAGCAGAAGCAGAAGCAGCGCCTCATCATCCATTCCTGCTTTGTGAAGGTGGGGTGAGGGGATTACAAAGGGGTCATAGAAAATACACCCTGTTTACTGCCCATAATTTACTACTACAGGTCTTACTGATTATTATATTATTGCTATTATTATTATTACTACTACTATTATTATTGTTACTGTTGTTGTTGCAGTAATACATTATTATTATTTTATTAATATTATTATTATACACAAAAACATTTGAATTGTGTTGAATTAGTATTGAATATTCATCTGCTAAATTTTCTGACTTTAATTAATATACGGTAAGATGTACTTTATTGACCCTAGGATGAAATTCTTTGCATTAACAAAGTGCACAGATGCAAACATATAGTGCAAAGCAGAGACGGCAAAGCAGAGACACATGTATTATGCAGAGTATTATTACTATTCTGTCCTTGGTGGGGTCATGCTTTCTAGCCAAAATACCACATTCTTCTAAATTATGCAGAATTCATGTAAAACAAGGGCATTAGTGAGGGAGTAGCTGTGTGATCGTCCGACAGCCCACCTCTTTGCGCTTCTCTACGGCTGCCCCGCTGCCATGCTGCCTTGTCTCCGCACTTCATTCTCCCTGCAGCGTCGCCATTTGATCACTTTGAACGTTCAAAGTGATTAATGCCTTGGCTTCCAGATCTGCTTCTCTTAGTAGTTTTAGGAAACTTGACCTACGCACTAGGAAAATGAACAGTCTTTCTGGTTGCTGGATACTCTTGCCCATGTCATAGACAGAGCGACTTTCTGGTAGCCATTTTTTAGGCTGAATGAAACCGCTTTTTTCACTCTTACTCATGTTTTAGGGCTGGTTGTCTGTTTCTGTACAGGGTGTTCAGTCAGGGACGGAGGCAGGTCACTTTTCTGCTTCAGAAACTGGGTTTATGTTTTTTTTTCCTTCTTTAAGATTTTTATTTTTGGCTACATGTTGCTCTTCCTGATAATTGGTCTTTGAGTTGGGTGACCACTGGAAATGTCCATGTAAAATTTCGGTAAGAGATAATTACAGCCTGTTACACACGTGTTATATAGACAGACGTTGAAATGATTAGTGAGGATTTAATGACCCTGTATTTTTGGCTGCACAGTTTTAAATGCCATGCAAAATTCTGTGAGAGGTAATGGAAGTAGCTGGTCTGCAGTGTATGCTTAAATCAATTTGAACAAATTATTGTTAGCATAGCTTATTTTGGTTTATTTTGAAACATTGTAATACAACTGCAAAAATATTGTTACTTGACAAAACTCTGTACACAAACTTACTTGCAGTCTCAGTAACATATATTTTCTGAATATTACTCTAATAACAAATTTGACTTAGTTGTGTACCGTACTTTACAGTGTTTATTTTCTGCAATTACTTTTATGTGAAGTTTTCATATAATATCTGATACATTGTAGACATTTGGATCAAAGTGGTGGTAAACAGCCGCAAAGTAATTTAGTTGTTTTTCTCTCAGAGGTGTGGTGTCAGTTATAGGTATGATTGTAACATATACTGTATGTACAATCCAGGTATTTGCCCTAAGAGGAATTGGCGTGTTGTTCAGGGTGTGGCCAAGCATTATGCTGTACTGCTTGGGATAAACTCCAGGCACCTGCATGTACTTGCCCAGGATAAGTGGATGGATGGATTGATGGAGGGATGGACGTTATTTCTTATGTGTTTTCATCATCTTATCCTGGCTAATGAGTTTAGGAAGACCCCTTGTGGACAAAATTGTTTAGTTTCCCCCTTCTGTCAGGATAGCACTGAATTTATAATCCTGACTGTCAGGAAATTCACCAAGATACTGCTTGATGCATTAATTTAACTCTGCATCATTAGCAGTCACAAAAACCAAGCACGTAATTAATGTTCTGCACAATGGATTTATCCAAAAAGAAAAATATTTCCACTTGGTTCAGTTGAGACCCAAGTTGTTTTTCCAGCTCGGATGAGTATAGGTTTAAGTACCAAAATTTCAAATACAGCTAGCTAATATAATAAGATAAATTTACTTGTAGTTCATTACTTGAAGAACTGGTCTCTTTTGACTCTTGCTGGAGATACTGGAATTCTTGCATTTCTTGTATTCCAGGGATGTTAATTTACCCCTTTGCTTTCTGCTGTCGCCTAGAAATGAACAATCGAGGAGCCACATTGACCAAAATACCAATGCCATCCAGCCAAGTGCTGACTCAGATATTCCTTCTTCTCCTCATTGCAGGTTTTGATTTTTCCAGGTCTGCTTTGCGTCTTGTTTTGTTTCTGCACTGATGGTAAGGCTGGGCGATATCATATCGATATTATATCACGCATGCGCAACAATCACCAGGGCTTCAGATGACGGGCGAGATATTTGGTCGGACGGCAGGTTTTTTGGTGCTATACTGACGTTTCTTTACACCCACAATTTGTCAAACAGATTATTAGTGCGGTTAAAATATTAACGAGATGCGTTTTGTGAGTTAATCTGTATTATTCTATTACTGTAATATCGGTGTGATGTCGCCCAGCCCTAACTGACTATCAATTGTGCCACAGTTCATGCAGTGCACCGTCGTGTTTAAACGAAATTGCAATTGTATAAAGGTTGACGGTCTGTACCAGTAAGGGTAAGATGCAGTAGAAAATATGGGCACTGTTCACAGTATTGAATGTAATGCAGCAGAAGGCTGTGAGCTGATGTGAGTTTCTCCAGATGTGACTGGAGGCACAGCTTGTCTGCCTGGCTGGTGAGACATTTACCATGAAGGAGACTGGGTCTTGTGAACAGACTGCAAGTTTCCTGGTGAAGCCGTGCCAAGCTTACACATTAGTATTGCTCATTTGGTACCCTTTTCATATTTTCTCCCTGTAAACTCAGTGCTTTGTAATTTGAGGTTGTAAACTGTACTTTACAACAATTCACTAGTATTGTTCGTTAAATGCCTAACAAATTGAAGAAATTCATCACTTATTTAGAATCAGATCTGTTTTGCGTATTTACTGTGGATCTGGTGGAACAGTGTTTTCTTAGGGACTTCATATCTGAATGCACGTAGTCTCCTGCTAGCCGAATGTGGCTCGATCACTGCCGGCTTTACTCCTTTCCCTCCACCAGGTGGCAGTGTGTTTGTACAGGAGAAAATGGTTTGGATGTGAAGCCAAGTTGGCGCTGGTGGGAACCTAGTGCATCACGCTGCGCTTCATTCGCAGCTCTCTGCAGGGTCCCCTCGGGCCTGCGGCCCTCTCCCTTCCATAATCCTCCTCAGTGATGTAGAAGAAAAACTGCTAGAGTGGAACAATGAGATTCAAAGAGTGAAGGAAAACCAAGGAGCTTAAGTTGTTCCCAGCACTTGACAATATTCTAATTCCACTCATATATTCTTGTTACTATGACCTCTATGTGTCCTACAGTGCAGTATATTAACCTTCCTGCTTTGTCATACAAACACCGATATCCAGCACCTAGCCCTATCATGGAGTCCACATCCAAGCCATTGATTAATACATTTCCTGCATTATTCAAACGGGAGACAAAATACAGAGAGAGTGCAATTGGATTTTAAGCTTCTAAGCAGCAGGGGTTGTCTGAAAAATAAGCAAATGCAAATATTTTTATTGTAGTAATTATGTGTCACTTGCATTGCCAGTGTTTTCATTAGAATACAGCGAAATCTCTCTTTAATCCGTGCTCTCCAACATCAAAGCTGTGCTTGCCCCTTTGATTTATTCCTGTATATTTTTAGTCTGCGTATGCTTGGGCTACACGTGAATGTCATTTTATTCATTTGTCTTTAGAATTCAATGTGGGTGCCAGTTTCGTTCAAGTACTGCTGCCTTTCCTGAATGTTGATGCCCCCCACCAAAGCACTTATTGAATAAAAAGATGGAATGTAATGATATCCGTGAGTGGTTCCCAACCGCATGATGTCATAGCCTTTCAGCATATTGCCTGTAACTAAGGGTAACACCAATCATGTTGGGAAGTATGACGTTTTTTTCCTTTTATGAGAAATGGGAGATTTTTGCTGGGGCTTGAGGCCAGCATGCCTTCTGCCCCGATTCAGTGCTGTTGGTCAATCCTGTGCCGCACGCAGGATTTATTAAATACTGCAAAGACATCCTTTTTTTTTTAAAAAAAAAAAAAAGATTTTGGTAAATTGATTCATGTTGCCATGGCACTACAGAAATGTCAAAACCTCTCTAAGATTTCAGGGTGTTTTAGATACAGACTCTTCAGCAAAGTTCATTATTGTTATTATAGGATAGTTATATCCAATTTTTCTTTTATCGGATCATAATCAATCATATCAGATGTGTTTAATCACGTAACACACCACGGTTTATTGCTGTTTCTGTGTCTTTATATCATATTTACACCCGGATCCATGTACCCTCCTTTTGTTAAGTGCTATGACAAACTCTCACTACTGCCTACTGTTAACTGGCTGATGGTTCAGTTAGAACCTAGAACCCCAGAATTTGTCTTGGCTCTCTTCTGGATGGCCCCAACTGGATCACAGACCCAATGTACCACCTTCCCACACCTAACATCGTACCCCCCTGTAAAGGAGCTTGCAGAGACGCCGCATTAGATTCCCAAATCTTTTAAATGACCTTTACTGCTCAAATGGAAATAAAAAAAAAAAACAGGATTTGAAATGGAAATTATGAGTGGGTGATGTTGTCAGTAGTGATGCAGGGCTGCTTGCCTGATTTGAAAGGTGTCACTGAATCAGGATTACATTCCGTCTCGCTTTCTTCAGCGCACCGACTGAGAGAGGCATTAAGCCAGCCAACATAGCTTATAGCTTATATAACACAGCATTCTTAAATATAAGACTTCTTCCCAAGACTTCGTCTTACCTGGGTCATATTCAGATTAGTATCTGTCCTATATGAGCAACTATACATCCAGTAGGTCCCGTTCTTCCGGTAGAATAGAGAAAGTCTCTGCCTGTTATGTCAAGGTTTTCAACTAAGTAATATAATTTTCATTTCATTTCCGCCATGCTTAATCATCCTGGCATAGCTAGTTAGAACCAAGTCAATTAGCCTTCATCGGCAAGGCCTGCAAATAACTGGTTGTTGACTAGTTGATTACAGATTATCTGCCCTATTGATCTGACAGTGGAAGCACTTACCTGGCAACTGGAAGATGAGTATTTGAAGAGTAAAAGTCACCTGAATCCCTAATGCGCGGAACGGTTGCATTATGATGGTATTAAGGACAGCAGTACGCTGCATTTCTTTTAGCTTCAGCATTTGTGGTCATGGAGGGGGCGGGGGGGGGGGGGGCGTGTCTATGTGTAGATTCCATAACCATGTCTACTATGAACTGTTGGTTTAACACTGCAAAACCATTTGAGGGGTAAAAGCAAGTAGAAGCTGGGGCACATATTACTACGGTTCGCCCATTGGCCTATTCTGTAACCCCTACCCCGCGCTTCCTGATGTGACATATCCCACTCCGCTCCTCTGTCTAAGGTCCAAGACCCAGGTGTGAGCGAGTCATCTCAGGAAGTCGTTTATGGGGTGTTGAAGGAAGAGATGGGTGTGACTGTAATTTTTGGACCAGAAGGTTACGTACCATCTACTAAATTCTCGTATATGTCACAAGGCTTTTTTTTTGTAATATGAACACTTTCTTTGTTAAGGCTTCCTTTTGGACGAGAAAACAAGTTATATCTACGTAAAAGATATGCAAACACATATGAGCCACTTCAGCTCTCTTTTTACTGAACAGGGAGTTAAGGAACGTGATGAATAAACCGCCATGGTGTCTGTCTGGTACTGAAATCAAATTACCGCAGAAAACAAATATCATAGTTTTCCAGTCACCCAAAGAACTAGAGCTGTCAGACAATTTGGGATGCTGCAGCTCTGTCAGTCCCAGACCCTAGTCAGTGGAGATGAAAGACTGAAATTTTACTGTTGCGTTTCATTGTGCGGCCGTGTGATACAGCTCAGCAGGGAAGAGTCCTGCTCTAAATAAAATGGAATTAAACACAAGACTTTTCTGGCTTTGTATTAGTCGCTGTATTTTTGTGTCAGTGAAACATCAGGAACAAGTGGCATTTAACCCTGTGCAAGTAGATTTGCCAAAGGGATTCGACGAAGTACAACCCTGTTTCCAAAAATGTTGGGATGCTGTGTTAAACGTAAATAAAAATAATGCAATGATTTACGAATCACCCAAACCCATGTTTAATTGAAAAGTGGAACAAAGACAACATATCAGATGTTGAAACTGGGAAATTTAATTGTTTTATGACAAATATATGCTCAATTTGAACTTGATGTCAGCAACACATTTAAAAAAGTTGGGACCGGGGCGTGTTTACCACTGTGTTGCATCACCTCTTCTTTGAACACCACTCTGTAAACATGTGGGAACGGAGGAGACCAGTTGCTGGAGTTTTGGAAATGTTGTCTCATTCTTTCATGATATAGGATCTCAGCTGCACTCCTTTGTCATATTTTTCGTTTTATGTTGCACCAGATGTTTTCAGTAGGTGACAGGTCTGAATTGGAGGCAGGCCAGTCGAGCCCCTGGACTCTTCTACTACGGAGCCATGCTGTTGTACTTTGTGCGGAATACAGTTTGGCACTGTCATGCTGTAATATAAAAGAATATGTCTTCTGGATTGAAGCTATGTTGCTCCGAAACTTGTATATATCGTTCAGCATTAATGGTGCCTTCCCAAATGTGCAAGTTCCCCAAGCCATGGGCACTAAAGCCCCCCCCCCCCCCCCCCACCATCACGGATGCTGGCTTTTGAACTGTCCGCTGATAAGATGGATGGTCCGTCTCCTCTTTAGCTCAGAGGATGCGGCATCCGTGATTTCCAAAAAGAATTAGAAAGAACAGTTTTCCATTTTATTACATGAGCTCAGACCACATCTTACATGAGCTCAGGCTCAGAGAAGCCAGCAGCGTTTCTGGATCATGTTTAGATGTGGTTTACTCTTCGTAGAACTTCATCCTGTATTTGTGGGTACAGTGATATTTGGGGGATAGAGGACATTAGATAACATTTGAAGACCAAAATAAAACCTGAAACCAGAAAGGAACACAATAATAACCGTGTTCACACACACTGGGTTTCGGAAGTGTTCCTGAGCCCATGCAGTGATCTCCACTGTAGAATCGCGTCTGTTTTTAATGCAGTGCCAACTGAAAATCACGGCTAACCTATATTGTTTTTTGGCCTTGTCCTTTGTGTACAGAGATTTCTCTCTGGATTTTCTTAATCTTTTAATGATGTACCATAGATGAGGCAATTCCCAAATTCTTTGCAATGCTACGTTGAGGAACGTTATTCTTAAGTTGCACTGTTTTTCCATACAGACTTTCACAGAGTGGCGAGTCTCTCCCCATCTTCACTGCACATAGACAGACTCTCTGTGAGGCTCTTTTTATACCCAGTCCAGCATTTACATTTTCTATAGAACAGGTCTATACACGGTCCTTTTATTAAACAAACGAAATAGGCTTATGTTATTTATCTTATTTACACAACAGCTTGTCATTTTTGTCTCTACACAGTCACACGTTTGCAATTCTCCTCTGCTCTGTATCGCGCTCTGTACGTGCGCGCACACACAGGGGAGCACACTCCCACCAATGGACAGAGGGCACGCGTCAGGAAATATGTCGCGTCAACCACTTGAGTAGCAGGCAAAAATATCTGTGTTTTTTTGACTGCTATCAAATCTGTTAACATAGGGGAAACTGCAGTCATCTTACTGACCTGTTGCCAATTAACCTAATTAGTTGTAAGATATTCAACCAGGTGTTTTGTTTTAGCATCACACCTCTTTTCTAGTCTTTTGTTGCCCCTGAGCCAACTTCTTTGAAACATGTTCCTGGCATCAAATTGAGCATTTATTTGTCATAAAACAATAACATTTGTTTCAACTTTTGATATGTTGTCTAAGTTCTGATTTCAATTAAATATGGGTTTGTATGATTTGCAAATCATTGTGTTTTGTTTACATTTATGTATTACACTTTTTTGGACACGTGACTGAATGTTAGTTATTTTAAAGGCATCAGTGATGAATGTGTGATGCTGACACGCATCATTCAAGTTTCAAATTTATGTTCCTTTCAACACATCCCTAAGGTTTCCAAGTATATGATTCTACAAAATTCAACCCATTTCTGAGTTTGTAGAACTGCATAAAAGTCAGATTTTTAAATACCATCCATAAGGGGTCACTCTTGCGCTGCTGTATTACAGGACTTTACAGATAATAATGCAGATATAGAGGAATGGTTTATGATGATGCTCAATGCTGCATATGATATTATTGTAATATAATGATGGTTGAATAATATATGAATAAAAAATGAAAGCAAGCTCTGTAAGCAGTAAAAATAGTGACCCCCCCCACCACACACACACAAGCTTTTTGATGGAAAACTCAAAAGAAATATCCTGAAGTCTTATTTCATCTAATGCATGCCTCATGTGAATGGATGTAGGGCTACAGCAGAGAGTGTGAGAGCAGTGCAGGTGACGGAGGTCATTGTCTTTGTCGTGTTCATATTCACATCGCCTCTGAATGGAAATTACCGCCCGTTCATGCTAGGGCCTCTTCCCGCGGTGCCTTTGCTGTTTCAGATTCACTTTGTCACAATGAAGATTCAATAGTCCTTTTCTCGCTTCAAATTAATGCCTAATGTAACATCCTCCATTAGAATCCCACGCCGAATGGCATGAAATCTTTACATGTAATGCTACCGCAATCTGCTGTCTTTTGTCCGAAAATAGGCTTTATTTTTGAAACCTGGAGCTTATATTGTGTTTAAAAATGGCAGTAAATATCAGAACTGCATTAGTGAATTGCTTTGATATTGTGGATGTTTTGTATTTCTGTTTGAGTGTCCCTTGTGTCTGCATGTTGGTTCGTAAAGGTCTTTGAAAATAAGAACTGTTATCACATTCTTCATATTTTTCAACATTTCCCCAAGTTTTCTTATTGTTGAAGACTGAAAGTTCTAGAAAGATATTTTTATTGAATAGAATAGAACAGAATAGTTTAAGGTCTTCATCCCTGTGGGGACACTGCATCTCTATGGCACACACACAAACATGCAGGAGAGAGAAAGTTTGTGTATCTGCCACTCCTTGACCACAGCACTCATTCCTTTTACTTTTGTAGGACATTCTTAACAACCTGGACAACTTGGAGTCATGTGACTTGGATGAGGATGACCTCATGCTCGACGCAGACCTCCCGGAGGATGTCTCTCTGTGTAGTGGTGAGTGACAGGCTCCGGCAATGGGACAAGCAGTATGCAGTGTTCTTTGCATATTCAATCCTCAGCAGAGTTCAGTCGGCACATTAACATTTGCGCAGTGTTTGGGGAACAGACTCCCAGTGTTTGCTATTATTAATACGCCACCCTTGGTCCATTGTTGGCTAGAGACCCCCACATCTGCGTACTCAAGTTGCCCCATAGCACGGAGAATGCTGCGCTTTGTGCGGTATACTGGAAACCCTTTTGCCAGTACGTGACTACAGACCATCTGAGTTTGCTTCACGGACACACATACCAGACACCACTGACATGCAGGAGGGAAAACTCATAAACTGCCGACTCTTCGCACAACGGAGAGGTGCCAACCGCACACGGTGCCGCGTTATGTAGCCTGTCGTGGCATGTGCCCATTACACGGCTCGATGTGAAATGTGCAGGTTCCCCGAAAGCTCGTATCCTTAGTGGATTTTCGCATGTCAGCCTGACTGGGCGTTCAGCGCGATTACAGCTAAGGAATGCAGTATGTGGCTGAATCCCCCCCTTCTCCGGTTTGCAAGCGAATGCCGTCAGTATTTATAGAAATGGGGATCCGGGGTAGTCAGCAGGGGGGAGGAGAATGGGGGGGGGGGGGGT
>JAODUD010000062.1:9873491-9885088 GCA_026784285.1 Stomatorhinus walkeri | reverse complement strand
AGGAGAATGGGGGGGGGGGGGGTTAAGGGGGTGGTCCTCCAGAAGCCCACTGAGGCAGCACTGAGTTGTGGGGGGAGCTTTATCCCTTTTCACCCGTGACACACCGCCAGCCAGTCACGGAGGCAGGAAGGCAATAGGCCTGCCTGTGTTTTCCCAGAAGGCTCCCATGACGGGAGGGGCCCGAACACCAGCGCCCCCCACGCCAGAGCTCCCTGCCCCGGCTCAGGCTTTGCCACGGCCCCTGGTGAGTCCCCACAAAACGGGTACAGGAGTTGGAGAAGGTTCTAAAGTTCGGCAGAAAAGTAGTTGCTAATATTTTACGGATTGTTGAAAAGTTTGTTGTATTTGTCACTGATCTGACACTGTAAGAAAAACAAGTGTCAGAGACTTAACACAGACTCGAGGAATGTAGGCAGTCGGGCTAAAGTTACTGGATCTTGTAGCTTTGTAGAAAGAAAACACATTTTCTGATTTAAAAGTATTTTTAAACAATGTTATGTTCCAGTTTGTGAAATTCTTTTTACCCCCTTCATTCCATTGTTACTTTTTTGCCACCAATGGAGAAATTTAGTAAACTGATTATCTTAAACCTGAAGCATCATCCTGTTCCTTTTAATTTGTCTTACTTCATGCTTACGTGTCTCGGTGTGAGTTTTCTGTGTTCTGTCTATTTATAGTTTTGTCGAGAGTGAAGTTACGTCTCAGTCCTTTAAAATAACTACAGAATCCCGGCTCTCTTTAGGTACCTGGGCAAAGATAATGGGCTGTCTTCTGTCTTAACTTTGGTTTCTTTTATTTAACAACTTCATAATGACGGTTCCAAGAAGTGTAGTTCCAGTGTGTTGTAAAGGTAAAGTGAGGTTATGGGGGATTTTGAAGGACTTAAAGTGTCTTAGTATGTAGCCTTGAGCTGAGTACTGAACCTGCTCTGTCATCCCACTCTTTCTCACACAAATAGTTTTTCTAAGGTCACACTTAGTCAATGCCATTTAGAAATTTTTGTTCAAACATGTTATATTTAATTGATTTTTCATGTCTGGGTCCTTAGCAGCGCTCATGGTTTCCCTGATTAAATAGTGCAGCATTCTGTATTCTTTTTAGTGGTTTGTGGCTCTGCAAGTTAGTACCTGGGGCTTTTGATCAGAAGGTTGCTGGTTTGAATCCCGTGGCTGGCAGAGTGATGCCATCGTTGGGCCATTGGGCACAGCCTTTAAACCAGTTGCTCCTGGGACTGATTGACTCTGCTTGCATGTCACTTTAGATATAAACATCGCTTAATAGAAAAAAAAAATCAGTTTTGCAGTTTGTTTTTCACTTTTCAGCTGGACATTATATTTAAAGAGTTGGTGAACTTTTTTAAGTACCATATTCAGGGTTAAGGATTTTATCCTAGATTTGAACTATATTTAACCTTTAATTACACATCTACATGTCGAACCTCTGCTTTCATACAGTTCCAGTTGTCCAAAATGACTTTACCAGTTGGGTAGTTCAAAATTCAGTATAATAAGGTAGTTTTCTGGTTATTATAAAGTAGTAATGAATTGGGTCATGCTAAATTTCGGGTTGTAAGTTCAGTCATTAATCACTATGCCGCCTACTGTTGATGTCTTGGCATTACCATGCTGCAGATGCTGACAGGATGTCGCAGGCTGAACGCTCAGAGAGGGGGGGCAGGCAGGGACACTGGAGGAGACGTCAGCATCGCTGGAATGGGCCTGAACACTTTCAGAACGACAACAGGTGAGTTTCACTGATATAGAACTACATATGTCACCTTCTCTTTATTTAGCGACCGAGTTCAGTTCCAGCACCCAGCTTGTTAAGTGAAACGGTTCCTAAATGGAAATCACGGTAGCTTAGGCATGACCGTGACTCTGCTCCGTACTGCAACGATTGTGGTTTGCTGCCATTTCATTCTGATAAATTTCTCGTACGATTCCGGCAGCATTATTCTCACTGCAGTGTGTGTTGTTGTCAGACACAATAAATTCAATCATCAATGCGCATTAGGCAGAAATTATTCTTTTTCCTGTCGTGTTTGTGAATTTTCGATAACCGAGGTGGTCACTGAACGAGGAGAGGGAGTTTGCCATATAACTACTGCCTGCCTCTCACTTGCTGGGGAAATTGCCACCTATGCTATAAAATGACATCAAAACAAACTGTGCATGATATATGTAGAATAGTATATTCATGGTAATTGTTATTTCAGTATTCTTTATCATTACCTCTTTATTTTCCATGAATTGGTGATGACTTTGATGTTCACTGTGAGATTGTTGTTCGGCTGTTTTTTTCATGCCTTGCTACATAAATTTCAGGAGTAACTGAAGGTAGTGTTAGCATGTAGCATTCTATAGCATTTATCTTTCTTCGCCTGAGTAACTCCAAATCCATTCGCTACATTGCCTCAGTATAAACTTTAAGTTTTTACAAGAGCTTAGGTCAATCCTTAACCTCGTGCCACATCTGGCGATCTCCTTGGAGGATTGCAGTATTTGCATTTTCTTGCCCCCTGAAGAAGCAGTGGGTTTCAGCCTTTGGTACCCATCCATGGGGCAGCGATAGGACGCGTTGGGCCCCCCCGACAAAAGCACAGCCCACAACCTGATGGCCACATGGTAGGGTTTGACGAAACAACGCTGCGGCACATGGCCCACGATTGCTCCTCCGTCAAGTCGCAGCTCCTCAGGCTAAAGAACCTTCTGCAGGTGAGCGACACCCAGTCCGCCGCCGTGCATGCAGACGCTCACGCACCCCTGCCGCAGTGCATACAGGCGCTCACGTACCCCTGCCACCGTGCATGCAGATGCTCACGCACCCCTGCCGCCGTGCATACAGATGCTCACGCACCCCTGCCGCCGTGCATGCAGACGCTCACGCACCCCTGGCACCTTCATCAAATGCAAACACAACCACAGTCAGAACCATGCTTATTTCTAAAC
Source organism: Stomatorhinus walkeri (assembly GCA_026784285.1). Lineage (NCBI taxonomy): Eukaryota > Metazoa > Chordata > Actinopteri > Osteoglossiformes > Mormyridae > Stomatorhinus > Stomatorhinus walkeri. The sequence continues at coordinate 9,882,140 of JAODUD010000062.1, read as the reverse complement.
ACATTCCTTCTTTATCACATGCAGATGCAACCATGAGACCATACACACGTGATCTGATAGAACCACGTACTTATTTTAACACCCACAAAACTGTCATCATATGCTAACAGTCATGTGACCATAGACACAGTCAGAACCTTACTTATTTATACACACTTAGAAAGACACACACCTACACACATGCACATGCAGACCAGTGCAAAGATTAATTTTGTGCAGTGTTCCCTGTCAAAAAGGTAGAAAAGCTGTCTGACATTTTGTGACTGAAATTTGTGGATTCCAAAGTGTCTCAAACTGACACTATTGTTGAACTGCAACAAGATATGTTGGCAGCTCTGCATGTTTCCATACACTTCCCATGTTACTCTTTTTGCCACATTTCATCCTGTCCTTCAGATTTCTGTAGTGCACATTCAGGATGTAACTATTTTAAAACGGACAGAGGCACCTTCAGCTATCCAGGTTAATCGCACTGTGTGAGCGGAAAGGGCATCATAGTATTTGTTTTTATTCTAGTTATGTTGTAATTTTTTTTTTAAGAAGTTAACATTCACTCATTCACTCATTCACTTTATCCTGTGTTGAGTATTGAAAGAAAGTATGAAAAAATGTAAAAATACAGGTGGTCCGTAAGGATGGTTCACATTCCGATGGTGCGATAGCGGTGTACATTATATCGGTTATATCACATATATCAGATATGTCATGCCATACTTTCTACTGATGCAAGGCGATTGCAGCATCCACGCAACCACGCTTTCGGTCTCGGTAGTGATCGTGAGTGTAAACATCTCGTATAGTTTAATACAACGTATCGTGCCGTGTTTATTTCCTGTGTCTATCCAAATGACCTTATATAAATATACTTACTTTTCATTTAATGATATTTAGTACTTAATTATTTACTAACTTATTTATTTAGTGAAAGTATTTATTTGCTTATTTATTATATTCATATTCAACTTACGACATTTTCCATTTACGACAGGTTCATGGGAACGTAACCCCATGTAGTAAGTAAGCTGAGGAGCTTAAAAGCAGAGAGTAATTCACAGTTACTCTTGTTCAACACTGTTGTCATTTCGCGTGTTCAATGTAGGCAAAACCAGCTCGGCTAGCTGCAGCCTAGCTGCAGCCTAGTTGCGCGACTGCAGTAATCGCTGCCTTCCTTTAAATCCCCGCCTTCTTTTGATATACCCTCCCCAGGGTACCTTTCAGCTATCCCTGGGCTCACACTGCTTAAATGAGCCGGGGTAAAGGAACCTGAAGGGGAAGACCGCGAGGCCGATTACGGGGCAGGCTCCGGTTGATTGGCGACTGAGACTAATCCCTCGTGCTTACATCAGCAATGCTGGCATGCCCAGTTCATCTCCTTCAGCTCAGATGCAGCACCGGTCACGGCGCTGCTTCACATGTAATTTCACATCATCTCCTCCAGGGGTGTGTGTAGGTGGCAGGCATGCAGGGATGTTACAGCGGAGGGAATGACGCCTATAAAACAGATAATACACACTAGAGATCAGGCTCCTGGGAATGAAGCGAAAAGGGAGACTAAATATAGCTCTATAAAATCAGCCATAGAGAAAATCCTTTAAATGAACAGGCTAACAATTATTTCAAAGTGATTTCCTTTATTTTCTTCAGCATTGTTGCTGTTGATGTTTTTCTTACCATTTTTTTCTGATTTATTTCTTAGATGTGCTATGGATTTGTCACATTTGAAAAAATGGTACAGTCCTTTAGTTTCATTGGCTGTGCTGCTTTTCATTCACCTGGCATATCCTCTTGAGACCACACCTATTCATTTATATCCATTGTAGTGATTTTAGAGTTGAATTTTATTTTTGCATCTATCTTTTCGCTGATGTTAGGAAACATATTTATTCCTGTTGTACACTAAAGAGGACATGCTGTGAAATTAGAAGTAAAAATGAATTTGAAAAAAATCTAAATTGTAAGATGTCTTATTTCCTCCAAGGACAAATAACTTAAAGTTGAAGGACACTTTTTTCCTTGGGTCTCAGGAGGATGTTCAAACGTATGACTTACAGTCTAAATAATGACTTCAGGAATCTTAGCTCAGTGCGCCAGGTGAACATTAGTCCATAGCTGAAAAGTAATCCTTCAAATCCAGCAGCACACTGCACAATTAAGGACAGGATTTGCCTATTCTTAGTGGTAATGAATATGAATAGGATATGCATAGTTCCTAACAGCATTTCTGATTAGAGACGGGTCTGGCATATACAAATTCTTAAAAGCTCTTCGTAAAGATAGTGGAAAAATTAAGGTGTGTTTATCATACCTTTTTGAATTAAAGGAAGCTTAAAGCAGTTCTTTGTATTTTTAACTTCCGTGTCATTTATTTTGTACTTACTAGAAGCGTTTTTGCAGGCCCTAATCGCTAAATGTTTACTTGCTGTGAATGCAGAATGTAGAACTGCCACAGCAGTGACTAATCAGTGCAAGATATCAACGCTTAGAGTCTTCCTTTGTATCCTCGTCTTGCTTTGACTACCATTAAGAGGAGATTGGATTTCCTGCATTTTTGCTTGACAACAGAGGTGCCCTTTTGTGAAATAACCTCTTGATTTATAGAGAGATCTGATCTACAAATCTACCCTCTTTAGTAGCTAACGACAGGCTAGTTGGCACTTTAGAGTTTGACTTTAGAGTTTTTTTGTTAGCTCCCAGTCAAAGGAGTACTTCTCATTACGGGGTAACACCCAGATTTGGGTCTACCTTTTATACTTGTAATGTTTTTCCACGTAAGGACGCAGCTATTAAAAGGAGGTACCTTGCTGGCTGTTTTATTTCTGTCTGACCTTGTCTTATGTTCTGCCTTCTAATCCTGTCCCAATTTTCTGACTTTAAGTGTTTCCTTGATCCGTCGTATTTCTGTCGTGTCCGGCTTTGCTATATGTTGATACCTTTGACGCCTGCTGATCTTTCTCCCCCCAATAATCGTCTCCTGAGCATCTCCCTCCCCCATATGTAGCACTCACCTTGTTGCGTAGCTAATGCAGTAGAATTTAACGAGATACTTCCCAGACCATTCATGTCCCATATCAGTTAATTAGTGGCAGGACTGACTACAGAAACCTGGGTGATGTCAGACGGTTGGGTACACTGTGCTTTCTAGGTGACTTCCGATGTGAGGGAAGGGAGTATTGTGTTACATTGTAAAAGTGCGACACCCCAGCCAAAATATCTAGTCCCATAGCAATGCATATATAACCCCAGCTTAAAAAACTTTAAGCTGTCTGTTTTAAGCCTCTCTGAGCATTACTGGTTCTGAGATGTCCTGAAGCATGACGGCTCATTTGCTTTTTGGCGTAGTAGCTATGCGATTCTAAAAATAACATTTACGTTTTTTTGACCTTTTGAGGGTACTGAAGAGCTGTGGTCAAACATTGATTGACTCTACAATGCAGCATTCTCAAAAAGGGGAGAAAGGTGCACCCAGGACTTATTTAAGAAGCACTAGTGGTTTCCTCTTTGCGTTTGCGGCAGGAATTGACTTCTGAATGCACTTTGTTCTGTTTCCTAGCTAAAAGTCAGCTTATCAGCCATAATGAAATCATATGATCGCTTACTGGAATGTCTACATAGTCAGCCAATGGTTCATTCAGTGTGGGAGCTGCAGGAAAATTGAAGTTATTATGACTACTTGTTAATCCTGGTAAGGACTTTTTAGCCCATTATTCACATCGGCAAGAGAATGAAAAACCTCATTGCAAAAGGACAGTCTAGCCCCCTTGTTGGTACAAAGAGGTGTCTGTACCAGTCAGTGCCCATAAGTTGTAATTCCTCTGTGTAAGGAGCTTTAAAAATAATTCGGAGACCCGGGAATTTCCACGGTGGATAAAATACACAGGGCAGAGGTAGCCATTTTGGTTTCCTGCAGTGTGGTCCTCCGCCATAACTTGCTTTCATTTGATAGTATTTTCCTTATTCAATTTCCTTGCACATTTGAGTCTCTGACTGCTATACTAAAAACAGCAGCGCTTTAGTTTGGGTTGTTCTGGTTATCTAACGTGGCTGACTGTGGACTTGTTATTGCCTTGAATGCATAAACTTCTTTTAACCATGCATCATCTGTTGTGTTGAACTTTGCTGTGCAATTCAGCTTGTAATGGTGTTCACATTCATTGACCCATAGGCCAAATCCAATGAGCCAATGAGCTCACCTACAGAGATTACAATAGCTTTTAAAACTGGCGGCTTGTCTTGTAGGTCGTGTAGAATTTTTTTCATCCTGGAATGGATCGTCAATGCAATTGCAGGAACCTCTCTTGTGCGCCGGGAGAATGTTTTGTTGCTATAGGTAGAAATAGTTATTAAATAAATTTCTGTGCACGTTATAAAAAGCCTGTTATGTGTTGCTTGCTTGCTGCAGATAAGATGAGTGGAGAGAAATTAGTTTGCTTCATGATTTTTTTGATGGGTCCTGGGCGGAGGGTGTGGGTAGGAGCATTGGGAGAACCTGCTGTGCAGAACGGCAGGTGGGGAAGTTGCTCCAGGACAGAAATAAGCTCTTCATAGGGGAGTCGTGGGCAGCAGCGAGAACCTCTCGACTGTGACAAATAAAACTGCATCCCTCACTCTGCTCAGATGGAGAATGGGGTCAGCTTCCACAACACTGTGCCGCCAGAACCGCCGACGACAGAACCAAGGGAGAACTCTGACTCTGCCGCACAGGTGAATCTCCGGGAGAACATCTGCACCGTGGAGCCAAGCTGATTGTGCACATGTGTTTTTGCATGTTTGAGTCATCATTATAACATCTTCTGAAGCACATTCACAGATACCTGCTTTCAATAGTAAATTAGCATTTATTTTTAACATTTAGTACTAACTAGGGGTGTAAAGGTACACAAATTCAGTCTTGGTACTGTGGGGTCACGTTTCTGTGCAATTTTGGGGAAACAGGGAAAAGAGAATTTATTTTGACATTATATATTATTAAAACTGCAACACAAACACCATTAGGAACAGTTGTTGTCAATGTGTCTGAATACAAAGAGATGCTTTTTTTGGACATAGTAAAAATATGTAAAATAAAAAATTATATTATTATTTTTATTATTATTATTATAAAAATCAAATATAGCATCATAACAATAATAATGCACTATATCCGGCCCAAATGCTCTGTTCTATGCTGCTGGGTTTGGTCGCTAATCCGTAGTGATAAACACCCCTCTAGTTAAATTATTCTGAATTTTCCTGTAAAAGTGACTGAATTAGCTTCCAGCAATGTGTCCTACTTCTGTACAGCAGAATCAACAACTACTCTTCTCCAATGTTTGTGTAATTTCTTGAGGAACAGAAATGTTTCCCAACCATCTATTTAAAATGATGTATGAAATGGTACACGACAGATATATGTACCGTTACAGCCCTAGTAATTACTTTTTAAAATATTTTAAAAACTGTAGGATTGTGTCTCTTTTTTGCAAAGTTTCTAATTAGCGGAATTGAACCTACGGTCGAATGGTTACAGGTGAATTCCCACCACATAATCTCACAATCTGGGGATACAATAAAAACTCAGATATCATAGTTCATTTTTGTTGTTGTTGTTATTATAATTATTATTATCATTATTTATTTATTTGTTTTGTTTGTTTGTTTATTATGCTGATGGTTTATCCTGGTTACAGTTATCTATTAATCTATGTTAGTAATTTGTATGGAGGCTCTTCTGAGTGACTCTAATATATACTTAAATAAAAATGTCGTATAAAAACCATTTGCATTTCAGGTGGAGGACCTGAGGCGGGAGGTGCAGGAGCTCAAGGAGGAGCTGCGGAGAAAAGAGAAGACTATCGCTCAGCTGACCCAGCAGCTGGTGAGTCTCTGGAACACCTCTTGCTGTTCGATAAATGATATTGACACGCACTGAAGATTTTCGTGTAACCACACAGATCGTTCCAGCAGCCTAATAACGATTCTATATTAATGCATTATAATGTTTTATTAAACATGCTACTATAAGAACCTGCGTGACATTTTGCTCATGAATAAGCAGTGATTCTTATCAGCATAGTCTTTCTTGGTTTTCAAAAAGCAAACACCTGTTGACGGTTTCCATGGTAACTTAACGAACTTGCCGCTTCCAGTGAGTATCCTGACCAGGCGTTCTATATTTTTCGGAATTATATTTTTCAGAGCACATTGGAACATTAGTAAATGATAACTGAAATTAATTTCTTATGAAAAATTATGACTACTTTATTCTATAATTTTTTTTTTTTTTGTATGTTAGCTGTGGCATAAGCGGGATAAACCATTTGAGGTGTGTGGTTATATGAAAACGGCCTTCTGCTTCATGTCGGTTTGCATTCCACCAAGTTGTTGTCGAATGTGGGCATCGCATTTACTGTAGCTAGCATTGGAATGGATACATAATTGCTTCGAATGTCTGTCTGCTGTAATCTATGAACCTTCATCAAAGATATTTATCGGTCTGGGATCCAAGGTGATGCAGAATGTTGTCAGATCAAAAGTTAGTAGCGGGCAGGGCCACATTAACTTAGTTTGAGGCCCCGCTGTGATTAGTGATCAGAGCTCCTCCCCCTCCTAATTTGTACAATGGTGTAATTATCAATTGGGGATTAGGGGGTGATTGTTCAAATTGCCTAGAGGGGTCTTTCACCACTGAGACATATTGTTAACCTGAGATACTTCAGTATTTTTTTTTTACATGGACACATTTTTATTTACGCAATTCTCTTGGGATTAATGTGTATTTTAACCAATGGATTCTTTGTGTTGTTTGGGATTCAGTAATCCACTCGCCATTTTGCAAAACCAGAATACGAAATGACTCTGTGAAAAGCCTGAAGCAGGTAGAAATGGGTGACTAAAATGGAGTAGAAACTGATCATTACCTAGGATTTCACACAAATGAAAGTTTGTCTTCAGCTGCTCCATTAGAAGCTGGTGTGGAGCATGAATATCGAGAAATGGAGTGCTGCACTCGTCACGTGCACTTTGTCGTTAAAAATGATTTCGGTTTTGTACCCAGCTTTGCAGTCCTTATTATGTAAATTCCTAAGGCTCTTAAGGTTGGTAGGTTGTCGCTCAGCTCCCGTGACCTTGCGTTTCTTCGGAAATGAAAGGCGTCCTCGTTTGGACTGTTCTCTTTTAAAGTTGAGCTGGTTCGCTGTTAGCCTGGTGTGCTGAGGGACCTGGTTTGTGAGAGAAGAGGCAATGACCACATGGGCTGCTGATGATTAATTCCTGCCTGTTATTCTTTGACAACTCCTTCAAAAGTCTTGCTCTTCATTTCATGTCCCTCTGAGGTAATATGCAGCAGCCTTTTAACAGGATTTGTTACTTTCACTGTCTCTCAGATACACTAATTGGCCAGATAATAGTTTGTGTCTGTTTCTGTTACCTTGTGTGCCTTTAACAAGTCTATTTTTCTCTCTGCTATATGTAGCTGAAGATTACAAAGCAATTATCAAATACAAATTTCTGTCCATATTTCAGTGAAACCGCTTCTGAATGCACGCTATTTCATAGTCATAATTATTCATTAATTTTAGTTATTGGTTCACGTCTTGCAGTCATCTCGTGCCGAGCCATCGAGGTGTCACTGCCAGCAGAGGGCGCTGGCACCCAGGACGGAGAGACGTACGCATCACGATAAGGCCACACAGACACCCTGGAGAGGACAAGCTGTGAGTTGCCACTCCCCATTTCCAGCTCTTGCTATCTTGGGTCAGATTTTAACATTAGCAGAAGGAAAAGAAGACAGAGCGATGCAAGCACTAGAGAACAGTCATTTTACATCATTACAATACACTACATGACATAATCTGCTAAGGAAATATTTAAATCAATGATTTATACAGCATGCATTTTTAATCATTTTGCGGCTAAATAATTAACTACTATTCAGCTGAATAACCTGCTTATATAACTATATATAGCCACACAGCTCATCCTGGAACGCAAACCATCGGGCTGTAAGTTCGACCATTTCCTCGTTATTCAGCCTGCTGCCAGTATCAGTGAATGAGCGCTTGTAGTAAATCCACAGTCAGTGTCCTCTGCAAGCCTTAAAAGGAGAAATGGCACCGTGGCAGAGGTAGAGAACTTATCTCCCAACTGCAAAATGATCATTACCGAATATATTAACAGGATTGTACGGTAATATAAATGCTGTACTATGTTTAAATCAAATGCTGATTGAAATGTATAAGCAAGTACTTTGGTTACCACGCATTGTAATAGAGTACTGAGTAGTTACAAGTTGTCCCCAAGCATTTGTTGGTTCAGTTAAATACAAGTACGGCATGCCAGCATTTCAGCTGGAATATCCTGGCACACTGCTTTTGTGTTTGCTTTGCTGGATTGAAGCACTGTTCAAGTAGCCCCCTGCTTGCAAGCCTGATGCGCTGCTGGAAATCAGCTCACGAGGTGAAATCTTGTAAAGCAGAGACGTAATCAAAATTGATTTCAATTGGGAAATTTTAAGCGCTAAATAAATTGAGATGAGATGACAAGATCACACAGGAGGATCAGTGAGAACAATGTGAAACAAAGGTGGAGAGTAAGTAGCTACGAGCATTGGCCAATAGTGTGACCTGTAAACCCCCCCACCAACACGGGCCAATAGTGTGACCTGTAAACCCC
>JAODUD010000062.1:9855731-9866372 GCA_026784285.1 Stomatorhinus walkeri | reverse complement strand
AATAATTCTCATTTGGTTGGGGGGGGGGGGGGGAGGGTGGTGGACAGAGGGGAGAATGAATATTTTAAAGTTTACCTTGAAGATATATTAGATACGAGTGGACTGTTCCATCCTTAGGATTACTTTTTAAGTTACAGATGCCTGTACCTCAGCATTTCTCTCCAGCACTATGGATGTTTATAATACATAAAGGAATTGTTTATTGATATTGAATTTGAGAAAATACCCCTTAATATGAGAAAGTATTGATATGTGCCTAAAGAGTTAGGCGGGTTGCAGTGCTTTTCCTAGCAGTGTGCCACAGTAATGGCATCTTTTGAACTGATATATCAAGACAGCAAAGTCTTATTGGCGAAATAGAGCTGGTGAAAAGGGAAATTCATATTTGAAATTAAGGGTAAGACCTTCTGATAAACACTTCTGTTAGTTAATTTGTCTTATAAATAGCTTTATTCATCTCTGTGGCCTTTTATTCCTGCTGTGCTCACCTATGTCACTGCTGCAGTTTTATTTAATAGACTTGAAAATTCTGGTTCACCTTAAGCTGTGACAGAATCCTGGAATACCTGAAGTGCGTACCTGTCCATGGGGAGAATTTGTTCTTATTGCAAACACAGGCCTGGGGGAAGAATTAAAACGTAATGGTTTAGGCATCAGTGTGATCCAGCTGAGATGCTATCAGAATTGCCAGGCTGCCTTATGTACAATTATTTTAAATATTACACTATTAACATTGCACAGATCTGGAGCAGTTGGTGGTTAAGGGTCTTTGTTTGCTGGGAATTTGTACCTGTGACTACAGTCAATGACTTTTAACCTGCATAGTCACACTTTCATCGCAGGCAGATTCAATTGGGATTGACTGTTTTGAGCAAAAGCATTTCGAGGAATATGGGTGTGAGGGAACAGGGATTTCTCAACACGTGGATAGAGTTTCTGGACTGCTGGGAGACTGGGGGAGTGCAGTAAAGAATGATTCTGAGGTGGGGGGGTTCCCAGTGAAATCAAGTTGCTTCAATTCTAGAAACACCTGCTGGGATTTTTTTCATTGTTGCTTTCCTGGCGTGTAGTATTATCTTTCACCCACTCGTTCTCGCTCAGTTCACCAAACCATCATTGGTTATTTATGAGTTCTTGTCAGAGACCAGGCTGTCCATTCTTTAAACCTCTCCAGCCACAATACCTGAAGCAGCCTAGATGAAAACAGCAGGAGATGAGAGGCAAAGAGGTCTCATCCTCTGCTGCTCCTCCTGGTTCATTTTCTTTGACATTTTATTTGAAGAAGGGAATAGTAGTTTTTGAAGAATAAATGTAAAATCATGAGAGTATTGGGATGGAATGAGTAAAACAAGGTTTCCTCCTCATCAGTGGGAGTCAGGAATCCCAGAAGTTGGTCAGTAACAGAATGTAAGTTGTCTGATGAGACATTGTCATTAGGGGCAGCACTTCAGCAAACTCTGGGTTTTCCAGGGCGGTGGGGGTGGGGGGGTTAGGCAGATAGTTGGAGCTAGGGCTGGGCCATTAGTTTAATTTCAGTTATGGTTTGGCTTAAAACAATTACCAAAACAAAATAATAAAGATAAAAAGATCAGTGTTTGTCTTGTGTTGTAAATCTAGTTCAGCCTTTTTGTTACCAGTCAGATTTGGAGTTCAAGGAAGTCCACTGTTAGATTTTTTTCAAGTTCAATAAACGCATCATATTTCTAAATTCAATGAGCAGTCGTGTTAAATAATCATGATTTCAATGTTGACCTAAATAATCATGATTTTGATCTTTGCCATAATCAAACAGCCCTATGTTGAGCTTGTGTGCTAATGAGACTATGAGACTATCCCAGTATGAATGTTTAATGACCTGTTTCACACATTTACACTTCTGGATGTCAGTGTTTTTGGTTCTGTTGATATATTTTTTTTATTTCACCTGACCCCGCTTGACCCCTATAGTATTTTTGTTGAGAAGCTGTCATGCCACTCACAACTGAAAGTCTCTTCGCCAAACCAAACTTGCTTCGGGGACCAAGCATGACTTTTTGGCAGCATGCTTCCCATTCATAGTCATTCGGCTCCACGCCAACATCGGTCTGGATTCTTCCTCTGTTTTTGCAGGCAGGAGCACGCAGATCAGGGCCTGGCCCCTGTTTTACCTGATTGATGTTAAGTATTAATTAGCAGTTAACATCAACCAGGTAAGAAGAAGAATCTTGATTGAAGTATTAATTAGCATTAATTAATTAAGGTCGGGTCTGCTGCTCGTATTAATTACTTTACTGTCGGTTCTTAATACCAAAAAGCTGCATTGCTCTTCTTTCCCTGTTGCTTTTCCTGTTGTTTTTGACAAGTCAAAGTCATACCTTTTAGGGAAACTATGCAGTCACCGCCCAGCCTCATTGTCAAGTGCTCCATATCGCCACCAGTACAGTTTTTAACATATTGTGTTCATTGTTGAACAATTTCTTGTTTTTCTATGGTGAACTGGAAGTATTTTTTATCCAGGATCACATGCAAATCTTGATATGATATATAGTCCAGCATAAATTAGTAATTTGTAAATTATATGGGTAATACAAGTCCTATAGAGGATCTAAAGCTCCTATGTATAATGCATTATAGATACCTTCATAATGCATTATAATGCATTCATAAAGTATTATACATATGGCTATATTTATAAAATATAGCCATGTTTATTAAGCATTTTGAATGCTCCATGAAGCTCTTACCTATAATGCACTATAAATACCTTCATAATGCATTATAATGGCTTATACTGACCAGAATAATGCATTATAAATTTATCTGTAGTGCATTATAGATGAGACCTTCATACAGCATTCATAATGCATAATAAGCATGGTTATAATGTGTGATGCCTTTTTGTAAATATAGCCATGTTTATAATACTTAATGAATGCATTATAATGCATTATGAAGGTATCTCTAAGGTTGCCCAAGTGTGTCATAAAAAGATATATTTGTAAATTATGATGTTATGTAGAGGAAGGCAACCTAAGTCATTATCAGTTTCACAGGCTGTAAGTACAGCTGTCTGTATTAATTAACGGTTTATTAGGGATTAGCTAACATGAATAGAATTTCTGCTAATGGTTTTGATGTTCCCTCCCTTTGTTTTGTAGCCTCAAATACTACAGTCTTCCAACCCAGCCTGCCGCAAAGAACACCTCCAGCAGGAAAAGCTGCCAAGAATAGCCCCCACAGAGGACCCCAGTGATGGTCCTGCTGAAACCAAGGGTGACAAACTGCCCCAAGGCTTGACCCCGTCACCCCCCAGCGCCGCTAACGCTGACACAGTCCTGCCCACGCCTGATGCAGATGAGCTCAGCTTGCTTCTCAGCATGCAACTCAAAATCAATGACCCCGAGGCCCCTCCTGATACACCAAGGGCTACAGGGATGGCCCTCGTCCCGGGTCCACGGCGTCCACCAATCAGAGTACTGCCTACGGAGATCTCCACCAGCCCCTTTGAGGGACCACTCCCAGGCAGCCGGCCTCGCATCCTGCAGTCACCACATTTCCACAGTAGGGTTTGCATCCCAGCCCTGGTGCGAGAGGCGATAACTCTTCCCGATGGCAGGTTGGGGAGTGGGGCTCCGGCACCTGGGGAGAGGCAAGGCTCCGTACAGCTACCGCCACCATCATGGGGACTGCCCAGCTTCAGCTATGCTCTTCAGGCTCCAGGGCCCATCCCAAAGCCTCCAGGCCGTACTCAGGCTTTCAGGCATGTAAGGGCCCGTTGTCCAGAGGATGCAGTGGGGAACTTCCGGCCTACCGTAGCGGTATCCCCCTCTTACCACTCTCGCCTTCCAAAGCCAAAGACTCATTGACCTGCTTGGCTAACACGGTTAGAAACCACCACACCTTACTGCGAGTGATGCAGTATAACTACCTGTGGTCAAATTTGTAGAACCTGAATGCAGTTGTGCAGTTTTTGGTTTATTCTGTAACCTTTAAAATAATAAAATTTAGGCTGCTTAGGTAGACTTACATACAGGTACAAATATGAGGCATTTATTTAGGAAGGTTCAGTGCTTGGAAAAAAAACATCATACAGATGCTCCTCTACTTATGAACTTTCAGACATGCAAGTCCAAATTGCGTTCATTGGGCTCCCGTTTCCTGTCTGCAACATTTTTTTTTTTCTGCGTGCCAGTTCCGCCCAGTACGACTTCTGGCCACTACTCCTGCCACGCAGCAGCGTAGCGTGCGTACTCCCAGCATCCCAGCTTTGAACTTGCGTATACCCTTAAAATGATGTTGAATAATGACTTACGAACATTTCAAGTTACGAATGGCCGTTCAGAATGAATCTCATTCGTAAGTAGGGGAGGGTCTGTATTGACATTTTCACGTTGAACATCAATACTGCACATTTCAGTGCATATCACGAAATATGAACTGCTAAAGGCTTGGTATTGACAGAGGTCATTACAGCAAGACCAGCCCGGTTAAATAAACGACAGCTTGAAAATGCTAGATGATGTTTTATGAAAGACTGAATAGTGTCACTTGCATCAATACAAGTCATATAGATAATTGCAGCGGCAAAAGCATTTTCAGTTGCACAACAGAACAGCCACAACATCAATATAAAGATTTGAAAGCACTGGAACAGCAGATTTGCTGTCAGGTGAGAGAAGAATGCTCTCATGGGCATGTTTCTGGCTACAACAATGTAACATTTTAGCATTGCTTTCTTGTGCAGAACAAGTTTGCTTGTGTATGCCCTGTCTGTAAGTATGGTGCTGTTGTGGGAGATGGGATTATTTCCGATGTTGTAAAATCATACCCTAAGTCTGGAGACTGGGGGTGACTGTTCAGGGGCTGGTATTGTCCTCTGAAAAAGCCTTTTTCCCCATTTAGAACTCAAGAGGGAACTTGTAATTGAGGTTACATGTTTTCCTACGTAAAGACTTAGTGTGGTGTTTATTATTTTTAACTGTTATTGTCCTGCCTCTATCATTCATGGTAATTAGTGCACTATTTAATTCCATGATTTGATTGGGGCATTACATCCTGAAATTTCAGTGCCTAACATTCCTGTTTTTTTTTCTGTTTAACTTGTGCACAATCAAATTTGTCTGGGAGCTGTTCCCCCGCGAGAGTTGCTGCTATGTTGATAGTTTGTGCGAAAGAGTTAATATGCAAAGAGTTTGCAGTGAGGAAAAAGTCTTATTCCTCTGTGATATGAAGCCATATGTCATCCACAAGTACGTTCCACAGTCCACGCAAAGCGTAGTCAGGATGCCCTGCTGAGCGGGCTTCAGTGCTCAGCTACAATTCTGAAGAAACCTGTTGAAATCGAAATATATTGTGTCATCATCTTATTGTCTTGGAAACTGGCAGAGAGTCTAAGATGAGAATCTAAGATGTTTCAACCATAGTTCTGGAGTGATCCATAGTTACATGTCAAGAAAATCCCCCCCACAAAAAAAAATGGTTAGACAGATGACATGCAAACATACTGTTTAAAAATTAGGCATTAGGTAGAACTTCTGTTCACACAATGGCACCTTATAATCATCTTCTATGATGCAAAGGCTGAATATTTTATGCAATGTAAATGCCACCTTGTAAGATCCCGCATGCAGATCTGTTAATATGTGTACTTATGTTTTTTATGTTCTTTGTATGAAATGAATGAACTTTTCCAGTGTGCCATTTTGTGCTTAAGAAACAAGGCCGTCCCAAAGCCCCAAGCCTCCAGTTGGTTAGCACAAAGATATGATGGGCAAAGGGGTGGTGGGACAGTCCCATTCTAATGTTAAAGCTGTCTTTCTGGGGGGACAGTAACTAAAGAGGACCTTTAGTCTGTCATTGTATTTGGTTGTCCTAAAGAAATCTTTACTGGCAACAGGCCTCATTGACCTAAGGAGAACAGTTCCAATACATTATTTAAAGTCCCAAGCATTTCTCATTTGTCACAAAAATGTGACAGTGACCACCCACCTCTGTCTTGATGAATATTGACACCGTGTTATGGAACACATTTTGTATTTGTAGGATTGTTTTGGAATTGGGATTCATAATTGAGATGAATTTATAGACCATTAAGGTAAAACAATGTTGTTTATTCATCCTTGAAGAAATTTTACTTTGAATTTGAATTTGAAGTGTTTTTAGAAGACAGACAGGTGGACAGAAATTGTGTTTATCATTATAGGCCCTCAAAGAATAAAATTGTATTAGTTAATGGATCCTTAGAACTGAAAGGAATATGGATTTGCTTTATTTTACTTTATTTGGGCTGGAATTAATTGATCTCTGTTCACAAGGGTGGAAACCTTTTCTTAAGCTGCTGACTACCTGAAGCTTTTTGCAGGTATTAGAGATACACTTTTTATTAGCTGTTAAGTTCCTCCAAGGGAATTTTTGGTAAAGTGATATGACAGTCATTTCATTATACCGTGGAAAGGTGGATTTAATATTCTGTCTGTATTGATGGTTGTGGTGCTATGGACTATATAGATTCTGGAGTTCAGTGAGTTTTCTGTCTTATAAAAGCCAGTATGATTCATATTCTCTTACTGGGCTTTTCAATGCAGGTGTGACTAAACATAGATAATTGTATGTGTTACGGACATTCTGTGTAAGGTAGTTATTACAGATAGCCACGAATTACAAATATTTAGGTAGTAGAAAGTGGCTAATATTAAGTGAAGTTGAAGATTTTGGTTTGTCACAAAGACAGATAGGAGTGTAGGGTATGGAACGAGTCCTGGGAGTACAAACTCGTCAGCAAGCCGGCTGACAGCTTATGATTTTCAGCACATAATGGCACACCTTTATAACAGTCACTTAAAACATACACACGCATGCGCGCACACACAAACATACACACACAAAACAATTGCGCAATTGTGGTTTCCTAACATCTCTGACCTCAGGCTTATAAAAAGTTTGAAATTCCTTATCTTGATTAACTTGGTTTCTAAGGATTTATTTTGATTCAACCTGTATTATCACACCTGTCACAGTCAAATCTATTGGCAGTTTGAGCACAAGTGAATGTATGAAGTACAGCGTGTGGGTCTCTTGGGCTGAAAAGTAGAATGACTGTTTGACGCGGCTGTCTTCCAAACCCCCCCCCCCCCTCTATGCCTGTGTCACATAAGGCCTCTCCAGCTCAAAGATGAGAGAAACCCATCTGGAGACGAGGTGTGCCTCTGATTGTATGAGAGTGCCCTATATGTTGCTCAGATATTTGAGCATGTAAGGTCCACTCAGACCTGCTTGCACTCAAAACAGCATTTTCCTCCCCCAGGTACCGTGACAGACACCAAGGTGGGCTGAGAGTCCTATGCATGATTCTTCACAAGTTTTTGTGTATAATGGTTCCTCCGAAGTTCTCAACTAGAAAATGGGGAAATAACCTTGTAGATTGACCTCATGCATTTGTCTTACAAAAGAGATTTGTACCAAAATCACATGACAGTACAAAAAAATGCATGACACAGATTATAGTTAAATGACTGGCATTCAGAATGGTTTGTTGGCCAATTACAATTTGATAGATGCAGGGGATGATATTAATCCCATATATATTTTCCCTTTTTGCAGATTTTGCAATTTTGGGGCGCATCAGAATACAGCTTTAGCTATTATTAAATGTGTAACAACCACTATCAGTTTAATCTTCTTTTCAGTTCAGCTTATAAAAGCATTGCTTTTAAGACCGAATACTGTAATGCATTGTGTATAAAACAATAATGTTACCTGTTCAATTAAGTTGAAACTCACACCAGTTGGTTTATATTCTCATGCATTCTCCATTGTGTGACGTGTGCAATATCATAAGAATCAAGAACTGAGAAAATATTGTTTTAAATCAGTATGGTATTACTGTTTGTGGAATTATTAATACATTGTAACAAATGTAGGTTTGAAATAATGGAAAAAATTATAATGCACTTTAAATGTTGTACAGGTTGGAACCTAAACTTACAAAGCATACTAAACTGGATTTGGTCTTTTTTTATTTATTTTTTTAAATCTTTTCTTGTTTGGTTAGTTGTTGAGGTTGTGTTGAGATCGTAATAAAGTCCACACCAAGTTTATTTCAAGTCCCTCTCGTTTTTCAGTGATACCACTTGTATTGTCATTAATCCTTTACAAATCCTGACAAATCTTTTATGTAGTTGCAAGGAAAATTTCCATGAGTGTAGTGGCCATACCATTACCACTTTCCAAATGTGCAGCTTTCAAAGCATTTATAACTCTGGGCATCCAGTCTCCTAATATTTCCAAACTCAATGCATGCTCCAAGCTTCCAAATGACTTTGATACTCAGTGTCAATTCCCCCTAACAATAAATTACTCACTGATTAGGTTTGGGTCTGTGTTTTTCCTTAACCTTTGTGTCCACAGCTTTTGCCAATAGGTCATAAATGCTATCCTAACCAATCACAAGGTACGACATATAGGTAAAAGGATGTTGTGAATATTCTTTCTTTTCCCAATTAGCTATATTCAGTATCACATCTATCCATCTTCTAACCACTTTTGGGGCTTCATTTATCAAACTTATGCATTCACACTGTAGGCTAGTTAGAGACTCCAATTAGCCAACTGCACATCTTCAAACTGCAGGAGCAAACTGCACAGCCTAGAGAGAATCTCACATACAGAGAGCTGAGGTGGGATTCCAACCCTCAATCCTGGAGGTGCCTCCTCGAAGATTCTACATTATACTGAGTAATTAGCATAATTATTAGGCACCCCTTTAAAATGAATTTTGTCTGCTGTTACAATTGCCATATGGCACAAAATAGCATTGCCACTGTGACAATGAGTTGCATTCATCTGTCTATTGTCTGTGTGTTTCTCCTGCTATTTAGCTGTGTTTGTAGCACACTGATATTGTGAATTGCACTCCGCAATGCAGCTGCCATGGGTCAGAGCACCAGTTAAAAACTTTTGCCTATGCATTAGTACTCTGAAGGGCTGTGTTTTGTACTAAGGTAGATATATTCTCTTTTCATCAAACAAAGCTTTAAGTCCATTATTTGTTTAGGGTCTGTATAATTTAGAAATCCATGCTACATTTCATTTAGCATTTTTCCTATTTATTTTTCATGGCTGGTTATTCACACTACTCATATTATTTTTATTGCCAAAAATGCTAAATGGAATCTATGTCAGTTATACCTATATTGAAAACATGAAATCTGTCGTTTTAATATACTTGATATCAGCATGAATGTTTTTGATTCGTTTTATGGTATAATTGGAAAAATTTTACTTTACTGACTATGCTGTTCTGTTTTTGGAATAAAAGTAATTGGTGTTTCACAAATTGCTATGTATATGTCAATAAAGCAACAGACCAGAAAGTTAAAGCTGCTAACGGATTTAATATTGCCACCCAACTTCATAGATGCAGGTATACAACAGGAAAGTGTTGCCGCAGAATGTCTATGTCAAGCTTTTTTGTCACGTTTGGTGAGATTCTCAGTCCAGGGAAATGTCCTGTTTTTATGAACCGTCTCATCCAGTTTTCCAGGATACGGTGTCACTTTTCATGCGCCTGAGTGGAATACATAGTGACCTTTGGGGCCCCATGGGAAATAAGACACCCAGTGTAAGGCCACACATTGCTTAGGTGAACTAGCAGATATGGAAGATGGGTGGATTTAGAACCTCAACAGCATCGAGCCAGATGCTGTTGAGGTTCTATATCCATCCATCTTTCATAATTATCCAAATTTACAAAATTAATTAGCTAGCTAAGTAACTTTTCAGTTTTTATTTTGTTAATGTTTTCGTAAGATTGTACTTTGTTTTTCATGGGTCCTGTTTACACTTGCTTTTAAAATGCGTTGCTGCCAGGTCGTTCCGCTAGAAGATCAAATGTCCCCACACAAAGTTATTGTGATGTCCTTTTCAGGAATGCATCAGGATCCAGGATGCATTGGCGTTTTTATTACAAAACATATGTGGTCAAATGCGTCCCAGACCTCGGTAAGTGGTTTCAGTGATCAAATCACAATGCATCGTGGTGGTCGTTTACACTTGTACTTAGTGCTGTCCACTTGTGATCTGATCTCATAAGATGCAATTTTAAACCGAGTGTCAACAGGCCGATAGAGTATGAAACTAAGCCGGCATGTACACTCCTTATGGGGGCATCAGTCCCCCCTTGACTTTCTCTGTTGTCTCTTATCCCTTCATCTCTCTATTCCTATGAACTCTGCAGGAGTCTCTGGAGGTGTTACCTGCCGTCTATCACCTTTCACTCCTGCAGGACTCTGGGCTGTGAAACCAGTCGATCAGAATAATATTTTAATGACTACTGAATCTAGTTTACAATTCTACTTTATTCTAGATAAGATTGGGGATAATGTTGTAATAGTCAACACATGCGTCCAAGTCTGTAAAATCAAAGGACTTCGTAACAAGCCAATTAACTTGTCTATCCTATTTTATCTACACTTATAGAGATCAAATATTGTTCTATTTTCTGTCTCAATTATATGTTTTACCTGTGAAACTAATGTCAAATATATAATGCCAAATATAAGAATGAGAAGCCTTGTTGTATGGTTTTTATACACTCACCTAAAGGATTATTAGGAACACCTGTTCAATTTCTCATTAATGCAATTATCTAATCAACCAATCACA
>JAODUD010000062.1:9820627-9839462 GCA_026784285.1 Stomatorhinus walkeri | reverse complement strand
CACAGACTGACTTCACGTTCCAGCCTGATGAACCCCTTGGCAGTCGGACACAGACTGACTTCACGTTCCAGCCTGATTAACCCCCAGACTAAATTGTTGATTGTGTTAAAAGCGGCAGTAAGATTTAGGAACATAAGTATTGTTGCATTCTCAGAAAGACACATGAAAGGATAGTTATACATCACTGACAACTCTGGAGGAAGTTAGACTGAAAATTTTCAGGTATATTACAGTCATGTGCTGCTTAAAAGATGTTTCAGTCAACACAGGACCACATATATGACAGTAGTTGCATATGATTATATCGTAGTGAAGCTGGAAAAATCGTATGGTGTGTACCTCAATGGGTTAGATATCTGCATCTGAAAGGTTATGGATTTGAATCCTTTAGGTTTGCCAAATCATCCTATCGCCGCTTGACCCAGGAGCAAGGCCCATAGGTGTGTGTGTGTGTGTGTGTGTGTGTATAACAAGTTCCAGTATATCCTACTGTTAATGTTACAAAAGAAGAGGTAAAAGTCAATTAGTCAATGCCACATTTATACAACTACTTACAAGACACTCAGAAAATATTATTGCTGGTCATTGTAGTGACATAAAGTCTCTTTATTTCCTCAAATAGTTCTACAGCCCATACCATTCTACAGTTTACGATATATGCGCATACAAAACAATACATGCATAACAATACTCTGAGCCAGAAGAATACCTTTGCTCTGCAGTATAATGCAGAGTAACAGTAAAACTAACCAATCAAAATATGTTATTTTGGGGTGCGGACTTCACGGGGAATTACGTTGAAGGTCCATTGACAATTTTCTTTGTTGACCAAACAGAGGCTTGCCCAGCCTTATGTCATAGTCAGTTAGCATCTTAATGGATTTTGAGAAATGTGAGGGGTAGACTAAGGTCATAAGTGATTTGTAAAGCTTGCCATTTAGCTATACCATTTTCACACAAAACTTAAACAGATTTATGCTGGAAACCTTCAGGGTCAGCGGAGGTGCAAGTGTCAGGGAGCAGAGTCTGTTTGGCAGCGCAGAATTGAAGATCCGTCCACGGCAGTGCAAAATTAACCGTTACGTTTTACTCTTTATGTTGTGAACTGGATCTGATACATTATAAACTGGTAGGCCTCATATTTAAATATACCTGAGTTTGGCTTACATTTGAGTATAGCCTAATAGATAAGGCCTTCGGATCCAAAGAGTGTGGTTTCAAGTTCCTTTGTGTCACTTTTTCAGCATAAAGTTCTGGCTTCAGACGCACTATGCAGCTCAGCAGGTCAGGATGCTTTACCCATGATCAGAAGATCAGTGTTTCAGCTCCTGTGTTTGGCACAATGACCATTGGTCTCTTGAGCAAGGCCCTTAACCCCAGTTGCTCAAGGGACTGGCAGACCCTGAGTACTGATTACTGAGTAATTGTGCATCACTCTGGATAAAAGCACTTGCTGAATATGTTCATCTAGAAAGCACATTTTCTGATTTTGAACTGCATTTCTTTGATTATGTTTGTAAATATTCACAATGTCTTACAATAATAGCATAACAATGTAATAGTGGAAATGACTTCTGCTCTGACATTGTGTCTTTGGGGATAGCAGTGGCTGGTCTGTAATGAAACTGGATGCTTGTACTGCCAGATGCCACTTCCAATTACTACACTGAGGAAGAGAGTTATTTCTATTTTATGCTTCTCTCCTTTAATTTAATGCTTTGTCAGTTAATATGGTATCCCATTTAGTCCTTGCAGGACAGAAAATGCGAGCTTGGACAAAATATATTCTTTAGGTTAATTAGCTTTTTTGTCTCTGCTATGAAGAATGTCAATGTTGGTCATTCAGATTTTTTCCCCGTGTAGAAATAATGAATAGAATCATCAGTACTTCTGGGAAGCTGATCTTGACTGACCATCCATCCATCCATCCATCCTTTTACTTGTTTATCTAGTACTGGGTCAAAGGCGAACTGATCTCAGGTAGGGAACAAGGCAGGTTAATACCTTGGACAAGATCTTAATCTTTTTGGAGAGAATAAATTGACAGATAAAGATAAGGTTCATGTTGATGATCACCCAATGCTGTATGAAGATGCTTCATAAATAACAGTACACCACATCGTGTAAGTGTGTCTCACTTAAATGTTTCGAATTTTCCCACCCTTCCTTTATTTCTAGCCTTCTGCTGCACGGCCTGGTCGTGGAAGCTTTAAATGTTGAGGGAATCCTCCGAATCTGAAGCAGGCGTTTTGCCTCGTTTCTCTGTTAGCCTCTCAAAGAAAACATGCTTATGATGAATGTTCAGGGCGTCTTGGTGTGGTTTGCTTCTGACGATTCCCTAACCTTTATCTCATCATCTTTTTGAGAAATGGCCAAAAAGTTTATATTCAATAGGGGTCTCATTACTCCCACAAATCCTGCATTCTGCCTTTGTAATGCCTGTCTGGTTTCACTGAACACAATATACAATTTCTGTGCTGTTACAATAGTAATACAGTAGTAGGTTGCACTCTGTATTAAGTCATGTATGTTTCATTAAGCTGTCTTACCCCTCAAACCATTTCTGTGATTATGTGCATTGACTATGCATCCACACATTATTATACACAGAAATTTCAACTTTAGCCACCATTGTTTGATGTGTCTATCTTACCCCCTCCAAAATGATTAAAATTATTATTAAATCAAAAGACTTGACATTTATTTGAAATATGCTTTCATTAAATGACATCAAAAGGAATGTCCTCCGGAAACTTGCTTTCATTCTTAAGTACTGGAGTCAGCGCATATATTTTCCATAACTCCATTTAGTTCAGATTTATGGTGATCCTGGGGCCTATTCCAAGTAACACAAGGCACTAGACAGTGGACACTATCGGCCAATCCGTGCTCACACACTGCAACACACAATTAGAGAGACTAGATCCCCTAAATTATGTCTATAGCTGGAGTACCCAGAGGAAACAAATACAGACATAGGAAGGTCACATTAACCCCATTTATGCTATTACCTTTTTGTGTGCTATATATCACATTATACAACCAAGTTCCAACCAAGAAATCTGATTGGACAAGCGGCGTTCCATGAGTGCTGTTATCAGAGAACAATCACACTCAGACATTTCACATCAGATGTATCACTCCGCGTTGCAGTTGTATCTAAAAAAACACAACTTAAACTTAAACCCCTTGGAATGAATGATCCTCCCCACAGGATCAAGCCGAAATTTCGCCAAACAGTTTTTGTCGTATAAACATTCAAACACCACCCCCTAAAGGCCTAAACCTTGAACGGTCTACTTTTCCAATATATATAGGAAGAAACTAAATATATATTTAGAACTTTGTAAGAAGAATAAAAAGAATAAGACTCACTCACTCATGTGTCTGAGTTACCACACAGTCCTGATTGCCCACCCATTTGCAAATAGCACTATCCAGCAATAGGCTAATGACTCGACTTGCAGCCTTGTGCCTACAACCAAATCACAGCTGTGATATATTGGAGCACAAACACACTCCTACTCATATTTTATTGCTTAAATCATATATATGATTACTGAAACATGCATAAATATGATTCAATGAATGCATGAATTATTGTTTTTGCTTCCTGAATTTCATTGTCTATTTGAGATTAGAGTTTTAATGACTTGGTTGAAGGCTACCGACTAAGCATAGTTTCTGTGTTTGCTAGCTTCTATAATACAGCAAAATGATTTTTTATGACCGATGGAACTGAGCTTTAAAGTACATTTAAGTGCCTGCATTCTCCTAATTTCCGCCAGTTTCTTCAAGAGCGGATGTATTCCAAAAGATTTTGTGTCGTCAGTTTTTACAGCTGCAGATCAGACCACTTTGAGGCGTAACCAAACAGTGAACATGCAGACATCAGTAAATCATCCAAGATACAAGTAGATTATCTATAATGAAATAATAGCATATTATATATGGTAACCAATATCTGCAGAGAATAACTCTATACACAAAGACGTTTTACAGAACAGGCAAATGTAACAGTACTTTCCACTCCTGGAGCTGAACTGTAACAAAGGAAACAACATTCACAGGTGTCACGCCCCGTCCGTTCGAGCCTCGTGTGTGCCACGCCCCCTTGCTCCCTATGTTCAAGCCTGATTGAAACCACCTGTTGTACTTCCGTTTGATTGTATTCCGCTGTGTCCTATTAGTTCCCTGTTAGCCTTTTGTATTTAGTCCGCGTCTGAGTTCGTATCCCTCGATCTGTCATTGTGATGTGTTGTAGCGTTTACCCCGTCCGTTCGCCTAATAAACCCCGCATTTTGGATTATTCCTGCCTTTCATCGTCTTCCCTGCTCTACGCTGCCCGCATCCAGGCATGCTGCGCACCCCGCACGTGACAACAGGGTATTCACACGTATCTTATGGGCCTGTCATTGTCATCAGAGATAATCACAAGCCACCCCTGAGATATAATGTGGAAAGCCATGCAGAAAGTATTCAAATGCATCACTCCCTTATTAAACAGTGCTATATATATCTTTTAAGTGTATATCTGGTTGATAGACGGCTTTGTCAAAATCAAAGCAAGTTATATTCAGGTATTTTCATAAAAGCAGTTTTTAATCTTTGAAATTGAATATCATTTTGTACACTCTCTTATTGTTGGACATTACATTTTGCTTTTACAGAAAAAGAAACTGCTTAAATAATATATTTTCGTCAAACCTGCCACCAACTCTGTCATACACATATGCTTATACAACATATGGTAATATTGCATATGGATGTTTTTAGAATCAAAACAGATGGTACATGTTGGAAAAAGTAAACTGTATTGAAAACTTCATAACTTTCAAAGTTCTTCTATCCCAGAACATTAAGTTTCTGTACATCTTAACTAACGGATGTTAATTTCTGTCTTAAAATTTAACAAATTTATGAATTTCAGGACTAGTCAACTACATTTAAATGAATATAATATACAGATCATTTTTACATGTTTCTAAAACACAAGAATAAAAGTGCATAATCTAAATTTTGCGAAGGCACATTTTCCAAACCAAGACCGTGTTCAGGCGAATCTGTGAAAAGCTGTTTCTTGGCTCCTGATACTTTTAGCCCAGTAATTGAATCTGCTGTCTGCAGTTTAACCTCCAAGCCTCTTTCCCACTTTGTTGCTCCAACAGATAAAGATTAATTTGCACAGAGAGATAAATCCGGCTTCTGTGAAGGAGAAAAGCATGTCTGTGGGGGGGGTGGCAAGTCTGTGGAACGTCACAAAGGATTATACAAGCTGAAGAGAGAGTTCAGCATTAAAAATGCCTCAACGGTTTTTAAAATATGAAAATTCTTGTGAATATTGCCTTTTTTCTTTTTAACATTTCTTAAAATGGATAGAAGGGGTATTTTTCTTTTTTCCCAATAGAAATACAAATTTTGCAGAGAATTCTATAGTATCGATTTACGTAATCAGTATTCACACTTCAAAAGCCGAATTTATATATGAATTTGCACTTTGCACTATGTGCATTAACTTCCATCGATCCATCCACCCATCGATCCATCCATCATCATCTTAAATGCTTAGTCTGGCCAGGTTTGCAGATTGGTAACGCCGTGGGGTGGGTGCATCATGGGGCTGTTGAAGATGATACATTACCTCACTATTAAAGAATTATAGTCCTAGAAAAAAGATTGAGAAAGGATAGATTTGCATGTATTTGCTTGACATTTATCTTAGCAAACATACCCACGAAGCTGACTTGGGCAAGCAGACGGAGCCTGGATGATCAGCAAACATGAAATCATGTATGTCACGTGTGAGGCCTTTCTTACTTAAGACTTAATTCTATATTATCACAGTACATGACAGCGGAATGAGATTAACAAATTATGGGTTAACAAATGCAAGCAAAACACAAGACATAATTAACAATAAACCAATGAACGTAATATAATATCCAAAAAAGCAATACAGCTTCAAACAATATTAAAGTCTAAGTGGAGATGATCTTTGCTGACTGATTTGGCTAGGATGTGGGTCCCTACTGATTCGATTATGGAGTATTTTGTATTTCTGTAAAATTCAAGTGTTTGCCAGGGGAGGTATCAAAGCCAGACAAAGCACCAATATTTACACTTATTTTCTTTCAACTGTTTATCCGGTAGACAGTTGTGCAATGTTCTTCCAATGGTGAGATAATAGCATAGAAATTACAATAGGAAAATAAAACAAATGTTGTCACTTACTATAATGAGTATGAAACTAAGTGTAAGGTCATGAATACAATTAGTGAAACAAATAAGTAATAAAAGTACAGTGCTGCTTTCAGCTCATGGGTAGGGTTTGGTGATCTTGTGATACACTTTTCATTTTCTATATTTATTTCATTGATGTTAGTTTGTTTCTATGATCTTTTACCTCCCAATCCTCTGTATGTCCTTCCTGTCCTAACCTGTGGGTCTACTATTCCAAACCACAATACCCCTAGGAAGACCACTTTCAGTAGTATTACTGTAGAAGTTGGTATAACCTTTCTCATCTCCCACCTCCTTAGATATCTCAGGAAGTGAAGACACTGGCAGGCTATTGTGAGAATTGATACATCGTTACCGGTCCACCTGTCAGCCTGAAACTAGAGATCAAGGAGCCTGAAATTGCTTTCACCACAACAGAAATCATTTTAGAATATGTTTGACGACTCATTAGACTAGATGCTCTTTCTGATTTCATTCAGAACAGACAGTGAATTTTGTTAGAGCATTAAACCCAGACCATGACATGTACCAGCCGTAAGTCTGGGATAGGCTCCAGATCCCCCCGTGACACTGAATAGGATAAATAGTTGGGTGGATGGATCTTAGCACCATTTAATCAGAAAAGTAGTATCACTTCAGAATGCTAATGGAGTATTGCAGAGGCTTGAATGCTATTTTTCACAAAATGCAACATTTTCCTATTTAGACTGAAATAAATATATTACATTTATATACTAAAAAGGGTAAATAGAATGCATATGGCATACAAATGAAGGTCACGGAGTGTAAAATGTATGCTTAGCTGGACAAAATGAATGAATCCTCTGCTTTTATAACTGATTCTGGAGCCATCTGACTGTCAGCAGCTCAATGTCCAGTTGGTCTCTATTATGCCATGGTATCCATTTCCAGTAAACTCAGGAATTGTGGGCAGAGGGCTTGCCAGTTGGATGGACCAGTTCAGTGTGGAACCTGTATTGTCTTGTCTGTGTTCCATATATAAAAAAAATAAATAAAATGAATTGCCGAGAGCTTACACATTTATTATTCATTTATCTATTACACAATCATAGACTATTTAATTTATAAAAACCTCACATCTTTAATGAATGTCTCCTTCTATCATATGAAAAACAAGCTGTATATAATAATAAACTCTATTCAAAAAAGGGAATTAAAAGGAAAATCCATAACATGGCCTGTAATAGGCTGGTACACTGTCTTGGGTTATTCGAAGCTCTAACTTCCAAGATAGGCTCCTGTGACCTTACTTAGAACAAGCGAATATGGAAAATGGGCAGATGGATGGATCCGTAACACAGCAGAAGAGCAAACTCAACGAGTAAAGCTGTCTTTCCCAGCTTTTACAGGCAGACTGTGATTTCAGTATTAAATGTGTTAAATATTACTTGTTAATAGGGCTCTCTTACCTAGCTCAGACCAGGAGCCGAAGTACCTTTTATGTAAACATTACCAGCGTGGCTCAGATTATCAAACCAAAATCAGTTACACAGCTATATTCCCACATTCCAAAAGCATATAGGTGAGTGTCCTCAAATTACCATCTGCATGTTTTCTATGACAGGTCAGCATCCCATGCCATGTCTATTCTGCCTTCTTTGCTAGGATACATTCCAAGCATATGATTCAAAACAGGCAAAAAAACCAATAAAACAACTATCCATTCTGGGGAAATAACGACAGAAAGCATCTTTCACACCATCCCCCCCTTCCAGGATTTACTTTCAAGCCTCCAATTCTCTCTACATCTCTTTCCAGAATCGGCTGAATCAGAAAGATCTATTTTAAGCTCCATGTCTGGTTTATATAATTATTTTCAAGAACTGGGATGTTGCCACTAGAGTCCCCCAAAACTGTGTGCAACTCACTTCCTTTTTTCATGGAAATCCATCACACCTACTGCCCTGTACAAGGCTGATAACCTGGCAAAACCTTACACCTTATCTTGAAATAAAGTGACAAGTTGAACTATACCATGCAGTAAGAAGTAGCCTGCTATTTTGGGAAAGAAGCTGCTGCAGAGCCCTAAAAATGTACCTGCTATTCTAAAAGAGCTATTTTGACAGGCTGTTTCTTCAGCGGCCAAGATTTATAAATAGCCACTGAGTAGTTTGCCTACCTGCCATATAAAGGCAGCATCGTATCACCTCTCATTTCCTATATTCTAATCACATCCTCCTTTCTTCAAGTGAAAGCAAAAAAAAGAGATCAATAAAACTGAATAATAAAGAATAATTAGGCTAAAACTGAAATATAATCGTAATCATGGTCCTTTTTTAAAGTGACTGGCCAGGCCCAGTTTGGAACACGATAGTACCAGTCCTAGCTGGCACCCCCTGTTGGAAGCAACGTGAAACTGCCTGGCACCTGACCAACAATGCTCAACAGAGAGAGGGGTGCCGAGCGAACGAAAAAATATAGTTTATTTACTAAGATTTGCTTATTTAATAACAATTTTATTATTTTGAAATAATACTAGTGTAAAATAGTATTTGCAAATAAATATAATAAAAGTTACAGTTTTTCATGTCTTCTCCCTTACCTTTCCACCCTTCCCCCCCCTCCTTTTAATGAACGGCGCACCTAGCATCTGCCTGTACTGCCTATGCCATGGGCCGGTCCTGCACTATTATAATCTTACATTTCAATATAACGCCAGATATCATGTTGACTAATGCTAAAACAGAAAAAAACTGAAAATAGAATAGACAATGAAAATAAAACAGAAAATTCTGTAACAATTTTTACATTACCTTAAATATTTTTGCAATGAATAAGTCCTTCAGAAGTCTAAAATGAAATGATAGATTATATATTTATTCCCTTATTTGCATATGTTTTCTGTTGGGTTCTCCACATTCCTGTTGCAGTGCAAAGACATCGGAGTGTCTGGCCAGCAATGAACTAAAATCCCCCTCGTACCCAATGCCTTGAAATGTGCAGATTCCTTATTTATGACAGCACCCTGATCACAAGTATGAAGTTAAATGGTCCTCTGTGATTCTTCTTCTCTGCTAGTTTTTCAAGGCAGCGGTACATGACTATAAACATATTCAAAAGTAATAGTTAATAATACAGTATAATTTCAAAATAAAGTGTGTAGATCTTTTTGAAAACATTTAAAATCATGATAATTATTTTTTAAATAATTAAAATTAGTTTAAATGTCTAAAGTTACAGGCAAATAACTGAGGATAAAAAAAGAACTTTTTTCTATGTTCAAACAACATTGGTCTCAAAGACAGGGTAAACGACAGAAGATTACACCTAAAAAGGTAAAAGAAGGTTTGTGTTCCTGAATGGTTAATTGGAATTCCACTGAAAATCTGTGTGTTTCCTTAAAAATACCTCTATTGTTGTCAGTCTTACTTGGGGCCAATGTGCATGAAGCAATAAGCTAAAATTCCACCCAGAAAGATGTGTGCATGGTATTTTTGCCTATTGCCCATCTGCTGCAATCGCTTCCAAAGATCATTTGCAAAGTATTGACTCAGGGGATGGTGATTACTTTTGTAAATTAGGCATTTTATTTTTAACAATCAAAATCTGGGACTGGGATTATTTCCAAATCAAATCAAAGCAAATGAATCCTAAATCAAATGGTGAGAAGCAGACAGCCACGTAGGAGTACTGTTTAAACCGGCGGATCCATAACCAAAGACACAGTATGTTAGCATATTGCTAAAAGGTTTCATCTGCTGTATGTAGAGATGAGGTCTCAGATGCCAAGCTAAAGGGGAAAAAATCCCACTGGTAGTTCTGAAGATCAAGAGGAATTTAGTCTAATACCATTCTTAAGGGTACCTCAAAGTCAGTGCCTGAAGTATTTTTTTTTTTATCCAAGCTTACACAAACAAATACTTATCCTGCAGTTACGATTCCCACTGTTTCGTACATTTCAGAATAAGGATAAAATTACTTAGCGTTTACTCCAATTTAGCTATCAATATCTATGGCTGTAGCAAGGAAATGTGTATGTCTACACTAAGAGCAACTAAACACAAGCTATTTATCTGATTTCTGTAGGGCTTTAATGGTGTAATACGCAGTTAGACATTTAAACTGAATACCGTTAATAAAATACAATTTATGGGCAAGTAAAAAAAATATTAACTATCCAAGGTACATTTTAAGACTAAAAAAAGAGTTTCTATTTCAGACTGGATGGATAACACCATGGATCAAAAGGTGTATCCAATGTTAACTGTCGTAACCAACAAACTTGAACTTTTGTCCCCTTTCCTTATAAGGAAAAGGTAAAGAAGGTTGCTTATTTATAATGTGCTTTACAACATGCTTACTTGGCTGTTTTTTGGCACAGACATGTGCTTATTTTGTGATGTTTGCTCCATTTCATTACTGTCTTATTTCATATACTCTTCAGACATTTGAAATCCAGGTTCCAAATGATTAGGCTGAGTAATACTAGTAACTAGCTATAGGAAGATTTCACACCACATTGTCCTGTCTTTGACTTCCATGTATTTGCTGTGATGTGATACATTTCTGCTTAGTATATATACTATATATATAGTGCAATACATTCCAATAATTTTACTACAGTTATCTATGCAGTTTAAATTATAGTGGTAATGTATACATGATATTCAAAGTAAATGAAATTTGCAATAAAATGCTTTTTACAGAGCGGCATGTGTTCTAAACATCTTTCCTAAGTGCTGAAGCATGATGAGGGTGGAAAAAAGGTAGCTATTCAGACATTTCAGTCAAATCTGTGGATAAGAGATTATGGGACTCTGGAGGAGTGAACGTGTATTCAATTCAGGAGGTTCCGGCCAGCTTGCTAGTGAGGGGTTGCATGGTCGGAATCGGCGGCCGAGGCAGACACAGGATCTCTGACAGACCTAGTCTGGTTCAGGTCCAGCTGACAGGACACTACAGCAGAACAGGCAAGCTGGATGCAGTAGCCAGACATTTAGTCTCCTTTTTGACTGCTGAGGGAGACTTTCCAACCCAGAGCCAGCTGGAGCCATTAGTGGAAGCCAGGCGTGCATAATCAGAGGTGGAGTGGCTGGTGACAGCTGAAATCTTGATTGGTGGCTGCTGTCCGTGGTGCTGATCGAGGTATGACGCCACCTGTCTACTGTCGAGACTGACAGTAGGTTTAGGAGGTGAAGGATTGTGACAATGTATATTCCACTACCTTCCTTTCTTTCAAAGTAAATATCTCAAGCAATGTGACCAGAATGAATCTCTCAAGTGGTGTTATTCATAGAGATAATCATAAGAATAGCAAAATAAAATAATAAAAAAACAGGGAATATAAAATTTGACTAAATACATGCATCCCTACACTCCAAGTTATAAATCATGAACATAGAAAGATGCCCCAAGATATTCCAGCCTGGACAAACAACCTGGATAATGCATATAACCTACTATCTGTATGCGCCTTGGAAATACAGAATTTATTTTTGAAGTACATGTGGATACACATTCGTTTGTGTTTCATTTCAGTGTTCAAAGGAAAGCGGAAAGTTCCGGAGTTAGTGCATCTTCAGTAGGACCCATGTTTGAAGATTCACTTCGTGCTCTACTTTCAGAGTTCAAAGGAAATTGAAAGTCTGAAAAATTATCGTGAGAAGTGCCATTTTCAAACAATTTATACATTTTATGTGGAAGAAGATTTTATGCAAGTGAAATAAAAAATTGTACCAAAATACATTACTTCTGAGTACAATTTCTTTTAGGTAATGAAATTCTTTTAAAAAAATTCTCATATAAAGTGTTATATACAATATTAATACTTGAAAAGAATATAATAAAATGTAATAAAAATCCAAGGGGGGAAATACAAAATATAATTATATAGAAGAACATTCTTTGACAAAATCAGACATAATTTTTTCCGCAGGGAAATTTCTGTAAACTCACTTATAGTACTGTTTCTTTGCTAATGTCATCAAGATGATTTAGTGCTTTGTAAGATTGATTGGGAAGCCTGCATCGAATACTTTTGTCATACCATGGTGTTTACAAAACATGAATCCATTTTCCTTCCCTGCTTATCCAGTACTGGGTTGTGCTGACAGGAGCAAAAGATTGGTGACAAAATCACAAGGTAGGAAACACAGCTAGATCACAGAGCACAGACTCATATGCCATGGGCAAATGGGCAAATGGGCAAATGAGAAACATCAGAGTTCCTCATATTTGAAAAATATGTTTTTGTTAGTGAATTAGATCCAGGGATTCTTCAAACAGAAAGAGACCACAGGCCACTATATGGTGTGATCACAAAAGTAAAAAGGTATGGACCAAGGGTTCTGTTGTGACCGCCAATTGGCGAACAAGCAGGAAGCGGGTAATAACGAAGCAAGCAGGCAATCAATCCAGGGCACGGGTTTATTAGGGCAACACAGGCCAGCCGGCATCTAAACATCAATGACCGATCTGGGGGAAACTAGCTCAGACGCGGACTAAATACACAAGACAAGCAGAAAATAAAGGTCAACAGGTGATGACAATCGGGAAGTAACACGGGGTAACGAGGGGGGCGTGGCACACACGGGGATCGAACGAGCCGGGCGTGACAGGTCCTTGAATATTTAAATATAACATAAACCGGAAATGGAAATAAAAAAATGAAATGCTCTGTATTAGGTACAGTATATAAACATACAAACAACACATATGAAATTTAAATGTATACAGAATAAGATGAATGACACTGGAAAATTCACTCTTGGCAGAAAAGAACCAGATGGCTTAGGTACTGGGCAGGGAAGGGAAGATTATTCAGGCAGAGGGCTTTGCTTTTCAGACTGGCATTTGAGACTGGCAAGGTGGTTGGATTTACATTTGGCACAGAAAAATCTAATTTTGTGAGAATGAGGCACAGGCGGAATCAATCAGCGTGACTAACTCTTCTCGCAGAGGGGCTACAGATAGGTGAAGTCTTAGGAATCAGGTTCTAAATCTCATACAATGCTTTGCTGTTCTGTTCCGTTCCGGGACAATTTCCATTGAAGTGGGCACTCAACCAATGATTGGTACACAGGCACAAGCATCAATCTCAAAACCGGTTGGTCCTAGTTAATGTGCTGCAGCCAATAAGAACCAGGCATCCTCTTCAGTGCCTGATGCACAAATAGGAGAACACATATGTATGAGAAAAAGACACTATACCTAACTAGAAAGCAGTGATTAGGCACAGCACAAAATTCTGTGTGTATATATAATATTATATACTAACACATGCTGTACATGTGTGCAGGCCTATGAATCTTTAACAATAAACCAGCATATATATGTCCTTTATGCAGACTGAGTACACTATTGATACACTCTGTACTTGCACCTTATCCTGTTACATCACTGCCTCATTATCTAGTTATACACTAGATAATGTGTAAAGAACACATTTCTTGTGTTCTGTGTAAGAAAAAGACAATGTACTGCTGACTATTGTATTTATTATGAATTTATGTTTGTAAACCAGAGATCGAGATTTACAACCAATTAAACTGTTTATTTAAACGTATGACAATCTTTGAGATGAATTTCAGTTTTAAGGTTTATGCAAAATTGAATATCTTTAAAAGATATAAATCTAAGAAGCAGTAGTCTCTATACTGTTCTTATTAATTCCTCCGCATCATTCTCAAATTGATACCTTTTAATTGTATCTAATTGTAAAATACACAAACTGTGTTTTACTTGAGGGTTAGCTTAATATAAGCTTTTCATCACTGTCATCTTTTAGTGAGATACAGCTTAGAGGACATAAACACTTTTACCCCCAGATCCATCACGGCAGGGGCCCGCTGCAAAATTCATGGGGGACCACCCCCCACATCAAATTTCCTCATGCGGCAAATTTTACCAAGCCCCCCCCCCCGATCGATCCTCCACACCTGGATGGATGGATGGATGGATTAAAAGCACTGCACAAGTACTTTGGCCATTCACATACCTAGAATACAAAGTGCTATATGCTATGGAACTGTATATGTTATATGATTCAGAACTATCATTTGTATTATGTTGATGTGAGGGTCTACAGTTCTAATTGTGCAGTTGTACTGTATATGAATTGTAATAGTGTTGTACAGTGCTGTGAAATACCCATATTCTCTTCTGGCATATTAACATTGAATATCACAAATGGTTCAAGCCAAAACTACCACCTGATAAATGGCCCACAAGAAAATGAATAACATAAAAAAAAGATAATCATTTATTTAATAACGGAAGCAATATACCACCAAAGTGTCCTGTATGAATAAGTAATTGCCTCTGCATTGTCGATAACAGATTGTGCCAAAAGTAATTGCAAGTATTTATATAACTATTGACCAGGGCCTCATATGTGGAGGATTGTTGGCCCTCTTATCCAAGTAGAACTGCTTTTGTACAATGGTGTTTGAACTTAAATAACTTTTTTGGGATCTTTAAATAAAACAATGATAGAGTTTCTTATGTTTCCAAGTATTGTAGGGAGGATTAAAGAATGATATAGTCTAAATGAATAATCCATGCTTATATTCAGTTCTTGTTTTGTTTTGTATTTCTGCTCCATGTTTATTATGTTAGTGCTGCATCCCAGTTAATGGATATGCTACCCCGTTCTGGTCAGTTTTCTTCCTTCGTTTCTGTGTGTTAATTTGTTTCCCCTGTTGCTTGATTGCTGGCCCATACCTCTGATTGGTTAATTGATTATGGAGTAACACCTGTACCTTGTTTGTCTTGCTTGCCTGTATGTGTTTAAGTGTCTGAGTCCACTCTGTTCTCTAGTCTGTCATTGTTCATGGTTCTGCATGTTAGTAGTTCATTTTGTTTCATAATCCTGCTCCCTGTGTTACTCTGTTCCCCAGTTTTATTATTTTATGGATTCTTTAGTTGGTTCTTATTTGTTCCCTGTTAGTTTTTGACCCCTCGTAGTCCCATTAATCTGTGCCTTTGCATAGTGTGTTATGTTTAATTCAATAAACCTTTGTTTGTGTTGGAACTACAAGTGGATTGTCACCTTTTTTGCTGGCTGCACCACAACGAAATGTTGCAAAAAATGTTGAACTGAAATTTGAAAAAGCAACACGGGGGACTATCTGTTCATGTGAAAGCTACCAGGAACTACTAAATGAAAAGTATTTTAGCAAATAATACATTAATTTTCCAAGGCATTTTAAACTGGGCAATCCTAAATTAACTTTGCATATACGTGTGTGTGGGGGGTGTCTATTTGGGGAAGGGGAAGTGGGTGACCACAGTATTACAGTACATAGTATTACACAGTATTACATATTCATTTGTTTCACCTGTTCCTTGTTCAAGGCATTTCAAATACATTTGTGTAAATCTGTTCAATTCCCAGAAACATGTCTATAAATCATCTAAATGCATTCATAATAATGCATGTTAGTTCATATTAACATAATTTCAGAATTATGTTAACTGAAGAGAGTTGAAATAGCAATAAATTAACCCATCTGTCACTTTTACACCTTTTGTACTGGTTTCTACCCAGAACTGGTAATTCATTTTAATCATATGATGGATTTAGCCTCTTTATTAACTGAGTGCCCTAGAACAAGGTATAAAGTATACTTGGAATTGGTCGGTGCCAAGTGTTTGACACCCTAGCAACAAGTTTATGTTGAAGTGTGGCCCAAAGACAATCAAATGGTTGAAAAACAGGTAGATGCAATTGTCATGTAAATCATATAAGTCTAAATAATTATCATATGAATCCATATTTTGGTCCAAATGTAGGTGTAAGCGGATACATACAGTTCAGGACCAAGACCCAAATGCAAACCTCTAGCTGGGGAGCAACAACACCAGAAAATGAAAGTAGAAGAGAGTTCAGATCATAAACCACACACTCAGAATGGTGGGAGACTTAGTACTTTACACAGAGGTAACTGAACACAAGGTGCTATTATTTCACTGTAATTAATGAAGTATATGCGATAGATAATTAGCACATAAAATCATTACTATTGGGGATATAAAATCCCATGTTAGAGGTTTTACTCCAGGCACAGAAAGCAATCATCAGTGTCGTAAATGCTTCCCCTCTGTAGACCCAAACAACAACACAACAACTGGGCTGTGGAGATTAAGAATGTCTAACGCCAGTGATAAGCTACTTATGTAGCTACTTATATGGTAAAAGAAAAGCACTTCTTTGCTGTTGCTTGAGTAAGCTCGCCGTCTCATCCAGTGGTAATGGTGTTAGACTGCTGAAGCAGGAAATGCTCAAGAAAGTAAAAACGTTTGAGGAAACTGGCACAACGCCAGTCGATCATGCAAAATCCGTACAAAGCTGGAATAAGAACAGGAGTGATACTAAAGTGCTAAGTACTGAACCAGGATTCCACACTTTCTGATTGTGTTACAGTGGTTTAAACAAGTATAAAATGTGATTATGCTGCTTCTGTCTTTATTTGAGGATTGT
Source organism: Stomatorhinus walkeri (assembly GCA_026784285.1). Taxonomy (NCBI): domain Eukaryota; kingdom Metazoa; phylum Chordata; class Actinopteri; order Osteoglossiformes; family Mormyridae; genus Stomatorhinus; species Stomatorhinus walkeri. Next base: position 9,822,781 of record JAODUD010000062.1, on the reverse strand, counting down.
AAATAAAATCTAAACATACTCTGATTTGTTGTTTTTTTATATAGACTTTGGACTAGACAACATATTTCCATATCAAATAAAATAGTGGAAAAAACAAATTATGCGAGAATCTTTATTAATAAAAATAAAAAATAAAAAATACACATTTGACTAGAAATCTGTCAGCCATGAAGAACATTCAGGCAAACTCTAATTATGATTGTAATTTTCACAATTCCATAAAGTGGAAAAAGTTGTTTCCTACAGTACCAAATGTGCAGGTGTAATATTCTATTAATCCTTTGAGAGTACTAACCTTCTGCAGGAGGGCGTATTAAGGACAGAAACCTACTGCCTACTACAATACACTGCAATGCAAAAGTAATAAAACAATAGTAATTATAAAATGAATCATTGTGAAATTAAATCTTAACCAAATAAATAGGTATGTTACAGACCAGCATATTCCATCCAAGGTGCAGACCAGCCTTCTGCCGTCATGCCTGACATATGCAGCCATGTCCAAAATAAATGGCTGGAAGAAGCATGCGTGAATATTCTTCTTGCTTCGAAAGGAACAAAAAGAACAGTTATGTAGATTTACATGTCGGCTTGTGGATACCTGATTTTCAAATAGTTACTAAACATAATCATTTTGCTGGGCTAAGTATGACCATACCTTGAAAATGAAACCAAAATTAGAAACAAGTGGATTACTTTATCCAGATTTGTTTGCCTATTCTGCATATGGGCAGGCTAACTGGCCGGATAATTATATCAGCAACTAACAGGTAGCACCTAGTAAATATGGAATACAATGTAAATGAAATACTATAAAATAGAATGGCTGAACATAAAACTCTGTGCACTGGCACATCACAGAATATTGCTCAGACACGGATGGATCATAATAAGTCCAGGGCTGGAGGAACCAGGCGTGATGATACAGGATGGAATCAGAAAAGGGGAACTTGGATAAATCGTCAGGCATCAGCTATCAGGAAATAACCAGCAGGCTAGAACTGGGATAGAGTCAGAGTTGAAACAGGGAGGGATCAGGACCATTAGGGCAATGAATGGAAGCAAGTTCAAGGACAGAAAAAGCCAGGGAAGCAGTGGACTGGGAACTGAATGGAATAAAGCTTAGCACTTGACACAAGAGAACAACAGAACTGAGCCTTCAGCTCCACCGCCAGGCTGTTCATATTACCAGCAGACCTCATTAACTTGCACTAGTTCCAGGTTAGGTTACTGGCCACGGAGGGTATATTCACAACAGGTGTAACAATGCAAATCCAGCACTCCCTGCAGATTCTGGAGATGGAACACAAACAAACCAATTGATTTACTGTCTGTTATAAAATATAAGAGTTTAAAACTGACAGTTTCAGAGGCTGAGGTATTTATTTACGGGTCTAAGCACACAGTGCTTCACAGATATTACTACGACCCATCAGGACCAAATCTGGGTCACATGCATATCAGCACATATCTTTAATTTGGATTTAATCTGCTGAGATTCCCCTACTAGGACATTGTACTTGGACCCTGCTTATTGCTGACTGTTGTAATATTTATTATTATTCTTTTTTTCTGCAGGAAATGTACGTCTTTCTCACGAAGTGCTTCAGACATGTCCAACTGGGAGCAGCCCCTGGAGCAATTCTCAGACACACCGCCCCGGTGGCTTGGGATGCCTTGGTGTCTGGGGAGGTCTGTGCATCTCTGCTTGGACTGGACAACTCAACCCTGGATAAGAGGTAGATATGGATGGATGGATGGATGGATGGATGGATATAAAACTGAGAGATAAATTTGGAAAATATAGACCAATATCACATTATACAGAGCATTACTCTTGTCAGCGAAAGATATTCTACCACCTTTTATTAGATTTTGACAAGGTTTCTAATGCCATCAACTAGCAGTAGCAGCAGTAGTAGTAGTAGTAGTAGTAGTAGTAGTAGTAGTAGTAGTTCTTTATTGATCCTGAAAGAAATTCCAAAAGAGCTACAGTAAAATGCATGAAAGTGACTTCAAACTCTTCATATACAATAGCAAAAGACACAGAACTATACAAAACATACAAAACTGTACTAAGTTGCAATGTGCAGTGTGCAATGTTCAAAAATGGGTGGTGGGGGGGGGGGGGACTTATTGTAGCAAATGCTGGCC
>JAODUD010000062.1:9766065-9820527 GCA_026784285.1 Stomatorhinus walkeri | reverse complement strand
GGGACTTATTGTAGCATCTGCTGGCCGCTATGAAAAAAGACCTCAGATAGTGTCCACTGGGGCAGCACAGCTGTGTGAGTCTGTTGCTGAGCGTACTTCTCTGTTTGACCAGAGTGTGATGCAGGGGGTGTGAGGCATTGTCCATTATGGAGCAAACCTTCTTGAGTGTTCTCTTTTGGACAGTTGTTTCAAGGGAATCCAAGTGGGCTGCCAGAACAGAGGCAGCCTTCTTAATCAGTTGATTGAGTTTGTTTGTGTCCCTTCTTGTAGCATGGTTGCCACAACACACCACAGCACAGAAGTTTGCCCTGCAACCACAGACTGGTACAACTGCTGTAGCAGATACCTGCAGACTCCAAAGGACGGGAGTCTCCTTAGAAAGTAGAGGCAACCCTATCCATTTTTGTACCGGGCCTCTGTGTTTACAGTCTACTCCAGCCTGCTATCCAGGTGCAGTCCTAGGCATAGGCATAGATTTAGTGGGGAGGGGAGGCATGACCCCCCCAGTGTTGAGATGGGGGGGGGGGGTCATTTCCCTCAATAATGTCAAATATAATCCCTGTTTTATTAAAAAAAAAAAACACATACGATTTGTATACTTCATTACATTATTTAAAGTTTTTTTTCTTACAGTTTTTATTTAGAGATCACCCTCCGTTACAACGGTCTATTCTCAACTCCCACTCTTGTAGGCAGGCGCCCACTTACACACTTGTGAGTAAAGATACAACATAGGGAGCAGTGAGTACAGAAACACAGTACGGCTTTGTATGTAAACTAAACTCATTAAACACTTCAGATGGAATTCATTTTGGACAATCCAAAAGACGACTAATGACACTGTGGCAAAGATCTAAGGCTTCTGTAAGCAATGAATGCTTAGTCTGTCCAGCTTATGTCAATCAGACCACCAATCACTTAAAAAAGCAATTTAATATTGGATTTGACAAGTGCAACCCATTCTGCTGAGACATTGTGATAAATTTACTCAGAATACTCCGATAACAGTATGAGATTTTCTTTAAGCCTTTAGTGGAACCCGGCTGAAGAGGCAGCAAATCTAGGATTAAGTGTTCCTTACTGGTGGATGAGGACCATTCTTAAGACCTGCAGCTGTTATCCAAATGAGCATCTACTTTTCCTGACACTACAGTTTGAGCACGTAAATGAGGGAGTATTAACACAAACCGAAATGTGAAAATGGAAATGTCACTTTAATCTCTCTGTTGGGGAGATATAATTCTGCTAAACGAATTTTTTTTCTTTCTAAACCTAACATCTTGATAGAAACAGTTAAATGTCTTAATATACAGACAAGAGTATTAGATAAGAAAGTAATCATTTTCATTACTGGTTAATAATCAGGCTATGAATTCAGTTGCAACACTTTGTAAGTCATTAGTAGATAATCATGAAGAAGTTTGCAATTGTTTTTTTATAAGTTACTGCCATTTATAAGCAAGCCATTTTGTGGAGTGGTACCTGTCACAATATTTGCATAAGGTCATTATCATTATCAGTTTTGGTTGTGTCACTTCCATTGCATATAACTTAACAAAAAAAAGAGACAAATGTTCTAGCACACTACTGAGTACCTATGGATTACTAAATAAAAATGTGTATTTCCACATGATTTCAGAAGTACACTAATTGTTTATTGACGACGGGTAATATACAGACCTGCAACAGCTGCTATGAGTACTGCTGTGAGTGAAATTGACATTAACATTGTAAAATGTGCTAAATCCTTAAGGAGGGCTGCCAGGTTTCAAAAGCCTTCTTTCAGATTGGAGAAGAGCTGCTGGCTGATTTTAAGTCATTTGCCGGCACCATTAGACAAAAAAAAAACATGAAAGTACAGAAACTAATAATAAGATAAGAATAACCTGACCCTGCAGTCGTAACATGGGTGACAGAAGTCAATGAAACTAGCACTGTGTTTGAGTCATTTGTTTAGAAATATACAAACCGCTTCATTCCTGCATTAAATGAAATTAGCAAAAATGTGAAGTTTAAACAGTAAATGCAGCACATGGTGTCAGATGCAGTGCGCACACAGAACTTTTACAGTGGCCGTGGAGAACTGCAGCTCGGCGCAATTCATTTTGTGTTAATAAATGTGACCATTATGGCTTAAAACATGAAAAAAGAAAATCTCCAGGGAATCTAAAGGCAACGTCTGCATTTATTGTAAGAAAAAGGGTCACTTCCTTTTTGTTTGCTGGAGAAGACCGGAAAAGACGGCACAAATGGTTACAGAATCTGATTAAACCTATCAATATGACTGCAAAGATGGAGGCAATGTATGGAAAGTCTCTCTCCTCATATCAGGCAAGCTATTAGACAACAAAATTGACACTGGCGCAAATGTCTCCGTAATGTCAAGGTCTGTCTTCATCAGTCTCTGTTAGGAGGGCAAGGCTTAGAGAAGGGCAATCCATGAAGAGGCTCCAGCAAAATGATTTAGGAAAAAATGGAACCACAAGGGATTAAGAACAAAACAGAAAAAAATCAAAACCAATTAAAAGAACCACAAAGTAACCCACTAGAGAACAGAGCATAACTAGGAGTAAAACTTGAAAACAAACAAGGAACAACTCAAACATCCACATAGCTACTACAAACTACAGAACAACAACAAGCTTAAATGTACAATACAATTACAACGGCTGACTGACAACCGTAGTAAGGCCAGGCATTTAAATCAACACAGATAACAAGGGCTAACAAGGGGCAGATGTGAACCAGGCACGGGTCAGTACAGGCACGGGACAACAAGAAACAGGTGGAAAATTACAGTTAACATACACAGCATCTAGGAAGCCGTAGCAAACATTAAGAGTTAATAACAACAGTAACATGAATAATGTAAGCAGAACAAAATTAAACAAGTGCAAAGAAAAACTGTAACACCAAAAAATATTAAATAATAGGTGAGGCTGACATCTGGCCAGCTTTGAATTCATCACTGGAGGGGTTCAGCCTCTGAACCACACACTCAACCCTTTGAGCTTCACAGCAGCCGGGGAAGCAGGGAAACACACTGGGGGTTGAATGGCTATAAGATAGAGAGGGATGAGTAACAACACCTGCTTGCCAAAAGCAGACAAAACACAAAGGACAGGGTCAGAAGGGCACCAACTCTAAACCAAAGTTGTTGCCGATTGCAACTTTGCTGATTTCACCAAGGGGTAGACTGAACCAAATAGCTGAGTTTACTGGAACAACACACCCGAAACGGCAGGAGTACAAGCTATGAGGAACTGTTGTAGACCAGCGTACAAACTTCTCAGTAGACAGGCAGAAGTCCAGAAGGGCCTTATAGCCAGAGTGAACGAGGAAGAAGAAAACTCAAAAGTTTTAGCTGTGTCACTTCCTTTGCATATAACTTATGAAAAAACAGATGTTCTAGCACAGTACTTTTCCTGTTACAGATTTCTAAATAAAAGACAATATTTTCACAGTGCCTGAGTACCTTTGTGGTTTAACATAGATACCTGATTCCCAGCTCGCAAACAAGCTAAGGTCACATAGCACATAAAACCTGCATCCCCTCCTACGGGCTTCTGTCCCTCTGGCCAGAATGAGCACGCCTTTGAAGACTCAGACACTGCTGTAAATACCACTGGAATAAATCAATCAGCTTAATGTCAGAAATGTAGTTACATTTTTCCCCTAAAGGTGAATAACTGATAACGGATTGTCTGCTCTTCATCTATTTATTTTAGCTTTTATGTATATGCAGGAGTTAAATACCAATTAGAGGGTTCATAGCGAGAGGTGGGGGGACCTGTCAGGTTCATTGCGTGGGGGAGGGTTTAGAGATGTGTTCATTTGTTGGCATGTTGTATTACACTTCGAAGTAATACAAAATATAAACAAAAAATTTTTGCTTGATATGGGTATTGCACATATCCATCCATCCATTTTCCATACCCGTTTATCCTACTGGGTCACGCGGGGTCCGGAGCATACCCAGAAGCAACGGGGACGAGGCAGGGAACAACCCTGGACAGGGGGCCAGCCCATCGCAGGGCACACTCACACACCATTCACACCCACAGGCACACCTATGGGCAATTTAGAAACGTATTGCACATATCACTCAGTTAAACAGTACTTGAATTTCATTTACAAATCATGTAAATCTTTTACTAGACTTTGAGACATTAAGAAGAAAAAATTAACACTGAAGGAGATGGAGCTGCACTCCAGTAAGGAGCGATTTGGACATAAGGAGGTGGAGCTGAGCTCCTCCAGGCTCTGTTAATATTTACACCCTGGTATATGTTATGTACACTCCTTAAAAAGCAGAGATTCACCAATGATTATGGACACCTGAATTTGGATGCATATCCTCCTGAGACCCCACCCATTCATTTATGTCCATTGTAGTGGACATTTGTTTTTGCATCTATTGCATCTATGATGTAAGGAAACATATTTATTCCTGTTGTACACTAAAGAGGACATGCTGTCAAATTAAAAATAAAAATCAATTTGAAAAAAGATGTCATTTTCCTTAAAGACATAGAAAATCATAATTAACCTAAAACTGAAGGATACTTTTTTCCTAGGGTCTCAGGAGGATGTGTTTCACACTCAAGTGATTTGAATGCTCTTTCTGTGATAACATCTGTTACCATTCAGCATATGTCACAAATGAATTTAACTCTGACATAAAATATAACAACCTTGGAGGGTGACATATTGTTTTGTTGATCTTTGTGGATTACCACCAAGCTGACTAGATTTCTTATGAGAGATTCCAGGGACTTATAGGTGAACCAGCCAAAAGGATGTGCAAATAATCAGCTGTTGAAAATATTTATTTCCCATTGTATTCTTGCTAAAATTTTATCTTGCTGAAAAGAGATTATATATTCCATGAATGTAGTTCTGATGCTGAATATGTTTAGAATGAGTTAGGATGAGAGAAATTATTTCTGTATTGTCTTGTATTTGACAGAGGATTAAGAGGGGTGCAAATTATGTGCCTTTGTCCACTTTTTTGATTTTACTGAAGTGCAATAGTCAGCTAAATCTGTGTTTCCATAGAGTTGCCATTGCTGTTTGTATTCATTTCTTTTGTCTTTGATTCTGCATGTGTAGCTCATTGCACTTTTTTCGGTCAATGTTAATAAAACTATTAAAAGAAGGCTCTTTATAAAATGAAAGAACAAAGACTATTTTTATTAATAATCTTTCTCATTAGGCCCAGTAGAAGTAGGAATCGTGACGCATTTCTCTGTGTGTGGATTTAATGTCTCCTTGCTATGCAGTTTTCTTGCAGCAATCCAAAAAACAGAAGCACTTAAGTGAAGCAGCATCTCTACTGTGAATTTCCCAGTGTGTGTATGCTCTACAATAGGTGGGCATGGAGTTTTTGTGACCTATATTTCCTGGGATAAGTTACTGACTTGCCATGACCCTGTCGAGAAAAGCCTATTGGACAGTGACTGGATTCTCAAAATAGAAGTAAAAAAAAACAGCAAAAAGATTTACCTTAAAAAATTCCATAAGAAGATAGTTAGTAATTTGTATTCTAGTCACATGGTGATATCCATTTCACTGATTATATGATCACTTTAATATGAAATAACATACATTCAATATTCACCACATGATTTCATGCTTATGAAGTACTACCTTTACTGGGGGGTAGCGATTCAGTCAGAATTCTACCAATGGCAATAGACTCAAATTTATGTGAAGAGGTATATAAAGTATTTTAAGTAGTAAATAAACTATTTTAAACAAGAATGTGTTGCCTCATGCAATGCCAGTGAGTAAAAAGCACAACATCTCACAGGTGTGTAAATGCCTATATGGTAAGCCATGCCATGCATGGTAATTAAGGCAACTTCAAGTCTATTATTTACTAGAGTACAATTGACAGTGAGAAAGTTTCAAAGATTGGAATTCCGTGCAGGTTGCTCATTTTCTTCCGGCTATGTTTCCAGCAGAGGAGGACATGAAAGTTTAATGTTCTGTCAGGGTACAATGTGTCTTTTTCCTTGGATTATTTATTACATTTTTTAAGTTGTTTATTATACCTCTAACACACTTCAAGTCAGATCGGAGTCTCTCCCTCTGCCCCAAAGCACAAGAACACCATGCAAAGATTTAAACTCACCAGTAACTGTCTACTTCTGTCCAATGACTTTAAGCATGTCAGATGAACAAGAGTTCTGGACATAAGGTCAAGAGACTGATTTGGTAACCTAAAATATAGCCTCGTTCATAAAGAGACCTATCCGACTATAAATATTTCATCATTGTACTAGAACAATTTCACAAGTTTTTCTTATTTAGCGAAATCATACTCCTCCATAATAAAAACTATTTTAGAGGCAGACTAGCTTGATTTAGTATTCATGACAAACAAGTTTTGAAATCCAAGAGCAGAACACAAGTATTGGCAACAGGGATGGCAAGCACCAAAACATAATCAAGGAATCCAGGTCTAAAAAACCTGCAAACTAAATCCAAGCCCATATGCAGGAAACAGACAAAAATTCTTTTCCTCAAGGTCAATCAGAGACACGGCAAACCACCAATTCCATAACAAGCAGGCTCAATTTCTGATGCATAGTAGTTATTCAGCAGGCACCTTTATCCAAAGAAACACAGAGCTGAAAAGGCAGGGACAACCAATGCCTAGAACAATGGGGTTAAGGGCCCTGCTCTGGAGGCCCAGGGTGACACCACTGTGCTGGCCGCGGGAATCCAACTGGCAACCGTGCAACCAGAGGCAAAGCACCCTAATCCCTAAGCCGCACATTTATGACTAAATAAAAAAAAACAAACCAACAAATGAATATTTAAGCATGAAGTACCTTAGACTGCATTACAGTTAAATTAAAAGCAAAAAAAAAAAACGATTAAAAAAATTGACCTATTTGATCTTTGTCCTTACCAAGTTAAGAAAGAAAACCATCATATGGCAAATTCCACAAGGCACCACCTTACTGCCGTACTGCTGAAATATTTGCTGTTCTTGGTTTGCGCATAGGAGCCAAGAGCAGTCTAAAACAGCCATGATTTTCAACATCAGCAGTAAGCTCTTCTCCAGGTCATAATCTTTGTTTTCTTTTTTTATTAATTATCCATCACATGCCAGTCTCTTGTTCTTTATTCTTCCCTGAATCCAGCTTATATCTAGCTTTCTATGCAGGCCTTTAATCTATTCTAAATGATTTTCACCATTATCTTTTCAGCATCTAATAAAAGAGAATTTCTATTATAGTTTCACACTCTCTTTCCTTTTTTGGTACTGTAATATATTCCAATTTCTCACAGTCAGTAAGCCATTTAACAATAGAATAATTTGGTCAGTTCCTTTGATTGATTGTTCTTCAGTTGCTTATATTGTAAGGTGTGGGATCTCTTCCCATGTCCTTCCTTTCCAGCATTTCAGGACCAATCAAACCTCTCCCTTTGCTAAAGGTTCTCCTCGTGTTTGACGTCATTAAAAGTATCGCGGTTGTTGAGCTTTGTTTTGTATTCATTCTCTTGATCTCTCATATTATTTTGCCCACTGATGTCTCTCAGCATGACTATACTAAATGATAGATCTTAGAATGTTTCTACAGTACGTATATTTAGCAATTGAAGCTTATAAACATATTAATATCAATATGCATAATTTTCAAATACCTTCCTGATTACTTCTAACGTTTGCTAATTTGAAAGCAGTCGAAGTTTAGGAAACAAGGCAGATTCACGATAAGTAAACATATTGCTGGAATAGTTTTAACATTTGTGAATTTCGGTCTTCAGCTGTCAAGATATCTCATGCATTATTTTTACCTACATGTTCAATCATTTTTACGGCACTGTAAGTCGTTTTAACTTTTTTCTGAGCCTTAGACACATTAAGTTGACACCCGCCAGCATTATATTTCCTGAAAAGCAGTGTGGCATGACAGTTACAGATTTGCTCTGAGAAGGTTATTGGTTTAAATTACAGCAGAGGCTCTACCTGGGTTGCCGACTCTCATGCATCTGGCGTGACACTCACGCTTTCTTACTCTCATGTTAACGCTAGAAATCTTACAGCAAATCTAAATTATTCCATTATATTTCGTTATATACCTAACATTAGCTGCATTTCTATCATCGGGGTGGTTTGAAAACCGTGCAGATCAGTTACAAGGTAATAAAACTGTTACATACATGTAAATGCGTGTGCAGACTTCTGGAATTGAAAATCTCACTCCAGCCAGCTGACCAAAGATAGCAACCCCACTCTACTGAACGCGATGCCTTACCTAAATGTACTAAAATCTAAATTGCTTTAGAAATAATTATTTGCCTGTATTTTGACATGGGACAGGGATATGGGGCACCGTATTTGAGTTCCTACATTCTAAGCATGTGACACTCGTGGATCGAATAATTAATGGGGACGCTTCAGGCTGGGCCTAGTTCTGGGTGGTAGGGACTTCGGGAGGTTAAGGTGCGCTGGGTCAGATCCTGATGCGGGGTGGTCTGGGGTTCTGCGAGGAGATGTGTGGGGCCTGATCCTGGCCCAAGTCTCCCCTTGGATCCTTTAGTTAACCTGACCAGTATCCAGGAGGCAAAGTTTATCAGTTTAAATGTGGTGCGCCTCCAGCTGTGTCTCGTTGGTAGATCTCAGATGTTTAATTGATCCTTATTGAGTAGGAGAGGTTGCTGTCCGGCAGCATGACACCGACCCTTTCTTGATATTTGATTCTCAGCAAAAATATGAACAAATGAAAATGTAACTAATTTTCAATGAAATATAAACAACGAAGGATAAACATATGAAAATGTAAAATATTCTGCTTTAGTCTCTAAAGATAATAAATGAAATGCACAATAGAGGAAATGAATAAGTGGGATGGAGCCCTGTAAATATATGGTCATGTGATGTTTTATGTATAATCTCATCCATGCTTGACATATAATTGTCACTTGCTTGATCTTGCAGCTTGTGCATCGTGGTCTCTTCCTGTCCAATGTTTTTCACGTTTATCTGTCTCTGGCGGGAAATGGACAATTACTACTTCCGCGTTACTCGCTGTTGACATGCCACCCTATGCTCTTCCTGTGATCTCTCAAAATCCCACAGGGTTTATTGAGCTTTAAATGGTGGTAGTTGGATAATATCATTCACAAGAGGTCATTATACTTTGAATGTAATTATGACTCTAGGGAAAAGCTGTGGATATCATGAAGATATACCCTGTAAAAGCCAAATCTGGAAACGACTGGGCCTTTATTATTATTGTTACTATTAATTACAGTGATACAGTCATTAAAAATGAATCAGTGAATGTAGAATATATATTTCTTTTGACTCTTCTGCTTTTTAAGTGCTATAAATCTACTTTCAAATTTTATCCATATGATTGGAAGATCAATACAGTACAGCAGTTTGGGATGAATAATTTCCCAGCCACTTATCCTTCTTGCTTACATCATTCTTGTGATGCTGAACTTGTACACATTACCAGCTGACCTTGTACACATTACCAGCTCCTTCATTCAATATCTACAGCAAAGACCACAGCAAAGCCTCCTCATGACTCAAGAGTGGGAATCAAATTCACCAAAATACCAACTCCATGAAAATCTCAACCCGAATGGCTGTGTACTTCAAAAGTATGCCATTCCATCAGCGTTATGGCTGAATGGGCAGTCCTTCATTGTTCAGAAAGATAATGACCTAAAGTATACCTGAAAATTGTGTAGGAACTAACTGGCAAAAAATCGAAGTATCAACTTAATCTGATGACATGGTCTATGCACAACCTCCTGACCTTAATGTCATAGAATTTATATGGGACAGACTGGATAGAAGAGTTCAAAAAGAAGAAACAAAGTCACTCATAAACGGCAAGTATGGAAGAGATGCCTGTGCATCTAGGTTATAATGATAAGCTGGTGATATACACCCATGACAGAAAGGGGGTACACATGACCCCAAGAACCTGTGTCTATGTCCAAGAAAAGCCAATCAGGTGATGGACTCAGGCAGCACCATCAGGAGGCATAAGACCTGAAGTCCTGCCCCCAGGCCATACTCTGGAACTCTGGTGATCCCTCATCTGAGTATATAGGGAGATCTAATGGTTCCCAAGTGCCAGTGTCTGGCTGGAGGGCCTGTCTGGTGCCTGTAAATTGAAAGTAGGAGTGGTACAGGACCTACCAGTGCTGCTCATCGAACAAGACTGCTCCAGTTTTCCCAGCTGTGGAGAGACATGGGACTCTCGTTATTCTGTGTGTGGCTTTTCCTTCACATATGAAATGACACTTCAGTTTTTATTTATGCTTTGCAGTCAAGTGCGATTCATGATTTATTCATTGACTAATTGAACATATTGAAAACATCAAAAGCACTTATTCAGTTTGTCAGAGTGTAACTGTGAACGTGTTAATGACATACAGCTGTGCTCATGTTTGCTTGTTACAGTTTGTCACACCTGACCTCAGAAGCTGAAAGAGCCACAAGCACTTAAATCAGTGTATGACTAGCATGTATGACATGGTGAACGCTGGCAACTGCTTTATGTGCAAAGGGAAAACTAATTTCATTTCATGGTTTGAACCTTTATTAACTGGTACTGAGCAGAGATTGCACCGGTCTGTTGTGGTGAAGAGCTGAGCCGGAAAGTGAAGCTATCGATTTACTGGTCAATCTACATTCCTATACATTCACCTATAGTCACAAGCTTTGGATAGTGACCGGAAGAATGACACTGGAAATGAATCTCCTTCTTAGAGTGTCTAGGGTCAGCATTTGGGCTTGTTAATACTCGACACTCCCAACGGGTCCGCTTACACATCTTGGCATCCCTGCTCAGACTGCTTCCCCTGTGACCCGGACCCAGATGGGCAGCAGAAAATGGATGGATGGATGGATGGATGGATTTATGGATGGTACACAAATTGTTCACAAACATATCCATACATACACATTCTATGCCTTCTCATCCACAGCAGGGTCATGATGAATATAGGGCAGGGGCACCCTAAATGATATCATAAATATGTTGCTCAATTAATATAGTCACAAAACAAAACATGAATATAGACCTTTGTAGTAAATGATCACATTTTGAAATGTTGGCTTGTAGTTTGTACAAAGAGCCTGCACGTGGGTATTGTACATAGGGCCATGTGTGGTGCGATCCATGCTCATTTAATAACATAAGTCAAATCCTAATGCAGAACTCAGTTGTTAGTGCAACATTTTGGGAAAGAAAAATACCAAAATTATAGTCCAAAGACTGAGTTGAGAAATCAGGAAGATGAACATGCAAGACAAGCAAAGTCACAGTGGAAATGCTCAGTGTGGAGACAACCATACAAAATGTCTCAGTGAAGATATGGATGGAATGAGTATTAAAATGATTTCACTGGAAATGCAAGTTACTGGTGAGTTCAATAAACTGGTCAGGAAGATCAGAGAAGAGTAACTGGTTGTGTTGAATATCGATCTTGGATCGATTGCTTGTATGACAATTCGCATGAAGAAAACTCATCTTTTTCAGTTGAATGCATACCCAGTTTAATCTCTTTTAAAGGAGGCATATGCTAGCAAAATTTATATGCCAAAGAAAATAAAAATGGTAATAAAAATGAATGTAGGGAAAATAACAAATAAAGAAATAAATAAATGGTTAATGGGTTGCAAATGACAAATCATTAAATGAGGTTTTAACTTGAATTGTTTCTTTAATGCTAGAACATCAATGAAATGAGTCATTTCTTTTATCACACTCATTCCCTTTGCAGCAATGAAGATACACAGACGTCCTCAGGCATCTCACCCGTTGTAGGACACATCAACAATGGAGTCAGACTGTGTGCAAGGAGAAAAATTGACAACTCAGCATCAACAAGACAAAGGAGTAGGTGGTGAACTTCCAGTGCAACAAGGCGCCCCTGAGACTGGTCATCATACTGGGGATGCTGTAGTGCTGCAGGCACTTGGGTGTCCGGCTGAATACCAGAGTAGGCGGGCAACACATCAGCAGTGAACAAGAAAAGTCAGAGCAGACTCTACTTCCTGAGGGGGCTCACGTCTTCTCATGTGTAGCAACCTACTGAGTATGTTCTCTCGGTCCGTAGCGGTCAGTGTGCATTTCTATGCTGTGGCCGGCTGGAGAAGGGGCATCAATTCAAGCAACGCCAAATGCTTGTGCAAACTCACCAGGAAGCCCAGCTCCATCACAGCACTGAGTCAGGACCCACTGGAGGCAGTGGCAGAGAAAACTTTAACTTTAACATTGCGGGTACAGCCTTCACTTTGCTACCCTACGCACACTGGCATGAAAACCTGACTCATCAATGGAGATTGGCTTTGACCTTGGAGATGATGCCAATCCGTTATTAGGTTCACACACACACACACACACACACACACACCTTACAACAACGCCAGTTACTCTAACTGCATGTCTTTGACTGTAGCGGGAAAACCTTCATGCAGAACTCTACAGAGAATAGGATAGATTTAAATCCTCAAGCTTGGAGAGCGAGGAGGAGCGCAGCTAGAGATTTTGAGCCCCATGACAGCATATCATATTGGGCCCCCAACCTGGACCAATCCAATTATATTCCAAAGTTTTCGGGCCCCTGTCACTCAGCGGCCCTTGGAATCATCCTGACTTTCCTCTCCTTCATGGCTCCACCACATGTGAGGCAACAGGAATACCTTCTGAGCCCACCAGACGTATTATGTAATACTTTGAATAATATTGAAATAATGTAATAATTATGAAGAATTTTTTATAAAAACATGTGGTCTTTAAACTGAATTCCATATGCATGATAACCATTGATACAATGGTAATAACGGTAATGCATTTTATGCTCTCAGCATCTGTTTCCTTACATTATAGTTAAATGCAGACTGGAAGAACTTAAGTCAGCAAATCTGGACGGCCATATTTTACATACACCTGTCATTCTGCTTTTCTAAATGGAAGGGAAGCAGGTGTGTCGCCATCTCTCATTATCCCACTCGTTATCCGGAACAGCTGGCTTCTCCAGTTCACCCTGTGCTCCTGCTGACAGTGTTCCTTCCGACAATTATCATTATTAAAAATTTAATGCAGAAGTATTTTGAAAATCTTCATAATTGGTATTCCACTACTGCACACATCTAATCTTAACAGACAAAATATGTATTGTGTATAAAACCGAAGAAAGGAGATCCCATGAAGGAGATCCCATAAAGGAGATCCCATCAAGGAGATCCCATAAAGGAGATCCCATAAAGGAAATCCCATAAAGGAGATCCCATAAAGGAAATCCCATAAAGCAATACAGACAGGTGCTATTCTTTCTGGCATAAACACGATATTAATGGCTGAGTAGCCAGTTACTAACAAGGAAAGAATGCCTGGGAAGCCAGCTAGACTTCAGCAGCCTAGTTTTTTTCAAGAATCTATTAAAAATTATACTGGCTCCCTCACGAGAGACACAGCCCCCATTCTCCTCTCCCCAGCCAAATACAACTGACCACATTCAGACATGATCCTGTTCCCACACACCTGGCAATGCACCTGACTGTAGATATAACAGGCTGATGCAAGGAGGGTTGGCTGGGGTGTCTAAGAATCTGCCTCTTTCGCCTGTAGTATTTATAGTACCTCCTCCCAATCGATACATTTTACCGTTACCACCCTACTTATGAGCATCTGTTCCTCGAAAGGACTCTGCCTGTCCTATGTTGTGTACTTGTTCCTTCAGTAGTTCTGCAAGGTTAACAGAATTAACAGATATAGTAACAAACATAGTAACTGCTTGAGGTGAAAACATGCTTTGTGATTCATTAATGATGAATTAACAGTATATTAACAGTATATAACTAAAAGTTTGCTTAAATAATACATGTATTAATACTGTATTGCTATAGTATACTATATTTGCGTAGCGTCAAATATTTAATTATGTGAAATTTTATATTTAGTTTTAAGACCATCAACTGTTTTCACACTCACATATAGTTTTTTGTTTTTGCTTTTCTTTTGCTGGCAAGATAAACGTGGATTGATTTTTGGTGGCTTGTTCACACGAACCATCCGCTGGCACGTTAGAACTGGCTGTACAAAGCCAGACCTGTGAGGAGGGTATGGATACCCTGACTGATTCAGGGCGCCCAGGAGTATGCCCCTGGTACCAGCCTTCTCAGCGACATCCATTTGGACTGGAAGGAGCTTAAATGACAATACAGTGCTTTGTAATGTAAGGAGTTACTCTGGCAAACCTGCTGTGTACTACTTGTATACACGCTAAATGAAGATGTCTGGAGATCTCGGTTAAATAAATGCAAATAAATTGTTTGTTTATTAAATAAAATATGATGTCATGTTATATAGAGGAAAATTTTTTTGACTGTTGCTGTTTCAGGCCACTTATGCCGGTAAACAGTTTAAAAGTATCAATGTACCAATGACGAGGTAACAAACCATCGCTCAGAGTCATTCGGCCCTTTTGGTCACACAGCCAGAATGATATGAAGTAAACGTGGCACCGGCCGAAAATGGGCCTTATCAAATTCAGCAGAAGTCTGGCAACCCCCCTGCCATTTCTGCCAGATTCGAAACAGAAGCCACCTCAAATGCTGCAAAGCAGGAGTTCGAATTTCTGGAATCCTTCTGTATCACGGTCTTTGTTCCAGCTGATGACGAAAAACAATTACGCTTTCGTAACCATCAGCCAGGGTAGATATGACACCTCTTGAGATTTTTTTTCATGAAATTCCATGAAAATCCATTTGTCCTATTCTAGGTCATGGGGGTCCGGAGTCTATCCCAGAATCTTTAGGCGCAAAGTAAAGATCTCATAAAGAATAAATTAAACTTGTATTATATACAAGTGTCAAGTAGGTTAACATTTCACATCCTTCATAACAATCAAATTTCTTTAATTAGAAGCCAGTGACAAAAGCTTAATTGTCTGCACTGTAAAACAGTGATTTATTTATCAATCAAAGCCAGTAGAGGACTTGAGTTTGTCCTAGTGTCCTGCACACCGGCTGCTGACAGCAAGTCACTTGTGTCCCTGTGGAAAAGAGGATTGTTTTTCCCCTGCAATTCCACGTAATGGAATATAGATTACTGCTCAGGAAGTTAATATTGCACACTGCATTTCCCCAGCCTTCTAACAGGATGAATAGACTTGAGACATGCTCAGAAAATGACCCTAAAGTACTTAGAAGCGTGCACCTAAATTGGCACCCGTCCATCGACAGAGAACATTCCAGCATTTTTGTGGTGCTCAGAGGACGGCTGGCTGTTTGTTTCCTGCCACTAGACTCACAAAACAAGTATTCTCCTTAAAAAATATTTGGGTTAATAAGGTACTTCATGTTTGTCCTTTAATCAAAATCGTTGTATGTTACTCAAGAAAATCCTGCTTGTACTGTATGCTGAACAGAATGCGAGGACATTTCAAATATCTATTCATTTAGCAAGAGCACATTACAGTAACCAGTTTACCTGAACAAACTGTCAGATTATGGGTTTGAATACCTAATGAAACACAACAGGGATAACAAAAACCTCAGTTTCAAGGCTGGAAATTATGGGGAGGATGGCGATAACCATAATTTGTGGACCACACTAAAGATCTAATCAATCAACTAATCGAAAGGTCAGTATTATAGGGAGCAGTATACATGCAAAATTAAAAGCAAAATTAAAGCAGAGTACAGCAAACAACTTATTCAATTTAATAACAGTATCTATCAAAAAAGAAAAAAATAATTAGGTTATCTATGAAAACCCGCACTCAACTATGCATTTTTGTTACTAATAATATTTTTCTAATGCCAGTGTTTGTTCACCTAGGCCTATGCAATCTTATTAAGTAATCACTGTTAAGAAATGATCTTGGCTTGATGTTAAATTAGATCTATGGTAACATTCGTACATTCATATGTAATTAAATTCAGTTTATCTAAAATCAGCTTGCCCTGAAACATATGAAAGAACTGTTATCGAACTGGAACTGGAATTACGATATGGATTATCATTTAAGGGAAGAGAGTCTGAATTGTGTGTGCTGTCTATGCTAATCCTGATATCTGCATCATGCAGGTGTAATGCTAAGGTCTGGGATTACATTTTTTGTGAGGCTCATTCTTTCTATTTAATTCCTGGGAGGAGGATTCTTGTTAGCCTTTTTTAACATTATATTTACAAATGCGAACATACATTTTGGATTAAAATGTTTATCTAGTAAAACTCTGTACTGTAATCAATCACTACATCTTCATTTATTCTACTGCCAAGAAATTATGAAAATTCCCCATTTTGTCCAGAATACAAACTTTATTTCACAATTAAAATGAATGTTTACAGCATCACTTACCGACTCATTTAGGGGACATTATTTTCTTGAAAGCAAGCAGATAAATATGAAATTGAAGTGATATTAATGTATCTCAGTAGGATTAGTAAGGTTTGTAAATCAATGATTATTGTTGCATGCAATAAGGCACTAATTAAAACATTTTAATTGGTCCCAGTGTTTCAGGTTATGATTTTAACAGTCAACATGATTTATGTTTTAATAAAAAATATTTTTCATTTACCAGAAAAATATTACATAGTCCATTGTGTCTTAGCAGAACCACCTTGTGTAAGAACAAACAGACTTATTAATCTTTTGAAAACTAATGCGATTAATTTCCTTCCAAATCTTTTTACGTTACACTTGTTTTCTGGCCATTAGAGGTTAAAAAATGTAAGTGTTTTTCAACATTGAAGACTGATATTCTCTCCATCTTGAAGAAACACAATCTAATAACACACAGTAGTAAGACCTCTTTGTATACTTGTGTATTTAATTCTTGTTATTAATATATTTAGTTAATATAGGCTATTGGCAATAGTGTCTTGTATAATAATAAGGCATTATGTCAAACTTTATAGCTAGTATGATTTATTATAAAATTGTTATTGTTATTATTATTTATTACTATTATTTGTAACAGCAAAACAACAGCAATAATAATAATAATAATAATAATAATAATAATAATAATAATAATAATAATAATGAGCAAGGTCGGGAGGGGGGCAGAATCTGTGCCAAGCAGCAAACAGTGTCTACCCTATCGAATGTCATCTTAGCACAGGGTATGTCCAAGTCTACAAACAGTTAGAGCAGTTGAAATGCCTGACAACCTAATACTTTTAGCACGTGATTTGGTAGCTCCAAGAGAGGGCTAAGCTCGCACAAGCTATAAAAAGTCAATCAAATTTTTGAAGACATTCAGCAGAATTAGGAAACAAACTGTCTTCTTCAAGTGCATGATTTCCAGCATGTATTAAAACCATACACGTTCAGGTTTTATTATTAGCCAGAATTAAACCTGGACCCATTTGCTAAGAAAGCAGTCATGCTAACAACCCACTCCTGGATATTTTACTGTCTGTCTTTGCTTTTCTAATGAATGAAAGACAGGCACATGTGTCATGACGTCCTGTTGAACCATCGCACTGCTATCAGATGATGAATTTACCACAACATACTGCACAAAAAACTAATCTGTGCAAACCTGATGCTTGACATTTATGACATTTTCAGCAAGTTCTCCTCGGGGGGGGGCATTGTAATATGAATTAATGCTTCTAATCCATGCTGTGATTTTATGCTTGTTGCTAAATAGGTAATAGCACTTGTGCAGTGTTGTTTCCTAGAAACAAAGTGTTTGCGTGATGTTCATAGTCTATATGCATAATTATTAAAGAAAGAAATGAACAAAAGACATTTATACATTGAAAAATAGTAACATGATTATTAGCCCCTAACCTTAATCTGTGATGGATGATATTGATTTTTCTTTTACATATCATGATGTACAGGCATATTATCCCAGACAAGACAAGGAAATATGTATGCAACTAATATGTACTTTGTATCACCATCAGCTAAGCAGGTAGCTCGGTACATCTGTCTTTACTGGAGTTGAAACAAAAACAAATCTGTTCATTGTGATGCATGATCTGACACTATAAATGTGCATACCAATGGACAGGTAAAAAGACTGAAAATTACAAATATGTTTGGTCTGGCATTTTGTGTATTGTATATTTCTTTCTGAGTATAAAATGCATACATGGGTGGCAAATTGAATTTCCCCAACCAAACACTGGAATTTTAAGAAGAAATGTGCAATCATATTAGACTGGGGAATACAGACATTGAGGATCGTTCCATTATTTTGATAACTTAAGAAGAAAGGCAACCTTAATTTGCAACATGCAAAGATATGTTGGACACATATAGCTCAATAATAATCAAACAGAAGACAAAACAAATATTTGTTTTAGCTGGTCATTTGACTGCTGTGTACTGAATGTTAGCAGGGTATATAAATTACCACAAGCAAAAGCAAATAAAATGGCAAGGGAAAAATCACAAAACGTGTCATCTGATATATTACCTTAAAAACAGTTTGCCAACAGTTCTATTACCAGTAGTGAGCCTCAAGTGGAAATGAATGCTACCCATCTTTAGTGACTTATGGGTCATAGAGGTTAAAAAAACAACCCAGTTTTTCCAGTTATATGACCTGAAGAATGATTGCTTAAGATATTAACACTGTCTAACGACACATTGTTAGTCTTGACTGTTGAAGCTGATATTGCAGAAGTCTTCCACTTAATTTATAATAAATTAATAGCTCTTATTTTAGCACATGTGAAATTATTCTGTATACCTGAGGCACTGATGTTATATTTATGTTAAATTATGATCAACATACACAGTCTTGATGTCAACCCTTTGCATTGGTTGTGTTGTAAATTGATTGTTTTTTTCATTAAAAAAAACAATAAATTACCTTCATTACAGGAATACATTCATTTAAAAATCATTGATAGACATCCTTTATTTGGCACTTAGAAAACCACAAGGAATGTGCATCTTTATTCATATAGAACAAAATTTACAAAGCCATTCAAACAGTCATTTTAATTTTTTTACTCTTTTTGTTTTTTTAACTCAACTTCAAAAACTGAGAATATTCAAAATACACTTTTGTACCTCACCCCAGTCTTTATTTACAGATATGTACAACAAATTTTCTGTTTTGTACTGTAACTTAAAGTTTTGTTAAAAATGTTGACTTTCTTATTCTTTAATGTACGCCCCTTCATCATCATCTTCTCCTCTATCTGAATCAGGTCAGAAGAATGATTGGACATAATCAGATGGAAGTCCCGTGTGTGAGTTCAATGGCTTCGGGGATGTGTCCTCTGGGCATTGACTGGTAAGACATTGGCATGGGCATTTTGACAGGACTCTGGCGGAAGAGACCCCCGTTGGGAGATCTGTGTTTGCATGGGATGGAGGGAATGGTGGAGCTCCTGTGAGAGAGGGGAAGTGTTCGGATAGGACCGTCTGCCAGCGTCCTGCCTACTCCATGAGGCTGCTCCGGAAGGAAGGTGCTCACAGACAGCCCCGTGCCCGGGAAGTCCCGGCCGGGTTCCAGAGCTTGGCTGGGTGGCATGCTGCCGATGTCCAGCGCAGAGATCTCGATAGACTGGCTGGGAATCTGCTTGTGCACGAGGTCCTCGTCCATAATGCTGTTCAAACGCCGATGTACCTGCTCCAGATTCACCTCTTTGTCCTACAAGGTGAAAGAGAAAAGAGAAAAGGATGGACAGACAGGCTGAGACCAGCTGCTCAAAGTGGGAGTCAGACTCTGAAGTTTCATGCAATTCCTATGTTATGCGGTTTTTCTTGAAAAAGGGCAAATTTTAAAATGTAACTAATTCATAACTGATTCTCCAAAAAGTACTAAATATAACTGAATCACTGAATTTTATTCTGAAATATAGCTACATATTATCTTTGATTCATCTTATTGTATTTGATGTGTTTTATTTTTTTTTACAAAATACTCATATATACATACTAAGCATACAGTTACAATATGTAGTATTAGTATATATGTATGTATATTAACACATACTTACATATTACAGATTGTACCTGTATGACTTAGATGATCATATACCATAGAAAATGTGTTGTACATAATATAATTTTTTTACACAATAACATTGAGAAATGACAATTGAGAAGTTGTGTTTAATTATGATGATTTTTATACAAAATAAAACCTCAACAGAATTTCTATTAAAAAAATATTAGATTTAATGTGAGTCCAAACATTTTATAGTTAAAAAAAAGAAATTGGATTAAACTCCTTAAATAAATAACAGTCAAAGGTAATTAACACACCATTGGTAAATGGCTAAAGTGTTTTTTTTCCTTTAACAGTTTAAATGCAATATTGTATTTGCTGTTATAAAACTGGCACTTTCTTTCAAGGGTGCAGATATATCAAACAACATCAAAGACCCAGCATCTATTTATGGTCAATAATGTTTGAAGAAAAAAACAACAAAAAAATAATTATTCGTGCATCTTTCTATGTTGAGTTAATCTGTTTGTGTTGAGGGTAATCTGTGCGCAAAATATGAGGCAGTATATTTGAGTTTGAAGGAATTACAGGCTATGTTCTTTTAGCCATACAGAGTAACAGGCATGAGAATGGGAAATGGTATGTAATGATCCATGTTTTCTTAATATATAAAATGTGACCAGCTTTGACCAGCTTTTTAATAAACAGGGATACTGTTGAACATGGAGCCGATTATCGCAGACACAAACTTTTGATATCCTTACTCAATTTGTAGATTAACTGTTCTTAATAAAGGTACAGTCTTAATAAACTAATAATAATAATAATAATAATAATAATAATAACTACAAGAACACTACTCATATATTATTATTTGGAAAAATCAGACAAAAATAGAAACTTTAAAGAAATCCACAAAATGTATAAAAATTCCACGAATAGTGTATGCAGTGTGAAAACTTGTGCAAACTTGTGTTCCATATCCCATTACACTATATATAGGATAAAGACAGTGGAACCATCTAAAAAGGACTATGTACTGCATACATCATGTTATCGTCAGCCAGTCAAATGCATAACGACAACAGCACTTGTGGATCTGATGAGTGACATTGTTGCCTTAAAAACTCTGTGTTATTCCCTGGCCAAGTCAAACTGGCAACACGTATCCCAGAGGGTCTATTCTGACCTGTGTCAATAGCTTCTGCTTCATCCCAGTCTCTCACTCTCTCTGTCCATATGTCCTTCCTCCCTTCCGATGAAGCAGTTGTAATATCATTATATATCAATGGACCAGAAACCCTTGCCAGTCTGTAATCCTTAGTAACCTGCATGAGACCATAAAGAATGATAAATACAGAAAAAAAGTATTTGTTACAATGTCCACATGTAATGGCAATAAATTGTCCACAGAGAATTACTAGGGATTATGGACTGGTCTGATATACGATATCTGAGCCTCTTATTGTGGTGGTCTCTGGATGGATTGATCAGTCATAAATATTCTTTGCTCACACTTTACTTTATGGATCCATGTCATAATGCTTTCTCTCCTGTAGCTTAGAGCAGTAAATTGTCCTGACATGGGAGTGTTTAAGCCATGTGCCATTACAATATCTTGAATCGTGGTAGAAACTTCCAGAAAAGTCCTTAAGACATTGTATGTTTAAGCGATGTAACTGACTTTTTCTTGCGTCTATTTTGTGTTTTCAAAGCAATAATAACAGTGATCATGGTAACAGATTCACGCTGATCCACAGAAAACAGCCACCAGGTGGTTTATTGTCAATTTTTGTCTCCTTTCAAACAAGACTTACAAAAAAAAGTCTTTAAGAAAAAGAAAAGAATGTCTCATTAAAGATTAAAGATGCTGGCTTTTTCAAGAAATATCCCATACAAACAATGTGATGTACTGCAAGCAGTAGCGGTTTTGCCCGAGCACATCTATAGCTGAGTGTACTGAAGCTCTACTAAATCAACGCTCGCGTCTGCAGCTGGATCCGTAAAGTAGAGTGTGGCAGTGTCTTCCCCCTGCTCTGGCCTCCAGGCTCTGTGCTCGGTCACCTCTTTTGGCCGCTCCTGCCGGCAGCGATTACTGCTCCACCACATCTCCAAGCCGGCCACCAGACAGGCCAGCAGCAGGCCTGCCGCGAGAATGCAGAAGACGCCGGCGAAGCTGTGCAGCTTCAGCGCCTGGCTGTCCGGCTGCGAGCTGGACTGGCTGTCCAAATGACAACGGCCTGTACGGGGCCACCATTTCTGCTTCAGGATGTCCAGGTCCCCTTTCTCCTGCAGCTCCAGAATTCTGTGACAATCAAGGGAGTGTTGTGAAAATGTGCAGCGGCCTACTGCACCTAATTCTTCGAAGTTGGTTAAATTAAATCAATCATACCGCAACGAAAAAAGCATAAAAATAAAAGAAAAAACACATTTAAAAAGCTTAGACATGTTGCATGCCCGCGTTAAGATAATTTTGTTTTGTAACACTAAAGCAATATGTATTTGTAGATTTACATCTAAAATATATTGAGATATATTTTATGAATGTTATTTTGATTGTCACTGATTGTCACTGTTTATGTTGCATCATGCCTAGTCAGCAGCTGGCAGATACAGCTCTGGAGATTCGTAAATTAATTATAGAAAACATAATTAGCCAAATAAATGACATGAAATCATGTAGCTTTAGAGTGTTATTGAAACATACTGTATAAATCTTATTACTCGCAATGAAATGCTATATATTTAGGCTTACTAAAATGGAATAGTTTTGTCCAACAAAACTGCAAATTCCAGTTCCTCAGGAGCAACAACAACAAAAAAAACTACATTTAATACTTAAAAGTAAATTACCTGTCAAACCTCATAAACAATTACCTCACAAAATCTTGCCACCTATACTGAAAATTATAGCAAATTTTTATGTAGCAGATTGGATTTCAAGATAATTTATCCTCATTTTCCAACAGAAAGCAGACCAGATTCAGATAAATGCTGTTCAAAATACAAAAGGAAAGCACAGTGTATTGCAGAAAACCACTTTGAGACTTGGTCATTTCAGCCTTTCACCACCCATAACATCACCAAACTAATTACATTACAGTGAAGTGGTGCTTCATAGATGCTCCCTGGAACTGAACACTAATAAGACCATGTTTTATTCTCTGTATCTGAGAGACTGTGGCTCTCTGTGTCTGAGATGATTGATGATGAATCCAGATTACATAAAGAAATTTATTTAACAATTTGAATTGCAAGCTTTTAAGAGTTAAGATAATTATCTTCTTGCCTTTATTTTCAATTTAACTTGATGAAATTAAGGAACCATTTAAGGTTCATGATTTTGTAGCTCACCAGCCACAACTCCAGTAGGGACAAATTTCCAGACCAAAAAAAAAGGAATATCTTAATGCAAATTCAGTATCCTATTATACCTAACAAAATTGTATGGTACTAAACGAGCTTGACTTACTTCTGGGAGAAGAGGTCTCTGTATGGGCTCCCGTGCTGTAATGCGATTCCATATCCTTTGCTGCTCACACTGTTTCCAGTCACAGTGATGGTGCAGTCGTCATCGGTCAGAGCTGCATATTCCACCACTGCCATGTCCCATAAAAAGGCATATGCCTCAATCTTAGCCTGCGCCAGGATAAAGAGAAAGCAGCTTCATGATTGTTAAGGATGCTTGTTACTTCATGATCTGTGGTTGGAAAAAACACATTTTCTAATAACTTGATTGAATTATGAGAGCATCATTATGCAAAACACAAACCTCAATATAAGGCCATGTGTTTCATTATTTTATCTACTCTTTTATTTGACTTAACTTCTATTCCAATGACAAGCGACGTTCAATATAAATATTTTACACTATTATTCCCATTCAAGGTAAATGTTTTTCTTCTGTGTTCATTATTATTATTATTATTATTATAATTATTATTATGTAATTACACTGGATATCTCAGAGAGTGCAACAATAAAACATGTTACTTTATATAAAAAGTGACTAGAAAACTAAATCTTACAAAATTAATAAGCATCACATAAAAAAGAAAAAAAATCAAACCAAATAGAATGTCAGTCCATTACCTTATTTTACATAAATGTTTATCACATTTAAACAAAATATGCATTATTGGTTTCTTTAATCAGGTTTATTTAATCAGATATAATAAGTATAGTATATAATATAATTATTCAACTAGAATAATAAGAATCTTAATCTGTTATATGGCTTTCATTGCAAATCTCATTTAAGTCTCCTGGTGCAGATATGACCACTCCTGTACCTTGAATTACACCCTGAGTTGAAGTGGATTCAGATCCCTCTTGGTGGTGCAGGGGGTTCATTTAAAGTACTCGGCTACATCAGACAAACTTGTCACCACAGTGTAAAGGCATCAGACCGTTGAAATGTGTCCACGGTTAAGGTGAATCAGAATGCTACCGCCAAGCTGTGGGTTAGTCTGTCAAGAATCCCAGCTTTCCTTCACACTATCTGACATAGTGATTATGGTGGTTTCACAGACTAGGAATAGACCTTCCTTTTCCAATGCATCTCTCCAGGGCTGCAGGCAGAGATAGAAATATCACTGCCTGCCTGGTGTTAAGGTCAATAACAGCTTTTAAGACCCGCTGTAGCCGCCGAAATGCTGACACCTTTTATGACTTACAAGCAGTCAGCTGCATCAGCTACAAGTTGGACACAACAGATTGAACAGATGCTCATACCAGCAAAATGGCTCAGGTTCAGAGCTTTAATTGGTTACGGTGCGGAAAGGGAACACATATTCGAAAACATATTGTCTTTCTACTGGGTCCGTCTGCCTTTTGTGTTTTTGGTTGTCCAAGGGCACTTATGTCCGCTAGTTATCTGATCACAATCTCCACCACGTAAGTCATTGATCCTCTACTCTGCCAGACCATTTGCCGCTGCCCGTCATGCAGGGGGAGCAGCTGAAAAATGGCTCAGCTCTGCAGATCTGCTGCGGACCTGGGGCGGCTACCACAGGGGAGGTCATTTGCCTTTTTGTCACAAGATTGTGAGGTATTGCTGTATCGGGATAGTTTTAAAATCCCTCCTTTATACCTCTCTCAAGCAAAGGCACTGCAGAAATGCTTGTGCAAACAGGACATCCACTCCGCTTCTATCTGCAAGACAGCAGCTGCAATTATGAAATTTTGACCTTATTCAGTATACTTTAAAATATAAATATGCAGCACTCAGAGAAGGTAATTTAATTAAATTCAGGAGTAGGGGGCATGCATACAGGTCTAGCATCCCTATCACAACAAACTATGGAAACTACCAGAACAGTAATTCTTCAGCACCTACAGTACTATGCAAGACTCTTATGCAGTTAATGAAAATGATCTTTAAATTATCTTCACATTGGTGCAAAACTGTGATATTTTGTCTGTAAAACTGTGTTAACCATTTGAAAACTTCTCCTGAAGTCATCCCAGTACCTGTGGCAACCATCCAAAACACCCATGCATCTTTTGATTTGATCCCTAGCACACTGTCACAAGCCTGCATCCCTGCCTCTCTCGTTCTTTCGCTAGTGCGGCTCTGAGGAGCCACACCTGTTGACTATTTGTCTTACCGCTCATTTCAGCCCTCATGTGGATCACTCCAGCTGCCCCTCCTCTGCTCCCTTGTTAGTTCAGTATAACAGTGCCTCCCAGGCCTGTGCTCCCCAGAATGGTCATTGATGTTGCCCTAATGTATGCTCCAGTGGTTTCCCCATTTGCACCTTTCGTGGTCTGCTTTTGTTTGCCCTGTACTTGTTTCCATTCAATAAATCTCATGCCCTCACACCTGCTGCCGTGTCCTTCATCATTGGAATGTGATAAACACCTTGTTTAGCTAGTCAATATCTCACTGAGTTATTTAACTAATTAAGATAAATTTTACCACCAGCTTTTTAAATTAACAAATTCAGTGGTACCTTAGGAGTCTAACTTAATCTGTTCAGAACTCTGGATCCAATCCTAAAAAATTTGAGTTCTCATAGAATTTTCCCCATAAGAAATAATGGAAAACCAATTAATTGGTTCCCGGCCCCAAAAAATTACACCTAAATATATTTTTTTAGCATTTAAACACAAAATGAGCCAGATAAAACAAGAAGAGCATTTACTATACTAAACACATCTAAGCAGATTTATCAAAACGGTAATTTGTAAAGTAAGAAAATAAATATATCCAAACAATGTGCCCTACCCCAATCGTCTGCTCCTTCCGTGTGGCACGCCCCCTCACTAACCCCGTGTGGAATCCCTGTGTGATCAGCTGTTTCTGGTTGTTGTCATTAGTCCTCTGTATTTAGTCCATGTTTCAGTTTGTTTCCCCAGTCCAGTCATTGTATTATCCGTCTGCGTTTTGCCTACCTTACCTATAATTAAACCCTGTATTCTCCGATACCCTGACATCTGCGCTTTTGTCTCCATTCCGTCCCTGCTGGGCACGACAATATGGGCACGACTTCTGAGATTCAGATCGAGTTCTAGGTTAATTTTTTTGAACTGCTTGGCTTGACTTTTAAGAAATTTGAGTACTAATGAGTTCAAGAACTGAGGTACCACTGTACACAGGTTGGTTGAGAGGTTTGGGAATAAAAGCAGTATTCTTCTAGCCATACAATGAGATTTCAGTAACTTTTTGGAGAATAGGCGAAATTCTGGTTATTTTTGAATTAACAAATATCGATTCACATCATTAAACCATAACAATATGCCAAAATGCTAGCAAAAAAAATATGTGAAAAGTCTCACACAAAACAATCTAAAGACTCAGAGGCATCATTTAAGACATATATGGTTTTTCAACATTCTGTTGTTAAATTGAAAAATTAAACACAAACATAATTTTAAAATCAGATTTCACTCAAATCAGCTAATGTTTCATTGATAAGATATAACTGAATGGAATTGAATTGTATCGCCATAACATTTCAAATATAGCCAGATGCTGAATAACTGTGCTGCAAAATCAAAATAAAATCGTGGCATATATTGGCAAAGCATATGATTTACACCTCTAAAATTTAATTTGGTTTCATCTGTCCTACCTTTAAAAATACCTTTCTATTTAAATTATTAAGTTTCAATATGAAACATTTTCCGATGCCATTGCTAATAAATTAATTATTTTAATTAATTAGTTGCAAAAACACTGTAAGCAGTGACTCATACAGCAATTCTCTGACCTATATTAGTACAAACTAGAGCACCAGCATAAGAACATTACAATCTGATTCAGTGGTTCTCAACCTTTTTTGCACCACGACCCAATTTTTACCATGCTCAGTCGACCATATATCAAAGTAAAGGTTAAAATTAACGCAATGATCCACTACACCAGGGGTCACCAACCTTTTTGAAACTGAGAGCTACTTCACGGGTACTGAGCTATATGAAGGGCTACCAGTTTTAAACACTCTCCTAAACTTATCTAAACTTCATGTATAAAAAACATGTTTTAAATGCTTTTTTTGATATAGTCATTTTCAAATCTATATAAATGCAAATGTGATTAACGAAGAATAGTAACGGGATAAAATTAAATTTTAGATGCTGCTCCCTGGTGAGTTGTGCTATTTTTAGAACAGGTCAGTGGGCAACTCATGTGGTCCTTGGGGGCATCCTGGTGCCCGCGGGCACCATATTGGTGACCCCTGCACTACACCGTGCAATTTGCGTCAATAAATGCCTATGGTTGAATCTTGTTGAATATGCCAGTGAATTTTTAATTTAATTAAATTCTTGGATTGGTAGAAACTCATTTATATAGGTTAATTTGAGAATTGGGGCTGGGGAATCTGATCGTGGATCAGCACAGGATCTCGCTGGTTTTAAAATGCTTACATTTCCAACTCTATCTCGCGACCCTTTCAGAACTTGCCATCACCCAGATTTGTCATGACCCACGGGTTGAGAATCTCTAATCTACATATTCAGGCTGGTCACTTGGTTAAATTGGAGATGAATGGCTACATAATAATCTTGCAGCATTTGAGTTAATCAGACACGCTGTACCAGGTCTTGAGCTGAATTGATCAAACAGACTGACAAGTCCCTTTGCCGCCCTTGAGCTGAGTCAGTCAGACACGCTGAGCTATTCCCGTCCCTGAGCCAAACTGATCTAACGAACTCACAAGTACCTTGCAGCCTCTGAGTTGGATCAGACATACTGACCAGGTGTCCATCTGTAGGCTGTACTAACCAAGCACATATCATTTATATAAAATTATATCAAAATATATAGGAGTTCTTATCCAAAACATGTAAGTTTTTGAACCTGAGCCAATGTTTTGTATGAAAACTACATAAAACCATGCTGTATAATTTACATAACCATTACCATTAACATTACATTACCACTATGGCTAAGAAAAGATCGCCCCCATGAATGGTGCCCTCTGGCTTCACACGACAGCTTCACACAAAATGCAGGGAAACTAGACTTTATATATGACAAGACTTTCCCATTACTGCTAAAGAAAATGAAGCTATACGGTAAAATGAGATGTGCAATATCCATCTGTTCAGGTCAATGCACATAATCTGCTCTGTTGCTTGACTGTTGTATATTTTTATATAAATATAATATGCCAGCCAGTCCGGAGCCATAGCAGGTACTGTAGTATAAACAGCCACGCAAACATTCTTGAAAATGATGCAGTATAAATGAGATCCAAATAAAAATAGAATGTGTGCATTTTATATTAATATAGCGCTCAAAATTAAGGCATATAAGGCATGTCTATAACATATATATAATGTAAAATGATCAAATATGATTCGTTATATAAAAGGATACAGATGATCCGTAGTTACACTACTTAATTATTATTGTTTTCTCAATTGTAATTACCTGCTGTGTAAAAACAAGTGAAATGTCACTGAGTGTCTTATTTGCAATGTTATAATCAACCTTCTCCCAAGACCTCTTAGGGGCTTCATGATAACATTTAACTGTAATCCTCCTTACATTGATTTGAATCATTTGCATGAGGGGATTGCTGTGCATCACTAAATGAAATAATGCTAATCTGAATAATATATGTAATTATGGGATGGTTACAAAAGAACTGTGGGCCATTAAAATATGAGCTTGTGTACGATGAAGCAAAGAAAAAAATGAGAAACCTGATCGTTTCCATGCCACTAAAAACATAAAAAAACTAAGATTAAAAAAAAAAAAAAAACATGACATACATTAAAATTTATTTATCTTGGAGCAAGAAAAAGTACCTTCAAAATAATAATGCCAACATTGTGATGACGTTAATGAGAGTACCTTGCGGATGCCTTCAGAAGGGCTGGAGACAGAGTGGTCCTGGCCATTGTTCTTGTTGATCGTTCTCCAGAGTTCTGCAAATGTGCTGTCCTGCTCCAGAGGGTTGGTACCTTTGGCCTTGAAGTAGTCATACACTGCAGAACTTCTCACTGTGCCATAGGTGAGGTCATTCTGCTTGGACAGGTCCTGGAAGGTGCTGTTAAAAGGGATTTAACTCTCAGGACAAGGACAAACCATCTGTAATGACATCGGTCAAAGGTAGGCAGATGGCACCAATCCCTTTTTAGACTAGATGGGTACCGAAAAAACAAATTAATTTTTCTCTGGTCATAAATCCGTCCACATATGTATTTGGTTTCAATCACAGACCACAGTTAGACAAGATTAAAAGAGTATGATCCTTCTATATGCTTAACACTGCATTTAGAGATATTACCACATATTCAAATGTTACAACTATCATGTAAATCAAACGTTTAAAACCAGCATATCAAAACGTACGGAGAGTAAATAAAAAAATAGCACAATGGATGGAAGAATAATAAAAAAAAATTCACAGAAGACACTCCCCTTCACAAAAAGGTCACTGAAGGTAAGAACATTTAATTGAGATACCTGAGAAATGTCAATTATCCCACAAATACACACTGTATGTATTAAAACCCCCAAGGCAGTTGAATATAACCTGCTGTAATTCTCTCAAGGATTCTGTAACTAAATTTTACAAGTTAATAATTCACTTTACAATTTAATTAAGTGTTAATCATTCGTGACATCTTTATATAATATAGATTTTGGTTTGCTATGAGATGTAATTAAACACAATAAAAAGGTACAGGACAATGTAATTGAAACATAGACAATTCAAAAGATCAGCCTCACTATGGGAATGTAATTATAATCAAAATGGAAAAAAAATATGAACAAAAACTGTTTGTGACAGTATGACTTTCAGTTTCTACAATATAATGACTATCAAAAGTATTGAAAATGTAGTCAGTAATAGCCAGGATGTGTGAAACCTTATACAGTTCGGGAAAAAATGAAAAGACCATTCTATATTTAAAGATAAAAAATCTGCATTTTTAAATCCTGTTTTAATCCTAGTTCCGCTGGCAAAAGGCTACACTGAGCAGCAGGTAGGTTCCAGGTTCCAAATTTCATAGCAGTACAGAACTACAAGCAGAAAATGCCAGAAATGACCAGAAACCAGCCAGGTAAGAGGCAAAAGCGACTTTCCAATGCTAGAGATGACCGTTAATGTTTCCGGACAGCTTCTCATGAATTGCAGGATGGGAAACATTAAGTGCAGGTGAAGTGCAATGCTAGGACAGTTAATACAGTATGAGGCTCACAGAAGTAGAACTCTAACCATAAATCCATGATGGCCAATCCGAACCCCTCTTACCAATTCTGCTAGGCTAACGCACATTCTGACGTCAGGGAAAGTTGATACACTCTGACGTTACTCTAATGTTACAAGCTGAAAACTGTCTGCACAGGGAAATGTTCAGTGGATATTTAAACTGTTTAAATATTTAAAGCATACAATATCAAAAATGCGTAACCAGTAACAGCAGGCCAATTCATCAAGTGAAGGGTAATTGAAATGAATATTTTTGGTTATTTACCAACAGAAAATACATTCTTTTGGTCATACAGCTTTCATTTTCTAAGTATTTCCTTTGTATTTAATAGCTGTTATTGAAACAGACTGTTTTGTTTTCTGGAGGTCATATTTCATTCAGATCAGCAATATTTGATGCCCATAAATGAGGAATCAATAGTATAGCCACTGTGTGCTAATGTCATTAACATCCTTGTTTCTCTGGACTGCTTCATGCTGCAGGAAGTGTTGGCGTTACGCCAAGAGCTAAGCACCAATAAAAAAATCATATAAACCCCAGGTCCTCACATCCACTATCAAATAGGCCAGTAGAGGGCGCCTATGCAGCAGCTAGCTGAAACCCTCTCTGAGTCTTAGGCAAAAATCTCTACAGACTCCTAGTCCTATAGGACACAACATTAATTGACCCTACTGTGAGCTAAAGCTACCATGTAATACTTAAAATGAACACTAACTGATTTAAGGACCCCAAGTAAAGTGTAGATGGATACTCAATAAATAGCATAATGAAATGCATCCATGGGGAGCATTTTTGTAAAATAAGAAAAATGCACAGTGAAAATGTTTTTGTGTCATATATAAAATGTTTTGTACTGGGTAGGAAGTAATGCTGGGTAATATTAAGATTAAAAATTTGTCTCAGAAAACTCAAAGTAACTGAGCCACGCAGCAGCAAATACATAGTAGGTGAGTTTCCGATTATTCTTTACTTTGTAAAGGAGTGGCAGTAACTTTACTTGAAACTGTCCGCTATAACACGCTACAGATACCTTCACAATACATTATAATGCTCAGTATAAGAATTAAATATGCTTTATACTGCATTGTGAAGGTATCTATAGTACATTATAGACAAGATTGTCATAAGCATTCATAATGTATAATAATGCATAATAAACATGGCTATTGTCACGTCCTCGTGGGCGTAACCGGGCAGGTGCAACGAAGACTGAAATGATAGACCATCATACAGTATATAAACCTTGCAGCGAAGCCGAGCCGACGCGAAGTAGTGCGCTCATTATTATGACCAGTGCCGAGCACTTTCTTGTCTCTCGTCTGCCCGCTAACCCGCACCTTTTCCGTCTGCCTTCCCTAATCCTCTCCTTTGCCTCCCCAGCCCAGATCCTGTCCTTGACCTGCCTGCCCCGGCTGTGTTCGTCTCCCCTTCCCTCTTGTGTTCGTGTCCTGTCTCTCATCGTGGGATTGACAACTCCGGCTACCGACCCTTGGAACGAACCCCGACAACGATTCTCGCATACCCCGACTGGACACCGCCGCCTCTCTCTCTCTGTGGTTAATTTTCCCACATCCTGGGGTGGAAGTCCTGCTTTCCCCACCAGGGGGCTCCTTCCCTCTCACCTGCTCCGATCCACCCAATAAAGCCCGGTTTGATACCTGCATTTCTGGATCCCGCTGTCTTTGTCCTGCCTGACGTGACAGCTATAATGTGTTATACATTTTATAAATATTTATAGCCATGTTTATAATGCTTTATGAATACATTATAATGTGTTACGAATGTGTTCATAGATTCTTATAGGCATGGCATTCATAGAGAGTCTTTTCCATTTATAATGTAGTGATGCCTACTTTGGGTTGCTGTTGTGCCACTGCAAATATGTCTGACATGATTTTATTGTTGTGCTTTGCAATATTTAAAAAATACATTATTACACTCATTATTGCCCCATGTGTAATACAAGCACTACTGCCTTGGCATGTTACACCACCCATACCCATCCTGCTTGCGTTCTTGTCTTTGGTATTGCCTGTGCATTCAATAATACTGTATCTCCATTAAGGCTCTGTCTTTTCTAGTCTCTGAGTACATTCCTATCTCTTGAAGTTGTTAATGTAGCCGTTGTGCATATACGCTCTTTGATATTTGTACAGAAAAAAACATTTGGTTCAAAGGAATAAATATACAGCGATAACATGATAACTATTGTCAGGTGAAGTGAATAACATTCATTACTTTGTTACAATGGCACCTGTCAAGTGTACATTAGGCAAGTGAACAATGTGTCAATGTGTACAATGTGTCAATGAGTTGGAAGCAGAAAAAATGGGCAAGTGTAAGGATGTGCGACTTTGATAAGGGCCAAATTGTGACTGCTAGGTGACAGGTCAGAGCATCTCCAAAATGCCAGTTCCTTTAGAGTGTTCCCAGTATGCAGTGGTAAGTACCTACCAAAAATGGTCCAAGGAAGGCCAGCTGGGTGAACTGACATGGGGGTCATAGGCATCCAAGGCTCACTGATGTGTATAGGGAGCGATGGCTCGCCCATCTAATATGATCCCACAGGAGATGTATTGTAGTACAAATAGCTGATAAAGTTAATGCTGACTATGATAGAAAGGCATTGGAACACAAAGTGCATTGCATCTTGCTGCATATGGGGCTGCATAGTCACAGACCAGAGTGCTCGTGCGGACTCCTGTCCACTGCTGAAGTTGCCTACAATGGGCATGTAAGCATCAGAACTGGACCATGAAGCAATGGACGAAGTTGGTTTGGTGTGATGAATCATGTTCTCTGTTACATCATGTAGAAGGTAAGCATCTGCGTTATTTACCTGGGGAAGGTGAGCCAGCAGAGGCAGTGTGAAGCCCAGGGAGATGTTCTGCTGGGAAACGTTGGGTTCTGACATTCATGTAGATGTTACTTTGGCACATACCACCCACCTAAAGATTGTTGCAAACCCCCCTCCATGGCAATGGTATTCCCCGATGGCAGTGGCCTCTTTCAGCAGGATAACATGCCCTACCACACTACAAATTGTTCATGAATGGTCTGAGGAACACGAAAAGGAGTGCAAGGTGACTTTGCCTCCATATCCCCCAGATCTCAATCTGATCGAGCATCTTTGGGTTGTGCTGGACAAACAAATCCAATCCCTGAAGGGTCCACCTCACAACTTCGAGGACTTAATAGATCTGCTGCTAATGTCTTGGAGCCGGATAACAGAGGACACCTCCAGTGGTCTTGCGGAGTCCATGCCTCAACGAGCCAGAACTGTTTTGGCAGCGTAAGGGGGACCGACACAGTATTAGAAACATGGTTCTACTGTTATGGTTGATCGGTGTAAATCTATAACGCTAAAAATCACAATTTTTTTATTTTTTAGGCTAAACAGCAACTAATGCCTTCGTCTGAGAATAATAATAATATTAATAATAACAATACTAATAAAGACATTATGAATTATATTAGATTAATAAATCCTCCTTACACTACAATTCTTTTTTAACCGTCATTCAATAATCATTAAGGCTGCAAAGGATTCACTCTTCAGATTTTTTATGTTTCCTTTCAGTAATATTTGACTGAAGAAGAAAAACCCAGAATTTAGTCTTTACATAAGTATTCAACCCCTACACAATAATATTTTGTTGAGAACCCATTGTTCATTGTTCATTCTTATCCCATTGTTCTTGGCAGAATTTATAGCGATCCTCTAGGTTGGTGGGACGGCACCTCTGAACGGTGCCACAGATTCTCCATAGGGTTAGGCGTTAAGTGCCGCTGTAAGTTCAGCTCCGCCCACACCCATTCTCCACCCCCCCATCCAGACCTCGCCCACGACTCGCCATATGCACCATCCGTCACTACCGTCCCATCGTGGGAGCTCTGTTCATATTGCGATTGTTAGTTTGCTTTTCTTTGCTTTGCTTCACATTACTGTGTATGATTTGTTCAGTTTATTGGATTTCTGATTTTTCACTTTTCCCTTGTCTGTACTTTTGCTTTGGTTTACTTGCTATTTGGTTTCGAACCCTCGGACGCTTTGATCTCTGTGTATGCTCTGTGTGTGTGTGTGTCAGGTGCATAGGGACTGGCTGCCATCTTGTTTTGTGAGCTTATCTTGCATACTGTTGTTTGGATAGAGTGAGTCACAGAATTTGTTGTTTTGTTTTGAATTCTTTGCATTTAGATAAGTTAGCTTTAGGTTGCGTTCGGAAGCTGGGTTTGGTTTATTGTTTTGGCAATAGTCACTCCTGAGTCCTTTTGCACTGGGTTTATTTGCTCTGTGTCTGTGGCATGTCAATAAAAACAGAAATAATATATATAAAAAAATACCCCTTTGTCATCATGTGTTCCCTTGTCTATCACACCCTGTCCTTCCCTTACTCCACGTCCCCCTTTTCCTTTCACTCTGTTACGCCCCAACCCTAGACTGGGGCACATAACATAGGATTAGGGTTTGACTTGGCCATTCCAGAACATTCATTTTTGTCCATCCATTGTCCAGCAGATGAAAAGTATCTCCATAGCATGATGCTGCCAACCCCATATTTTACTAAAAAGGAACTGTATGGTGTTTCTGGAGAAAAGGTGTTACTTCTACATCATACATTCCTCTCTGATGTCTGTCTGAAACCTTCACCCACATCTTAACTGGGTCTTTCTCAAGCTTTGCAGTAAATGCCATATGTGGATTTACGTGGATCTTCTTAAGGAATGACTTTGTGCTACTTTTTGGCTTCAAGCTTCTTGGCCTGTTTTATGCAGAGCTCCTGAATGTTTGAACCCTTGCACCTTCACTCCAGTTTAGCCAAAGCGCACTGCAGACTTCTGAGAGTGATGGATGGATTGTTAGTAGCCTCCTCTGATGGGCGGCCTGTTCTAGTGAGGATGCGGGTGCCGTGATGAACCTTCCACTTTCGCGTATTGGATTAAACAGCGCTTAACGGGATATTCAAACTCTTTGATAGTTTTCCTGCCTTGTCCATTTCAGTGACATTGTTTCTCACATCAGCAGAAGGCTCCATTGTCTTCATTTTTGCAGTGATTGTCCAAGAAAGACAATGGGCGTTCTAAATGGCATTTTTATATCCAGAGAGAAACATCAGGACTAAGTAGTGCCTAATTCTGTTTAATTATGGTCAACTAAGTGTCAAGTTTGTGTCATTTATGTAAACCTGGAAATTCCAAAACAAAGGGTTTCAATACTTCAATACGCAAACAGCATGTATCATGTTATTATTTTGATATTTTTTGACCTATTTTGGCATTTGAAAATGTAATGGAGCAAAGGAAGAGGCTTCAACATAAATGCTGTTTGAGAAAGTTGTTTTATATTCCAGAAAATTGTCATGACTTTCAAGGGGGATGGATACTTTCGCAAGCTACTGATTCACCTACGTATATGAGGGTTCTGCTTTATACTGAAAATATACTCTCAAGGTAAAAAGAAATATTGCCATTACGGAACGTTTTATTTGATTAAGAAAGGCTTCCTTGACAACATCCCCTGCAAGCTACCTGGTAAAATCTGGTTCCAGACACAAGGCCTCAGAGTCTGGGCTGAAACCAGATGTTCATTAAGTGACTGGATTCAAATATTGGCCCTGACCTAAAAATTCAGCTACTGGCTCAAGATCATAAGAAATGCACAATTTATATGGTTGAAATATTGAACTTCCTTTCTAGACTGCACAGTTTTGGTTGAGACTAGTGACAAAATGTACTGATTTAAAATTTTCATGGATGAACTTTTGAGGTTTTTAGTATCGACGATTTTAAATGTTCATCTGTCCTGGTAAGTCTCAGTACGTGACCATCAGTCTTGCCACGGTGTGAGCTCCCATAATTTTTGAGAATATTCCTCTTGATGCATATAATAATTCTACAGTATTTATGCACCTGCAATTGAGTGATTGGCCATTCTGGAAGCCTTTTAGCTACTTACATACTGTATCAAAGTGTAAATCGTCAGATCTCTTTTATAGCCTAGCCTAAGATACATAGATTTCACATTCATCTATAGCAAAAGTATAATATTAAATTTCAATCATACAAAGCAGTTGACATGCCTTTACTAATTTTCTTAGCTTGATATTTATTGAAGCATTCATCTTCTGTAATCTGGATTCCATTAGGTCATAGAGTTACTTATGCTATACCATCAGCTGCCATGTGAATCTCCTGCACCCTCCGACACGAGCTGGAAAGGCATCTTACCGAATGGTGTTGTCTAGGCGGGATACAGTGAGATACGCCGCGAGGTTGGCTGTGTAGGAGGAGCAGACGATGAGAGTGAAGAGCCACCAGCTCCCCATTACTATCTTCAGGGCCATAGAGGTCACCATCGAATCCCCACCTGCAAGGGAAAACCTCTCATCAAGCCGTCTTGCCTGTTGGTTTTTGATTACGTGATTCATCCAGAAATATATTTTTTAAAAAGTTATTGTTTATTGACTTTTTAAAAAGTCTATTCAAATGTCCCCCAAAAACACAAATTACGTAGATGGAAATGGGAATATAAATATCATAATACAGAAAGAAATTAATTTAAGGGATACGAGCATCAGACTTTCAGGCTGAATACTGTCTGAAATGAATAGATATTCAGTAAAGAGGCATACCACTGATTCAGTGAGGATAAAATAGAGAATAATGAGTTATTAGGTTCTGGATTACAATTTTATACAAAGCTAATCACAGAACATTCCAGGGATTTGATTTGAAGATGACAGACTGATAGCACAGTTTTTAAATACATTGCCAGGGTAACATTTTAATACGGTGCTCAGGTTTGTCCCACATTATGTTGTTAAACATCAAATGGAAACCACAAGTATCTGAGGACCCACAGACACATTAATGCAAAAATCTGTCAACTGCTTGTGTTATTTTGATTTGACTATTGCGGATGAGTGTGCCACACATTTCTAAGCAGAGAGTCTTCAAAATTCTGTAGGCTGATTAACCTGAAAATCTGAGAATTTAATTTCATTCAGTATGTACCTGTTTTGGATATTCACCACATTAATCAGTATACAGGCTACACCTTGGTAGATGACAAATTTGATATCCACGTCACTCATTGCAAAAGAATGAGAAGCTTATCAATATGGGTTAAACAGAACACTCATACAGTGGCTCAATTACTTTCATACTAAATGCAGGAGTCGGCTCAAATAAATTCAAGATAATCTATTATTTATCTTGTATATAAATCACTGCTTCTTTCAGCTACACGAGCTGCATGCTGATCAAATTTATAGATGATTCTGCTGTGGAGTGCTTTCTGACTAGCATTAAAACCTGCTACTCAGATTACATCAGCCCTGACTATGAGGGGTCTTTGCACATTCATTTTTTATTCACAACACAAATGAAAACGGTTATTAATTTTGGGCATGCTGAGATGCTCTGCTCGCCCTGAACGACACAGACATTGATATTGTTAATAATGAATAATATAAATAAATTTATATGTGTAATATGTAAATTATCAGCATGATTATTATGACGAGAAAAAAATCAGCAACAGTAGGCATTTATTTTCTCAGTAGTCTTCAGTAACATTTCCATGATTTTCCAGTCTCTAATCCAGCAACCTGGGATAAAGAGTTTTAAATGAATGATTATGAATAATTTCTAATTCCTTGGATTCTGTGGATCAAAAGGTAACGGACCACCATGACCTCACTAACTAGAACTATGTCCCTGAATAAATTAGGCTTTATTTCCTGAATTAATTGAAAGCAGCCCTGTGGTTAAATTATTCTCCATTCAATGAATTTTGGTCATAGCTGTGATAGATAAAAATTGAGCGTCATGACCCATGATTATAGACCATGGTTAAACATAAGTAAAACTGCAGGAAATGCACACTTAGAACCAGTAGCACTGTCTAACATGGTCATATCATGAAAAAGTTTTCTGTTTCTCAACACATAGAAAGAAAAATTACAATAACACTTTACTTAAAGCAGTAGAATGCATTATAATGGCCAGTATAAAAATTAAGGATGCTCTACACTACATTATGAAGGTATTTATAGTGCATTATAGATGAGACCTTCGTAGAGCATTCATAATGCCTAATAAAGATGGCTATAATGTGCTATGCCTTTTTATTCATATTCATTATGTTCATAATACTTTATGAATGCATTATAATGTATTATGAAGGTATCTATAATGCATTATACAGTATATGACTGCATTAAGAAAGTGTTACCACAAATACTAACATGAAATGTACTGGCAATGGCCAAAGGCCCAGCACTGTTAAAATGGAGAAACTTATCAGGCACATACTTGACTGTTTGCAATGCACCTACGTTTTACAACATATCTTACACTTCCCTCTAGTTTCGTAAGCAATACTTCATGGACTATCCTGCCAACATTGCAGAACATTTAAGTGCTAAAATGTATAGTCCTTGTAGTTATTCAACTATTTAAACTGGATTGGACCTCTATGCCCAGAAAAAAAATCTAAAAGGCCTAATCTTTAACATGGGGAGGGGGGGGGGTGATTACTAATATTAACACAAAACACC
Source organism: Stomatorhinus walkeri (assembly GCA_026784285.1). Classification (NCBI taxonomy): domain Eukaryota; kingdom Metazoa; phylum Chordata; class Actinopteri; order Osteoglossiformes; family Mormyridae; genus Stomatorhinus; species Stomatorhinus walkeri. The sequence goes on along the minus strand of JAODUD010000062.1, from coordinate 9,781,371 downwards.
TAAAAAAACACCATGGATCATGACACCAACAACCCAATGGACAACATATTCAAAATGTATTAATTCATTGACCATTCAATCCATTTTCATATTGATTTATTAAAATCTTGGTCTCCCCCTTGTTCATGCATAGTAATTTACCCAAAAAGCCCAGGTACTTAATTCTATATGGGTGATGCCTGTTTTGTACCCATATTTGTCTGTTTTCTGAAAATTGGAATGATTGTATTTTATGGTTTAAACATTTTGTCAGGACTATATCATACTAGCTATAATAGCTATGAGGAATGCATGTTTGCCAAGCTCAGGGGTTGAAAATATTATAATTATGTGATGTTTTTTGTATATATTTCTCCAGACGTTTTCCACCCTGTTAGGGACATGTGCATGGTAATCACAGAGTTTAAATAATATACAAGTCAATCAATACTGAACTTTTCTAGGATACAATGTGTCCCTTTTGCTATGATAAAAGTTTCATTCTTGTAGCATTAACAGTTTTAATATTATGAAGAGTGCAATGTCAGAATAATGGAATCTGTGCATTTTTTGTCACCATTTTGTTGTCTTGAATGAGGATTTTTATTAATTAGAAATAAAAGTATATGTATATACATTATATGTACCTCATTTAACAACATGTGAAATAATAATAATAATAATAATAATAATAATAATAATTTTTGATTATACCATTATTATTATCATACACAAGAAATACACTCAAATTATCATTTTTATAATTTTATAGTTTATATTTACTGAGGAAGTTGAATACATTGCATTTGGGACATGCTAAAATGAGCCCATATTCTAGAGAAATGATGCTTTAAAAAGATGTAAAAAGATAGAATTAATAATTTATATTTGTTAGAGCAATAGAAATCACCTAAACACATAATAAAATAGGTTTGCTATAAATATTTGTCTAATTTTATAAAAGAATAAGAGCCAGTTAAACACACGGACATGAATATATGGCCCAAAACAGTAATCACCCGTGTTCCCCAATGCTGTAATAAGTCACCATGTAAATTGATACTTGCATACAAGGGAGGCAGCTAAATCTATACTTTGTTGACATGCAGCTGAATACACGCCCTGTGAATGCGTAACCTGGTATACATTAACTATATCACCTACCTTGCTGAACAAAAGATCCATAGACTAACCAGATGGCGCTATTGAGGGATGATGGTTGATGAGGTGCTGAGGGGTTGCGCACTGTCTGTATCCTCCTGAGAACAAAGATCAAAACTCCAACTACAGGGATGGCGGCAGCTATGCAGGACCATACCGCCAGGTCAAAGGGCGCAAACAGCGAGAAGATGTTAACTTTCTCCTCTGGCTTGCGCAACAGAATCCCCACTGAGTAGTCCATGTATCGCATACTGAAGTCCACTACATTCTCGCGTTCTGGTGTGATTGTGATTGCAGATATAGCCAAGTCTGCCCTCTGTAGAAATGAAGAAACAGAATGTTTATTTGAAAGCCGTGACGGAAAAATCAACCAATTCTGAAGATTGATGACCTCATCTGAATCAAAGGAAATTAAAACAATTAAATGATGCCTTGCCTTGTTGATAAGTTCACCGATCATGCCGTTCCAGGAACCGTTAGGTAGCTGACTGCCATATATGTTATCCGCAACCTGGTAGATTTCATATTTGAAGCCCAGGTTCTTGGCTAATGCATCAAGAATGTCAATGGAGAATCCTTTATATCGCTTGGGTTGCCCAAGAATATTTTCTGCCACCATGACAAAGGGCTCCTCCTTAATGTAAGGCAATAGATTTTATGAGCATAACATTATGTGTTCATTGATATATAGCACTGTGCAAAAGCCTTAGGCAGACAAAGAAAACGATGTTTCAATTATCTTCATATTGGTCTGAAACTGTGTTATTATGTGTGACAAAGTGTGACGCTTAGCCATTTCAAAACCTCTATAGTGACCCAACTACAGACTACACAAGACTATTGCACAGTACTTAATGGAAAATAAAACTGAAACAAAATAGTATACAAATTAAGCATAAACATATGAATGTCAAACACATTTTGCAGTAGAGAAGACAAACAATAGAAATATTGCAGCATTTGTGTCACATGTTAACCTCTTATTTTTCTTTTTCTAACCTAATGTTATTACCTATTTCGTACATTTAGGAATGACTCATGTGGCTGTTCTAAAAGCTCAGGATGAAAAGTTAGAATGCATAGAAATACAAACCCCCCCCAGCTCAACTAAAGGCACATTAAAACGGAGGGTTTAGTACATGGAAAGCCATCCTATAAAACAGCCAAATATCTCTACAGTAAACCTGAGGAATTTGTTGTATTTAATTAAAGAGCTAGAGCATTCACAGTAATGTTAACATTCCTCGCTATCCCAGTATCATCTAATCTTCTGTAAGTACATTCATGATATCCAGATGGGAGGATCAAAAGACTAGTATTAATGTGAATGTGGAATATTTTCAACAGGATTCTAGATAAGTATTCTTTGAGCATCTCCTCTACTACTGCTGTATAATTTGTATAATAATTAAAAAATATATTATTTTTGGCTAAAAATATAATTTACCAACATTATCTCTGAATGTTCAAAATCCGTCTCAGGTTTTATTTACGTACTCATCTATATCTATACACAACTACATATAGTTATCTGTTGGCTTAAAGGAAGTGCAAAGACGAGTGGCCCCTACCGGTAACGTCACCACTTTGATCGTCACGCCCTGCATACCATTCTCAATGCGACTCTCTTTCAGGCTACCGTTAAGTCCTCGAGCTGAGTCCCATGTTGCCACCTGAGAGAAAGGCAAAGAATATTGTCGGAAGAGTAGTATAAGCCACATATGTGCCTAGCTTACAAACAAGAATATTAAAAACATTGCTCCCACACATGGGTGCTCTCCCTGTTCTATCATCACAATGGCCCTGAATGTTGGAGCTCTGTGTCTCAAATTAAGTAAAGAAATGTGAAACCTAGTATTGGAAAATTTGCTCGATGTTTTTTTACTACTTCCCTTTCATATATTTTATTTCCGAAGTTTATTTCACAAGATGCCGACTGTACACGAGCTCTGATCCATATCGTGTTTCTGTCTTGCTTCTTTTTTCAGCATATTTTTGTGTCGGGCGGATTAATTTATCGGAGGGCCCTAGGCTGAAACCAGCATGGATGCCCAGGTGTTGCCGATTTAACTAACCCTTCCATTTTTCCCATGGTGGGGTGGGGGTCCTGCTGTTTTCCATGGCCTGAGGCTATAGCCTAGGATAGCCTGTGCATTAATCAAGCCTAGGTTTGTGTCACTTTAAACAGGTAAGTTTAATCTACTGCAGATTAGGGAGAAAATGTACAGCCTTTTCAGTTCTCCTGAACTTACACCACCAGCAGAACTAACAACTCTTTGTCTGTGCCAAGTTCAAGACACAACCTCAGCCCCATCACGGCTGGCTCTGTTGCCTGTGAATGTTCGCTCTTTCAGAGATAAAACTGATTGAACTTTACTGCCAATAAAAAGAACAGGGTCAGTCTCATCGCTGCTGGCTCTGTTGCTATTGAATGTTCTGTCTCTTAGAAATAAAACTGGTTGAACTTTACTGCCAATACAAAGAACAGGGGACTATGCATCTTCTATGTATAATTCTATGCATCACTGATACCTGGCTTGACTAATTGGTATTACTCCTCAATTGGGAAAGGTAAACTTTACTTAAAATCCGAAGGTGATGAAATATGCTTCTTAGTATCTCTGGTGCAACAATTTGAATGTTTTGGATTGCCATTGCTCCACCATTATCAAATTCTTTGAATTGAGAGGGGAAAACACTCGACTGTCATAATTCATCAGTTCCTGATGTTCAGTGGGTTTTCCCACATGTGCCACTGGGTAAACCTTACTGTGGAGTGATCTATCCTACAAGCCAAAGGAGAAATCTAACAACAAACAATCATTACAAAGTCCTGGTCGCCAGATTCCATAGGCTCTTAAGGTGGATTTATCTAGTGTATAGATTAGCATATTGTCACAAGCAGCGTGCAGCACAGCAGATAAACAGATCAACACTGCATAGATTTTTGTGAAGAAATATGCGTCCCACACAGGATGATGACTATAACAACAAACTCCACTTCACCTAAAACATGCAGCTAGTGCAGAACAGGAAAAATCCTTCCTCTTCCAATTTGCGACAGTCAGCAGCAAAAACTGTCCAAATACGAACTGCACTCTACCATAATCAAAGATTGCAAAATCAAAACATGCCCATATGGTAGAACAGTAATTCAAATCAGGCTCCAGAGCTGCCTGAAGAAGTGACTGATTACGAATAAATAAATAAAAATTCCAGTCCCTCCATTTGATGATGCTCTGGTCCTTCCTGTTAAACTCAGCCATTTCAGTGGACACGTTGGTAGCCCAGGGGGCTCCTGGCCCAGAACACCTACTGGCTCCCTCGCACCTCAATCTCTCATAACTGATGAAGATGGGAACCATTTTCAAGACAGAAAACAAGAGAAAAACTGTAAGATCACTCTGTTAGGCCCAGCCCGCTAGCTCCAGTGTTCACAGATATTTTAAATGTCACAGAGATCTAAACCCAAAGCAGGTAACTATATAATGATTATAGACCACTTTCCCTACCACAATCCTTGATATGGGACATGTTTATCAGCAAAGATCTGAATTTATGGTTCAACGGAACAGCTGGAGCAAGCTACGTGGAGGGTGTGATGGATACGCATTTTGCAATTTGCTAGAAGGAGAAGGAGTTGAGGAAGTCAAGAGAAAGAAATACGTGTGAGCAGATGGATGGAGATAGATTGCCTGTGACATGCCGGAAATTTCGGCTGTTATCGCCTTTAGTCTAAGGAACACTTAACCTCATATCAAGAGTAAGGAAGGTCGACAGTGAGGAAGAAACCAGATAAAGATGCAGACAAGAGATACGGGGAGTTTATGTTATTATAGGGCAATTGGAAAGATTTACCCTCACAAACAGCATTATCCACGATACAATTTTAACATTCAACACAATTAATGGTAATTGTATGACAAAAGTGAAGTTATAACTCTTATAACAATGTCTGGATGTCATAGGTAGAGCATTATCACAGAAAAAGGAAGATATAGGGCAAAATAATTATTGTCCATTACACTCATAAAAGGTAATAAACCGGCTTTTATTGAGCAGCTGCTGTTGCCTAGTATGTGGGACAAATTCCCAATAAAGGGTTTAGATACTCATGGTTATATTATAAGCACCTTGTCAGACCCTTCTTTACACAACTTTTCTGCAAATTGTATTACTCATTGTTTTCCTATCAAAGCCTAACATGAAGCCAACTCTAATAGCAGTGAAACACAATCACACTGCAAAAAAAAATACAATATACACGTATTACCAAAATGAATAAATCAAATGATTATTCATTTTGATCAATGCATCATTAGTTTGATGTGTAAAGTTTGCACAACAGAGCTAACTTGTTACTACTGGAAGTAGACGACCACTGGCCCCAGTTCTTGTGCAAGCCCTCTGTGATCTGGGAAAATATGTTACATTTTGTAACATAAAAAATTACATTTCAATGAACAAAACAAAGCAATAACATACAATAAATGCTAGATGCAAAGATCACTGTCAGATATCACGTGAGAGGCTGCGGTAATCACACCTGGCATCCTCAAAACCAGCGTTGTACATACATTTTTTGCATTTATGAGCTACTAAGCTTTGTATGTTTATCGTGAAATGGTTCACGTTTGCTGGTCTATGGCGAAACTAGGAAATAATTCCCATTTAATTTATTATGCCGACCCCATGATATATCGAAACCGTAATGGGGAAAGTCGTGATGCAGAAGTGTCGACTAAATGTGCGTGTGATTGTATAACTAGTCTAGCTAGTCAAATGATGGGCAAACAAGCAGAGATAGCTCACTTTCTCATGTTGTACTACAACAAAAGGACAGCAGATTTCATAGCGCTCATGATGGTTAAGGGAACATATTTACATCCTTACAGAATCTCTGTTAAACTCCACTGCTTCAGAAATGACCAACTGAGGGTAAATTTATAAATACTTTCAGACAGAAGCAAGATAATTAAAATTTAAAACATAATTCATGTAATTCTTTTCAAACAAATATTTGCATGCCATCAGCAGATATACTTACTCGCTTAACATCTTTTCCAAAAGTTTCACTGTAACTGCTTCCCAGTATTTCAAACTGTACATGAGGATTTGAGCCATCATCTCGGAAGTCCATTGTCCCTGTAAGTCCAGTAATACGACCCTAAGAAGAAGGATATATCATTTCAATTTTGTGCATTTGTGATTGCATATTGGTCAAAAGGAAATCATAGGCATTTTAGTGTATGACAAGATTAGGCAAGATACGATGAATTTTATTAATCCCATGGAAGGAAATTTCAGTGTTAGAGCAGCACATGAGCACAATGTTTATGTAAAAATTAATTTCGTAGAACAAAATTGACTATCTGGTGTCTGACCTGCTAGAGGTGCAAGGCGACAGTGAGAACCACTGCACCACCATGCCGTCCCGAAAGGTTTTCTCCCATTTATAAAACAATCCTCAGATAATCACATAGACAGCTATACCATTATTATACCACTATTCTCACTTATACCTTCTGTATTGTGTCAAGCATAGACCAGCCACCATTCCACGGCTTGGTAGACTTCCTCATGCAGTTCAGGCTGGCCATACTGTGCCACTTCCGATCTTCAAGCTTTCTGTAGAAGGCGTTCGCCAGCATCAACACACTATCATAGAGGTACAAATTGGACACCTGTATGGACAACACAAATTAAGTAAAACATTTATTGTTTTACCTTAAATCCTTCTGCATTGCAAAAAAATGTTCTTTCCCAATTTCAAGATTGATAAGAATATTTAGTTAGACAGAAATTTATGCAGGCTGCATGGATCAGTACTTTAATGTATTCATTGATAATGATGGAACTTACATACGCAATTTCTGATATTTATGCTAAAATACTTTTCTAATAAAGCAATCCTGCACCATCTAAGTGCATCTAAGAGCTGATTTACTTCAGTCTATTTGTAAAAATGACCAAAAATTATAATTTTTTTTGTATATTTAAGCACTCACTTTTTTGGCTGCTGTCAATCGATATCACCTTGTAATTTTCATAACTCAAAATCCCAATGACATTTCTTCTCTAAAAACTTTTTGGCTAAAAACATTGTCAGACTGATACTGCAGTCTGACAATGTAGAATCACATTGAGCTCCAGGAGACAATCTCAGGAACAGCCCAGTGGGGGGGGGGGCAGCAAGACTGGAAGATGGTACCTGGCCGGCCACAGAAGCTCCTTCAAGGCTACTCTGACATCTTTGCAGCATAGAGTGATGTCAGACTGCACCTACAGTGATTTTATCTGAAACCACACGGACACCGATGAGGCTGTCCCCATCTGTCTACCCCCCAATCACCTGCCGCTACTAAGAAGGCAAGTGGCCAGAAAGAAGGTTTAAGAGATGGCTGTCAGCTTGCATGTGTGCCGTCTCCGCCATCTTGATGAGGAAGAACAGCAGCTGGTGGTTACTGTGGATTAATGCCAACTGAACATCATCATTAGGGTGGACTTCTTGCCCCAGATCAACACCTGGGTAGTTACAGCTGGTTCATCTCTCTGGACATCCACATCAAATACTGGTAGGTGGTCCTGGCATTTAACTCTTATAGAAATATGGCATTCAACGTAGGCTAAGGCAGTGGTTCTCAATCCTGTTCCTGGCGCCCCCCCCCACCAGAATGTTTTCATTCCAACCCTACCTTAATCAGGATCAGATGGTCCTTAATACACTAAAGCCGGTTTCAGATGGAACGCAGACGCTACGTGCGCTGCACTCCGTGCTGCGCGCCACTTGCGGAGCTTGTGCAAGCTCTGTGGTCAAAGATGAACTTTGATGAACTTTGACCACTGAGCGCTGTTGTCGCGCGATCAATATAAACAAGGCACCGAAATAGAGGGAAAACTTATAGTTCTGGGAACTCAGACATGGACAATATATCACACAAGCGTAGAATCTTTCTGAATGCAAAATATACACCGTTGCTACTGACCGTGAGCCAAAATGACTGGAGAGTTTTGAAAAACACGCCTACTCTTTGCGCAAACCCCCGCGCGAGCACATCGCGTTGAGTGGACACCACTGTTTTTTTGAATGGGGCGCGCATAGCGCATGTCACGTTTGTTCTGTAACCAGCTTTAGTCTATTAAGGTAGGGTTGGAACTAAAACATTTTGGCAGGGGGGGGTGCCAGGAACCGGACTAAGAACCACTGGGCTAAGGACACTTCACTATGATGCCCTTTGGGTTGTGCAGTGCTCCACCCACCTCATGGAGGTGGTGATAGCAGAAGTCCCCCAAAGATAATATGTCATGCATCAATGATTTGCTGGTATGTGTTCCAACTGGTCTGGCCAACCACTGGACAACCTGTGCAATGCCTTTCCAGCAAAATGGCAGGCTGGTCTGAAGCTGAACCCTTCCATGTGCTTCCAGCTCCAATGTAGAGTAAAGTTACTGAGGCATGTAATTGATGACAACATGGCAGCCACAGACATGAGCAAGGTGTCCATGTTTGGAACTTGCCAATGCTCTAGTCAATCAGTGAGGTTTGGACGTCCGGGGGGCTCTTATTACGAGTAAGGTGTTCATGGGATTTCAGTCATTGTTGGTCCTCTGCACTAGCTGACTGCCAGAGAAACTAAGCTGTCTTGGTTGTAGAATTGTGACATGTCCTTCTGGGGGCTGATCTCTGTGCTTATTTCCATCCCTTTCCAGGCATTTCTGAATGTGTGGCACAGTTTCTGCTGGGTACCAATGCCAGCGACACAGGGATTGATGTGGTCCTCTCCTAAGTCATACTTTGGCTCATCTGGTTCGGCAACTTCTGGAAGCCAGAGAGACAAGTGGTCTGCTGGCTTACAGCGCTGTAGCTGTAAGTGTTTCAAGGTCCTACAGCAGGTGGGGTGCCTACAAAGCCATTTTGATGCCCTGTTCCATGGATTCTGTGAGGCACGGGGATGCCATGATTCCATCAGGCTACAGCAGTGCCAGGTGGAATGATGTTCACTGGCTATGCGACAGGCAGGGTCTTAGCTCTCTTAAGAAGGAGACACCAGCACAGATAAGGTTTCACCCCTGTCATCCTTCAGCTGCCGAAGCCCCAGTATGGGGGGGCGACAGCTGTAGCTACGCCCAGGGAATTCGTAGTTAGACCCAGCTGACAATCTGCAGTCGCATGCCAGGAGCAAGATGAGAGGCTGACGCACAGCTAATCCAAGAGATGGCAATTGCACACCTCAGGAGCTCGGCATCCCAGAAGTAGCTAGTGGAGTAGCTAATCTGCGGCTATGGGGCCCCTAAGGAGCGTACAAGGGGGGCTGCAGCGATGGGGAAGGTTTGCAAGTACATCCACCCCCTTGTACCCTTGGAGCATGTGGTAAGTGGAGTGGTTTAATAAGCATTCTCAAGATTCAGCTGGTGAACTTTACTGTAGCGCATCAGAAGGGAGCACCAGCTTACCCAAACCCTATTATCTAACTCTCATGCTCCTCTTTGGACTGGGGTTGAAGTCACTGAACCCCAGATGAAGGTCTAGTAGGAGACCCAATGATACCAGGGGTATGGGTGCAAGCTGAGAAAAGGAGCTGCGCTCTAGGCTGGTGGGACCTGTGTGGTGGTGATGTACCTGTCTGATAAGAACAGGATAGGATAAGGGTGCTGGATTGTGGTGGTAGGCCAGGCTCAGCTGACACCATACAGGCCTCTCAAGATGCCTACAATTTTGAGAATGACAAAAGTATTGGTTTTCACAAAGACTGCTGCTTCAGTGCTTGTAGATCTTTTTTGTCAGATGTTTCTATTGTATACTGAAGTATAATTACAAGCATCTGCTATTGTAACTCAATCAGCATGACTGAGTGATCTCTACCCTTTTTCTCATCAACACTCTCACCTGTGTTAACGAGATGTTGTCAGCAGGTTAGTTTGCGGCAGGGATGAAATGCAGTGGAAATGTGGTTTCGGGATTAAGTTCATTTTCACGGCAAAGAGGTACCTTGCAATTAATTGCAATTAATTGCAATTCATCTGATCACTCTTAATAACATTCTGAAGTATATGCCATCATAAAAACTAAGGCAGCAGAACATCAGTATTTGTGTCCGTCTCAAAACTTTTGCCCATGGGTGTAGGTCAACCACCATAACCTTTGGCTAGCCTGTCATCACAGCCTACCTCAAAAAATGGTTTGAGTTTGGAAAATTTTGTGTTTTATTATTTTGGGTTGTTTATGGCTTGAGAAGTGTGGTTGATTCGTAGGTCGTCAGGGCATGTACATGGCCTGCCTTTCCGTCATCCCATGTGATCTACTGTCAGCGTAAAAACGATCCAATCATGAGCAGTCCTGGGTGGTATGTGTTCATGCTGGAACTTTTGAGAATCTCCAGTCTGTACATGGGCTATTGTTGGAAAGAGAGGTGAACAATTCTGTTTAAAAACAATTTTTTATAACTTAAATTTCTTCTGTTTTTAAATGATGCTTCATATATATATATATATATATATATATATATATATATATATATATGATGCATAGCTTCAGAAAAATAATACATTTACTTTGTATAAATTCTTATATTACCAAGCAATCTGTATTTCTTACAAATACAAATATTACATGATACTTAATTCTGTGAATAGTAAAATGTTTGCGCAGGGGTAAAACGGCAAGCCATTTCTGTAGTGGTTTTGAGAGCTGTCTCTATTCTAAACATTGTTTTATAAAAGAAGTCCTTCGACTGTGACAAGTTTAGTTCATATTCTAAACAGTGAAACTGAATACTTTGCCTGCAATTGAACAGATTCTTCAGAGAACCAGTTAAATGTACATTATTCCTGAAAAGTAAAGTAAAACAGTCCAAACTGTAACTGATATGAAGAAAAATGTATAAACTAAAATTTTGTTGGAAGCTTTTTCACTTTGATGCTTCTATTTGAAAACAGCGCACTACTGTGTCCACCAGAGGGTGAGTTTAGTGCAAGCATTAAACAAATATTACAATCTATAACATTTATAGTTAGAGATATTGCTATGAAAGAAATTGTTGTGTTTCTAATTTTATAAGTTAAAAGCAGAAAATAAGCTAAATTGCCTACTTTCAATGTCTGCATTTTTTGTTTGAATTGTTTGAAGCGAATGAAACAGTTCAGCTGTGAGGTCATATGCTTGCATTCTCTCAAAACAGTATTTTGTCGAAAACTCTTTCAAGGATGAACGAGCAGTTGACAGAGCCACTGGAACACTGCATGTTACTGGATGATGGCAACGATGAGAACGATAAGAGTTTCTAGTAGTGAGTATTTCAGAGACCTCCAGAGATTGAAGGTAGCCTTCTTGAGGATCGCAGAGCAGTGAGGAGATGCGGTGGTTGTTCCTCATGCAGCGAACATTACTGTCCTTCCACAAGGGGAAGATCTGTCGAATGACTGTCATCCGTCCCAGAGCACTGTGGACCAGCTCCAATATCTCTGCATCACTGATCTCCTGCAAACAGTAAATTCCACACATTTAATATACAAAATGTTTCAATTTCAATTTCAAATTACACAGTACGATAAATGCTTTGCATATGCAATAAGGAACTTTGCAGCAATGAACACAACAGCTGTCAATAAATGACACCGTTCATTTATACTTCAACTGCTTATTCATTGCTGTGTTGTTGGCGGAGTTAAATCTGACATATGGTTTCAGAAAACCTCGCTGCTAGGCTGTTGCATCACTACATGTAAATATTTAATTTCTTTAGCTATCTCAAGGTTTAACTCATTTTACATTTTGTGTAGCGAAAATGAAGTACAGAGGGTACAGTCATTGCCAAAAGCAGAATAATATGCAGTATATGACACATATACAGATATTTTCAGATTTAAAATTCTAGACTCATTTTCTGAATGGATATACGATAGAAGTATAAATTTATGCATATTAAATTACTTATTCAAAATCAACGTAGCTCTGGAAAACCGGTTATGTGAAAGCAGGGGATGGTGTTTGAATGCATTTGTTGGCGTGTTAAATTTGCATGTAGATTACAAGGAGCTTTACCCATTTTTATTAGAACTGCTTCACGTTAAACAAAACAAACAAAAAAAAAAACATTAATTTATAGTTTAAGTGAGAAACCCATATGATTTTTCTGTTCTCAAATGTTTAAGAATAATTGATCCCATTAATTTGAGGGCCATGTACTTTTTCGCGTTTATTAGAGTGGTAAGGCAGCACATGGGCTCTTGCCTTCTAAGGGTCGGTCTGCATTGTATCTCCACTCTGGATGTGTGGCGCTTGGCTCATATCACATGCTGTCCTCTGTCTGTTATGATCCCATAATACAAAGACATGTACTTAGGCTAAATGGTGCCTTTATATTCACCATGGAGTTTGTGCATCTATGTGCCCTGTGATGGACTGGCATCACATCCCCAGCCTGCGTCATATGCTGGTAACGTACAGGATATTAACAATGAAATTATTTTACATATCGCCTAGATTAAAAACAATCACTCATGAATTCATGGAGATGCTGAAATGGAAATAAGAAATGTATCTCTTTGACAAAATCGATGTACCATTCTTGTTTTTCACTGTCAGTAATGGTAGCAATACTTAATAATGAAAAACTTAACACAGAAACCCACATGAACATTTTGCCTTTAACTAGGGCCGCCATCATTGTCTTGTATAATACAGGACTCAGCATGTCCCAATATGGGACCTCTGAGTATTATAAGGGACAGGTGACAGCCCTACCTTAACTGATATTGCAATTAAATGTCTTTAAAATTAATGATCGACTGCACAATATTTAATGTATTAAGAGTTACTTCATGCCCTAGAGCACTACCTCTCAGTAGCCTTTGGAAGAATACAAGAAATGAGATGGCATTGAATGTTACATAGACAGTAACATAAAGCTTAGTAATATGCTGAGTATGACAAACAATTAATAAATGATTATCCTGATCTCAAAGTATTTTTCAGACCTATATGAGGATAAATTTAGATCCGCCAATTCCTATGATTGCCTTCATGTGAGGGCATTAGAAGGAAACGCAAACTCCATACATTGATTTCCAGGAGTGCAATTAGAACCCCCCCAACATATGGCATGAGGCACCATTGTTACACACAGAGCAACGGGATTGCACATTGTGTAATACTGCATCGGGGATAAGTTGCTTGCATACATTTAGCTGGGGTCGGTTGGTGAGTGCGTTATCTTTGGGGTTGTTTAGACAATAAAATGGTCCCATCAGTTACTTTGATATCCACCAATTCCAATCCAACCTTTACTCCTGGTCAGTGTTCATTATGGGCTATTTGAAGATGTTACTTAGCCTCACTATGTGTCTTCGAACGGCAGGATGAAACCAGACCACCCAGAGGAAACCCACAGCACACGGTGAACCCCACAAATGTCACACACAGAATGGAGGGAGAATTTGTACTGATGTAACAGTAATCTCCACTGAGCCACCCCCAGTACTTTCATACTGTCACCAAAAAGTACGTGAAGCATAACATGCTAACTCTATAACTCTATAACTAATGTTAACTCATAGCTCATGCTAACTCTATAACTCATGCTATATAACTGCTATTTATAAATATAACTGCTATATAACTGCTATGTATAAATACTATATAACTCATGCTAACTCTATAACTTTGACAATCATTTATACAGTACAATAATATATAAAACTACAGTATTATTGAAATTGTGAAGTTTAAATATAAATATATATACTGTATATAAATTTTATGTATTATATATGTGTGTGTGTGTGTGTATATATAGAGACAGAGTGTGTCCTTCATATAGACTCAAGTCTCCAGCATTGTCATTTTAAATACATGTGCAAAGATTTCTGATATATGCACTCATACTTTTCAGTCTTTCTCATTTTTTTTCACAAATAATCCTTTGTCACTTCTGCAAACAGCTAAAATTGCTTCCACGATGTTCAACTGTAATCCCAGAATACACAAATAACACAGAAAGATTGCCAATACATAATTCTCCACCTGTTATAACATACTTAATCATGTGGGAAATTCAGAGTAATAGATTTGGAAAACTTAGAGTGGTTAGTGGGTGAAAAAATGGTCTTCGCATGCAAATTCAATACTGGTGGGTTCTCATTAGTCAATACATAGACCAACTGGCAATGGAAATATGCAGTAGTTTGTAAACTACTTGAAACCCATGTCTTTCTTCTAAGAAAAAATGTTGCTCAGATTAATTCACTTTTAAAAGCTTAACAAGAGAAATGCATTGATTGCAGGACACAGAAGAAATTACTATTTTGATGTAATTCATTTTGGAAACGAGGGCAGGAGCTGCATTAAAATGCATTATTTGCAACTTCACTGCTTTGTCTGAAACTGAAATACACATCAAGGCTGTATAATTATCTTTGAATAAGTTTTTTAATATGCATTTAAAAAGGGTGAAAAACAACATTTTGGCTGTATGTTGCATAAATATGAGTTTCTTGATTGCAAAAATGTAAATTCTGAGATCATATGAAGGGAACAGATGGACAGTACGGTGCACCATAGTGAACATACAGGCAGGTAAAGATCAGATCATAAAAACTTACCTCATTGACAAATACCCAGTGACTGTCTTTGGAGGCCAAATTGGTTTCAACAGCCTAGAAAGAGAGAGAGAGAGGACCCTGTCAATTCATTAGTAGCAATGACTTATGAAATACTACTGGCAGTAAGTTAGAAGGCTTATTCATAAACAGTGAAATAGCATAATCAAAATAATGAACAAGCATGCACACAGATACATACATCCATACATACTGCATGAGGAAGCATATAATTTCTTTCCTAGCATTAACAGCTTTTTTATAAAACTCTCCTCCCTTCAGCACAGGGCTAGTTCTTTTATGCCAGCGAATATAATGAGACAAACGTAAGTGACCAGCAAGGAGGACTGCTTCAGCAGTTAGGAGTACTTAAAGCATTTAAATCTGCGGGGACCACTTTTCAGCACAGCAGGTAGACACACTGTGTATTCAGGGGGTCAATTCTGGCCCCATTTAAAAATATTAGGGTACCCTAATCCGACGCAGCTCCATCCAGAAGGGCTCCCGAGCTGTCATCGCCGTGGACCGGCTCTACGTGGATGGGCAGCTCTACCGCGACCCTAACATCAC
>JAODUD010000062.1:9739258-9756583 GCA_026784285.1 Stomatorhinus walkeri | reverse complement strand
GGGGGGATATATATCAGTGGTTTTGACTGTGGCAAAATTGTAGGTGCCAGACCGACTGGTTTGAGTATTTATGTAACTGCTAATCTTATGGAATTTTCAGATACAACAATCTTTAGAATTTATTCAGAATGGTGCAAAAATAATAAAAAGATAATAATAAAATAATAAAAAAAAAAACATCCAGCAAGTAGCAGTTCTGCAGACTGAAATGCCTTGTTGATGAGCCTGGTCAGAGAATGGCCAGGCTGACAGAAAGCATAGGGCAGGTGTGGCCAATCTTATCCGCAAAGGGCCGGTGTGTGTGCAGGTTTTTAGGATAACCTGTAGGTCAGCTGTTCAAACCCAGGTGTGAGCACACACACCAGCCCTTTGCGGATAAGATTGGCCACCCCTGGTTCTAGGGTTACTCAGATAGCCACTCTGAACAACGGTGATGGCATAAACCATCTGACATGCACAACATGCTGAACCTTGGGGAGAACAGCAGAAGACCATATCAGGCTCCATTCGTGTCAGCCAAGGTCTGAAATCTTGATTTCTGCTGAGACACACATAAGCTGGGGGTCAAAAACTGATTATCAAACCATATGAATGCATGGACACAACCTGCCTTTGTGTCAACGATTCAGGCTGATGATGGTGGTGGCGTAATCATATGGGGAATGTTGTTTTTAGGCCAGTTGATACCAGTCGATCATCGCTGGAATGCCGCAGTCTACCAGCGTATTTGATTCTGATCATGTGCATCTCTACATAGCCAATGCCCATCTTCTAATGCTTACTTTCAGCATGATAATGCAACACGTCACTAAGGTAAAGTATTTTTTTTTCTCATAAAAATAACATTGACTTCCGTGTCCAGTGGCCTTCCCAGTCGCTGGATCTGAATCCACCAGAACACATACGGGATGTGGCAGAATGGGAGATTCACAGCAGGGATGTGGCAGAATGGGAGATTCACATATGGGATGTGGCAGAATGGGAGATTCACATACGGGATGTGGCAGAATGGGAGATTCACATACGGGATGTGGCAGAATGGGAGATTCACAGCAGGGATGTGGCAGAATGGGAGATTCACAGCAGGGATGTGCAGCTGACAATTCAGTGGTGCAATTATGTCAGCATGGAATCTTGAAGGAACGTTTCCAACACTTTGGAATTTGTGCCACTAAATTTTGAGAGCAACGAGAGGCTCTACTCAGTATTAATACAGTATTGCTGATGTACTCAGTGAGATGGGTTAGCACCTCATCCCTGGTAACTCCATGCCTTGTACTCTGGCCTCTAGGATAGGCTGTGACTGTACATAGGACAAGTGGGCATAGAAAAATGGATGGATAGGCATCAATTTTTTGACTATGTTTAGAAATTTCCAATATTTCTTACCTATTGAAAAAATCAGGAACCACCCATGAGACTAATATGCAGCAGAATATTAAAGGGAAAGCAATTCAATAAGATGTGCACCAATTTATTTATGTCTTTCAAAGTAAAAGCAAGTAAGCCTCATGCTAAATCAACATGGCATATCAAAGAAACATTGAAAATAACCTTTTCTGGTTGGGAAACGCACTGATGAAACAATATTAGTAGGAAAAAAAATATCAGTGTGTCCTGGAAGAACCTAACCTCAACAGCAAATGAACTGACAAGACGTTTCGAGAGGGAGTGTTTTGAAGATGCAATTAAACTCAAGAGAAACTTACAAGCTATATTGCAAGGCTTATAGAAGCACCCGAGGGAATTATCTCCACCTCCCTCATCTCATCACTAGTCTCTGGCCACAAGCTAGATGGTGTCTAGGCCTCTGAGGGAATATCAGCTGACCCGCTGGAAAGAGGTCAGCGGTCAGTGTTGTGTTTTGTTTAAAATATCTGGTGTCCTCTGAAACATCCCAGTCGTATCAGTACAGAGTAATAATGAGTTTAGCTGGATAAGTCTTACTGCTATGATGTATAACGCCATAAATGTCCCAGTGCGGCAACATTGATGGGGAAAGATGTGGCAGTCTCTGTCGCCCACGCCCCTTTTAATGGAAGAAATAAAAAACGATTATTTTTACTAATATTATACACTAAAGCATCACTCCCACTCCGTGTGTGAATGTGTTGATATTGCTTATCTAGGCATGCGTCCTGGATTAGGCTGCAAACTAACCCCATGATCCTGCACTGGATTACCAGGTTGTAGATGGATATATGGTCGCATAGATGTCAATTTCGTGGCTGCGTCCAGGAACTGAATGATAAAAGAAAATGAATGAGAGACTTATACAATTAAAGGCCGGGGGCCCCTGTCACTTCAACCCCCCCCACACACACACATACACACTTTCTCGTATTCGCAGGCACCAGAATCTTCCAGGGTGTCCATACCCCACCAAGACCCCGTATTACAGGTAAAGAGGAGTTCCTTGCTTTCTGCGTGTCCCATCTAGCTCCATTATAGATATAGACAAATGTGTCCATATATAAGGCAGCAGGGTCTGCCAGTGTGCAGTACCCCCCCAAGCACTAACCCACTGAGCTGTACACCACACCTGAAAAGAGTAAAGGTGTTTTCAGCAGCATGTTAATATTACTAAAGATATATAGTAATATTAGTAATATGCAGGCATATTTATGGCAGCGTTGCAAAGAGCAATAGCAGATGTCCAGATATATTTTATCTTCACTCTTATTTGTTACTGTGTCCATAATTTTTAAGATTAAAGTAACTGGAACGCTGACAGCTTGTGCCATACCAGAGGAATGAAATCCAGGAAAATATTATCACTACATGCTGTGAGATAATTAGCCTGAGAGGCACACTCAGAACCATTAGCATAACTTTGAGATGCAATTAACGAGACACAAAGTATTAAAAGTGACTTTTATACCAAATATCTGTTTTATGACTGACTCCGAAGCTCACAGCAGACTTTGAAGGTTGAGGTAAATATGTATCACATTGGATTTCCTCACAGAAAGTGTAAAGGGACTCGGAGAGGGGATCTCCCTTCAAACTGCTTCTATACCTTTTGCTTCAGCCTTAATAGCTACCATTACAAGTCCGGTGTAGGCAGCACCCTGCCTAAATGTAACGCTCAGACACATCGCGTCGTTTGTAACGTCAATTTTGAGGAGGTGCCGTTTTCCAGGAGGCCAACACAGTTATTTTTACCTCGCACACAAATCCATTTATTTTATTCAACCTGTGTGTGTGTGCACTTAGAGTTCATCTCTGTGAATTAGCCACATTATGTATGAACGGTTCCATGTACTTTCTATATTTATCCCATATTGATTTGCTCACACTAATGAGACCAACTTGCTTATGTTGCTCACGCCTTCGAAACAAACCTCTATGGAGGTCAGGTTATATATTCCATGAAACATTCTCATCATTAATATGGTGATACGTATGTTTAAAACTCCAAAGAAAGTCAGGGGACAGACATATACCGTGATTACAGAGTGGTGAAGAGGAAGCCCCCCATTGACTTGCCGGCAGTGGAGAGGTATTTAACATACCGCTGCCTTGAAGGTCCGCTGGATGGCCACACAGTGACTAAAGTAAGCACATAACCCACTTGCTAATCTTCACCAGTGTTGTCTAATTAATCTGAACAACCGCAAGTGCAACCACCGCGAAAACATGCCACCCCATGCATTGTGTTGGAAAATTAACATCTGTAGTTGGTATGAAGCTTGTGAATTTTGCCTCCACCCTGCCTTGTCTGGAGAATGTCACTAATTACTGTATTTCCTGTAATTTCTGCATCTTCTCTGTGATACACAGCAATGGTTTAATTAGCTGAAAAACTGCGTGAGCATGAATTTTGAATAAAAATTCAAATGTTCCCTCTATGAACAGGTAGGCTCAGCACGGACATATAAATTTCAATACTAGATTCATCATCAATACCATTGCATCATTATTCAGAGAATAGTAAATATACCAAAGAGTTAATAACTATATTGTTCAGTTCTGATCCTGCTGGGGTCTTCGTGTTTCCAGTTACCTTGGAACATGTCCCTTTAGATAAAGCATCTCCTACAGTATCTTTCCCGATACAACTATCCAGGAAATCCTCAGGGAACACATGTAAAATATTTCCCAAGATATGAACTGATGCATCACAGTGCCATTTTGAGAATGCAGTCGCTAATAATGGTTTAGCGGACACTAGTGAACAGGCTGACAGATGGATAAATGACTAATATATTTCTTTTATTCTACATTGCAAAATAGTCTAATATTGCACCAGAATAGCGATGAGACATTTTCCCTAAACTACATGAACTGCGATTAATGTAAAAACACTTTTGTCCCCATGAGTAGCACCATAAAATTAGATGAAAACCAATCCTCCTTATAGCTGACTGCACTACCGTGATTGTTGTAGATCATGAAAATAATATAAGAAAATTATAACTATAATAAATCGAACACATTACATTTTTTAATCCGTTAACTGTTTTACAGACATATTTTCTACTGCTACCACTGTTCCATTTTCTATATAAATGCAGGCCAACCTAAATAGTATATTGACTGTCCTTCTCAGCCGTTGATCATATAAAAGGATAGCAGTGAGTTTATTATTGTGAAAATCTGCACATTTGTTTTGTTCAGTGTTACTTAGACCGCAATGGCAATTTCCCTGTCAAAATTAAAGTGATTAGGCGATGTGGAATTAGGCATTCATATGAGTAACAGCATTATATAGGATATTCATTAAGAACGTGTATTCATTTATATCGATGATTGCTTTTAAAAACAAATCCTCATTTGTTAAATGTTTCGGTAAACACTCTTCTTTATAATTGTATAGTGTGTCTTCCTATAAATAGATGAATGATATACAGGCCAAAGCATGCCCTTGAAAAAGAATGACACAGCAAAGTGTGAGGTGGACAGCTCAGGGCTCTGCGCCTTTCACAGGGCTGCCGTGCGGATGAGCCAAGAAAGGGGGTGGGGGGATGGGTGCCTGAGCGTGAACCCTTTTTCTGTCCTGCAGGTGTCACTGTTGACTCCTGCCAGTAACCAGCAACAGTGTTCCGCTTTGCAAGTGAACTAAAATCACATAAATTCCAAAGTGCTATATATTTGGGGCTAGAAATATTAATTAATAGGCGAGTCAAAAACAAAAAAATTAACATTTTATAATTTTCAGATACTTCATATTACATTAATTGAAATGCACACTCTATGTTGACAACGAATATAAAACATTTTGTAAAATCATGAATCATCGCACAAAACAGATGCACTATATGGACAAGAGTATTGGGACAGCTGGCCATTATACCTACAGGAACTTTTATGATATCACAGTCTAAATCCAATAGGATCAATAGGGATTTTAGCTGCTATAACAACTGCCACACTTCTGGTTAGATTTCAGAGTGTGTATTTGTGAATTTTTGCCCGTTCACCCAGACGAGCATTTGTGAGGTCAGTCACTGATGTTGGATGTGAAATCCTGGCTCACAATTTCCATTCAAGTTCAGCTCAATGGTGTTTGTTGTGGTTGAGGTCAGGGCTCTCTTCCACACTAAACTCACCCAAACATGTCTTTATGGACATTGCTTTGTGCACAGAGGCACAGCCATGCTGGAACAGCAAAGGGCCTTCCCCAAACTGTTCCCAGAAAGCCAAAAGCACAGAATTGTCCAAAATGCCTTGGTATGCTGAAACATTAAGAGTTCTCTTCACTGGAACTGAAGGGTCTAGCCCAAACCCCTGAAAAAAACCCCATACCATTATCCCTCCTCCACCAAACTTTACACTTGGCACAGTGCAGTCAGCCAGTTAACATTCTCCTGGCATCTGCCAAACCCAGATTCATGTATCAGACTGCCAGACAGAGAAACATGATTCATCACTCCGGAGAACACGTTTCCACTGCTCCAGTGTCTAGTGGGAGTGCTTTACACCACTCCATCCAACGCTTGGCCTTGCGCATGCTGATGTGAGGTCTGCGGGCAGCTGCTGCACATGGCAGCCCATTCCTTGTGCTGGGGTCAATGCCAGAGGAAGTTTGGAACTCCGCAGTTATTGAGTCAACAGAGCTTTGGTGACTTATGCACGCTATATGTCTCAGCGCTCGCTAACCCCGTTCTGTTACTATACACGGTCTGTCACTTTGTGGCTGAGTTTCTGTTGCTCATAAATGCTTCCACTTTGCAATAATACCACTTGCAGTTGACCACGGAATATCTAACAGGGAAGAAATTTCATGAACTGACTTATTACAAAGGTAGCATCCTATGACAGTGCCACGCTTGAATTAATTTACAAATGCTTTTAAACCTGACAGATTGGCTAAGTGCTTGATATTATACACCTGTGGGTCATCCTAATAGGTCTGAATGAAACACCTGAATTCAAAGATTAAGAGGTGAGTCCCAGTACTTACTGAGTGTCCTAATACCATATGGAGTATTTTCATTTCCACGAAGGAATGCATAATATTAATGTGCAATTTCATGACCAACCAGCTATGGTTAGAACTGCTCATATGAAAAATCACATCACAATACTGATGAGTTTGTACTTTTTGTGAAGTTTAGCGCAAAAGTTAGGTAAGCCTTCTGTGCCCAACATGGAATCACATACAATAACTTTATAAGATTTATTAAGATTTAATAAGATTTATTTATGAAAAACCTTTACTTTTAAAAATATATTTATGTGGGTAAAAGCAAAAATTTGTCACTTTAAATGCCTGGCGGGAACAACCTTTTGATTCTTAATTAACAATGGATACATGTTAAGACAGCATGGTTTATTCATTATTTAGCAAAACAATTTGAATTCATGTACAACACCACATATGAGCATTAACCACATGACTACACTGGATTAGCAGTATAAGAAAAAATTAATAGATGGATTATTATAGCAATTTTTTTGCACAACAATTAAACATCAGTCCTGGTTTACAGGAAGAGCTCTCCCTGTCGAAAAGGGAAATAGAATTATTTATTAGCATCACTGCATATTAAACTTATGACAAAGGCAAAAGAAACAAGAAAAATGTGAAATGCTACTAATTTAGATTCCTGTGTTTCACTGTATATCAGCACCTGCACAAGCCGGCAAGGTCAGTCATCATTAGCCTGCATTACAAAGAAAAGGAGTCCAAGACTAGCTCTCTGTGAGCCGCATGAAATGTAGATTGGCTGGAAGAAGGTAGAGCCAGGATGGATGTGTTGGAGAAATAGGCAAATGGAGCAATAGAATGCAAGAAAATGGGATGATGAAATGTCAGACAATGATAAATAACCCCTTAGGAGCCTTTATTTGAAGAGGGCATAGTGAGTAGAACAGAACTGAGGAAATACATAACAAAGAGAGAGGGTAGGACAAGGACACCCCAGGTCAAGGAGTTACAATACGGAGAACTTGCTTCTGGTAAATTCCACTGTGCAAACTGTGTATCTTAATATCCCGAGTTCTAGGGAGCCAATCCATGAAACACTCTGTCACTGGGACTGTCCCAGAGCCGCAAGTGAGGACATCAAACTCAGTGGCAGCACATAGACGTCTAAGGGCTTTTCTCGGGGTATTTCTGAGGCTTCAGATACCCAGTGGGGATGGAGCAATCAACGTCTGAGCCAACAATGCGCTGCACATAGATGCTTTTGTTGCCCGAGGCGTTATATGGTAGAACAGGCTACTCCATACAGACACCCCAACATTCTTTTCATCGTTTGGCTTAAATGAATCAAACATTGATAATAAAAATGCTTACACAGATACAGACATCCATCCATTTTCTGTGACCATTTGTCCCATTCAAGGTTGTGGTTGTATCCTGTTCTGGAGGTTATGGGCGCAAGCCAGAGAATAACCCAAGATGGGGCACCAACCCATCGCAGGGCACACTCACACACAACACACTCACACACCACAGACTCACACACCACTCACTCACACACCTACAGGCAATTTGGTAACTTCAATTAACCATGTTTTTGTACTGGGGAGGCAGAAGAAACCCTTTAACAACATGGGGGAGAACATGCAAACTCCAAACAAATGGAATCATGGCAGAAACTCAAGCCCGAGTCCCGGAGGTGTGCAGCGACAACACTGACAATGCACCCCCATGCCGCCCCCAATACAATACCATTTTTTATCGATATTAATTTATAATACACTGCCTGGCCAAAAAAAAAATGTCACTGCTTGAATTTAAATCAGCAGGTACTTAAAACCCAGTGATAGCATCTTTATTAAAGCTTAGCAATGTTATGCTGAATACCTGAATCTACTGAATGGCCAGGGTATCCCACTGATGGATTTTTTCTTACCAAAAGGCACAGACATATTCCGGGATGATAATGGCAAGATTCATAGGCCTCTAACTGCTAAAAGGTGGTTTAAAGAGCGCAAGGAATCATTTTCACATGTGAATTGGGCAGCACAGAGTTTTGACCTTAACTCCATTGAAAGTCTTTGAGATGTGATGAGGCAGACTTTACGGAGTGGTTCAACTCATCCATCATGAATACAAGATCACACAGAAACAATGCATTAATGAATGTGCACCAAAGTTAATCGTGGTCCACAAACTGTTAAACTGTGGCTTTTTTCGCCCAGGCAGTGAATATTATACTAAATGATGTTTACTTGGCTAAGTAGCTATATTTTTATCTGATAATTTCCATTAAAAACAACCGTTTCAGAACAAGCTTAAACTTTCAGTATTTCTAACCTCTTCAGAATAATTTGTCTTCCCCCAGAATGTGCTAAGGACAGTAATAAATTCACATCTTTACTCACATTTTGCCATGTCTATAACCTGGCAAAGCAATGCTTACAAATAAATACTGGCTATAGAAGTATCCAGGACGTCACTGTCATAGTTTACAATACATGTTGTAACTGTGGCTTGTGACACAGTTATTCTTTGAATCTGCAGGGAAGTCAACACAATAATATGCATCTTCACCAAGAAGGCAAAAAAAAACATTGAAATCAATGCAATCAATGTCCGGGACACTCATTTGCATTCCGAACCCACCCAACGGACCTTCAATCGTTTTTAATCACTGCAGCAACAGTTTTCTTGGTACTTTAAATTCCACTCTGAAAACAAGCGGTGGACATGCTTAATTATTCTTGGCTCCTCTCATTAGCTCTCTGGGATTACGGGGGAGGGATGGATGGCAGTGACAGATTGGGGTAAAGGTAAAGGGCGGAGCTCCAGGAGGAGCTTGTGTGCTTACGGCTCATTCTCTTAGCCGGAGTGATGAGTCGAGATAAATAAACAAGCGGGAATAGGCAGCTCCGGTTCGGAATGCTTCAGTGATGATTGGCCAGTGCGGATACCAGGATGGCCCTTGGCATTCAAGGAGCGATCTCACTTCTTGGTGAAGACCATTGATTCAATGCATTAAACATGAATGCTAGTTGCATTCGTATCACTGTAAGGTGTCCTTTTGAACACATACTCCAAAAAATTGAAATCCTGAATCCCAGGGCTGGCCTTGGGTTTTCTGGCGCCCTAGGCGAAATGGGTGCCCCCCTCCCCCCCACACCCGCCAAGGCAGAAGAAAACAAACTGTAACAGTTAATTTATACTAAAAACATTTCAGTAGCACAGGGTATCTGGTTGCTAACTTGCTTGCTGGTGTCTGTTTCACAAGAAAAGTAGTGAAATATTTTAACTAGTGTAAATAACTGTAATGTCACAGAATGCAACCACTGGAATTTCTTTGGCAACACTTTACTTGAAGCAGTTTACATAAGGGTGACATGTAACCGTCATAAGAATGACATGACACATGTCATGCACATTAATGACACATTATTGATGTTTATGACTGTTGTTCATTGATGTTTATGACTGTTGTCATAATACGTCATTCGGTTTTTGGAGCTGAACATCAATGATGTGTCATTAATGTGCATGACGTGTTATGTCATTCTTATGACGGTTATATGTCACCCTTATGTAGACTGCTTCAAGTAAATTGTTGCACTTTCTTGTGATTTTGCTTCTCCTTGCTGTTTTGCGCATTTCATCAATAATAACTAAATGAATTGTACCGTATATGTGACGCTTGCACTGCATGGGTATGATTCAGTGATGGAAGGTAAGAGGATGAATAACCATCAACATTTCCCTGATGCAGGGGTGAATGAGGAGCAGTGTATACTATGATATGGAGGTTTCAGTCCTTTCCTTCAGTGACAGAAATCCTAAGTAATCACTCATCACCAATGCAAGTATAACAACGTTCTAATCTAAGAAAATGGACATGACGAGTTCAGGTGCTATCTGCAAGTCTGGATCTCATTACATGTTTCGTACATCTCAGGCTCTTTCATGATTCTACTCAAAATAAACTCACAGTCTGGTTGAAAAATAGACCAACAGTGTACATAGTGCTTTGCCTGACTTATGATAACAAATGCATTTCTATATGTGGGAAAACCGGCTCGGCTTCAGGACAGAACGCTGCGACATGGGGAGCTTGAGATAAAGAACCAAGCTTGATATCTTCACTTTGAGCGGTAAATGAGATAGAGGAAGGTAGACATAATGAGTTAATGTACAACTGTAAACGGAGGAAAAGAAAAAAAAGCTCTTCAAAGACAGTGGGGAACTGTAAATCCAACAAGTGGAAGCTCGAGAAGAGATGATCAGCATAAAATCACTCTTGTCCAAACTCATTAAAAACAAAAGGCTACACACTTATATATACAGTGAGAGTGGATAAGCAATTATGAATAATGCATAAAAGGGTATCTACGCATAGAAGTAGAGGAATGGAACCGGGAATGAGTGGGAGATATTTATGTAGATGGTGACACTTGATAGCCTCATTCACAGGCACTCATATATACATGAACACAACCACGGATGCGAATCTATAGTGACATACCTAGACATCATTACATCAAGATCTGAAATAATGTCAGTGTTTTGTATCCATATAAAGAATATACCTGGGAAAATAAAGGAATGCCACTCCATTTTGTACCAAACAAAGCCACTTTAAGCGTAGATTTGGGTATTTAGATGTATGCTGTGGGACTACCGTGTGTGTTTAGGGGAACAGGGGGTCTTAGGGCTGATTTGGTCAATACCAGTCCTGAAACCAAACCTCCGCCCTTGAAACACATATGTTACAGAGGAATCAGTATCCCAATGAGCCTACCTACTCTGTGGACTGCGGGAGAGGAAATTGGAGTCCATGTGGCACGTGTGAAACGTGATGCACGCCCCACCCACACAGAGCCAGGGCCTGATACAGAAGCCCAGGCCCGAGGTGCAAGGTGACTGAGCCACACACTGAGCCAGAGTGTCACCCGTATCGCTAACCGCTAACTTCCAGAAAAGTACTTCCAAATGCTCCTGTTTACAACACATACCATATGTTTAGTATTTTTTCTAAATAAGTAAGCACATTTAATAAATCCTCACACAAATATTTAACATTGTGCCATGTGAAAGTAGAGCAAGTAAACAGATGTCCATGGATAGAAGTCCTCATTAAAAGAGGTGTTCATCTTCCCCTCTTATTCCAATAACAAAAAAAGTGATACATATTAAAATGTTCTGCAGAAATCTCCTTTCTTCATTTGCTTTTTTCCTTATTGTGTCAACAGTAAAACAATACTCATAAGAATAAACCAACTTTACATAAGTATACAGCCTCTCCCCAGGTTACAATGGGGCTAAGTTCCGATAAACCTACAGTATCATGAGGTGAAAATATCGTAAGACAAAAATGCATTTTAATACAGTACACCTAACCTAACAAACATCATAGCCTACACTACCTTAAACATGTTTAGACATTAGCCTACAGTTGAGCGAAATCATTAACACAAAGCCTATTTTATAATAAAGTTTTGAATATCTCATGTAATTTATTGAATAATGTACTGGAAGTAAAAACAGATTGCAGTTGGAATACCCATCGTAATATCGAAATATTGTAACATGGACCATTGTAGCCTGGGGAGCACCTGTACTACTGATTAAAAAGATTTACCTTTTGAATGGTAAGTCAAGTGACATTTTATCAAAGACAGATAATACACTATTGTATACAGTACTCTGCAATGTCTTAAGAAGAGGATGTTTAAATTAAATAAATTTTGTGGGCAATCCTTCTGATAGATCCCTAGATTTAGATTTAGTTAAAATCCCAGTAGATTTGAATTAATTAATGAATAACAAATACATGGACTTGCTAGATTACCCATGAGGTTTGTAATTACATCTTTGTGGGGACTCTATTCATTTCTATGGGGAAAACTCTAATCCCAACATGACAACCGTAACCCCTACCCAGTCCTATCCTGACCCATAAGTAACCAAACCAAATATGAGACTTTTGGCATTTTTTGTTTTATGATTCCACCCACAGATCATTGTGGGGACCAGGAAAATGGTCCCCACAATGTTAAAATAACAGGTTTTTATCATATTTCGGGGGATATTTGGTCCCCACAATGTAATATAAAGATAATCCACCCACTCACAGACACGCACACACACACCACCCTACTGAAATCATTCTCACAACAAGTTTCCCCTGACCCCTCCTTATGCGCTTTCCCTTCCCACACTGCCCAGAAAATGACTAACAAGATCTGCATTCCCCCAATCCTACTCAGTAGGAGCCTGCCTCTCTGTCTTTGTCATCCATCATCTCCATGGTCATCATGCCCATCGCAGCATTCATTTTATGTCCTCAATGACCGGGCACAGAGAGAGGCACCTTCTAGTGTGGGACAGGAAACATATCAGCAAAACCGGATAAACATAAAAGGATGAGAAATGCTGACTTAATATCCTATTCTGTTCAGGTTGCACTAAGAAAAAGTAAAGTACAGTTATTGCAACAATGTGAATGATTTCTGAACTAGCTAAGTAGATATTGTCAAAAAATCTTAATCGAGATCATTATGGAATATTTTAGTGCTGACATAACTGCATTTATAATGAATATATTTCCAAACATAAAAAAATGTAAATATAAACTAGCTAGAGGTAGTATCTCATCCACTAGCCTAATGAAACTTAATTTTTTTGACAACCAAACAGCTACAGTGCAATAGCTATCAGATAATATTCTTCAGTAACTCACTTGTGTTTACAAAAGGGGTATTTGCACTGCTATCGGGTCAAACTGCTTCAGTCAAGAATTAAACTCCGAGAGCCTTATAGTTGATGCACTCAAAATTAATAACACTTTGTAGCCACATTATTGTGGACGATAGCTCTTTTTGCTGTATAAACCTCCGCGTAGGTTTATACAGTCAAGGATGCCAAGAATACTGCTGTGTCTGAAATGCCCTCAGTACAAACATCATTAATAACTCTTTTCAGCCTGAAAGACGTCTATATTACTAAATAGAAACAGAAAAAACTATAACATTTTCCTGCTCTATGTAAATTTATTAAGAAATTATTGTAATATATTTTATTTATTTTTGTCAGTGTTCGCTTTTCCCATTTTATCTTTTGAGGGACAAACTGTGACAATCTCTGACAGATTTTGTCCCTGTGCCAAACCAAGAGCCATAAAAGGCAGATCTGATGATTGTTAATGGGTGTATTGACACCGCATGACTGTTTTAGAACAAAAATTTGCTTATCACTCAATTTCAATTCCCTCTGCCCAAACAGTATTGTATGTACACTCAATTTACTTCAGAATACTCTCCAAATGCATTTGCCCAATATGGCCGCATTGGGAGGAAACATTATTATTTTATTATGGTATTATAAAAGTCCATAAATCATCTTATCTTTGCTCTGGTACAGGTTTTCCAGTGGGTTTTAAAGTTAATAGTTCCAAATAAAAAGCAATATGTGCCTTCACCGGTATTTTAAGTTTTCTGCAGTTCCATGGGAGATTCTTCACAGATTACAGAGACCCAGGTTACCGTATCATATATTTATAATATGATATGAAATATGATTTAAATGCACTAGAAAGGAACATCAAACGACCAAAATCATGTTACACACATCTTGCTAAGTGCAATAGATTGACTTCTGCAGAAGAGCAGGATCAACACATATTCATGCATCATGCATTTGCTTATGAAATGCATTACACCTATTGTGGGAGAGCGATTGCCGTGGGAACAGTTAACAACCTGCTTCACCGGATCAGCACCACGCAGCGGGACAGCGGTCGCTGTGGGTCAGTCGCTGCAGGACAGCTAGCAGGAAACGTGCTCAGACCGTACCAGCTGGCTCGCCTGAGCAATCAGCGACGCGGCAGGAAGAGGGATAAAAAAGGATCTGAAATCCCCGGGGTGCTCCGTTCCAGCCGCTTCACTCGACTACTTAGTCCATCGCTTCGCCTCACAAGAGCCGATAGCCCCCTCTTGCAGCCTAAATCCCTAGACTACCCAGTGTCACCAAGGGGAATTCTGCATCTCCTGGCATTTTCAGCTGTGTCTTTCTTTTTTTGTTCTGACATGGTTTTTAACACCAAGTTCTACTCCCCTGTCTTTCCCTCCTACTACACTATGCACACAAACCTTCCTAATTAAGATTTAAAACCTCAACATTTTAATTATTGTTAAAATACTGCTGATGAACGCAAACAAGTTTTAATCAGTATTTGCACGCTGTCTCTATTTATTAACTGTGCTCTAACTTGCTGTCATAATGGTTTTATTATTATTATGCTGAGTGCACATTCAGTGATTCTTGCAATGCTACATATACAGTTGGGTTCACACACACGGCTCCTGCACTCAAGCAGTCACTCTGACTGTGCTCATGCATTTACTACACAATTGCATGTTGCATGTATGCATAAACCATCCATATAAACTGTACATTCTTATGACACATATCCAAACACTCCTCTCTCTGTGGGCATTGTGTAGTTCGGCGAGTCAGCGGACTATCGCCATGCCCGGGAAAGGTGTGGATTCAGGCCCCATGAGTGGCTGAGTAAATATTACTGTGGGGCCCTTGAGGAGGGCCCTTAACCTCAATGGCCCTAGGGATGTTGGCCGATCCTTCGCTTTTTCCCCAAGCTTTCCTCACTTCTTTGGTGATTTAGACAAAAGTGTCTGCCAAATATATAGACTATATGAATAAATGTATTGGGACAGCAGCCTGTCCAACATCTCACTCTGAATCAAAGAGCATTGATATGAAGCTGGCTAGCCCATACTCTTCTGGGAAGGCTTTCCATTAGATACTGGGACATTATTGGTGAAATGCCCTGCCATTCAGGTTGGGTACTGGTGTTGGGCAATCAGCTCCCTTTCTGCGAGCTTGTGTCGCTCCCACTTTGCAGCTGAACTGGCTGCCAGATGTGTCCACTTCACAATCACTTCACTAGCAATTGAGCAGGGCAGCTCTAGTACAACAGAAATGTGGATCCAACTTGTCGGAAAAGTGTCCAGTGGTGTCCAGTGACGATGCCAGGTTGACTAATCGCTCCAGTGTGACCTTCCATTCTGCTGCCATTGTTTGATGCTGGAGATTAAATGTCTGTGTGCCTAACTGTTCACCTGCATGTCAGCATTGGGCGTGGCTCATGTGGGCAATTCCTGCAATTACTATGGTTGCCCCAGTACTTTTCTCCATATATAGTGTATGTGCTAATGTATGGGATGAGACAGCAAACGGAGCCATATGACATAAGTATGGTGGGGAGGAGTAAGGAAGGTATTTATTTTTGGTGCTGGGGTGTAGACTGGGTTGAGCAGCATATGGGCATTCACAGGCGTTGGGATCTGGGAGGGGCTACAGGACAGTGTGGGCTAAAGCATGGGGGTCTAGTTACATAGACTGGATAGAAGAGAATCCGCTATCTTGTAGTCTGTAATAAGGCACAGGTGATTTTCTGAGAGGAAACTATTCTCTTTCTAAACCCAACCTGCCCTCATGCTCATAAATCCTGTTTTTTGTTGTTTTCAAGAATTTAACAAGCTGGTAATCTTTGCACTCCTTTCAACCACTTGGGGCAGGTCTGTGCTTCCTTTGAGCAAAATAGTAATAACAATAATAACGATAACAACAACAACATGGAGGAACAGTATAATTGTAAAAGTTTGTAAGAAGTTAAATTTTAAATTTCATTTTTGATCATGACAACTTGACTAAACCAGAAGTTTGTTCAAATTATTGCTATAATTAATTAAATTATGTCATAAACAAATCTTTTAAAATGTTATCTTCAAAGAGATAGATTAAAAAAAAATAGTTGCAGGCTGTACATCAGGGGTGGCGAACCTGATCCATGGAGTGCCGCTGTGGGTGCGGGTCTTTGTGATGGCCTCTCAATCAGCCAATAGTAAAGCAGGGATTCTCGACTCCAGTCCAGGGGTCCTTCTGTTATTGGATGACTGAGAGGTCATACCAAAAACCTGCACCCACGGCGGCTCTCCATGGATCTGGTTCGCCAGCCCTGCTGTACATGCTCTGCGATTCAGCTAGGTTACTTACCTCCATAGTTTATTTATTGGAGCAAATCCATCACATCTATTACTAATAATGTGCCAACAAGCTAAGTAATGCTGAAACGGGAAAATTATTTCTGCTATACAGGCAGTTAGATAAACTGAAATTCTAAATTATTCGTAGTTTATGACTGTGGATGTGTTTGTGTGTTTATATGTGCCCTCTGATGCACTGGCTATCTGTCTATGACAGGGTTGGGCAATCTTATCCGCAAAGGGCCGGTGTCTATGCAGGTTTTTGGGGTAACCTTTAGGTCAGCTGTTCAAAGCCAGGTGTGAGGACTCTTCAGCCAACCAGTACTCTAATTAGCGACCTAATTAGTGATGCATACACACCGGCCCTTTGCGGGTAAGATTGCCGTCCCCTGGTCTATGATATACCCCTGCCTCATAGTCTAGGCTGTCTAGTATTGGCTCAAAGGCCAGTTCCATTCATGTGCGAGTTAAGTATAGGAAGGCGGGTACACCGGTGGACGGCAGGGGGCATACAAGGTCTGCTGGAGAACTTTGTTACATGGCGTAGAACCATCTGCAGCTAAACACCTCCAAGACCAAGCTGGTGGACTCTGCCTGCAACCAGTCTCCGCTGAGGGGAGTCGACGTGTAGACGGTCAGGGCCTGCAAGTACCTTGGGCTACAGTTGAAACATAGACTAGACTGATCAGCCAACACGGGCACGTAGAACCAGACAGAACCGGCTCAATTTCCTGAGGAGACTGAGATCCTTCAACATCTGCACGAAGCTCTAGCTCATCTTCTACCAATCTGCTGTTGCCAGTGTTATCTTTTATGTTGTGGTGACAGCATGAAGAGGGACGCTGCGCAGCTGGGCATGCTGGTGAGGTGGGCTGGCCATTTGCTCGGCATGGAGCT
>JAODUD010000062.1:9674588-9701800 GCA_026784285.1 Stomatorhinus walkeri | reverse complement strand
GGGGTAACAGCCCCCCCCCCCCAACCCCCTTTTCACCCCCCGTTAACCCTCTGGAGTCGGTGAATGGGCCGGCGCCTTCACTTAGGAAAACTAACGTCAATATCTCCGTCAGTGCTTGAAGCACATGATTGATAAATACACAATCAGAAACCCTAATCTGTCCACTTTAAAATGCGTTAATCTCTCTACTTTAAAATATTTACTACTTTTAAATATTTACTAGAAGCAACCGAAGGTAGAAATTAATTTAGAATCTATCCCAATCCTTCTTTACAATGTCTTCTGTTCATCAGACATCCTCTTCTAAAATTTAATCATTCAATCTTACCTCCGGTATCGTACTGTTTTGCATTCCCGTCATTCCACAGACCAAACTCCATTGTCCAAAAGTTGCTTAGTTTAAGACATATTACACATAATGAACCCTCAATTTAAAATTGCCCAAAGACCTTTTTCCTCCTCTGTAATAATTGCTTGCCTCTGACCAATTTGTTTTCATAGATCGTCATTCAAGCGAGACGCCCCAGCCAACAATCATCAATTGCCTTTCCTCTAAAAGCTGTTTTTAATTCTCATCATCACTGATTGTGAGCAGCCACCTCAATTAAGTTCTCGTAATTTGTAGAGTTTTGTACATTGTATACAATTTCCGGCATATACTCCAGTCACTTCAGATATGATTTGACTGCATACAATTAGAGGTGCATTACAAAAATACAATCTTAAGACTCATTATTTTGTTTGTTTTTCAGACCCTTCATCCCTTAGACATATGTATGTATTGATTAATTGTTATCTTACTGGCATATACAATATTCATATGGATACGGACGTTGAATGTGAGTTACTTATTGTGTGAACTGACACGTCATTGTACCATGTCTCAAGATTAACCTTAAATTATTTGATTGCACAAAGTGCAGTCAGTTATCTGTGCCTGCCCATTACAGGAAAAGGCAGTAATTATACAGACATTAAGTATGTGTGTCACAATTGTGGATCGCTTTGAATTCTAAACAGCAATGTGTCTCTTTAATGAACTGATGTTTCATTTTATGTCTGTACTCTTCCTGGAATCAGAAGCTGTGATGTTTCCTCGATTATGGTGTGACAAGGCAAAATATGAAAATATACTTTAATTTTTCATGATGCTGTATAATAGGTGCTAGCTTAAAAAATAAAATAAATAAATAAAAACAATGATTTACCGGTCCCAACAAGAAAGACGGCTTTAAATTCCTGGCATTTATTAACGTGGCAGAGCTGCTGCTTGAGAGATTGTCTGTCGGAATCTCACCTCACTCCCACTCATAGAAAGGAAGAATGACAGTTGATGGAGAGTGGAGGACATTCTTACTGGGCCAAAAAACCAGGGCATTGCAGTGACTTAGTGCTTAGAGCTGTTGTCTCACACCACTGGGTTTGGTTCTTGGTAGCTTGCTGTGTGCATGTGTGGTCATGCTTGTATTACATTTTGAGGATCGAATGTCCCCGCAATGAGATACGAGCCTCTTATTTTAACCTTGTGGGAAGATCTGGTTAGTCCCCACAAGGGGAAAACTCAATTTTATGAAGATCTGTGAATGCACTCAAAAACGTAAAAAGCCAAAAGCCTCGTAATTTTGTTGTGTTACTTATGGTTAAGGTTAGGGTTGAGTAGGGTTGTCATACTTGGGATTAAGGTCACCATTCAGATATGTGCGTCAACACGTATGTGTCGATCTGAAGACATGCAGTCGCATGTAGTGTTATCTTATGTGTACTGTACATGTTCCCTCCCAAGGGCTGGTGTCCCTTCTAGGGTGCACCCTATTCCTCTATGCTCTGTGGATAGGCTGCAAGCCCACTCGGACTCTGTCCAGGACAGGCAGTAGGAAGGTAAATTGTCCTAAAACCAAACGTAGCTTATGTGTGTAGCATTAGCATGACCATACATTTTCTAACTCCCTGCGCTAATTTATGTCACTGCCAGTATGATCCTGGCGATGACACTTTATTTGCATATCTGTGTGTTTGAGTTTGCTTAAAACGCATTGGGCAAAGTGTACTTCCATTCTCACGGCATTACATTCTGCCCATTTCGGAGAGGTAGGATAAGAGGATAGCAGAATAATCCACTAGCTTCCCATTCCAGGCAATGGCCCTTTACTCAAGGCAGGGCAGCCTACGTGTCTGAAACTGGGTATAGAATAAGCAGCCTACTCATTCCAAGCAGAATATTTATTTAATAATGCATAACGTTAAAAGGTTTCTATTCCACAATGATCACTGATTAATGTAATGTGAGGACAAAGGGAAATGATTGTAGGGAATCTAAATGAATATCAGCAAAAACCATCAAAATGTGCGTTTTTCTGGGGAGAGTATAGTAATCTACTGATGCAGCAGATGGCCAGATTCTGAAAATATTTGGGAGGTTTTTCTGTTGGTATGGCACGGCATATGATGATAAACAGAGAAGCACTGACAGGCAGATGAGGAATTATGTTATGGGCAGGAAAAAAAATCCATCCATCCCTGGTGAGCCTTGGGCCAATGACAGGAAAAGAAAGCTTAATATTTTGGAATTCCTGCCCATAAACTAAAAACACGACGGATACAAACAAGTTACAATTCTCAAAATGTGGCCACCGTTTATTTTGGAGCCATACCTTTCCATATCCAAAATGTTAATATTCTAAAATATTATGAGCACAAAACATACTTTTACAATTATTATTGTGTGCTTGGCTAAATGTCAATAAACAAAGTTCACTAAGCTAGGCTTTTCTTGGATCAATAAAAAGGGGAAGTTGGCTGTTTCATTTGAACTGTCATTTGATGTGAATCAGTCATTGATTTCTGCATATTTTGTCTATACGGCTGATCTGTCAAAGGTCTCGTATCAACAGAATACAAAAGACAGTGGGGCTTCAGCCTGCAGGAACTTGAGAAGCGTAGACGTGTAACTGACACTAATAATGGATGAGGAATGAGTTTCCACTGACCTACTTTCCAATGTATGATACGCTACAAATGATCACATTTATTTTCAGTGGAGGTGTAACACTGATGCGTCGCGATGAACGCCGAGGGTTTAGTTTCAGCCACTTGTGTATCAGTAGACATCTAGGCAATATGAAGAATATTCTGACGTATTACAATCACTCTGTTCAAGCATAGAGAAAGCAGACTGGGTTTTGGAGATTGCGGCTTCCCGGCGCGTTTGCTAAGTTTTCAGTTTTGGGTGGTAGTTAGTGTCAGGCCATCTGTATGGTACAATTAATCAATATATTCCAAGCAGTAACAGCAGAGGGGAGACGAACGTAATTACGCAATGTCCAGCTTCTGTTGCACATACAAAACAATATCAATGATTTGCTTTTTTTTTTTAGCTTTGCTGTAATAATAAATAGCACTTCCGCATAGCATAATTACATATAGACCCATTGTGTAGAGACAAATGCTTCACAAGAACTGTTTTTTTCCTCAAACACAAGGGGCTGAACAATTATTCCTTTTCAGTTAGTCTTCTGCCAACACCTAACGTATCTTTTGATTGAATATATGTATCATTGAGTAAATTCAGAATAAATTAATCATTAAAAACGAGTAGTGCTTCTTGTTTTAGCCCAATGTCCACAAAAACATAAATCATTACATCACAATCTCTTGACACTTATCTGATGAGTCGCAGCACTAATCCACAGATCTACTTAATATACAAGGTAGGTACGATGCTCAGGGAAAACAAATGGCGTCCACATAGCTCACAGAGACTGAAAATAACATTTCTTGACCTTAATAAGGGCACAGGTTGGCAAAAAAGACTCCACTGTCTGCTTTCGCAGACAAAAAGAAAAAAATCTAATGGGAAGTAAAGGGCAGCTAATGAGACCTTGTGAATACTAAACAAAAACAAACTGACTTCTATGTATCACCACCTGAGCATGAATAAAGTCTTCTTACCCTTCCTAAGAATCAATTTATTCGTACTTTTCCCAAATGCGCTGGGATTTTACTATGTCCTGGGAAATGGATGCGGTTTCTGATTCAAACAGCACAACTCCCGGTCTTTGCATGGCATTTCAGAAGAAACCATTATAAATATACTAGCCTTTTTTGTTCAGGAGGGGTGAGGAGGGGGTGCAGTGGTTAGTGCTGTCGCCTCACACCTTTGGGACCTGGGTTTAAGTCTATGCTAGGGTTCAATGTGTGTTGAGGATGTATGTTCTCCCTATGGGGCTTTCTCCAGATACTCTAGTTTTCCCCCACAGTCTAAAAAACATGCTGAGGCTGAAGGGACTTCCCGAGTTGCCTGTTGGTGTGCATGTGTGAGAGGGTGAGTGTGCCTTGCAATGGGTTGGCACCCCATCCTGAGTTAGTACCTGCCTTGTACCTGTAGCCCAGGGGTGGCCAATCTTATCCACAATGGGCCGGTGTATATGTGGGTTTTTGCTGCAAATCCCTAATTAGATTACTAATTAGAGGACTGATTGGCTGAAGAGTCCTCACACCTGCGTTTGAACAGCTAACCTACAGGTTATTCCAATAATCTGCATACACACAAGCCCTTTGCAGATAAGATTACCCACCGCTGCTGTAGCCTCTACTGTAGACTCTAGTTTACTTCTGACATTTTATAAATGAGACTATTTTTGTAAACAAACCTTCTAGACATTGAATTACATGCGATGTAAAAGGGCCCCCACTTAATGTAAGTTTCCAGGAAAAACAAAATAATGAAGGATGATTTTAAATGAAATTAGAAAGGAAATGTCACAGATGATGTCGTCATTCCTGTCTCATTGCTCCTTTATGGCGATGGCATTGCATAGAGCAGGTGGTTTTGGGCTGGATAATTATGTATAAATATGAAATCCGGCTCTAGAGAGGTCATGAAGGTTATGATGCTTAGCGGCAAAAATATTTGATCCAAAATCGTAGTAAAGTCAGACAGACAGAGAAGGGTCCAGGTAAGAATTTCATCTGTCCCAGTCTTGGTCTTCAAGATCTACACTTTAAATATTTAGACTTGATTAGGATATTGACTGACTCTGTTGGATGATTCAAATTACTTGACAGAATGTGTTGCTTAAGGACAAATAACAAGAATGCACATACTTATGCTAAAAAATGAAGCACTCAGCTGGACTTAAAGGCAGCGTACACGTGGACAAAGGCTAGGGCTCAGTATTGTGGCAATTAAGCTGTATAACCCAGGATGTCCTGTGGGCCAGCAGCAGTGGTTTTAAAGGAGAATCTGTGTCATCTCCCAACCACCCAAAAATAAATAAATAATGTTGGTTATTGTACTGTGCTTCTATTTGAAATGAAACAATGCATTGGAAGCAGCTGAAGCCACGTTGCCATAGCAAAAATCTACATGAAGATTGTATCGCAAGCAAAATCAACAACAAATTATACAGTTTAGTTTCTAACCAATGTAAATATGAATGAGGTGCTAACATTGTTATTCTTGATTTGGGGGGTAGATTAGATTTTAACCCTTGAGTGGCATTTGAATGCCCTAACACCCCACCCCACCCCCCCCCCAAAAAAAAAAAAAGATTTGGTGAGTCTGTCATTTAAAGAATACTGCAAATTTGTATCTGGACTGTCTGTCTTGTCCACACTTCCACACTTGCGCGATTGATGATTCCAAAGCCAGAATGTTAAAAAAAATATTTCCTTTCGTTGGACCTAAACCAGTCACAAGCTTGTTTACTTTTATATCTGCACGTTCTTGAATAAGTGTGGCAGATGGTAAGTGGTTGTCAAGAATGATCTTAAAATTTTCAGTAATTAAAAGAGCCATGATTCCAGAATCCTCAGCTCTTCACTAAGCAAGGATCATTCTTCAGGCTTTTTTGCTTAATTGTCTCTAGGAAAATGTTCCCATTAAAGTGGGATGCCAAACGTTTGTTGTGTTTTTGAGAACCTTTTGAGAAACTCTTGTGCTAGACATCTAGCCCACATCACATGCACACAACAAAAGGCATCTCTGTCGGAAAGTGCTGCAGAGACTGCTATATGACTGGACATGTAGCAGCAGGCCCTGGTCCCCACATGAAAGGATGTTCTCTTGCTACCTCTAATAGATTAATTCCAGACCTAGAGATGACCTCGAGTTAGAACCTTTGTTAAAGCTGGTCGCCATTTCTTTAGAAGAACCCTGAATACCTGGAAAAACACTAATGAAAAGTGTATTTTTAAAGCTAGCTACGAGACATGTGTTTTTGGGTTAATGTCTGATGAATTGTAGCATGCGATCCTAAATATCAACAACAAACCCAGCCCTGTAGATGGACAGATATTTGCATATATGCATTTGATAAATTATATGCCATCTTTGCGAGCTCACCTTATGGTTTCTTTACAATTCAGTCCACTAAATTAACCTCTCAGTTATTTTTACAGTGACAAACTGATAACTAACAGCAATACCCAGTATTTAAAATTTTCCATCATATCAATTTGACAGTTGGGTGAAATAAATGTATACTGCAGTAATTGACACAAATGCTACAGAACAGTATATTATGCAAACAAGTATGGACATATACCATAACTGTAATAACTGTGGCCAAAGTAGAGGATGGAGCTGACAAAGTAAATGAACCAGTCACTTCTGCTACCTCTTTGCTTGCTTAACATTCATCAAGACACCTGTAATATTAACAACTTCATATTACACTGTTGACACTGCTCGTCAACCCAAGGAAAATGTCTGTGAATAAATACAATACTGTTAACTACATTAACTCTCCGGTGTAAACTCTGTGCTATCATGGTGAACAGTGTGGCTGTTCAAGGCAGAAATTATTGAAAGCGGCAACATGTTTGTTAATATTAGGATTACAGCTATACCTTTCAGTACATCAGAAAGCCAGACAGAAAATCTATTGTGAATTTTGTACACAAACACTTGGTTCAAACAATAGAAATATGCAAGCTTACTAGACACAATCACTGAGAGGTTAAGGAGGCGAATTATGACTAATCCGGAAGGGAGGAACATGATGGAATGAACACCAAACAGCCCCCTTTTTATTACAAATGCACTTAACTTAAAGGTCTGTTGGGTTGTGAATACAATTTTGGCAATTGATTCATTGTTTCAGCCCATAACCCTGACCAGGATAAGTGGTTCGAAGACAGATGGAGAGGTACATTGTTTCACATTGGCTCCTTTGATTCATCTATCTTCCAACCACTTACAAGCAGCATAGGGGACATGGTAGGGGGACCCTGCATGGGATGGGATAGCAGTCCATCACAGGCACATGCAGGCACACATAATCCCAAAGCCCTCAGGCTGAATCGAGATGTTGGCTAGTCTAACTCAGGAGTCTTTAACCTTTTTGAGATTCCAGCCTTTTTTGGGGAATTTAATTATTTTGCTACCCCCCCAGCCCCACCCACCCACACAGATCCTACATAAAGGGGATGATATTTAAAATTTGTCACATCTAATACAGTTCTAATACAGAGCTCTCCAAAGGAGGTGTCCAGTATTTCTTCAAATTGAAAATGAAAACGAATCGCGGCTGTCCGTGGCCCGCAAGCACTTGCATTCTGTATCTTCTCTTGGATGGAGATACTTCAGGTGCTGAAGCAGGTTTGTAGTACTTAGAGTTTTAGCTGGCACAAGTTTAGAATTGCACAGTATCAGTCTGTTGCATGTTGGACTTGCCAAAGTACCACCACACCACTGACATCTTTGTATCTTCATCCAAAATATCTCTTTTTTTTTTAATTGGCTGTAGCTGCTGAGCTGTCGCTCATCTCTTCCATGATATTACCAAGACAGTAGTATGTGATGTGCTCTACTAACTCAATCAACCTTGCAGCGTGTCTGTTCTCGAAAGACTATCATACGATTGGTTGGAATTGACGTGATAAGCTGATATATGCTATCAAGGTTGTTTTTTCCCAAGTTGGTCATTTTCTTATATTTAAAATTTTACATGACAATAAATTGATATGTCATTTATGCCGCCCAGCCATTCAAAAAGAAAGCAAGGCAACAACATTTATCTGAACCTGTAGTCTGTCTAGCAGTTGTTGCTATGGTGGCAAAGAGATGGTAGGTAAGTGGCTTCCTCACAATTTTCAACAATTTTTAAAAACCCACAAAGGGGAAGCGAATCCAGCTTAGAAATTCCCAGTCAAAACTGGGCACAACTGGCAAAAAACACGGAGAAAATGCAAACTCCACATACATGGAATACAACTGGGATTGCTCTGGTAGAATTGCTAAGGTTCTTCATTCTTTCATACCACATTTCATTCAATCAATTTCAATAATATTCAATGACCCAATTTGAAATCTACTAGCAGTCTCTAATGTAATGCAGAATGCCTTGCCATTTAACTGCTAAAATGATCAATGGTGACCCAAATAAAACCAAAATTGAGCACGTGCATACATACCATACTGCTTCTTAAGACAGCTTCAAAAGACCCCACCAGGGGACCACATATCATAAGACATTATGAGTGTGATGTGTACAGTGTATAGTGTGGTATCTCCGTGTGCGCGTTGTGCAAAATTTGTTTTACATGGTTGATGTCGTCTGTTAATATTTTAATGGAGATGAAAATGTCCTATCGAAACAAAACAAAACGGCCCCTTTTCACGGATTGCATTTTTCCAGTTCCTTCCTTTCTTTTCTTCATTGACGCACCGATGCTTCTCCAACATCAAGCTCTCCCGCTACTGCATTGTTGCCTATTTCCTCAGCTTTCGCAACGACTTTAAGCTTAAAGTACGCTGTATATATGTATGTAGGAGTTTACAGTTCAATGGGCAGCATGCGCGGTATACTCATGGGCGCGCTATGCATAATTTTTTTTACATAATTCCTTTGTTCCCGCGCGCTATACGCGTGGGCGCTTTATACACGCGTGTGCGTTATATGCGTAAAAATACGGTAGTACAAGTATCCGAATACAGCCTGGGTGGAAATATCAGATAAAATTAACATAGAACACATACATACTATATAAACATTTTTAAGATACATAAGCTGCAGTCATTTCAAATAAAAACCATAATATAAATTAATTTATATTATTATGACAGAGATTTAGCCTTATAAAAGGTCTCCGTCCTCTCTTATCAGGCCTGACAGAGATTTAGCCTCATAACAGGTCTCGGTCCTCTCTTGTCTGGCCTGACAGAGATTTAGCCTTACCTCAGGTCTCGGCCCTCTCTTATCAGGCCTGACAGAGATTTAACCTTACAAAAGGTCTCAGTCCTCTCTTATCAGGCCTGACAGAGAACATAAGAAAGTCTCTGTCACCTGTATTGGGCCAAAAGTTCCTTTTCTCCCTCTCCCTGTGCGTAACACATAAGTTTTAAAAGTTCTTTTAATTATTAAAAAAAGCATTACATCATGAAATAGTAAACAGAAACAATACCAATTCCCTATCTTGATGGACCCCTGCAATGAGGTTAAGCACTGGTTGAGTAACACCTGCAAACATTTGGAACAGCCTAAGCCCAGATGGTAAAAGCAGTGCCCGAACCATCTGGTCCCCGCTGCACATCACTGGCTGAGTCAGCAGTGCGTTCTCCTCGCTGCTCCCAATTCTGCAGTTAGGCGGACAACTGGCCGTCGACTTCCTCGTGTTCATACCTTTTGTTTCATATTTCTTGTTGCTATTATTTCATTCTGAATTAGATGCTTGATAATGACTTTTCTTAAAAGTAAATCGACCAATAATAATTCTATATGACCATAGAGTTTAGTACAAATATTTTTTCATAATTTTTTTCCATCAATAGAATGCTTAAGAAGAATAACAGCTACAAGTTTTTCAATGATATTTTGGGAATGATGTGAACTTTCCAAAGGTTAGATTAAATTAGAGATGATTATAACATATGCCAAATATTGTTTATGGCTATTGTAAAAT
Organism: Stomatorhinus walkeri; assembly: GCA_026784285.1. NCBI lineage: Eukaryota > Metazoa > Chordata > Actinopteri > Osteoglossiformes > Mormyridae > Stomatorhinus > Stomatorhinus walkeri. The sequence continues at coordinate 9,691,897 of JAODUD010000062.1, read as the reverse complement.
AAAATGGTTCAAATTAGGAATATACTTTTCCCATTTAAACAATGGTAAAGCTTCACTTTATTCCTTTATTAAGGAACCCTTTTTCATATTACCCAAGGCAAGGGATGGCAGTTAATTACAGGGCACACACATGCCAAACTAAGCAAACTGAATATTTCTGGACTGTAAATAGAAACACAGAGAGAACATGCAAACATCAAAGACAAAGCTAAGGACTGGATTGTAATCATTAACTGTACAGAAGTGAGGACACAGCACTACACTCTGCCCCACCCTGCATAGATAATTTAGCTAAATGGGATTTTATTTTTCCGTTTCCAGAGAACTGTGCTCATTGAAGGTATGTATTGCATTGGAAACCAAGCTCTAAAACTTTCAGTGCTTTATGAACCTGACTGACACATGACTCTCAGTGTTTTGTAAAGTAACACCTGGCTCTCAGTGCTTTATGAAGCTGACTGACACCTGGCTCTCAGTGCTTTATGAAGATGACTGACACCTGGATCTCAGTGCTTTATGAAGCTGACTGACACCTGGCTCCCAGTGAGTTATGAAGCTGGCTGACACCTGACTCTTAGTGCATTATGAAGTTTATGGGTTATACCTGCATCTTTGTCTGTCATAGGCTCCTGATTCTGGCTCTATTGAAAATAAAGACTGAAGTGTTGGTCCAAACCCCTGTGGCACCCTAGACAAACTTCACTACCAGCACCTCTCTAAGGGGTTTGCTAAGTCAGTCCTCTCAGAAGATGACAGCCTAGGTGACAGTGTTGCATAATGGGGCAATTTCTTCACTTGTACCCAACCTCCCCCAATAACTTCCTTTCTTTTTCATTCCCCAGTTACACAAACTTTCCAATAATGCTGCCTGTTGTATTTTGTATGTGAACATACTATCGCTAACCCTGAATTTTCCTTGTGTAACATGCTCTCATATCTATTTCCTTATACTTCTCTTCCAAAGATGGCAATGAAACTAAGAGTTTATCATGTTTCTATACATTAAGAAGATATTCTCCAAAAAGGACACTACCAACCTACATAATGGAAATATCTATATTAAGTGACGGCTAGATGTCAGTATGGGGAAAAAAAACTATCCTCCACCATCTGTCAGTCTGCTACTGTAAAAAGGCAGACACAGTTGCCGTATCGTTTTGATTTGTTTCGTAAAATATTTCAAGAAAGGTCAAAACGTTTAATTCTGTTACAACATTTTGGTAACTATATTTGTAATTTTGTTTTTAATTGCAGGATTTTATGATCATTACAAACTAACTGCGTCATCAGAAAACTAATTTGTTATTGATATAATATTATTAGTAGCAGTACTTATCTTATATACTACGATCATCCATAACATTAAAACCAGACAGTTGAAGTGAATAATATCTTGTTACAATGGCACTTGACGAGGGTAACATTATATATTAGGCGAGTGAAGAGTCAGTTCCGGAAGTTGATGTGATGGACACAGATTGTGCTCACTGGATGACTGGGTCAGACCGTCTTTGAATAAGCAGGTCTTGTGGGGTGTTGTCTGTATGCAGTGGTCAGCACCTTCCAACAGTATCCCAAAGAAGGGCAACCGGTGAACCAGCACTGGGGCCATGACTGTCTAAGGCTCACTGATGAGGTTGGGGAGCAAAGGCTAGCCCATCAAAACCAGGTCCCAAGTTAATGCTGTCTATAACAGAAAGGCCTTAGATTGCACAGTACATCGCTGCATAGCCGCAGACCCATCAGAGTGCCCATGCTGACCACTGTGTATCGCCACAGGCGCATACGATGGGCACATGTCAGAACTGGGCCTCAATGAGTCAGAGCTGTTTTGGTGGCATGAACGGGACCGACATGATATTAGGCAAGTGGTTTTAATGTTATGGCTGGTTGGTGTATTATTGCCTGCATAAAACAGTTATATGGATTTGTTTACAAGTCATTTCAATGTGCTGTGATTTATTGGTGTATTGCATTGTTGGCACAATTCAAAATTACTGAAAGCAGAGTTTGCTTAGAGATTGTAATCCACCCCTAGGTCAAGATTTTAAGATGGTTGCAGTAGGCTGCAAAATGACTGCAAAAACAGATATTTAGCAGAAATGAGTCTTCCTAAATTCTGTTAAAACCATTTCAATTGAGTGATTGATTTTCATATATGGAAAAAGGACATTATAACTAAATCCGAATATCATATAGCAAATTAAAATGTGTAAACACAAGATATTTGGCAAACTTTTCGGTGCAGATGGTTATAAGAGCATTGGTGTCACTTTCATTTTACAACTCCTAAATGGATTTTAAAATGTGTTATATGAATCTGGATGGCATGGTCCTGCAGCCAAAAAAAAAAAGACGCAGTGCAGAACGGATTAACTAAACATAGTTATCCTCTTTTCCTGTGCTGAGGTGGAGAAACACAGTTTGAAATGTGGCTGACATCCAGATCAGTGGGATGCCAGGTTTTTTTAAAGGTCTTTCATCTATGACACAATTGTTTTGTTAATGCATAATATCAGCTCACAACACTGTCCACTGATAGCTCAGACAGGGCAAACTAGACAGGATGCCCAGCACAATGAAGAGTAACTCCCGCCTCTTCCTGGAGCCAGTCCAGGACTGTTCATTGTCAATAAAGTTTTAGCTGTGTTCCACATAATCTGGCAATAAGTACTCATGTAAAATTTACAGTTTGTGGTGTGATTCTTCCCCTATAAAAGTATAAATTAGTATACACATTTCACAGCCTATCAGTTCAATTTACCTCAATTTCATACTGTTCGTGAGAGGAAGCAGTTCTTAGACTGAGACTGTGTCTGTTATAGACAGATTAATGAAATTCAGATTACACTCTGACCCCACCAATTAATAAACCACTAAGCAGAGACATGTGGAAGGGAAAAAAATACGGCAATAGCCCTTATCTGTGTCATTGTCTTAAAATTAAGCAGTAGTTCAGTAGTTAGTACCATTGCCCGTCCAATTCCAGTGTGGGCATTCACATGCCATCTCTGCTCTGTCTTCGGATTCTCTCCCCCTGATTTGAAAGACTCATTTGATGTCCCTACATTGCCTGTACAGGTCATCCTCAACATACGACCTATCCGACTTACAACTGATCGACTTTACAGCCATTCCGAGGCCGCAGATAAATGGCTGCGCCGCGCCTGGTACTGCGAGTGTTGCCCAGTATGGTTGTTGCCCAACATGGGTGTTGCCCAGTATGGTTGTTGCCCAGTATGGGTGTATGACAGTTATGCCGCAAGTGCCGGCAGCAATGAACGAAGAAATTGGTGATAAAAAGGTTAAAAAACACTAAACAATATGACTTAAAGATAATATAATTTTAGTATATAGGTACTATATATATGATCATTTCGATATATAAAATAAAGGGCTATCAACTGATCATTCAGAACCGATTGCAGTTGTAAGGTGATGACACTGGCAGTGGAAGGTAAACTGCAGCTAATGTAAAAATGTAACAGTGGATTGTAATGGCTTTGGCAAATGACAGCTACCTTTGCAATTTGGTGACTGGACCACCTTTTCTATCCACAGATTTTTGACTTTGGATTTTTGATCATATCTGCCTTTTTTAGCATGCTGAATATGTCAGCGGCGATCTGAAGAGGAAAATGAAACAGGGACACGAACCTTTATGTAAAAGATAGATGTCTTCAAAGCAAGTAAATGGATTTCAGGAATTAACTCTGACAGTGTTAATCTCAAGGTCAGAACCATCACTGGCAATATATATACATATTTTAAATATCTGTAAAAAAAGGCTCACTTTGATTTAAATGGAAAACAGTCAATTTTCTTTCTTGTAATCTACTGTTGTACTGTAGTTCAAACCTGTATGAGTAATTTGTACTGAAACAATTAAATCGGACAATGCAACAATGTCACAATGTAAAACTTGTTGACATGCTAATGATACACATATAGGGTGGAGGCATTAATACCTACAAATAAATGAAGAACTATGAACCATCGCTTCTATAATGCATTAGATGGCAAAGCTTCTTCACAATCATTGCCCTCCTACAGACTATGAATGAATTAGCTAGATCATGTGTTTTTTTCCTTAAAATATTCCATATACCTGTACTAAAGCTGCGAAAAGAGTAAAACGCCAAAAATTTTTTCTTCCATTTTACCTCAGTATTTAGCATCCTTCCTTACATTATCTCTTAATTTTGTAAATGAATGACACAGGTACTGGAAGACGTTACATTTCTGTCCCTGGTTTCTCTGAGAAGAGGAGGGACTACCCAGTACTCAAGTATTATCTGCGTTCAGTTTCTACCTGGTGGCAGATTTGCAGATAAAATCCTCAAATATTTAGATATACAAACATGAAGCATATGAACATGGCAGCGTTACCTGTAAAAACATTCCTTCTCCATAACAAAGGACAGCATCTTTAAAAGCTAATTTTGCACCTGGCCAGAAACCAGTTGATGCCATAGCTGGATAAGGAAATAATAATCAGAAGGCGGTTTTTTTTATGTCCAGTTAGAGCAGCAAACTGGGGCAACTTATTAACTAAGGTCCTTGTTTAAGAAAAACAAATAGATATTGACTAATTCCAATTATAGAGCTTTAATGAGGATGACGATGGGAGTGTTAGGAATGAAGGCCAAATCATGCCGCATTTCTAAACTCAATTACCAGAGCAGACAGGCAAGGGGCACAGGAAAGCATTTGCATATAATAAACTCAGAAAGAAATAAGTGAAAGCTAATTGAATTAAAATAGATTAAGTGTGAATTTACATGCAAGGTACAAGCCAGTCCCCAAACCTTGACGGTAATGTGATGTGAATCAGTCTTGTATATTTACTTAGATAGTATTTCTCCCTATGACCTTTGAAACTGGAAAAAAAAAAGTATTGAGCAGTCCTTTCAAGTTCCTCTGTGAAAACGAAACACGTGAAGACCTGAATGTGGCGGTAATTAGGTGAAGCTGAGACGTCAAGTGCCAAAATCGCTTTTCATCAACCACATTACTTGGACAACTGGCTGCACTTCAATTCCACTCAAACGGACTGTTTTAATCAAAAGCAAACCAAAACATTTTCTTTCAGGCTGCCTTTACTTTCATTCTAATGTGTACATACAGTACCAGTCAAAAGTCGGTACACACCTGGTTTTAATGCATTTGTCTCTGTATTATCATAACCAGCAGGAAATATATTTAATTGCTTGAGCCAAATAATCTAAAATTGAATTCAGACTTCTATGGATTGTCTGTTTATTTCATCATTTCACTGTTGATATGGAAACAATAGCTGTTCAGACACCTGTGGAGCTTTTTGGGAGTAAATCAGCTGGCAATTCAAGCAAAACATATTAATGAGCAGACAAATGCTATTTTTATAACAAATGAGGTGTAACTTTGTGTGCTTGCTATGAAGGTAAGTGCAAAATTGTAGTACAAGCAACTGTTACTGTTTAGCAAGTACTAAATTTAGTCACACAGCCGTATTTACTACAGTCACACAGCCGTATTCATTACAGTCACACAGTCGTATTTACTACAGCCGTATTTACTACAGTCACACAGCCTTATTTACTACAGTCACACAGCCACATTTACTACAGTCACACAGCCGTATTTACTACAGTCACGCAGCCGTATTTACTACAGTCACACAGCCGTATTTACTACAGTCACACAGTCGTACTTACTACAGTCACACAGTCGTATTTACTATAGTCACGCAGCCGTATTTACAGTCACACAGTCGTATTTACTACAGTCACACAGCCGTACTTACTACAGTCACACAGTCGTATTTACTATAGTCACGCAGCTGTATTTACTACAGTCACACAGCCATATTTACTACAGTCACACAGCCGTATTTACTACAGTCACACAGCCGTATTTACTACAGTCACGCAGCCGTATTTACTACAGTCACACAGTCGTACTTACTACAGTCACACAGTCGTATTTACTATAGTCACGCAGCCGTATTTACAGTCACACAGCCGAACTTACTACAGTCACGCAGCCGTATTTACTATAGTCACGCAGCCGTATTTACAGTCACACTGCTGTGTTGCACTTTCATTACACTTTTTAAAAAAACTTGCAGCTACTTGGCTTTTCTCCATGTTACACCACGTCTGTGCACCATGTAGTTGTCAGTTTTTCATGTAATACTGTTAATTTTCCAAAACAAATTTTCAGTCAGGGTTTTCCATAATTTATTCTTTCTAGCTGGGAATGTATTTCCAATGTGGTTTTCACAGCCAACTAAATATATGCGTGGCCGCTTGTCAGAATTTCACTCAGCAGTGCCTTATGCACATGCTACACAAGGTCCTCTTCTCGCACTCTAAGTCGTGAGGTTTCATAACCAAATACAGACAAGATACATCTGAAACTCATAGGCTGGCAGAGCACAGAGGGAATCTTTTATACCATTTACATTTTTCACAGAAATCGAGAGCCTTAGATGTCATGTGGGAAGGGGAATGAAATAAATCACAGCCATAGTGTAATTGAAAGGGTGAATGAGAGCTGTCTGACGATTACAATGCTGAAGTTAATATGCCACTGCTCCCCGGGGCCTTTGATGTCTAATCAGAATGCAGCACTATGAGATGTCATCTTCTGTCCCATTTCGTTCTGCAGTAATGATTGTCCGGTCATTGTTCAAAGCCCCAGCGCAACGACAGCTCAATTTAGACACAGCACAGTTACACTCTCAGTCATTCAGAGAAATAATATCAAGTCTCATTTCATTCATCTATGTATTAATTGATGTAAGTTTACAGCACAGAATATTTGATACATTTAATTGTACTCCAATAAGAATTTATGGCATTGCTAGCAAAAGAGTGCATTTGATATGCTAGCTAACACTACTCTAGGCTTATACACACAGTAGGACAGTGAGCTGGATGTGTTTTGTAAGTACAAGGAGAACATACGAACTTCACACAAATCCCACGACCTTGGAAGCATGAACCACCATGATATCCAATCTACTCAATTTATTTATTGGTTTGTTCAAACTTATTCATCAGGTGCTTTTTATCCAAAGTAACATTCAGTTGAGAAAGCGGAGTCAACAGTCCTGGGAGCATTTGGAATTAAAGGTTTGCTCAAGGGCGAAACTTTGAAATCACCTTCCCTAAACCATGAAGCCCCAGACCTCCACGGAGTCTACTGTGCTTCGGTGTGACCCCTATTTACTGATGCTATGTATGTAGCACAGGATCCAGGATTCAAGAAAGTAATATTCTCTGCTGGGATATATTTCCAATGCTTTACTCAGCATCTCATCTGGCAACAAAACCTTTCATCTCTCAAGTTATATGGAGAAAAATGCTGCAGAAATGTGTTGACAGTCATACAAAACTAATGACAGTCTATTTCTTAGGAAAAAAACTGGGACTGGTTACTTTGGAATGTTTTATTTAAAATACATTATAATGTGTCTAGTTTTGATCATAAGATACAAGGCAATTACAGCAATTAACAAAGCTGTTGTAATGCCTAAGCTGTTTGATACTGTTAAGAAATTTAACAACATGTTTACGAAACATTATAGTTATTTCTTTAAGCTTCTAGAGGTGGATCTTAAGTTCTGCTGCATGGAAGTATAAGTCAGGGCTACATTCCATTCCTGACTTATAAAAATGCATGATATGATGTCGAAAGTACTAGCAATCCAAAGAAGGTGCTAATAATGAATCTTCTCGTCTCTATCTGGCTAGGGGTGTGGTTATCTGTGATTCCAATTACAATGCTGATAATTAGAAATAAATCAAATGATTCACAATTATGACGGAGGCTGCACGCCTCTCCCATCTATCGCTGCAGTTCTTGTAATTAGTTATGTGCTTGAAAACATATTAATTGCGCGCTCATGGCAGAATTAAATTACAACTGCTGATGCTGATGCAGTCACAGACAATTGCAAAAAGTTGTCCCCTCTGTAATACACAGCAAAAGCTCTCTCCCAGCACAGAAATGCAAGGCTCCTGTGCCATAAGAGCAGTCATGGCATTGACTGCCATGAGACTTCTTTTAGGGAAACATCAGAATGGAAATTTCACATCCTCTCCTAGTGACTCAGCTAGTTTGCCAGCAGAGATTTTAACAATTGCTAAGATTTTTTCTTTCTTGTTGCCCATATTGCAATTTTCCTGGTACATTTACATACATATAACATAAATAATACACACACATATACATATAAATGTAAAAGGGAATATTGTGCAGATAATTTACTTTGCATCGCATGTGTGGTCATACAGGCATCTAGTAAATTAATCAACAAAACAATAATCAGCAATTCAGAACTGAGGAATGCAGTTCTACCAAGTTGCTAACAAACGAAAAACTTTTGGCAGTTTTCAAGACATTCAGAGTTGTGCATTTATACCAAAGGATTGTGCTGTCCAGTTTGATAAATACACACCTTAACCACAAGGAAGCTACCCATTAACAAAAGCAGCTTTAAAACCTACATAAATCTTAATTTTGTCCTTTGGGAATATTTGCCAGTGCAGTGTATATTCATTACTAATCACAAAAGGCAAAAAGGCCGCACCTCCCCATCACACCTACATTAATAAAGTATTATGTGCTAGAGATTACAGCTGACATACCGATTAATGAACAGTTCCACCTCAACCATTTACATGTATTTATCTGTCACATGCTTTAATCCAAAGTGACGTACAAGACAGAAAGCCGAGAGAATTTCTCAAGAGCCCAAACAAGAGATTTGAACCAGTAAGCATGCAATCAATGACACACAGTCTACTAACCTGCTGAGTCACACTCCACCCATGCTCTTAAAAAATAAAATAATAATATAACCCATCATAGGACAGTTTCTATTTTGAGACTATTTAAAGTCACTTGCCATTCATTCAAGCAGACTTGTCACACCAGCCACTATTGCCACTGATCCACGTATTCAATTGCAGCATTCTGGAGTTCCCTAGCAGGGGTGGAAATGTTAACCTTGAGGTTAGCTGCTCAATGGCTTTACCCACTGTGCCAGCTTGTGATGAACAATTCTGGTCAGCACTTGGAGGCAATAAGTGGATTTAGCAAAGCAGAAAATAATACAGAAATGGAATTCCTTCATTTGACAAAAGAAAAAGAAACAGCATTCAGTTCTTTAGGAACTGTTTAGGAAATGTTGCTTGGTTGAAATATCCTTCATTAGCTGCATATGGTGCTACGTTTAAGACAGGGTTCCCCAATTCCAATGCAGCTTGCAGATTTCCCTGCTCAAACACACCGACTTAACCTGGTAATTAGCTGATTAAGTTGTGTTTGAGCAGGGAAACCCGCTTACTGTGCTGGATTCTCACCCACAAGGACCAGAACTGGGGAACGGTCTTCAAACCAAACACAATGACCACCAGCACCTAACATTATGATGACGTTTGTTATTTGTTTTTAAAGGAATATGGTTCGTTTATTTGTATGACTGACTTTTTTTGTCCTTTGTGTATAAGAAAACAATTTCAATGTGCGTTCTGCGACTTTCAGCTCTGCATGTACATATTTCCTCAAAATAAAGAAAAACGTCAGTATCACGGGAGGGTTATGTGACTCATCTTTCTTCTTGATCTGCTTTGGGAAAATCTTTAGGGCCTTAGGAATCCCTGCATTTGGAAAACTGACAGCATCTTAATCAGAAATTTAACTGCAGAATGGAGAAAATATGAACTCTCTCTTAATTTGCAAAACTGGCAATAACCAATAAGATCTTTGTTGGCTGCCGGTATTGGCTTCTGGTTTGAAGCATAATACTTCACAGGGCTCATAATTCCTAATCTGTTACACAGACGTCAAATCTTCATCATGAGAACATCCATGACTTATCAAAAAATTACAACTTTGCTCTGGCACTTGGAGCAGAAGAAACACTGATTGCTCTTCGTGGAATTACGCGAGCTTACCGGATTGTAGTTTTGTTCCTCTTGCATTCATGTTGCTTAATTTCATTAGTTTTTTCCACTTTGTTCTACAGTCTACAACCTAAAATCAAAGTTATGTTGTCTGCTGCTATAGCAGAATTTTATTCACTTTAGTTCTTGTTTATGAGTGCTACCACCACCAGATACTGCTCCATCTCACTAATTTTCTAGGAAATATGTATCATCCATCCATCCATCCATCCATTTCCTTAATACACTAGAAGAGTAATAAATCTTAGAGAAACAACATTTTTGGTTTTACCTAAAAGAGGAGATAAAGGAACAAGTGGAACTTGGTCCGTCACACATAAAGAACTTGGTGTAGAACTTGGTCTGTCACACATAAAGAACTTGGTGTAGAACTTGGTCCGTCACACATAAAGAACTTGGTCTAGAACTTGGCCTGTCACACATAAATACAAATATATGTGTTTTTACCCATCAGCCTATCTTCCAACCATTTTTTTGGTCCAATGCAGGGTCTTGAAGCAACCTGGAACTTATCCAAGGCAGCACTAAGCACAAAGCAGGGGTCCACTGTGAACTGGAGGCCAGTCAGTCTCTGTGCACACTGGCAGACACATCCACACACTACGGCTGCTTCAGGCACAAACCTAACGTCATGCTTTTAGACTGTAACCCCCCCCCCCCAAAAAAAGGAACATGGAAACAAAAGGACCTGCAGGTGTCAGGCAACAATTACCTGCAGCCCTACTCCATGTTCCCCTTGTGCAGAGTTTAGTGGATTTTAAATAGAAATAATAATTATTATAGATTTATAAAACATAAATGGATGGAGATATTGTGTCATTTCACTTTTTTTTTTTTACATCTATGGACTCCTTTTTGGGACAAAATTGGATTTGTTTGGGTTGGGGGCCAAAACCGAGAAGCTTTTATGGGGCCCGAAATCTCTAACGATGCCCCTGCTGATTTTACACGGCTCTTCCCCTGGGTCCTGTTCTGAGCATGTTGCGTGAGACGCTTTAGCTGACTTTGAAAAGCCTTAGGAAACTTTTGGTTCTTTACATTTTTTTTGTGACAACCTTTGGTTACTGTATTCACACTCTTTTTATTTTTCTTTTTTAACTTCACTCTTACTGGTGCATTCACCTGATTCCACCACCTCACTCCCACTGCAGGTCAACCATGAATTTACATTATACAGTGCAATAAGCCAAGATAGAAGATGCACACCACCAAGAATGTGAAGGAGGTTCTGTATAAATCTCACTTCATTTTACTTACAGGAGTCAAACTACAAAGCTAAAAATAAGAATGTTCTAAATAACATCCCTTTTGACCTACACAGAGTACAATAAGTACAACAGATGATTGTGTTGTTGAAAAAATACTTTTCTACTAGAAAATAAAACCATTTGATTTTGATTAATTTGGTTTAGTCAGTTAATTAATTTTCATGAACTATATGTAAATTATGTGCAACATTGATAAACGAAAAAATTTGTTAGATAGTTGTGACAGTTGTTAATCCCTACAGAACCGAAAGTGTATGTATACCTATATATTGTTTTATTTTAAAGATCGTAAAATCCGAAAAAGTCCACGGATATGCACAAGGTGCATAAATTAGAGTTGATTCACCTTAAAGTCCAGTGAACAAAAAATCTTTGGAGATTTATGTAATCATGTGTTGCGTTTATGTATATATAGTGTCAGATATGGTATTAAATGGCAATGAACCATGTGATTTTTGAATGACCTGTTGAAATGACCTGGTTGAATTATGAACCCATTCACTTAACTTTTATATTTCTAACATGTCTTTGAAAACCAGGATACGGTGGTGGCCTGACAAGTTACTCATGCGTATCCGCGTCTCAGAACGGGACCAGTACTCTGGGAATTTGGAAGCCACTGGGCCGACTGCTCAGCGACTTAGTCTCCACACTGGCATGCAGACACTCAGAGTGTCTCATTTACTTGTTTGCCTGGCTTGGAATGCTAATTACCCAAACTCAGACAAGGCTCCTTTCATCCCAGTCCGTGCTTTTCTGATGGGAAATAGATGGAAGGTAGCATTAGCTACAGGGGTCAGTGCCGCACGATGGGAAACTGACGCCTCTGGACTTGCGTACAATGTCATCCTGCCAGGAGCCCTCTTTAGATCCTCAGGCCACTTTCACCGATCAGAATCACATTAGCAGGATTAAATAAAACAAACCTGGACACCCACAATTCTAACCAACAGGGGCATCCAACTGCCTGTTATCTTCCCATAAGCTCCAGTTTCAGGGGTCAAGAGAGTGATAATCTTACATCAACAGAGGGAAAAAACTAAATGACCAGCTCTGCAGATCTACGGCTTAAAGCAAGATTATTATTTTATTACTATTCATTTGCACAAAACCTCTACAGATTTTGCTTTGAAAGAAATGACAATATACTGCTTTAAATAAAATCTCAGTAAACATTATAACAAAAATGATAGCAGTAATCATGGAGGAGAAAACACTGAAAAAGAAAATACAACAGGATACTCTGCAAAATACGAAGTCGAGCTTTAGTTTAATACAAAAATTTAGGTACAAACTAGCATTTTTATCAGTTATTCATGGTACCTGATATCCAGCTGCGACATATGACTAAGCTGTTGATACTATATAACTTACTGCCGTAACACAATAAAAGAACACAACATATTACCTGTTTATATTTACAGTGTGTGTATATATATAAAAACATATATGTGTATATATACACAAATTAATATATATATATATATATATATATATATATATATAAACACACACACACACACACACACACACGCATATACATTATATCACGCCCTCTTGCTCATACAGTACATAATTGCATACAAATTTCTGTACCTGGCCCAGTTCTCATATCTTTTGGAGGAAAATATGTTTATCATATGTAATTAAGACATTGCTTTGATGATAAATGTGCTATTTGAAAGCCACATTGCTGGATGAAATTGCATTGCAGTCTTGTGTATACTAGCATACGTAGACGACCCATCATCAGTATTGCTGCCAGAATAATGCCTTCTATTTTTTGGGTTTATATACACAATGGAACTCCTCTTATTTGTTTGTAAATAAACAGCTTGCTAGGTTTCATAGGTAATGCTCCACCAGTGCATCAGAATGGTAATGTACTTTGCATTCACACAATTTCTTTAGCATCAACTTAGCATGCATGCTGTTATCATGTGCTTTGCCACCCATGGAATTATAACTATATAAAGGGGCAGGGGAGTAGCTCAGTGGGAGAACAAGAAAGCATAATTAAACTTTCAGCACCAATAACCAGATCATTTTTCGAAACTAGGACCATTTCCGTATCTGGTTTGTTTGTTTACTGAATGGAAATCTCATTTTCGGAACCAACCTTAGAGCTATTTCTTGCTCTAGTTCATCCCTATAATCTAAAAAAAAAGAAACCTGTTTTCAGTAACAAAGACTACTTTATTTCTTATGTCAAAAAGTTAAAACTCTTGAGGCATTACATCAACAAAAGTTGTAAAGTGTAAAGGTGCGGATAGACCTGATAAAATAAACTAGTTATATGGTATTAAATTACCTGATAAGTTAAATAGGTAGATAAGTGAATAGATATACAGTAAGTTAAAAATAAAACAAATTATTAAAGAAATAGAATTGAGGGCATAATGGAAACAATGTTTTAAAAATTTAGGTATTTTTCCTGATTTTAGGAAGCTAGGAGCTGCTCCTAAGAAATGTCTAATTTCTTCCAATGAAATACTTTTCTCAGAGACTAGTTTTACAAGATGCAGTCATGAAATCAAAGAACCAAATGTAATTTAAGCTCAAGTTATAAAAGCTATACCGGCAGGCTACCGTGAATAAGAATTCAGCTGAGCAGCGAAAAAAAAAACATGTATTTTTTGTCGGAATAGCTCTTTGATATCTGTGATCTCTGAAATGCGGACAATTTCTTTTCAGAGACAGGAGTGCATGGATAAACAGAATATGTACTAAACGGGTCTGATATGGAAGTTCATCACCTGTAACAATATATGAAATTAAATGACAAACCTTCTTCATATTACTCAATGCCTAGACATCTGTCTACTCAATGTCCCCAAACGCTCCCCAGGGCTGCTCTCAAAATGGGTTCCACAGCACTTCAGCTTCAAGCTTTATCCTCATCTGCATGTACACGTGCGTATTGGGAAAGGGTGATGCGATAAGTGAAGGTTGAATTTTGTTGTACTGGCTATTTGTACAATGACAGTAATGGTATTCTATTAAGTCCAGTTTGTAGCTCTACAACAAAGCACGTAAAAAACACATTTTTAAATATCATTGACCTGTGCCATTACGTGGAACAGCTGCAAATTTGCCATTCACCTAAAAATGTGAATTATTATTTCCCTTCCAAAATAAAACTTGACAGCTCACCAATACCATCTTTATGCCACAGAAAGAATAAAATTCTCATGAATTACTAAAGTGGTCAATAGAACAGAATATACTGCACAATCAGTTTCACGTCTGAGTTCATTAAGCTCCATATTCCATTCCAATTAACTTCAGTCTGAGCTTTACTTGCAGTGCAGAGTTCTTCCGGATTAACAGAATAGGTGTCAGATCAGTCTGTTAAACCCCCCCTAATAACAAATCAATCCCATTGCTTGCTGTATTTTGAAAATATTAGTAAAATATTAGCAATTAAGCCTGACCTAAGGATGTCCAGAATAATAATCAACAACAATCTGTGTTCATGAAGACCCAAGTCAGTCATTACGTGGTACAAAGTCAGAACCTAACTAACGTCAGCTTTCACTCCCAAACAGCATGGAATATACTGCTGAACATGAAAGCTGTATGTGGACTACAAACAAATAAGGAGTGAGGTGGTGATGTGACCAACTGGCCATTGTGTCACCTTAATGTCATTATCAGTTTACCATTTTATTTTAGAACTCTTAACAGTATATTTTCTTACGTCTATCTTTCATTCAAGAGACTTCCAAATAGAATAAATGGTGACTAAATTTCCCAGAATCGGTTCTTTTGCCCTGAAATGGACTTACATCCAACCCAAAGTGAATCCCCACCTTGTACCCAGTGTTCAGCCCTCCCTCCTGGGATATGCTCCTGGCTCTACCATGACTTTGCTCAGGATAAGCATTTGGAAATTGGTGGATTTTAAAATGACATAAACCTGGTTCTCATTATGGAAGAAATCCATTTGAAATTGCGGTCATCCATCTTTCAAAATATCCAATTAACAGAGGTCCATATCCAATAGAAAATCCTTCAAGTAGTACTGCATCTACAGTGTAACTGCAGAGAAGTGTGTTTATAATCCTCACATGCATAGCTTTTTCTTTAAAAAAAACCATTTGCAATACAAGAGACTGAGGATTAATTAAGACTTCATCTACCAAAACTACAAAAACAAAATTGTACAAATGTACAATTTAGCCATGGCATATAATTTCAGTATAATTCTATAATCTGTCCAAATCTTCCAAAACACCAAGCTAACAACAACCTTTCAAAAAAAGGTAGAAATATGACAGCTAGCAGCCCCTTCATAGTGAAATATATTTCCATACAAATTTAAACGTATCTCAGCATCGCTATGCTTTGAAAGCATTTACACTAAAGAATGGCATAATAGATTAAACTATCTGGAATACATAAGGTTATAATCGCCATTGTTCGGTAGTAAAGATCTTGATTGGTCTTACACAATGGGGAATTATTACACTGTTAGTTAAAACCATGTCTATGTAACTACACAGGCTGATGTTTTCAGCAAACTCATAACACTTGCTAAAGAAGCACCTGTAAAAGAATGTTTTTTTTTGTCATTTTTTTATTAATACCCGTCTTTAGTACTTACTTTTCTAAAAGCATAGAGTATTTTCCAAATTTGTCTTTCAGAATGTGACTGAATCATGCAAGTTCCACATGATTGACAGCTACGCTCACAAAAATTACAAGTCATTGAATTTGCTTAACCAGAAAGAGACTAAAATGCAAGGCCTCTAATCTATGCTGTATTGAAAGAGGTAGAATTAATGAAATATATCACATGTACAGTATAGTAGGACATGCAGTTAAAAGGTTTGGGCATTATTTATATAGAAATCCTAGTTAAATAGAATCTTTCCATCACAAAGTGAAAAATCTAACAATGATGTGTTAAATGCACTATGAAGGTCAGTTATTTCTCATACTTAAAAATTCCAGCCTACATAATTTGGCTTTTAGGATGGAATCCCAAATTATTGATATTAGAGTGAAAACCCAGGATGAGTAAAAACAAAAAAAAGGCAGGCAGGCCCTATAAACATAATTGAGCACATAACATCCAGAATGAGTAAAACAAATTATAACTCCCTCCATAACCATTTCAACAAGAAAGAGACAGCTTTTTTAAAGACTTTCATAAAGGCTGCTGTAAGTCCAGCAAACATCCCCTTAACTAGCCTCCCTTGGTGGCACTAACTATGAAAATAAATTAAGGAAAAACAGTAAATGCCAGCAAACACCCATGCAATAACCACACACATTATCCAAAGGAGAACAGAATAAGCAATTATCAAATCATTCTGCCTCTAAAAAACGCAACAAGAAACTATTTACAAAACAACTATTCTCCCGTCCCCAGTCTGGGATGCTGCCATATGGTTCATGTAGACTTACAGAAAGTTGAGGAGAAGGATTATCCCATATATGATTACACCTTAATATGTTTTTTTTTTTTAGCATTTAAACAGAAAATGACCCGGATAAAACCAGAAGAGCATATACTATACTAAACACATCTAAGCAAATGCATCAAAACTGTAATTTAAGTTAAAGTTAAAAAAACAATGTGTCCTACCCCGATTGTCCACTCCTTGCGTGTGCCACGGCCCCTCGTTAACCCCGTGTGGAATCCCCATGTGATCAGCTGTTTATAGTTGTTGTCATTAGCCCTCCGTATTTCGTCTGTGTTTCAGTTTGTTTCCCCAGTCTGGTCATTGTATTGTCCGTCTGCGTTTTGCCTGCATTTCCTGTAATTAAACCCTGTATTTCCCGATACCCTGACATCTGTGCCATTGTCTCCATACCGTCCCAGCTCGGCATGAAAATATTATTTCATTTCATAATCAAGAAGTCAAAGAATCGCGTGCCGTGGTATATCTTAATCCTCACTACTTATTCAGTCGTCCCACATACTGAATCTGCCATTTCAGTAACTGTGGTTTCAGTTATCCACGGCTCACCCCAGTATAAAAAAAATGTGAAATATGTAATACAGTGATCCCTCGCTACTTCGCGGTTCACTTATCGCGGATTCACGACTTCACGGGTTTTTAAATATACAGTAGTA
>JAODUD010000062.1:9639966-9655324 GCA_026784285.1 Stomatorhinus walkeri | reverse complement strand
TAATACTGTCTCACATAAACAGCATGAACTGTCAAAAAAGTTAGAAATCTTTGGGGGTGCTTTTATTCATTTTGGGGCTAAAATCGCCCCTGCTCATAGTCCATTCCTGAAACCACTTTTTACCCGAAATGTCTGTCTCATTTAGTTTTATGGTCATTAGTTCATTTATTCTACCCTGTTCACTTTGAATGGTGTTAAAATGGTTACCAGGTAAAGCCATTTTACCAGGCTGATTAGTTACAGGTGTACCTAGAACATGGGGGAAATTGACTGGGTGTGGCTCAATGGACACATGCTTGATATTGGCATTACCAATCGAAAGTTTTTTTTTTTTATTACTATTTTACAAATCGGCTGCATTTTCATTATTAGAAGACATATAATGATATTATTCATCAGTGTTACAAGTACTTCAATTTAATTTGTAAATTGTAAATGAACTGTACAATATAAGTTGGTTAAGGTCCTGTTTCAATATGCCTATGATGCACAATGTTTATAATTTAGTTCTGTGTGATGAGGGGTATAATTAAGATGCAAAAATGCTTCAAAGTCCATAGGACAGACCTGACGGCAAGGGTCAGAGATTATCCCGTAGAATAAAATGGGTTCACTTAAAGAAAATTCAATAGAAAATATGCATTAGCTACAGGATCCCATTGGACAAACTGGTGAGAACTCAGCTCTGAAATGTCTAATAAGTCTCTAGTGAACATTCTGCTTTAATGCACTCTTAGAAAACTTTTCAGCAAAGGAAGAGTTTAAGAGAATACTCCTGTGAGCTCCATCCCCACATGATGTACCTCATGTAAATTCAACCTTTATGATTTATGAAAATAAAAAAATCACACTTTACCTCTTACAGGTAAATGTTTAATAACTATTTTTTATAGTAATGGATAGGCTGCAGTTAATGCCTTATAGCCTAACTTTTCATAGTCAATCATTTATTTTAAAACTTTCACAGTTAGCCATCCATCCATCATTCTAACGATTCCACCATCTTTTAACCATTTACCCTTGTCAGCATGACAGGAATACCCAATTATGCCATTGGGAATTTGTCTTCTAATATATATTTTTAAAAATAACTGGAGTACTAGAAGTCTCTGAATTTGGAATGGTGTCAAAAATACATGTCAGATGTCTGACTACACCCACACTTAGAACCCACACTAAGATCAAGTCCACACCAAAATATAAACTGTAGCTATCCAAATCACATTATACAAAAGTATTTTATACAAAGCTGAATATCAATCAATGACACTTTTTACATTCAATTTGCTGTCAGTTCCTTGCCTTTTAAAATTTAAGCACATATGAAAAAGTCATTGGTATTTAAATTTGTGTTTTTTTTTCCTGCTAAAATTTACTGTAAAACAGGACATCCATTTTCGGTGACCACTCGTCCTATGGGGTCACAGCGGGTCCAGACCCTATTGCGGAGACTATAGGTACAAAGCAGGGAACAACCCAGGATGGGGCGCCAACCCAGGATGGGGCGCCAACCCAGCACAAGGCACAAGGCAGGGAACAACCCAGGATGGGGCGCCAACCCAGCACAAGGCACAAGGCAGGGAACAGCCCAGGATGGGGCACCAACCCATCACAGGGCACAAGGCAGGGAACAGCCCAGGACGGGGCGCCAACCCATCACAGGGCACAAGGCAGGGAACAACCCAGGATGGGGCACCAACCCAGCACAAGGCACAAGGCAGGGAACAGCCCAGGATGGGGCGCCAACCCAGCACAAGGCACAAGGCAGGGAACAGCCCAGGATGGGGCGCCAACCCATCACAGGGCACAAGGCATGGAACAGCCCAGGATGGGGCGCCAACCCAGCACAAGGCACACTCATACAAGCACACCTATGGACAATTTGGTAATTCCAATTAATATGAGCATGTTTTTAACTGTGGGGGAAAGCAGAGTACCTGAAGGAAGCCCCACAGTGACATGGGGAGGACATGAAAAATCCCATAGAGCCATTGTGGGGACTAGAATCCTGATCCTATTTGTGTAAGGCAAAAGTCCTATCCACTGCACCACCATGTCGCTAAGGAAACACCATAATGTTTGAATTACTGTTGCAATGAATAAAATCCATTTGTGTGAATGTCTAATAAGAACTGTACATTGTAATGGTGTGCATTACATTGTGATGTAACGTATTATGTTAACTGTTAATTCTGTTGAACCGAATACACTTTGAACTGAGGACTCAAGGAATCACAGAAATGTGTTACAAATCCACCATTATCTGCACACTCACTTTGAGAGATATGCTGTGGTATTGCTGTCAGTTGCATTCTCATTCATGGAGGGAGATCCCACCCCAGAATGCACCCTGATTATTATTCGTTAGAAGAGAGGATGTGGCAATCGCTTCCCATGCCTAAGAATACTGACCTCAAAGTCTTTTATACAGTAAGTGATTGACTTAAATTTTATTACAAAGTCTGTGTATTGGCCTGTTCAAACAAGCAGTACTATTGCATAATTGATGAATGACAATCCAAAATATATAAATGAAAAGGAGGGGTAAAAATCTATGTACAGAAATTCTGGTATTTTTCAAGATCACAAGGCTGCAGGACTTAAAACTTGAATTTACTCTATAAATAAAAGTAGCAAAATGTTTTAAAATTCAATCATCCTGAAAAATCCTGACCTTGGTATTTAAATACAGTGTGAAAATATATTGAGAGAGTTCCAAATATGTTGGAAGGGGATTACTAAGGGATGTGGTTTAAGACTGCATTGTGTGTTGCCTGACTGCATAATATTCAATTGTCAAGGCATTTGATTTAATTTTGATGTTCTGCACAGAACTACCTTCAATATTCCAAGCTCCTACGTAAATCTCTAATAGAAAATCTATAATATTGACTGCGAAAAGAGGATTGTCATGTAGCAGTGGATATAATCCACTTTACTGGAGGTATCTTACTTGCCAGCTGCTTTTACTTTTTCTGCTAATCACGTACTTTAAGATGAACAAGTTGGGAACATGAGAATCTGCATGAGGCGTGCAGTGTTCTGCCACCCTCATCAAAGTGCCATTTTTGTCACCTGTCATTTTTAAAGCCGGAATCGATTCATTTTACAAAATATACATGATATTTCCCCGCAATCTATATAAACCAGACCTAAATATAAATATTTACATATTTACATATTTAAGTGATAGCCTCTTCTGACCAAATTCAGATGTTTATTTCATGTTTATTTCAGGCCTGTAGTGTCCTGTTACTTTCTAGTGCAAATGAAAGATCTCATACCCCCCCCCCCCCCACCCCAACCCCCCGTGCTTTCAGAACAGCATGAATTCTTGGTGGCAGAGTCTAAACATTCTGGAAAGAGTCCTTTCCAATTTCAGATCCATGGTGACTTGCCAGCATGTTGACACTATGGATCTCCTGTGAACTGGATTTAGATCTGGTGACTGAAGCAGACTGACCTCATTTGGAACCAGCTTTCCGACATGGTGCATCATCACCCTGGAAGCAGCCATTGAAGGATGGATAAAATAAGGCTTAACGGGATGCACATGGTCAGCAAAATACTGAGAGAGACCATGGCAGCTACATGCTTGATGGGCATCAGGGCCAAACCTTATGCCAAGAACCACATCATTACACTGCCACCACCAGCTTGAACTGTTGACACAAGGCAAGTTGGGTCACTGGATTCATGTTGTAGACATCAAAGTCTGACCCTGCCATCTGCCTGTTGCTGCAGAAATCAAGATTCACCAGACTAGATGATTCAAGACTTCAGGTTCAATGCGCCCATGTCCAATGTAGCCCCAGGTGCTGTTGTAGTCCTTCCACCTCAAGGTTCAACAAACTGAAGTCTGTGATGCTCACAAGATCCTCCATTCACCTGTAGTCAGTTGCCAACAATATAAAACAATCTTCTTCCTCTTACAGCCACAGCAGTCCATACCACAAGCCCAGACATTCTGACCCCATTAGTAGCCTTGAAAACTACCCTGTTTCCCATCTATTTGTTGCAGGCAAAATGGCTTTTTTTTTTTGTTTTCATTCCTCTACTCCAGTTTGCTAACCCTCAAAGGTCTGCTGAAGTCCCTCTTCAGTCCTCGCATCCCCATAGTTTTTTTTTCATCTCCAAACAAAACAAATCTTACACGCTCCTTTTCAGTGATATCTATGCATTATAGGGCATATTAGTATTATATATTACTTTGCTGCTGGTTACTCTCCTCCACACTAACAATGCTAAGTGAGTCTTTGTTTTCACTTCATACTCCCATTTTCAGCTATATTTTTGAACCCATTAGAGTAGTCATTTTATGTCTACTTGTGTATTATTTGGTGATCCCATCTCCACATTCACCTGAGCACCATACGGTGCCTCTCATGTCACGTCTGCCTACTGTCCATGTAGGAGATACTACAGTATGTACTATTAAAAATGTGACCACCTCATGTGGAGTATCTCAATTAAACAATCTGTAATCCATAAAAATCTGTGTTACTCCAGACTAAGAGAGAGTACAGACAAATGGATACAATTTGCTATAACCAACATGCAACCTCTGCCTTTAATAGTAAGGAATTGTAGTCATTGTCAAGGGAGACTTGCTGTTATATACTTGCCACCTTGGTAGACCAAATCAGCTGCAGTGTGTGTGTGTGCGTGCATGTGTGTGAGTGTGTGTTTATGTGTGAGAGAAAGACAGTTTCGGTAATAAATTGCAGAGAATTTCCCATTTTTACAGCTGCCTTATCGCGAAAAAAATCCACATATGAGTAATCATTCAAAAATAATTAAATTCAATAAAGTGGAAGCCATTATAAAAAACACAGACACTAAAATCATTCAGGTTGTTGCCAAATTTCCCATCAGAGGAAGCAAAGAGAAAGAGCAGGATTGATATAACAGTATAATCTGCCTTTGACTGGGCATAATAATATATTTTAATGTGGTTGACTGGGAACACAGGCTGCATGTTAATGACTGTAGATTGAGGAATAGGCACTATTCACAGAGCCAGTCAATCCTATAGTAGCATAGGCAGCTGCCTATTTGTGCGGGGGTACTGACTTTGCCTCGGACAGGGAATGTTGGCAGTGATTCTCGCCAAGGGCGCTGCATTGGTTAGGACCAGTACTGACTATACAACAGGGGTCAGCCAAATATCCAGTTGAGTCAAGTATCCAATAATAATGAATTCTTCCCGAAGGCAACTGTCGTGTGATCATCACTGATGATGATCGGCCTGTTTTCAGTACTTCCCCGCATTTTCTCAGTGGGCTTCAGCTAAGTGTACTTTGCACAGACACATGGAAGCCTGGGTGGTATATATATTTTTAATATCTTCATGCATTATACTACAGTATACAGTATTTTTATGGTATTTTCAGAAGCAACGTTATTACAGGTGGGGGTGTTCAATTTCGGCAGCGGAAATTCCACCACACATAAACATTTCACATTATTTTTTTTTACAATATTCTTTACAGATGCTTTTTTCCAAAACAGATTTACTGGAATCATTTCTCTTTGACTCGAGGTATTTTTGCAGGGAGGTTAATACTCCTCAAACGTGTCATTTCTCTCCAGACAGAATAAACCTGAAATGTCCTGTTCCTAAATCCCCTTACTCATCAGGTAACATGTTTTTTCTTAGGCAGGAATGTCATACTGTTCTGACTCCTACAAAATGTAGAGATGTGACTCTTATGACAGCAGTGACTCATGTTACAGCTATTCCACAGTGCTGTCCTTTCCTCTTTACATTCATCAACCCAATTGAACAGGAATGAAGGCTTCTTTTATGCACTTGATTTAAACATACCAGCTATTTATAAAACACCTCTCCACATTTTAAAGGACCCTTGTTCAGAAGTATTTTATCAAACACAATATGCTTTTTCTCAGATCTAGTGCAAGTAAATATTGTTCAGTTCAATCAGGCTTACTTGAAGTAAGTTGTGTTTACAGGTATATATTTGACTGTTCGCTTGTTATATAAAATGTGTGGCATTTACACTCAGAAAAGCTGTAAAATATACTGCCAAGAAATGTATTCAGTTTGTAAAGAAGAGAATGTTTCTGCCTTACAAATTCATCTGTTACACAAGCTATCGATTACTATCATTACACCATCTAGTCATTGCTACGAGTGGAAAACAGCTGATGCAAATCCTCTTCGACACAAACGGCCTCCGCAATAGTGTAAATTTAATTTCACAAGGTAATATGTTAACTTGCACGCAGGCTGCTTTCAACATCTTTAATTACCCTTTCAGTCACTGCGGCCAGCAGAGCGTCACATAGAACTGAAAAGGAGAGCAATTGCTAGTACTTGTGCAATTTATAATTCTAAGCCCAAAGAAGATCATTTGATTCATCTTATGCAAATGGGGATAAAGTATCATTCTAGAATGGTGAGTTTGGTTAAAGGGGGGTTCGATCGTTAACCTCCATGTAGTTCTCAAAGAACATTTTTATTTGAAATTAAGCAATTTTATCTAATATTATTATATCTTTATTTGATTTATTTCTACTTTGCTTTAATTTAAACATTTAAAAATAAACAGATCTGTATTTCATATTTTCAGATCTTGTATTTCAGAGGTTTGTCCAGTCACTGTATTCAATCAACATGTTAAATCCTAAAATAAACACTAAAAAAAAGGTAATGCCAAGGTGATTCCAAGCTTGCAAGCTCCAGACAAACCTACCAGTCACGGGGCACTGGTGGAGTCATGACTAATTTGTCACAGAAAATCAGAAACCAACAACTGCTTTTATGCTGCATATGTGATGAATTACCTTACAAAAGTTAAGAGTCTTCTTGCATAGCTTGTTCATTTGTCCCTGCCAATAGCAATACAACTTCTTTCTGCTAGGATAGAAGCACTCGTCGACCCAGGACAGCAAATTTCCACACTCCCTTTACTTTAATGACCCTGTAACTGAGTTTCGTCCGTACAATTTAAGAACCACAACAAAAGCAGAACAACTCAATATTCCATTTTCTACTTGGAAAAATCAGCACCTATTTGAGGTCTGTTCCACAATAGTCCGGGAGGATGTTGGTTTTCAGCCTTCTGAATCCAGTAATGTACAGGCTAAATAAGCTCAAGGCCTTATGGGCGCAGCGCCATAATTGCATTGCCTGCTAGGAAAGACCAGACCATGCTGTACGAGCCAAACCGTTTCCAGTTGTCCCTCCAAATATTTGTAGAAATTTAAGTTAGAGCCTTACCTGTCATGACCATTCAATATATTCCACTGAGCTCTGACAATCCGATAACATTAGTTGTGCTTCCACCCCTGCTGTCTCGTTTTCTACAGGGATAATGTATTGCCTCTGTAGTATCTGGTTTAAATAAGGGCAGTGACAGCTGGAAAAGGGAGCTCCATAGCCTTATTCCAGCATTCTCCCCTCTGGCAGTCTGCTGGGAATATCAGAGCTGGCTGCAAGACAGGGGTGAGTGTAAACTCGCCTGTAAGCGGAGATGACTGCAGCGTCCCTGTGACTAGCTGAATGGCATCCAGGCAACCATGTGCTGTGTGGCTTTAACCTCGCCAAAAGCAGTCAAATAAACAGCTTGGACAGCACTCTGGTCCACTGCTTGGGACAGACCGCCTCCTCCGGCCGTAACCCTCAAATAGTTCAGATGAGATATTTGCTAGAGTTGGAATGAAGGCGCCGAAACCTTCAATTTTCTGTAACTGCTAATCCAGTCAGGCACCCAGAAAATGCACAGCACTGCCACAGTTCAAGCAAAAGCTGATATTAAAATTCTGCTTCTAGGCGTGTACACTCACTAGGAGACATGATTTGGGATATAAACCATAAATAACTCAAGTATTCAGCAGTTAATTTGACTGGCCTTTTCAAATTTATTTCAACAATATTTGAGAGGTTTCGTTGAAATGGAATAATAATATAAATGGCATCTCTTGTCTTAGAACCCCCCCTGCCTTTACCCCCCCCCCTTTCTCCTTCTGCTTTTTGGGATAGGCTGCAGCCTATTTATAATTTCTGTTGAGTGCTGGGCACAGTCGTAAGATGTTATGCTAAGTATGATAACAGGTAGCACAATATAAAGGTATCCCTCATCTTAAGAGCCTTTCTGGAATGAATTCCTGGAAACCAGTTCCTGAAAGGAAGGTGCGGAGATGGCAACTGAGTTTAACAAGAGGTGACGGCACCGTTAGCATTGTGGGTGAGGCTAATCGTGCAGACTATGAAAAATCCCCCACACTCAACTCTTGTTACTAGTAAGTGTGAAAAATCTGTCTCATGTTTAGTTGTAATTCATAATTACGCTATTTGAATCATATACGCAATAACATATCTCAAGGGATGCCTGTTTTTGGAGTTATTAGTGTTTACAAATTATAAATCCTTATTAATTTGTCCCTTAGTTCACATTTGATTCGTTGCCTGAACACACACATAATCAGGACTATACGGAGTCAGCAGCTCAGCTCAAATATACAGAAAGGAACTGAACTGCATCCAAGGAACCCAGACAGACAAGCTACAAATTTAAAGAGACGTAGCTGGTATTGAATTTTAACCCTAAGCACACTATGTGATGACAATAGCACTGTGCTATGCGGAAAAAAAAAATCCATGGTCATATGTTTTATGATTCATGGAAGATATCATTTATATTTAAAATAATACAACAGGACATTTAAACTAATAAACAATAAATACGTTCTTGTATATAAAATTACTAAATAAAATAAATGTAATAAAAGACAACACAGGTGATGTAGATGCATAGTTAAATTGTATATTAGAAATATCATACAATAATATATTGGGAATGAGATGAAGGTTATTTACTATTGTATTTTTTACTGTTGATACAGTATCCTTCACATAAGTGACTATCGGTTTATGTCTGAATAAGCTACAAATCCACAATAAATATCAGAAAGAAAACGGCATGAAAAAGAATCATGAGAACTGGGGTAGACTTTTCCAAGTCTGAGACAAATTCATCCCAAGTTGTGTGGGTTAAAAGCTTGCGGTCGACACAACAGAAAATGATAAATTAGGCAGCATTGATTAAAAGTCAACAGACATCACTGGGATTTTCTTTGTCACTGGAGATGAAAGTCTCCTTATCACAGACGCACAAGTCATGTACTGCGGGAGGATTTGTGTTTCAGGCGAAAGTAGCTGTGTCTCTGTACGTGTGTGACCTTTCCCTTGAAATCTCTCAAAGTAAAATGCCTTTTCCCCAATGGCACATGTAGAAAAATCACGCATATACATACATGAAGAAAGTGCCGGAGAAGCATATACAGCTTCCTGTTGGTCTGTGTTTTTCTATTGCACTGTCAACACTGTTGCTTGCACAACTGTCACGTCTGAAGACCCTCCCCCGCACGGTACACAATTTCAAAAAATGCAGAACTAAAAAATCCAAGACAAATAAGCTAAGCTTCATCTAATAATACGCTTAAAAGCTGGGTCTCATTTGTTGAACATTTGCTGTAAGTCAGCAGCTCATGTGTCTGCCTGCTCCCCCCTAAGCAGCTTGCACTTATTAACGGGAACTGTTCACATATCTAGCCCGAGCATTTAGTTCCCCGCATTAACAAAAATGCCCATTCATCAAAGATGCTATATTCCAAACCCTAATAATGTTCCCTGGGCTGTCCGTGAAAATAAATTTGCCTGAAGTTTGAGCATATCATTACCATACACGAGCTGCCGACTTGCCGATGGACCAGAGCAAAGACCATGACTCGCCCTTGAGCTTCTCCATGGCAGTGAAAAGAGACATACCCTAGCGGAGGACAGTGTTCATGAGAGGAATAAGGCATAGCTAATTGAGTGACAGGCTACCGTTGATAACCGAATGTTACTCCAAGGAAAGTCTGTCAAATGTCACACCTTCTAAGATCTATAACCTATCAAAGGCGTGGTAAGAAAAAACAGAGTTTGGGACTGTATGTGGTAAGAATGAGTACCAGAGTCATGTGACTGGAGACTTGACAGTAGGAAACAGGGTTATTTACAATGTTTCCTTTTGCACAGGTAAAAACAACATCAAAAGCTGGGTTTGTTAAAATGGAACAATGTAAATGACTGAATGAATACTGATTATCTGCGTTAATCACAGATAAGGTATTAGTATAAAACCGGTATCCAGAATACAGAGTGTCAGATACAGTCTTATATATATAAAATCCTATTTTCGCTCCTGTCACTGTCAGTGGTTACCCCTCCCACAAACCTATTGACATATCGTTTAGGTTAGAGCATAATTATGCAGCTATATTTAAGACATTAATTATTCTTTCGGCTATCGTTCATACTTCTCTTGCTATTAAAAAACCAGTATTAAGGTGTGAGATCAACAATGCCAGAACTCCTTGCCTTAAAGCCCTAAATGGAATTTAGGAAACCTGAGAAAAATTGCATTGACTGATGAAGACTTTAAATAAACCCTATTTCAGATTTTAATGGTAAAAGAGTACGTTTTGAGGCTAAAATTACACAAACATAAATACCAAATGAAGGAGTAGAGTTCATTGGCAAACACAGAATTGAGGCGCTGATGCGCTGGAAATCACTGACATTGACATTATAGACTTAAACAAATTGAATTAAATTTCCCATTACCCATCATACTTTATTCCTTTCTGCTCCGATGTATAGAGATCATCTCACCAGACACCATCTTCCTGCAGCTCTTGCATAATGGCCAGGCACTACTGCACAAAAGTCATAGTCAAAATAACCTAAACTAAAAACAGCAGTGTTAAGTGCTTGACCAATATTATTTACTACTTAAACTTCATAGCAGTCATAATATTCCCCACTGACACTGCCTGTTATTCCTTTCACGTGGCGAAAAAATTCTGCTTCATTTAAAATAGAGAATCAATAATTGAATGAGAAATATCATCTATGGCTAAATGTTCCCATGTTCCGTCTCAAAAATAAAACAAACAAATGAAAGAATGAATAAATGAATGAATGAATGAATGAACTTTGGCACTGTAGTGGACAGTACTAAAATTTAGTCTGACTGAAGAGAGGTAAACCTGGTCAACTGTCATGGGAACCAGGATTCTAACTACACAGTGCCTTTGCGAGAGCCCTATTTTCCATTGTGCACCACGACTTCCCAAGTCACACGCACGTGTGTAGACGCAAGTGTGCGTCAGTGCGGTCAAAAACATTTACAGCAAAAATCATTCTACTACTAACGCAGGCAGTTAATACCGTCAGTAGCATTTCGTATAGGCACAACAGAATAAAACATAAGAATCATGAAAGAAAGTTTAATAGCCTAATCAGAGCAAAGAAAAAACAAAATCGCGGCGCAGAGGTACACAAGTAAAGTCCTTCTCATTCACACGCCTTCGACAACAACACAGACATCTCAGGGTTGCCTTTCAAGGGAGCGTATATCCCTTCCCTTTCCCCTGTAATTCCAACCTACCAGCGAGTGCTGTAATGCCGTGCCATTTACATGACTTTTACAAGGAATGTCAATGAATTTCAATATCCATCCCTATAGGAGTGTCAAGTTGAGTTCACACTCATCTCTGGTGGAATTTATGTATGTCTCCATTTAAATGACTTTCACTGGTTTAACTTACCCACATCTTACTCTTGATTCCCTTAGAATTGCAATACTGAAATGAACAGTAAATACGTTTGATAGTAACAGGCCTGAAGGTGACTTTTATGTTGAAAATATATCTAAGACATAAAAAGTGACACCTTGGGAAATCTTCTCAGAAACATTAGCAAACATGAATCTATAAAACTGTTTGATCCATTCAAAATATAAAACGTAATGGCTTGCATTATTTTTAATTTTTACATAATGTTCAATGGCACAAAACATCTATAAAATTCTGCAAAACAATATGTCTGGCCATTTATGCCATAAATCTTATCAACAGACTGACAGTAGCTGTGACTAATGATGCTCAGGAAGCGTTGTGTTATCGATGATGCCAGGTAAGCACTCACAAAACACACAACTGTCTACAGGAAGACACAGTAATTGTTTAGCATACCTTAACATTCTAACATACCGTGACAGCTTTATCACACATTAATAGCAAACATTATATGAAAATTACAAACATTAGAATCATATAATTGTGCATATTTGTTATTACAATGTATGTTAAGGCTGACAAGTTAAGTGCTTATGAATGTTCTATGAATGCATTATGAAGGTGAAATTAATATAAAGTTTTACCAAAGACTATTGACTTAAACATTACTTCACTTGTGAAGACTGATCAACATCTTCACAAGTGAAACCTGTGATTCCTATGTCATAAAACCTTCCATATTTGTGGGTCAAGATGATTTTTTATAATGGAATTATAAAATATAGTTTTTTGTCTGACCTATATCTGTGTGGAAATCTATGTAATCAAGTCGTCAGTCAAGAGCGTCTTTCCATCAGGTCTACAATGTGACGATAATCTGTTTCCAGTACAACTGAAGTGAGCTGTTCAGACCGATTGAGTTACATGAGTTATTTTCTGGCATAAGATCCTTGATCCACCTTTGCGCATCAGTTCCTTACACAAAACGTATAAAGATCTCAGCGAAAATACATACTTATGAATGACACAATGGGAATCTGTCAGAGCTGAGCACCTCTCCCTTTTTATACAACTCTTGGGCTTGGTTTTAAGGCCAACTGTAGTGGCTCTCAGATAAAAGAGCATGTGATCAGTGACACGCCTGACATTGCAATCAGAGCAGATGTATGAGCCCGACTGAGGCGCGGCGGCCGGAAACCTAATATAGAAAGCAGCACGGCATTAATTTCCCTTGGTTACTGGTTGCATTACATTATAGCAATCTGGCGAGGGGAAAATAAATCTTTTGTACCCTCACATTGTGCCCTGACAGGTTATATAAATGTTGTGAAACAAAAAGATACTTGCTTTTATTTGATTCATTCAGATGAAGCATAACTTGATGCATGCCTTTTTCTTTTTCATCCTCTTCCTGTTTTTTTCTAAGCTGGCATGAAAAAAGGTCTTTCACCAAATAAATGTCAGTGGATATTTCTCTGCGACTGCCTCAAAGATTATGTTAAGACAAAACCATCTGCTCTAAATGGCTGCCAAAAAGGTTGAGCATAAGCATATTTAAAAAAAAATGTGTTAAAATCAACACATGCCAGTGTCTATATTTACTTAAGAACCAAAAGGCTTTTCATGCTTTAAAATAGAGAGAGGTCGCTTGGATGTAACAACAATACAGGACAATGCATTATTGCAGAAGCATCTTCACTGAGGTCAGTACATCTCAGGTTGACTTCCTTGTGCAACTCTGCCATTGTCCTCACACTGTGCAAGGGCTTCGTGGACAGGCCGCCTTTGAACCATATGGCCCATATAAGACATAATAAAACAGTGACTTGGCTGAGTGGAACAAAATGAAACCATATGGCTCCATCGCCCCTAAATTTCTTTAAAGGGCCATTACAAAATGTGTATTGCTTTGAAAACTATAATTGCATTATATTAATAGTGACAGAGATCGATTTATTGTATTTGTAACGTTAATTACAGCTTATGTAGGGAACATGGAAAAGATTTAAAGGCAATGATGTTGTAATGTATTTTACGTTCCACCTTTAAAAAACTAGCTAAAATTACAAAAAACATAAAAAAAAATAACAGCTGTTTTAACAACAGTGACAGCGTATTGGACAGTAATTTGTGTCCTATAACACATGAAGTGCTGCTCTGATCCCAGAAGTTCACAGAAACCAGGCCGATGGTAGCTAGCGCTAACAAAATGGCTACTTCATAGAAGCAGGACACAAACCGGTTTAGCAAATCATACAGCTGACATAGAAATGCTGTAATGTGCTCATGTATATACACAGTCTTAAAGCATTTGTTGAAACTGGATCACTTTGTTGCTATATGAGCTGCAGAGGAGAGGGTCCTGTGTCCTAGCTAAAACGGTGATTCTCAACCAGGAGACTGCACAGTTTACTTGAAAAGCATTGAAAAATTAGATATTGGATGACACAATACTGTTTAAAATGATATACACTTACCTGTATTATGCTCTAAAATTTTGGTGACACTTTACTTGATGTGCCATAAATACGTAGAAATAACTCAGTTACTACTGAAGTACAAATCCTGAACGAATTTAGTTGCTATTTGACATAAAAGATGCATCACGATTCATTAATGACGAACACGAGATCAGTATTTCACTTGTGTTATTCATTAGATGTTCCTTCACTAGCTCCTTAGTAGTTTACAAAGGTTTACAGAATTAATAGATATAGCAGCAAAAATAGTAACTGCTCGAGATAAAAGATGTCACAACTCATTAATGATGACGTATCATGAAATCAGTATGTAACAATGACTTTACTGTTTATGGTTAATAAATACATAACTAATATCATAATACTATATTTCTGCCCCGTCAGGTTAGTTACAATGTTAGTAAGATTTTTAATAGAATCTAATAGTACTCCTTCCTGGTTGTAAATAGTACAAGAGCTTCAGTCATGATGTTAGATAGAATCACAGAATCCACAGGTAAAATCCAACTATTTGGTTAGTGACGTCTCACAGGGAAGCTGACAGAGGGGAATGATGAGTGATTGTTACTTGGTTCATTTCATTTTAACACATTATTAAAAACATCACAATTTGCAATATGTCTTTTGTTGAAGACTAATACCTTAAAATGTGAGTCTTTTCGGTCATTAAGCACATGTGTAATGGTTGTCAGACTTCTGATGATAGACCCATTTGCCAAAAAGGTTTTAGATTTTGCTTTTTGTCCATATACATTCACCTTCTGTTTTGAAAGCAATGTCATAAACTGAGAAAAGCAAGAGTGATGTTGGACATAGTGCAGTGAAATCTTGAGTCGTGTTCCGAAGAAATTACATTGCTTCACAGTATAACCAAAATTAAATATGTTTATAGTAATAAACATTAGCAATTGTTGTCATCATTGCAGAAGGCATACAAGAGAAAGAATATTATAATCTATGGCGGGGGGCAAACATACTACTACTTATACTACTGTTACTATCAGTAATATTCAAATTTCTGGAAATGACAAATCTAATTGTTAGTACAACCCTGTACTGGATAACGGTTGACTGATGGAGGCTTAGACTATCCAGATTAACATCATCATTACGCATCATTGTGCTCTACCGCTTTGTGTGTGCGTGTGTGTGAGCGGGTATACCTATCCTTATGGGGACACAATGTCCCCATAGTGTGATAAATATCTGTTTAAACTCTATTTTATAAAAATCAGTGACTGCTATGAAAAAACTAAAAATGCAAAAACTCTTGTATTTTGTTAGGTTAC
>JAODUD010000062.1:9614948-9632210 GCA_026784285.1 Stomatorhinus walkeri | reverse complement strand
CCAACCCAGCACAAGGCAGGGAACAACCCAGGATGGGGCGCCAACCCAGCACAAGGCAGGTAACAACCCAGGATGGGGCACCAACCCAGCACAAGGCAGGGAACAACCCCGGATGGGGCCCCAACCCATCACAGGGCACAAGGCAGAGAACAACCCAGGACGGGGCACCAACCCAGCACAAAGCAGGAATAGCGCAAATTGAGGCACCAACCCATTGCAGGGCACACAAATCATTCATACCTACAGTATATTTTGCAATTCCAATTCACCTTAGCATGTTTGTTGACTGTGAGGGGAAATCACCAAAAAGCCCTCTGTGACAGAGGGAGAACATGCAAACTCCACGCATGTGACACTACAGCAGAAACCCAAACTCTGGTCACAGAGGTCGGAGGCAACAGTACTGACCACAGTTCCACCATTCCAGCCCCTAAACCAAACATGACTTTCTTAATTCCTATTATTTCATTTAATTTAGCATAATGCTAATATTGATTTTCATTTGACAGAGTGTTAACCATTGCTCTTACGTCACACTGTTATCAGAAGAAAAATCTTTATCAGGCAGACAGAGGAAGTAAAATCTGAGATCCTCAGAATCCTAAAGAGATCATTGATCCTGACATGTAGTTCTGCTGAACGAAGCACAAGCTGTCTTTCTTATTGTTGGATAAAGTCGGAGGCTGAGTGTGAGAGTAATTAAAAATGAATCAGATCATTTGCCATTCTAATTGAACAGCCAACCCCCATCTCTGATTGCCCTGGTTGTCCACACGCTCATAATAATGTCTTTGCAGAAAACAGCACTAAGAATGCACTTGTCTAATTTAATTTGTAATAATGTAAATTTTCTCATGCAAGCAGACCACATTAATTTATAGCATGGACATATGAAAAGGATCAAGATTTGATTAATGGTATCCCGTTCTTTGAAATACTTGTGTTGTTGTGAATGCAGCCATAATTTTGTCATTCCTCACCTACTATGCTCCAGACATCCTTTGTATGAGATTTAATATTATGTCAGTGAATCCAGGTCGGCCATCCAGTCCAGGACTTTCATCAGCTCAGCTTCCCTCTAACCCTATTAATCATTACACTGAGCATAACATGGTACATTGGCCCCATAGATAATGGACAGCGGTGGACAGTTCAGAAAGTAAAAAATCCAGACCAAGATTTTGTTTCAACCACCCAGTTCAGCATAAAGAGTAACATTCACAGAGTCACAGTCACAGAGTCACAGTCACAGAGTACTCAATTGATTGTCTCCGCTACTGGTGTGTGAATGTGAATGGGTGAATGTGAGGCATAATTGTAAATTGCTTTGGAAAAAAGTGCTATATAAATGCAGTCCATTTACCAAATACAATTTTTTTCAACCAAATTATCCAATCTAAAACTATTCTCATGTTTCCAGATTAGAGAATTCCATTCATCTGTTATGTAAATTATATTGATAAGCTTCTAAAAGAAAATAAATTAAATAAGTGCTTCCGATAAAAATCCAAATTGATAAATTACAAAAATATGTTATGTATAGACATATTAGTGTAAATCAAATCATCGTATTTACAGATTGTTTTGATAAAACCATGAAATGCTGTATTCAAAAATAGATTTTTGAAACACTTATATAGTGATCTGAACATCATAAAATGATTTCTAGCCAATAAGATATGAAAGTATATGTACCGCATTTTTACGCATATAACGCGTGCGTTATACGTGTTTTTACAAACCGCGTAACCCTCCCGCGCGGTATCTCCGTGTGCGCGTTATGCAAAATTTGTTTTACATGGTTGATGTCTGTTAATATTTTAATGGAAAATGTCCTATCGAAACAAAACTAATGAAACGATTTGATCATGATTTTTTCAGGTCAATGGGCAGCATGCGCGGTATACACATGGGCGCGCTATGCAGAAAGTTTTTTTACATAATACCTTTGTTCCCGCGCGCTATACGCGTGGGCGCGTTATATGCGTAAAAATACGGTACATTTTGGCTCTAATGAACCATATTTTTTATTGTTTAATTTCTATAGCTATCTATAACTCATCATGAAATTTGCAGCATAAGTAGAGATAAAGTAGCTTTAATAAATTCCAGAAGCCAAAGGTAATTTACATGTCATAAAACATGGTTTGTAAAAGTCCATATATTCCAATTTTACACACCCTATTCAATGAAGATAATCACCATCTCATGGCAGCACAAAATAAGCGATAGCCACTGCTACGGTGAAAACAATCCACTCTAACCGATGTGTGATGTTTGGACCAAACTGGAAGAAGGCTGCGCAGTGACAACAAGTAATAAAATATAACTCTTATATATCTCTTTTCCCCTTTGCAGTGCAGTGGAGTGCATTTTCAAGACTGACTGTTTTTTCAATGCCAAGTCTTAAATTCCTTCTTTTCCCCCTTGTAAACAAAACTGGTGAAAAGGAAACAAAACGGATGGCGATGATGATACCAATGATCTATCACTGCAGACTTGGTTGCCATACCAACACCCGAAAGACAACAACATAAATGGCTATGCATTACAGTATTACAATGCATAACCTGGTTATCTCTGTGTCTTACAGTATTTACTACCCTGTGATGTATTGTTAGAGATGGGGAAACATACTTAGTTCATAATCAGCTGAAAATAATATGTTATTATTTAATATCAGCTATGTAATGTCCGGAGTCGGCGTCAGAGATTATGATGGTCTCCGGGCCAAGTTGGCTCTACCTAGAAGATTCCCAGCCGGATTATTAAGTTCCGCTGCAGTCTACAGTGTCCGGTCCTGTCCAGTGGTTCTGTCTCTCTGTCCTTTTGTGGTGTCTGTCCAGCATACCCTCTTGGTGCTCCCGTGCCCTGTCCAGTCCAGTGTCCTGTCTGTCCTGTCTGGCCCTGAGTGCCCGCCCTTCCTTTGCCCCCCTTGGTCCGGCCCTGTTTGTCCTCCATGCCCAGAGGGCACGCTTCAGGAGAGGGACTGTCATGTCCTCCTGACCCTCCTGTATCTCCTCTAATGTGGCTCTGATGAGCCACGCCTTTGCTTCTTACTCCTTGTTAGTTTAGTCTTTTTACTTAAGTACCGCTCTGTCTCGTCAGTCCCAGCCTGCCTGCCACTGACATCACTGCTGTCTGCCTGAGTCCTTCCCTGTACTCGCATTCTCATTTTGACCTCACACGGTCTTGTTTCTTTCCTTGCTCCCATTCAGTTCAATAAATCCCTTTTGTTCGCTAAATGCCGGCCTTCGAGTCCTTCTCTTCGCATGTCGTGACAAGCTACTTGTATTTCTGCATATACATTTAGTTGTTTAGCCTAAAAAAGTAGCAAACTAGTTTGGATGCTGTTGGAAATGCTTGATCCTGCTGACTAGATTCCTAAAGGAAAGAGTAAATTTTGTTTGTGGGAGCACTTTTCTCCGACTTTTGGATACAAAGGTTGCTAGGGAACTGTTTTTCGGGGAATGAGGGCAAGCGGGAGAGCCCTGCCGTGGTGTTAAATCTAGCCTTAGTGGCGAAAAAAGAGCCATTTCATCTCTTCTTATTCTTCTCAGTATCCTTCCCCCGGGATAAACGGTTGTGTAACTTTCGTCAGAATATTTCTATGCTAGAATGGAAGAATGGGGCCGATTC
The DNA here is from genome assembly GCA_026784285.1 of Stomatorhinus walkeri. NCBI lineage: Eukaryota > Metazoa > Chordata > Actinopteri > Osteoglossiformes > Mormyridae > Stomatorhinus > Stomatorhinus walkeri. The sequence continues at coordinate 9,628,571 of JAODUD010000062.1, read as the reverse complement.
ATAAAATAAAACCGCGTTTCGACTTCAGACCAACGGCAGGAACCTCCTTAAATAACGGACAGGAAAGGAACCTGTCGCTACAGCCCTCACATTCACAGGGCATTCCTATGTTTGATAATCCCCGCATTCCCGTAGTCTCCGGTGGTAAATATAAGCAATCTGCCCTTTCTATCTAAATTACTATGTTGCAATGTGAAATAATGTTAATGGATGTTAAAACATCAGCCATTTACTCATCTTTCCACTCTGGCTTTGTTATAAAGAAAAATATATAATGTGCAATTTGCTGGGGCAGACATAAGCTATGTAAATGAACACAAAACCAAGATGACAAATAGAACAGGATTATGATAATCGTGTGTTGCCTTGTTTAAAGGGCACAGTAGCAAAAATTGATGTTTTTGCAGGACTTGAAGGCAAATGTAGTGATGCTTTTACAGGCACATTCATAGACAGGCTTTTGTTTTTTATAAGACGAAGAAATAGTGACTGCAATTGTTTATTCAAAGTTGCGCTGTGACCATTATTTAATTGCATTTTATTGGTTGATATCACGTATATTACACACATATATAATTCATGAATATATGTATTATGCAGTATCCTCCAGGGTAGTTAAATTTTCAGTCAAGTGAGAAACCATTTTGAATATCTTTCTGGAACATTCATTCCACAGGCGATGTATTTTAAATAATTCAGAGAATAATTACAGAGCATTCTGGATTCTATGTGATATGTTCATAACCTGACATTAGACCTGACAGGAGTTCTACTGTTTGCCTGGCATCCCATTTATTTCCAGGCAGTAGTCAAAAACCGTCAAAGATTTCTTGATCTTGCAAAATTTTCAGTGTTTCCATAGAACTACAGGGGGCAGCAATGCACAGCAATATCAACAGCTTTCAGGCAGTGCTTAGGAAGATTCCTTGGAGGGTTAGTTTATGTTTCCATAATAACACAAGTACAATAGCTGTCCTACATTAATAGAGCAGAATGCAAGCATAACCACCAATATCAGTGTTGTCATTCTCTTAGATTTCCTGTCCATTCACATATTTGTATAAGCACCTATCCAGTAGAACTGAGCAGGAAGTCTGTTCTGAGAAGCAGAGGACATGAATCGGGACGACTTGAATGGAATGCCACTCCACAAAGTACAGAAAAACATATTCCCTCAAAAGCTTGTTTTGGACAGGGGCAAGAAACTGGAAGAACACGGGTAGAACATGCAAACTCCAGATGCACTGAGCTGGGCCCGGGAGCGAGAGCTATTTCCCACCAAGCGGGAGGTCATCCCACTGAGCTCTGTTAGACATTCAGCTAGGTCACTTACATTTAGCTGGAAGGTTTAGTACTGACAGAATACTCACAATTCACCAGTCATGCTACATTTCCCATGGCTGTTCTTTTATAAAATGTGTCCTTTCTACAGTGGCATTACTGCACAAACAGAAAATATGCCAGTGTGCTCTATTCCTCAGCTTATAAAGTCAATTTTGTTCATCAGAGTGGTCAAAATGTATCTAAAAAATCTGTAAATCATGAATCCAACCATGCATCCATTTTCTAACACCTTTCCGTGGTTACAATTGTGAGGCCAGCAAAACAAGCTTATATATATATATATTTTAAACTGAATCTGCCTAAAGTGTTGTGATTTTAATATATTATGTAAATCTTACTTAGCAGAAGCTTGATAAATGATTTAATTGCAACCATTATTTAGTCTGTAGTGAATAACTGTCTGGTACTGAATTCACTTATTATCTAGACATGCATAGCTTTTCTGCAGATTAATATTCCATACATCTGTTATGCTCATAGAAAGCACATTTCATTAAAATTCACCTTAAACTTGTAAAAGCATCTCTTCCGTTGCATATACATGCATAGGAGCATAACTTACTGAGAGATTCACAGCAAAGAAGACAAACCCATCTCCTCTCCCAAGCAAACCATTGTTCCCGTCAATTTACCAATTCGGTGGTGGTTCCAAACATGTTAATCTGTGCTTTACACCTGTGGTATTTTTATTTTTGGTGCTACATTCTAGTTGTACAGGGAGACAACACAGTAATTTGCATTTCCATTAAAATTCTACATTGCCTAGAAGAAAATGCTTATTTTCATCCAATTTCTTTATATACTGACAGAAGTTGCTTTTTCCTTCCTATCATTTAGCTGAATCATAGATACCCACGAGTGCAGGTGGCGAGTAGTAAATTATACATAGCACCCTTAAACCATTTCATCTGAATCATTCTGCCAACAAAGCTTCTGTTCAGCTTGCTCTGGTTTGGCATGGTTACAGATGGGAAACAGAGCAGCCAATGACATAATGATGTATTTAATACAAACGCTTTCCATCATGTCAGACTACAGCAGTATATCCATCCATCCATCCATCCATTTATCCAGGTCAATGTCACCAGCAGCCTGTCCTTGGCAGCCAGTCCATCACTGCACACACACCAGGCCTGTGACCAGAAAAAAATTTGGTTGTAGGTCCGGAATCAAATGGGGTCCCCTTGGTATTTATGGCCAGCTGGACCCCCCCCCCCCCCCAAAAGAAAATTTTAAGGGGGTTCAGAATAGTAATTACAAAAGAATTTCAGGGGGCGGGTTCAAACCCACCATGTTACTACATAACTATGTGCTTGGCACAGACACAATATAGGCAAGTTAGAGATGTCAATTACGCAAACTACCTGTCTTTGGACTGGCAGAGGATAACAGCACATCAAGGGGAAATGTGCACAACACAGACAGGACGTGTAAACTCCACAAACACAATGGAGTTGTAGGATTTGAATATCCAACTCTGCACTAAGCACGTTTCTGCCATTCCACCCATTCAAAAGTATATGTCACACATGAATAATGAGTTGCTAATTACAATATTTTTTCTGGGTCCAAATGTAATATGCATCCATGAATAATTATAATTTTGCAACAAGATTTAATGTAAATATTGACTCATGTAACTGAACCCCACAAATTACAGCATCACACCACTCACAACCAAATACTCCTGTCAAATCCCTCACCTTGCTGGAAGGGTCTGATGTGACGAAGGGACACTAATCAGCACAGCTATTATCTCCATCCAGTCTTTTCCTAATTAAAACACTAATTAAAAGCACTAATTGTCACATTATCCTCTCATCAACTACTATACATGCTATTTGTAGCGTGACAATAAACAGGGGAAATTAAAACTAAGTAAACATAAATACTACCACATTATAGAAGGGTTTGGATTAACTTGTAATGGAAATTAGACAGAATTAAAGAATCATAATTACGTGTCAGTAGGCAGCACAGAAAGTCATAGTCTGGGCCTTTTCCATATCTTCTTAAAACAGGTACCCCAGCTATTTTTAAGAAGAACTAAATAGAGAAACATTCAATACCTTTTTTCCAAAACTAAAGTGTGGTTGTATCAGTCCTTTGCATAAAGTGAAGAACAGCTAACAAGTCAATTCTGTTTAGTTTTCTGAATTGGATTTTGCAGTCATGCCACAAAATAAAGTAAGAAATGTCTACCTTTACTAAAATATTCACCTTTCCAAACCATGTCTTTTTGCTGATTTTATCAGTGACAATGTTTGCTGAACAACCTACACAGAGATAAACGGATCAGAGAGATAAACAGATAAATGCTTCAGCTACAAACAATTTTTCCAGTCAACCTCGGTGTTGACAGCAAGTATCCGGATTTATATAGGCTTCCCAGCACAGATTCAGTCGCTTCCTTAAATGTCAGCCAGCAGTGAATTCACTGACCACAGGACAGGTTTACTTTAAAGCCATAGATACAGATAATTTTCATGATGATCATGGGAAATGGGTTAATAGAGCACTGCTGCATATGGGTCTATGTAGCCGGGAAATTGGACTTGTCAGTCAAATGCACCCCACAGATACTCGACACGTACCCAACCGTCCACATGATGCAACTGAAAATAGGATTCCTCGGACCAGACAGGCTTCTTCCATTACTCCAATGTTACATACTCACTGCAGTATCATGGCTTTGGGTGTTGATGTGTGGTCATGTAGATGTTACATTGTGAGGACCAAAAATCCAGAGCAATGTGATAGAAACTTGATATTATGACTGCATGGGGACACACAAGGCTATCCTTAGTTTTAGAAAAATCTCTGATGCAATCCAGAAAATAAGAAACCCAAGATACATGTATATTGTCTGGTTACTTTAGAATTAAGAATTTAGAATTAGGCGATCAGTGGTCATTGTTAACACACCACAGCACACAGTGAGCAACAACAAAATGTGTCCTCTGCATTTAACCCATATGTGACTTTTGTGACATAGCAGGGGGTAGCTAATTCAGCGCCCGGGGAGCAGTGCTTGCGGGCAATACCTTGCTCAGGGTACCTCAGTGGTGCCTTGCTGGTCGGGGATTTGAACCAGCAATCTTATGGTTATACTTATGGTTAAGGTCAGGGTATAGTGGGGGTTAAGGTTGGCGTGAGATTGGGGTTATGCCCATTGAAATGGGATTGGGATTGGAAAGACGTTTGAGTTGAGACTCATTTTCTGATAAAATACACGTATACTATTACTGAAACTTCCCAGATATGTACTTTCCTCAACATGGTAACAAGTCAGTAGAGTCATATTCAGTTAATATGAATCGAAAGCCAAATGAAGGTAAGCTTCGCTAAAAGTCCCCCTACCAGCGCAATCGCAGCAGTTGGCTGCGCAGCATTTAAGGGGGGCCATAAAATCTGAATAAGGAGCTGCGAATAAGGAGCTGCGAATAAGGAGCTGCGAATAAGGAGCTGAGAATAAGGAGCCGACTTCAACCTCGTAAGGCAAGAAAAGGCAAAACAGTAACATAACGTGTGCTGCTTCTGACCAGAATAAGCAGACATTACTGCATTATAACATCTCTTTCTTTCAATCTTTTTTTGATTTTCTTTTCTTAGCTATTTTTTCATTCCACTTGCTAACCTTGCATTCTTTCCATTGTTCATTACGCTAGGTCATGTGATCACGTAAATGTAGCTCTTTCCACTGAACAGTAGGAGGCACTGTTACCAGAAACACTCTAAATCAATCATTTTACAAATATTATTGCAAATAATGATATACTGGCAACAAAATGAAACAAAACATATTCGTTGGATAAAATACAAATAAATATTAAATAAATGCATAAACTACCAATATCCTGGCGACAGCTAAACACAGACGATGAGACCCTGTCAAGACAAATTCTTGCCCTGTATAGAACTGATTTGGTGAGCAATTCCAGCTACAATGTGTCACGGGCAGAGACTGGTAAGGACCCAGATATGCGGGTAAAGAGAAGGGTTTTATTGTGACGGGGTGGGGGAAGCTGGAATGGTCCGGACCGGAGCGGGAAGCTGGGACGCAGGGGGTCGGAGGCAGGAGGTGTCTCTCCGGGTCGAGGAGTCCGAGTGATAGTCTCCACAAAGATATAGCTGTATGTGTGTGTGTGTGTGTGTGTGTGTGTATGTGTGTGTTTGTGGGGGAAGCTCAGATATTACATTACATTGTGGGGACCAAATGTCACTAAATGGTTTCTGTACACATATTTCCAGGATCTGGATACGGCAGCCCAAACAGAGATCATGCTTGTCTTTATAATATAATAAAACACTGTACCAAATACATAATTGTGGGAGAGACATGGGGGGTCTCAGAGAGCATAGATATACAGTTATAGAGTTAGTGTCCATTGCTTGCATGTTTCTCTGAGTCATGCAGGTTTCTTCCCATGGTTCAATGACATGCAATTAGGCTAATTAATATTTCTAAAATCACACATGGAGTATGACTGTGTCGACCTACAATGGACTGGCATCCTGTCCAGGGCACGCCTCCTGCCTCAGCTGCTTGAAAAAGGCGTCAAATCATCCCGACTAAGATACCCGATTCCAATATGGCTAATGCACTGAGCAGCAAGACCTAAGAATGGTGATTTAAGGAGGGACACCGTGGACAGATACAGACGTCTGCTCTTTAGTTATACATAACTGATCATGAATACAGTCATTTTAAATATAATACTCACCTTGTATAAGAGCACCTGATTAGCAGTGGTTAATATATACTAATTAAGTGTCAATGCAAGACAGAACAAATGTTATTTTACTTCACTGTTAAGCTGTTCATAAAATCATTCTTTCCAAAAGTACTTGCTTAAAATTAATATGGATTAAATTATTTCTTTTACATTGTGTAGGATTCATGACCTACGTCAGTTGCAAAAGAAAAACTTTAATTCCCAAGAAAGATAAAATGCATGCGAAAATGTGTGCAAAGAAAGCCAACTGGGGTCAAATCACAGTCTATTTTACAGTATGTGATTCATAAGCGGTGTGATAGCTAACATTTTGCACAACATGACCTTCCTATCACATCACTGCATGGTCACTGGAAAAGGCAATGTATCAGCTGCATGTAACTGACATAAGGTTTAGTGCACTGGGTAGCAAAAAGTTGAAGCAGGAAGCTATTTTTATGATGGAGCAAAGCTGTACACCATATTTCCAAAGCAGTATCACCAAAGCATGTCACTGTTTGTAACGCTATTGTGTTACATAGTATTCAGTATTATAATCAGCATATAATATCACACATTGTATAGAACAAAAAAGAGAAAGAACACAAGTGCAGCTCACTGTAAGAATGAAATGGGAAAACTTACCATCTAAATTCATCAGTATCCAGTGATGATTATTCATTCATTCATTCATTCATTCATTCACCTTGTAGTTAAAAATCTGTGATTGTCATTCTTGCTAAAGTTCAACTTTAAAAATGACTGAAATATCACCACAACTGCATAGTCTTGCTTTATGAATTATAGAAAAATCCAATTTTAAATGTTCAGATACATTATAATAAAAACTGCAAATATCTGAGTGCCAAAATAAAGATACAAAGAGATGCAAAATATCACATTAAGAGATTTGTCAGTAGTTATACAATATGCCCTCTCATGGATAATGCAAGTTTGTAACAGTCCCCTTATACTACTATTAAAAAAATTAAAAAGATATTCTAAAGCAGAGGTCTCCAACTCCGATCCTGGAGAGCTACTATCCAGTAGGTTTTCTGTCCCACTTGGCATCTGATGAGCCACACCTGGCCCTGGTATTTACCTGAGAACTAGTGTGGCTCCTCAGAAGCCAGGTAGGACTGAAAACCGACTGGATAGTAGCTCTCCAGGACCGGAGTTGGAGACCCCTTGTTTTAGAATATCTTTTTTTAGAATTTTGTTCTGTTTATTATAATTCTTTACATAAATACCTAATAATACCTAAATTGGATTGCATGTTCGGAACAGTTTTACTTTTTATGCACTTATTTGTCTTTTGCTTTTCAATATAAAATGATGTTAGCCTAAAAAGTGATACTGAGCAAGCACAAACACGAATCAACAAATACCACTGCAGCTTATGGATAGTCTCGTGGCTTCGGATCATTTCTAAACCAGCTGAAGCTTGTATTTATCATGAATTAAAAAGCTAAGCTGCACTTACCTTCTTGTACGGCTTGAAATGGGTTATTGGGCTCGATGAGTTTTATGGAGTGGGTTATTTTTTCACTCTGTAATATGTCATCATTGAGACTTAGGTCCGAGATGGCCAGCTGAAAAACCTCGTCATCTCTCACAGCGTTCTCCTCAAATATGGCACCTGTTGGAAAATTGGGTTTCTTAGTTACCAATGAAAGTCTGAAAACAGAATGACAGTTATTCATCAGGGGTGAGTTTCCCGAATTCTTCTTAATGCTTTGTCGTTCGTAAGTTCGTTGTTAAAAGAAAGAACTTACGCATGGCGTAGCATTAAGAAGGCTTCTGGAAACTCAAGTGTCAAAGTAAAATAACAATATTGGTTTGGTGTTCAGGGTCTTCTAAGTAATGGGAGCAAATGGTGTGATTTTCTGTCTGTAGAATAACTGTAAATCATGAGACACTCTGTAATCAGATACATAATTATGCAGCATTTTTCTTTGCACTCATTTGAAAGAAAGATACTTAAACATCTATAGTGCTTATGTAGCAAAATGGTGAAGGTACTATAAATTCCCTTTTGTGACTAGCCTAAAATAAGTAATTCTTTGATTTATTGAACAAAATCCATCTGTTTTCATTACTTAAAGCTACAGTGTTATTTTACTGAATTTTAACTGGGAATGGCTTTATTGCTAATGATTCTTAACTCATTTGTGATATAGATACATAGGCCTACAGTGTTTCCGCTGGTAACAGCCCGCCACAGCAAAACCCAATGCCTTGGTAACTCGCGCGGGAAGCCAGAATCCCATCATCGGTGCACGTTTTACAGAATTAAATTGCTTGACGGCACTACTAGGCTATTTCACGTTGTCATTAGCAGACGCTCGTGAACAGCTCTAATGAAATGAGCTTTACTCATTTTCCAAAGAAAAGTAAAACAGCCAAGACTGATAAAGAGAGCAGGCATTTACTCTCGTTATTTGGGTAAAACGACGCGTCTCTTTCCATGCTGTTATAGGCCTGCCCATTCAGACATACACTGAAGAAACCTGTTTATACATCACGACTTTTCTGTTATGGTGTCGTAATGCAATGGGAGCAAAAATGTATAGTCGAGAGGGATGTCCCCCCCCCCCCCCCCCCGAACCAATTCACTGCATTGATATCAGCTGAGAGCACATGATACCTGTTACTTTACATTTATAGAAAACTTGTTATCTATCCCATGTTATGTTTACCTGGTACATTAACAGGTTTCATATGTGAAAGGGGGTCATACGCCGGGAGGCTCATACTTTCTATGTGTGCAGTACAATAAGGCTGCATCACATGCAGTTAGCTTACTTGTAAAGTTAAGCACTGGAGATGGGCAAACTTACAAAGACTTAATTTAGCAACTGCAAAAAACAAACGTAGATATAACTCTGACTGATAAATAACTAGCCTATATTAATTCATATAATTATTGTATTTTTGTTTAGCTCCATAGACAAAGAGGGAACACATCACCACTAAACAATAATTTTGTGTGTGTGTGTGTGTGTGTGTATGCAACAATGGTATAATGTCTGCATTTTTTCAATTCCCCAAATCCCCCCTACACAAAAAGATAAATACAATTAAAGAGTTGTTTGTTACATTTATTGATTGTATAAGATATGCGCAGTTGCCAAGCAACCCAATTACTACGCCTCACCTCATGTTTTTTAAAAAACGCAATGTATGAGGGGAATTGTGTGCTGAAAAAAACACAATATATAATAGTTTTGATGTCAAGGAGACATAAAAACTTAGGATTTCTCATAAAACATTTCAATGAACTGCAGAAATTCAGTATATTTCCGACTAATCCAGTACAATTCACCAACAATAACATTTGTGATTGTAAACAATGACTTAACCAGCTATCTGTTTAAAATGCATTTTTTATTTACCTTAAATTTGTTTATAACACATTTACTGCCCATCACAGCCTTAGTGGTGACATTCTTAATCTATTTCAGTAACTGTGATATTAGATTCTAACAACAATTTAGATTTATTATTAGATTAGTAAATTTCACATTGTGTTTATATCTGAAAGGGGATATTTTTTACTGATTTAACTGCCAGAGAAACCATACTTATAATAATGTAAGCAGAATTAAGAGCAATTTTTGCTACAGTTATCATTTGAAACAGATTTTTTGTTAACATAAAATGAATACCTTCTGATATGTTAAAAACATCTACTCTATTTGTTACAACTGTGTCTGGAAACATGTTCACTGAACTGCATTTATACCTGACTTTTAAATAGTTATAAGTACCTAACACATAGTGTCCATAATGTACAGTAATAGCCTTTCTAAGAGGCAATAGACATTGTAGATTCAGTTACTGCTGCAGCCTTTGGTGCAGGACAGTGGTGTTTGAGTCACTGTAAGTTGTCTTTGCTGTATTCACCATATTGGCACCAGAAACTGGATAATACCTGGTGTAATTCAACGAAAGGAAAACACTCCAGTAATGTATATCACAGTTTGTGCTAGTTTTTGAAAAATTGCTATACATTACAATCAGCTTCAAGTAATACACAGTTAACTGTATATAAAATACTATATTTATATTCAACAAATATAAGTAGACTTTCCCAACAATTTAGATTGACGTTACCCCCAATGGAAGAGGCTGCCCACATCCTGATTAAATTATCCAGTTTGTTAATGCATAAAAAACAGTGCCTTTCTCATTATAATCCACATTTCATGGTGTTGTTTTCCTCCCCTCCTGGGATTGTGACATTGGCCCACAGCGTACATGTTGTCAGCGGGAGCCTGAGGTCCGTGAGGACAAAGCTATCTGTCTTTCACACTCCTCCCAATCAGCAGACCTCATTCCCATAGATCATTTGTGCATTTGTCTGGATAAGTGCCTACAACAGCGGCTTCCGCCTCCATCTACTTGAACTGGTGGAATTCCTCCCAGGGGGACGGTGCCAGATTCCTGCAGAACAGCTCCAGACCCGAACTGACTCCCAGCCACATTGCATCTCTGCCATACAAGTTGCAGGTGCAGGTCAAGCAGCCCACTGAGAAACAGTTAGCTCGAATTTCCATTTCCATTCCAAGCTATACCTCCGTGCAATTACAGCTGCTTTAAACTTTAAAATCAAGTTAACCTTTAGTAGGCAATTAATACATTTTTACAACAACTTTTCATGATTATAAAAATCAAAGTTATGCTAAGCCATACTCAAAAAAGAAAAAACATCTAAGGTGTATGAAAAACTGGAAAGTCATGTGTACTGCATGAATAAGTTTGTGAGATGGTTACAAAGAAAGATCACTCCCCAGTGCAATAAGTATATAATTACAGTGCAATAAGTATATAACGTCCTAATGCTATGCAGCTCATGTTTATATATTTCAGGATATACAGTGTGTTTATTTTCTTTACGTCTGTGTGACGATTAAGTCCTTGTGTGAAGTGTGTTTACTGCAACTAGTACTTCATTTGGTCATAGTACTCGGAAGTTTCTTTGAAAGAAATACAAAATCCAACTGGATGCAAACTAATTGCTGTTGCAGTACAAGCGATGTATAATTTCACCAAGAGACTGAAGGCACTTCAACGATACTGCCAGATGGTGAAGTCTAGTTCCTAGATTGTCGTTTTTCTATGTTTAATTTGTTAGCCTTGATTACGCACGCTTCGAAAAAATAACTTGGTCTAAGGGAGAATGTTCTCTGATGAGAAACTTAGCGCCATAATCTATTTAAATGGACTCACTTCCATTAGAATTTGACAATGATCAACGACTGTCATGCAACGATCGCTAATTTAATCGCTCGTTTAATGTTTGTTTTAATGACTGCTACATATAATACTACAGACCTTGTTATATTGTGGTTTTAGATGTTTGTGATCGTTCTTATGCCATTGTATAAAAACATTGACCCTCTAGTTTACAATAACATGGTATTTCATTATTATGTATCTATTTCGCAGTGAATTCTCTTGAAAGGAACCTTTAGGTTACTCCTGGCTCCTGTATCCTTTTCTTTCTAGTATTACACTGAAAACGGATTTTTATAGGCTAGTAGTCATTATTGATGCGATACAACGCAGAGCACCGATTCATGCCAATCCATCATCATTGCTGTAGCGGTCTAAATATAAAACCAGACACGGAAAACTCAGTTTTTCACGCTGACATAAAAGTGCGGACTCGAACAAGGCCTTTGCAAAGTATGTGCTGGTGATTATGTGGGGATATTGTGTATTTGCTTGTTTGCTTATTTATTTATTTATTTATAAATCTGTATGCTATATTGAAAACTAGCATAATAAGACTATGATCTGAACATGCAGCATTTTCTTCTCTTTGCGATTTAATGTAATCCTTAATTATATGCATAATTCGAGTAATAATCCCCCTCCAACGTTTTCCCAGTAATGCTATTAACTTCTGGTTAACTTTCTGGTTCTGTTAATCACCATTGATTAGAAAACTGCTTGACTTTTATGGTATAAAGATCAGGTAGTTTATATTTCCTGCATTCAAGTGAATGGTTTATGCACTGGCATCATGTCATTACAGCCCGTGCAATTTAAGGCACTGGGCGCGAGTGATGAAAAACGTGCATTTGTCTCAGATAATCCATCAGAACCTGTTTGAATGTGTGATGAATATTATGTAACTATCGCGAGAAATAAGTATTTTCCTTACTCGTTTATTTTTGAGCTATATATAGCATCTTCATTAATATTTCGCTCACGTTCCATACAAAGTTCAAGCTTATAGGTGGTGATGTGTGGTGGGGGTGGCGGGTCCCTTAACCGTAACATACACTTGGCTTTCATTTATGTAGAGACTAGAATTACAAATTCATCCTACAGGTAAACTCCTCCCGGCTCTTATAATATATTTTTTGCTGTGGCCATCGAAGCTGGACTTTTGAAGACACTTCCCAAAGAATGTCGTTTTAACGAGCCCTAATAGAAATGTAACATGTTTAACCAAAAATAGTTAATTCGCTTTTCTTAAATTATGAATCGCCTATGGTTTCAAAGCAGCTACGAAAACACAAATGTATAGACGTAATTGCAGTATATTCCTCTGTGTCAAATCGGCTTATTTTTAACCACATAAAGGTGTATAGGTTAGTAATGAGTATGTGTTATCTGGATTATAGGATATAAACTGCTAGTGCCGCACGTTTACTTTGATTTGCGGTGCGTCTTACCAATGTGAATGATGGAGTCCGCTTGTACTGAACTGGACTGCAATATCCAAAGGAAAAGGCAGGTTAGCAGCAATTCCATCTCCGATTTTTACCAAAGCAGTTCATCCAAGCGTCTTTAGCGTCCAGTAACCCCAATACAGTCCAAAAAGTATAAATAATTAAACACAGCAGCAATATTCTGTGTATAAAGTAAACCCAACAAGTATTTGTTTAAAACGGAGCAACAACGAATCTGAGGCGAAAACGCGTTCAAAGTGCAGAAGGAATGCAGGGTGGATGGATGGAGGCAGGTAAATCCCTTAGAGGCTGTTTTGTGGATCCTGTGCTCTTGCTCTTTCGGGCGATCGCACTGACTGAGACATTAGAAGCTGCGAACTGCGGAAGGAGGGTCACCCCCACGCGCCAGCCTGCCCGCGAGCTCGCTCTCCCCAACCACGTGACTGCAGCGACTTTCGGCACCATTTAGCGGTCCGGAGAAGCAGGGCAGAAATGAAATAAGAATCTGCTATAAAAAGCAGAAATAGACGGACAAGAACAGACTGCGTTAGTGTGTTATCCGGATGCTGGGTCGACAGAAAAGATAGAAAATACATTATTTACTGATTGGAAAACAGCCTAAAACAGTCGAATTCGCTGGTGAAACAGATTTGCAAGTATGTTATATACTCGTTCCAATACATGTTTGAGTTGCAGGGGATGGTAAATGTGGCTTTTCTGGTATATTAAATTATCATACTAAGTTACAGGTAACTGCAGTTACAAATCTGTCTGCAGTTGGAATGACTGTCCAGAGTGCTACTTGTAGGACGATCTTACATGGATTTATAGGTGTATCATAGGGGGGGGGGGGGGGGGAAAGTGTCGTTTAAAACAGT
>JAODUD010000062.1:9589645-9609025 GCA_026784285.1 Stomatorhinus walkeri | reverse complement strand
GGTGAAAGGGGGTCAAACACCGTATTAGTATGGTGTTCCTAATAATCCTTTAGGTGAGTGTATTTAGTGTGCAGCAACTTGATTATGAGTTTACGTGTATGTAGGTTACTGTCATAATGGATGGAATTTCTGACGGATTTAAAATTTCATCGGCATCCAGTACAGAGAGTAGCGATCTTTAAATAAATGCATCTATCAGTAGAATAATATGTTCTGATACTCATAGGATTTTTATTCTACCTTCATATAAATGTAAATTATATATTATTGGGTAACACTTTACTTGAGGGGCACAAATACTATAATATTATGCTATTACTTATGTACTTATTTAACCACAACTAAGTCGTAGTTATATACTGATGTCATGTTAATGCATTAATCATTAGTCAATCATGAATGAATTTTGACACGTTTTATCTCAAGCAGTTACTATATTTGTTACTATTTCTGTAAATTTTTGGGAACTACTGATGGAACTACTGAAGGAATAAGTAATGGATGATACAAGTGAACTACTGATATGTTCATCAATCAATCACGAGGCATCTCAAGCAACTATATTTGTTCATGATTTGTTCATAATTTGTAGGCGTACTTCAATAGTAACTGAGTTATTAAGTATCTGTGCCTCATCAAATAGTTACCCATTATTGTATAATTTTGCAAAGTTGATAACTTGAACTAAATCCAGAGGATGCAAATGCAATGATAAAATGAGTCACGCTCCACTTTTTTCTCTACCCATATGTCATTAATATTCATATTTTTACTGAAATACTAGAAAATCAGTTTGAATTTTACTTTTATGGAACACTATCCACCTAAATGAATTCTCACAACTAATTTTCAGTGGACTAGCTAATGGTGAACTGAAAACTAAAACATGTCAGAGGATCAATTTTTATTACACAAGACGAGATAATGAATTCCAAAGTGTCTATGTTGCCAGTCACTGTTAAGGTAAAAATAATAAAAATAATAACCCATCAAATGTCAACTGAATGTGCAGTTTGTCTTTGATAATTGACAGTGAAATTTTATTGTCACACGAATATCAGTCACAATGTTAACAACTCTCAAAAAATTAATGAATCTATTTGCTTTATAAGTCAGAGAAGTTAAATTCTTCACTCAAAAAAGGGAAAGTTGATTTAGATACATAGGCTCTTTCATGTTAAATTACCAGAATTACTTAGATGGCCCTGTACTTTCAAGGACGCAGGTGAGCTTAAATGCCGCAATCGATTCTTTTTTTCATAATGACAGGTCTGTAATCAATTGGATTGCAGCAATTTTAAGCAGCACCTATAAATACCATTTCTTTGCTCTCACTTCTATTGTTTCATGCCATTAGGAAAACAAGAGCATGTAGTCTCATCAATCACCATGCAATCACCAAGTTAATTGCTACATAAAATTATCTAGCTTAATCACTATTTGTTATTTCCCTTTGAGTTGTCAATGAAAGTATATTATCTCGAAACAGGGTAGCTTTTAGTCTGCATTACTATTCGTGATGAAATTTATAAATCAGGTCAATGCATTTTTATTAAATTCATTTTCGCATGTATTTCATATTTTAAACATTCAAATGCATAACTATATCAATTCATTCTTCTTCCAACTGTTTTTCTGAGCAGGGTCTTCCATGGAGCATGGGGTGCTGGAGCCTCAGCATTGATAAATGGTTACTGTGTGATTATGTGTGTTTTAATGGTGTGCATATTTTATAAATATAAGTGATGCAGGAATACACATTGTTACAGAAATTGCCACAGGAATTCCAGTATGGGCCACATGGAGGTGTGATATCATTTACTGTTAGATATTACAAAACCAAAGATTTCAGTTTAATTCTATTAGTGACTCAAATGTTCCTAAGATATACTGAGTAAAATTCCGATTGAAATTTTAAGGAAAAACATATAAATTGTCACGCCCGGAGGGGTGCGGCAGAGCAGCAGCAACCAATTAACAACTAATCGCTCCGCTACTTAAAACGAAACTCACCATTAATGCATTGCGAAGTATTTTTTCCATGTTTATGCGCCTTACTGAGCATTCACTTGTCTTGTTCCTGTCTCATCTGCCCTCCCTACCTGAGCTGCCTCCCTCGCCCCGTTCTCTGGACCCGTCCTCATCGTGCTTCCCGTCTCGTCGTCGCCCCGTCTCGTCCCTGCTTGTAAGACTGACTTCCACCGGCATCCGAACCCTTGCATCCGACTCGACCGTTCTCTCGGACGACCCCCTTGGCTTTCGGTGTACCGATTTTCTCATTAAACTCGCCTCGTTCCTGTCTGCTTCTCGTCACACAAATAGTAGAATATGGGTCATATATTGGTAATAAGTGATTAGATGAGCATTGGAGTGAAAATACATCCATTTTCTGTATTATCAGTCAAAATATTTTAAGTTGTTACAGTAAAGGGAGACTTTCATGCTAACTAGTATTTATAGAAGGCAAACAACTATTTATTGTATTTATAGCCAATAAGTAACAGAGTTACAGAAGTATGTTTGATTGTATTGAGATGCACTGAATTGTGAGAGGTAAATCAATTATTCAGGAAAAAAATAATACACACACACACACACACACATATATATATATATCCTCTTGAGACCCCACCCATTCATTTGTGTTCATTGTAGTGGACATTTTATTTTTGCATCTTTTCACTAATGTTAGGAAACATATTTATTCCTGTTGTACACTAAAGCGGACATGATGTGAAATTAAAAAATAAAAATAAATAAAAATTAATTGTAAGATGTTTTATTTCCTTCAAAGACAAATAGCCTAAAATTGAAGGACACTATATATAGTCACAAATCAGGAGGATATGTATATATGTATGTTTGAAGAATCCTGGAATCCTGGACACTACCTGCTGAGCAAACATGTCATTACTGTCTTATCAGTGTCATATGACTTCTAGACCGTGTTGTGTTTTAGACAGGCAGTGAAAAATGGTCCCCACAACATTAAGAACAGGGTTTTATTACATTGTGGGGGACATTTGGTCCCCACAATGTAACATAACCCTAATCCAAACACACACACACACACATACAGAGCAGAGGCAAATGTTATGTGCCTGGCAATAGAACTACCCAATGAGATATTGCGATGCCCTGCATTAATTTACCTTTAGAAAAACCAGATGAGGAAAATACTGGGTTTTGAGCACAAAATATACCTGGAGAAAATGTCACTTTAAGCACAAGTTAGAGACACAAGTTCACCTAATGATATTTTTACTGTTGGAGGAAACAAAAAGATAACATGTGAAACATAAAGACTCTACACACAATGACCCAACAGCAGGTTATTTTTTGTTTGTTTTTTCATTTGCTGAAAAAAACTCCACTTTTGGGTAAAGCTACCTTCATTTGTAATAGTTTAGAATTATACATAATGCCATAAAACTTCCCGAAATATTCTAGAACCTATATGACTTATGTTTTTTTAATTGTATAAATAAATCCCAGATTTAAATGCAATCCCTCATTACTGTAATTAGACTCCAAACCCTAACCCTAACCCTAAATTAATTACTGAATACCTGCATCACATCAAATTTAACAAATTGATACTTTAACCAGTATGTTCTTGGGTGAAAGAAATTTATAAAATGATAGGTAGTGTCACATTACTTATTAAATGCAAATAATTCTATACTATAATTGCTGCTATTCATAGAACAGTTAGATGGAAAAAAAGGAAATAGTTTTAAATGGCATCGGTGAAAGGAGCATCATTTTAATTTAAAAAAACAGTTTAAAATTCTATACATATAGTAACAATGGAAAATTTCCAGCATGTTTGCACAAATATTTTTAATGTTTTGCTTTTAATTTAAGAGTCTAAACTAAACTGTATTTTCACCAATAGTTGAACAACGTCAATTTTATTTACTTTTATCAATTACTTCAACTCATTGTATAACACCTGTTCTATACAGCAGGATGGAGAAACAGTCATCAACCCAAGTGTCATTGACCCAAGTGTACCTATACATAATGAAGAGTGCAGTCTGTAGTTGCAGGAAAGTCTGCAAAAACTAGCATGACCAGAAGATCCACCAAGCTAGAATGAAATGCTTGACCGAAAAGCAAGTGGTACTTGCGTGGGTCTAGCACCTGGTGAGATGCAGGAGCAGCCTGGCCTGGAGTCGTCTTACAGCATCCAGACCCTCCATGCCTCACATGGCTTTCCCCAAGTCAGGTAATCAGAACATGTTAAGTAGCCTGCCGATAACAAGGAGGAGTGGCGCCAGTTTGATCAGGATGTGGACCGGAACCTGGAAGCTGGGGGGCATGCTGGCTGGAGGTTGCACAAAGTGTGCTCCTTGATCACTGTTGGCAGTGAGAGATTTGGCATGAAGACGTGTTCGACTAATGGTCCAGGGGGCCAAACCAATGGGAGGTTAAGATCACCAGCTGGTCTGGTAGATAAGGATGGTCGATAAGCACCCCGGTGCCAGCTGTAGTGATAATGCATGGAAGCATGACCTTGCACCATGCAGTGCTCAGATAACCTCACCAGAACCCACCATGGCATTCGGTACTGGGCGTCAGGTGGATCCTCCAAGGTCTTCAATGCCTCATCAACTGGGCCGGGATGGAATTCAAGCCATCCAAGTCCCGATCTCAAGTCATGAGGAAGGAGAATTTAATGGACAAGTATTTCTCCCTAGTCCAAATTCAATCAGCCACCAAAGGGCCCGGTTTTCAACAGCACACTCAGGGACACATCTGTACTCGAAGAAACTGGCAGAGAGTTGGGCACCTGGTTTGTAGTGGGGGACAAGTCAGGTTTGCCAGGAAAGTTTAAAGCTTGGTTTTACCAGCATGGCATTCTGTCACGACTCCTCTGGTCGGTACTGGTTCACACCACATCTCACTGACCACTGTTGAGGTCTTTGAGAGGAATAAATGCCACTTCTTGTATAGGGGGTTGGGTGTAAATATGGAAGCTTTACGGCTTTATTCCCCAACAAAGGATGTGGATGATGAAAGAATTAATTTTTTTTATAAATAGAGGTTAAAATCAACAACATATATTACTGGTGACTGGGTATTAGAATTCCAATTTCACAAATGAGAAGATTGGACATACAATTGACCAGAATGGAAAATTTATCAAATTTATCTAGACAGAAATTTCAATACATCCAAAAATCTTCTTTGTTGGCAGTACATACTTCAAATCGCCACAGCATAGTGTTCAAACAGAAATCAAATAGACGTTCTCCTTTCCAAATGACAGAAGAATTCAATTCAAATTGCAAAGATGTGATCTTGGGCAGATTGTAGAACAGATCAAGACCTATTTATGTGTTGGCTGCAAGTGCAGAAAAAAAATGGACATTAAAAGTATGCAATGGCAATATGCTCACAAGAAGTGTCCCATTGCCTTCACGAAAAATATATCTCAATTTGAGATGCTGGATGAATTCCATATAGAATCAGAGGCACTGTGAACAAAATATGAATCATCAAATTGGAATCAGGGAAAAGATTGGTCAAAATTAAAGAGCTAAAAAAAGAGGGATGATAGAAGGTGCAGAAATAGCATGCAAGACCAATATCACCAAAAGGGCTTAGAAAAAATAATAAATTCAGAAAACTTGAAGATAAAAAATGGTCACAGCCATAAGCAGGTATGTTGAAAGACCCTTTCTGGATTTTGTTCTGGACTCAGTTGCCCTGTGTACGTTTTGTAAATAAGGTTTGCCGCCATTCTTTTCCGCATGTGAATCGTTTGTCTCTGATTTGTGAGGGAGTGAGGGTAGCGACTGTCTTTTGTTTTCTTTTCTTTTTGTTTAGGGCAACTGGTGCTCAGGTAGGTAGTGCACTGGTTCCGTTTGTTATTTTGGCCGTTTCCACTCCTGAAGTTCACCCTGGAAGATACTCGAAATACATCTGATCTTCATTATAACTTTACTGCTGGTCAGTTCCTTTTCCATCCCCCCCATTCCCTGTTATCCTCCCTCTTTACTCCTCTACTCTAGACCCGGACGTAACAAACGGACAAATAGTAACTCATAAATCAAGATCAAGAAACAATGGAAGGAATACACAGAAGACCTTTATAGCAAAGACCTCAAACGGTGCAATATAATTGCTCCTGAGGTCACTGACAAAAAATATGGCTATGAGGACAGGTGACATCTAAAGAGAAATCAAAGTGTGCACCAAACTATTAACAAATTTTTAGCATAATCATAAAGATCATTCAATCTCAATGTAGATTGAAGTTCTTCATAATGAAATTCTGAGATATACAAGCTGCATTCAGAAAAGGAGAAGAAACAAAATCCATTTTCAGTGTACCACGGAGCATCAAAATTTGCTTTATTGACCTTAAAAAAGCCTTTAAATGTGCTGATTGTGCAATGCTCTCATAAAGAACTACAGCATCTCAAGTTTAGTGAACAATATCAGCAGCCTTCAGTATGATGCTGACAGCACAACATGAAGAACATCTGAAGAGACTCATAAGAAAAGGTAATGAGAAAGAAAAGAAGGAATTACAGATAAATGAAGCAAACAAAGTTTATGACGACAGGAACAGCAGCTAACGTCAGTGCTGCTGCTAAAGACAGAAGTTATAGACGACACTTCTCTGAACTGCAACAAAGTAAAATCAAGAGTAAAATCTAAGAATACTTATATATCTCTAAGAAACAATATTAGAATTGTTCTGAATATGGTAACTCCTGTCAGTCTTTACGGATGTGAAAGCTAGACAATGGAGAAGTGGGACAGGGAACAGTATTAATGCCTTTGAACTCCCAGCAAAGAGATAATACATGATAGACTTATTCGCCGCAAAGCATTGCTTTGAAACTCTTCCATTGTTATGATATACTCCTTGCTATTGTGACAATGGCTGTAGGGAAAAGAACCATTGACAGATGCCATCTCTATAGAGAAATATGGCTTTTATATATGTATTTATGGCCATTCATTACTTGCTATTCATATTTCCATTTCAAGCACGATGGATTAAGCACAACCAGGGATATTTTACACAGTGTCAACCTTGCCAGTAACCCAAGTAGTGGCAAGACCATGCTGAGCTTTGATGTCAGGTACCATAAAAAATATGCATTGGGGGTTACCAAGGAAACGCAGGAGTGGCAATGGTGTACCAAGTGAGTTCTGTGTACAAGCTGATAGGAGGTCAATTGGGCAGACGGGGAGCTGGTTAAGTTTAATCAGCTGCAAGGATAAATGAGTAGGAAGAACAGAGGGAAGAGTGCAATGGCATGACCAGACAAACACCAGGAGGCAGGTTTAAGGAGTCAAAAGGTCCATTTGTTGACATGAAAATATTTGCAGCATATTTTGGCCAAAACCAAAAATACAATCAGTTGTTCTTTTTCTTGATTTTTTCTCATAGGGTCTCAAAACAGAACTGACCATGAAAGAATTCCATAATGCTTTGTGGAGTCAGACCAAAACATGGCAGGGATATCTCGAAATTATGATCTTAACTTAAGAGGTACTTCTTGAAGAGGCGGTTTACTATAAAATGCAGCATATCCAACTGAAAAAATATATATTTTTTAGAGGGGCCTTAGTGCTATGTATCCATCTAGGAAATTCAGCTGGGGGCTGCCTCATTTTGGAGATATCGGCAGAAGTCTTTTGTTGAATATCATGGGACTGAATAGCATTCTGTGGTGATTAGCTAGCCAAAAAAGTACACTGGAAAAATTCAGCATCAGTGTCTCTTACCAGAAATCATGACCCAGTTACTCAAGATAATCGACAGACTTGGTAGTGATCAGTGTAATGTGGGAACTATTTTCTGCTACTGAACTCCACACCAAACATACATTACAAGATACAATCACGAGTACCTCAGTGCTACCTTCTACGCAGTAATACAATTGCTGTTTTTTTGTAACATTTTTAATCACCACAGTGCCATTCAGTCCCATTATACTCGAGTGCCAATATCTCCAAAAGTAGGCAACTCCCAGTAGAACAGCCTAGATAGATAGACAGCACCAAAGCCACACTAAAATATATCTTTTTCATTTTTTGGGGTGAGCTGCATAATTTGAATTCGCATTGTAAAAGTAACAATTTCCCCCTCTTTAAAAATAGTGTTATATCTGAAATCCTACATCTCCCAGTAATTATAGTAATGTTATAAAACATGTTTGATTAACCCATGGGTGAATCTGTAAATCCCCGGGAAGCAACAGGTGAAGAAATGACAGGCAGTTCATAAAAAACATGCCTGAAATTGTTAGTAAATCAACACAGCTAACAGTCAACCTGTACAATGGTCAGAATTTTCTATGATAGCGTGCATGCACATTTAACAGAGAGAACCTTCTTTACTGTCACCATTGATTTTCCAGTTTAGAGTACATACTGTAGCATTCATAAGAGACAATAATGGGTCTATATTATGATCGATAGCAATAAAGTTAACTGTGAGCATAATAAAGTAACAACATGTAAATGCAGTATCTTAACATCCAAGCCGCTGTCGGTGTCTCTTAGCCGGCACGTCCAGTACTGATGCGGACCTTGGGCTATTTTCAGTAAGGCAGTGCAGTGGGACTTCGGACTGAGCAGGAAGCTCTGGAGTTGGTCGTACATGCAGTGTTAAGTTAAGAACATCTTGACTTTTCCTTGACTTATTTGTGAGTGTAAAGATCGCTGTGCAGTATGAGAAACAGATTAGTAGCCCATAACTGGAAGGGAATGTGAGTTAGCCACTGCAGACCTACTGCTCTGTCCGTATGTTATGAAAACTCTCAATAAAGCTTATTTAGGTTGTCACTCACTTTGTCTTCTGTATTAGTGGGTCAATGGAAGAAGTGCTGAGTGGGAAATTGTTTGAACATGTTGTTTGTGACCATTTCCTGATTTTCAAGCAAGAATATCCAACCATCAGTCAGCAGTCCTGAGCTCAGATTCCATTGATTTGCCCCTTAGGACATTTTAAGCTGCCTTAAAAATAGTAAGATACCAGAGGTGTCTACAGAAAGAACAATGTTCCCTGCATATCACTATGACCCTGATGCATTGTTGCTTACCTTTAAGCAGTGATCTAGTCTTTTAGAGGTAGTATGTGTAAACATGGCATCTGCATCCTTCTGTCCATTAGTCCATTCATTACTCATCCAGATTTTTACCTAAAGGTGTAGAAATCGTGGATAATTAAGAATTTGAATTATGCGCAAAATCATCCAGAGACACGGAAGGTATACACACATACACACACACACATATATAAATATATATATATATATACATATATGTGTGTGTGTGTGTGTCTATATGTATATATGTCTATATATGTATATATATATAAATCCATCCTGAAATGAATCAACATTAGACTGACTCAAAAAGAAGACCTATTGGTATTAGCTGTCTCAGAGAAAAACCATGAAATACGTCGCTGTGTTTGTGTTTCTTGGAATACCATAACGATGCTATCACACCAGTGCTTCAGAACAGCTGAATTCTGCGATTGAAACCTCTCTAGCTCCTTGCAATGCTATAAAAGCCCCAGAGAGATATCAGCATTTGCATCAATATCTAGGTAATTTACAAACTCTTGCAAACTCCGTCCCCTGCAGGATAAAATGATTAAAGGCCTCCTCTCTGAAAAAGCTAATAATCCACACGTTTGCAACACATAACCGCTCAAATCTGATGGCTTCACACTCTCTAGAGCAATTCGTATTGCTTTTCAAGTGCAGTCAGCAGCAGCCTGCTCTGCAGATTTGGCAGACGTGCCGGGAATCACTGCCATAGCTGAGAATATGCAGCAGCCATCTTAGTCACAGGCGCAATAGTATAGAGGAACGGGGAAGTAAAAAAGCAGCTGTTCAAAGCCTTCAGCTTGGCTGCGGTTTGATAAAATTCCTGTCCTCCGTTCCCCTGACCTCCCTGGAGTGATCATTTACAGAGCATCATCATGTATGAGCAACGCACTGGCAGCCAAGAGTCCAAAATGGCAGGATGGACCTATATGATGAAACCATCGTTTTATTTACTGTAAAAAGTTGCAGGAATTTATTGCACTGCAAACAGCTTATACGATATTATACGATAATAAATATGATGTGAAAGAATAGAAGGGAGACTTTTTCTGTTTATACACAAGACATTTTACAATATACTGTTGTTACTACGCTACCTTCAGACAGGGCCTACATGCCCTTTGACAGAAATAAGTATTGTGGTATTTATGAATTGCTCTGATTATAGCCCCATGCAAAGAGAAACGCCAAGTGAGAAATCCCAGAAATTAAAGCCAGCTTGTCGAATCATCTCTACTTCTGCTAGTCTAGTATAATTCCCAGTTTTGTCAACATATTACCTTTGGTATTTTCCCCATTATTTATCCACTACGACGAGCCCGTGGGAACCGTTAAAGAAGGACTCGCCAGGAACAGGAGATGAGAGGAGACACTGAAAGGACTCGCCAGGAACAGGAGACACTGAAATGCCAGTTTTCCACTTCTTGATCCTTTCTAGTGTGTTTCAGAACATCTATTTTACAGTAATGAAAAAATCATTATCCGTAGTCATTGCAGAGTCATACCCAGTTTACTAAGGTTATGCATTTGTCTTACAAAGACCCCCCTAGATCATAAATTAAAGCCAAAATGCAATGGATTTTATGATCGTAATATTTCTGAATTGGCAGAGCACTGCAGACCTTCATAGTTTATAAATATTGCTTCGCGTTCAAAGAGACCTAAAAAAAGGAATCATTCATAAGTACGTCGAAACATGAAGTGAGGAGCCGTCGACGAGGCTGGGAGATCAGGAGCCGGTGGAATGGCCAGGAAGACAAGGTCTAAAGAGCTACAGGTGCCGACAGACCTGCATCAGAGGAGACAGGCATGTCAGGGATGAGGATGGGCTCTGGAGGTGCAGCCGAGATGGCTGATGAGGAGGGTTCCAGGTGGAGCACAGGCAAGGCAGAACTTTCTGCATGATCACTGGTGAAACTTAAGCCAAAGATGCAATGGAGAAGCTTGAAGTCAGTCCTGAACCCTACAGCCTGTGCAGGGAGCCAAGAGCAAGGTTTATTTTTCAGATTTACTGCTCCTGGTACCAATTCAAGCTGCTGCATTTTGAATACGCTGCAAGGTGTTTAATGTGCATTCCCAGATAGCAAAGGATTACATCAGTCAAACCTACAGAATTCAAAGGCATTTCTCAGTGTCTTAAATAGTAAGGAATCATTATAGTTTGTCCATGTTACGTAGCTGTAGGAAGCAAACCTTCAATACTGTATCTACATGCAATTTGAATGCGAGGCTTGTATCTAAGATGACACCTAGGTTACAGGCTGAGCTGCTGAGGGAAAGGTCCAGCCCGTTGGAGTGCAGTGCAGAGATTGTATCATTCCTTATGAGGGAAATGCGTGGTAGGAAGGACACTTGCACAGAATCAGGTTTCCAGAATCAGAGTACAGTTATTTGACACTTGAAAATATTGATATTGATTAGTCAAATAGGAATAATCTTCAGCACCATTCCACTCAACCCAACATAAAATTCTTAATAACAGAGTAATATAGTTAAATACTGGAAGTAGTCAGCTGTGTCAAAGGCTGCACTAGGGTCCAAATTGTCAGCATCAGTTGCCATTATTATGTCATTTACAAGTTCAGTTAAAGCAGTTTCAGTGCTGTGTCTTGGGTCGAAGAATCTACTAGAATCTACTATTTACTGTAAAAAGTTACAGGAATTTATTACACTGCAAACAGACCAAAAATCTACTAGAATCTATACATAACATTCTCCTGCAGAGCTCTGCAGCTGTGGTATAGTCTCCCAGTAGATGTGTGAGATTCAGACTCACTCTCACTCACACACTTGTTTGGTCGAGCTAATAGAGAGTCTAGTTCCTGGTTTAGGTAACCACTCACCCCCATTTAGGCCTGGAGTGTGAGGTGCAGAACTGGGTGCAGATCGTAGCCATTGGCTTTGGATGGACTGATCTGTCAGTGCTGTCATGCTAGCTTCACACTGCCTTGTGGAATTGGAGTGCTGACGTTTCAGGAACTCTCTCTGCCTATGTTCCCACTTGCCTCACCTTCCTGTTTATGCTGCCATAGCTGTACCTGCCAGAGCTAACATTCTGCACTCACCTGTTTACACTGCCTCTAGTCTCCCCTACTTTGGTAAATGCATTTTTATTCCTCCCCCCCCCCGGGGGTGCTACCTGGAGACCCAAAAAAACTAGATATTCTGCCTCCCCCGCTGCCTGCGGCACCCCTGCTGCCTGTGCCGTCCTTCTAGCCTGCCCGCTCTTCTCCCTGTGACGTCTCCCTGTACGCCCCGCTGCCGTACCACTGTTTCGTCCTTCCATCTGAAGCAGCACCAGCACCTGCCTGCCAGCACCTCTCATGCCACTGAGACACAAACCTTTGGACAGTGTAAATTAGAATTTTGCCATCTTCTTCATTTCATTTCCTCCCCCTTTGAGTCTGGTGCCTCTCCAGGTTTCTTCTTTCTAGGGAGTTTTTCCTTGCCTCTGTTGCTTCTGGCTTGATGACTGGAGTGGTGGGGGTAATGTAAAGCGCTTTGAGACAATGTAATGTTGTAAGAATGTGCTATACAAATAAAGTTAAATTGAATTGTTCTGAACTGAACTTAACTGAATTGAATATCCAGTATATTGTGCGTCTCCAAATATTACTGAAATAGAGCAGCGACTATCTTCAGAATTTTGAACAAAAATGGTATGTTAGGTACAGGTCTGTAATTGCTGAGCTCCTATGGATCCAGACTTGATCCAAACTTCTTCAGTAGTGGTCTGATTACTGCCACTTTAAATTGGCAAGGCACATTGCCTGAGGACTGGAGCACATTCATTATGGCCTCACCAGAAATCCATGGATTCTTTAAGAATCCAAGTGGGGATATAAATGATTATTTTATTAATCATCTGACAAATCAGCAGATTCCTCCAGTGATTACTGATATATATCATAGTGACAGCCCTAATACACACACAAACACGTCAGGTAAACATATCCTTATGGGGACCACTCATTCATTTCCATGAGAAAAATGCTAACGCTGAGAATGACAACGTTAACCCCTACCCAGCCCTAACCATAACGACAAGTAACCCTAACAAAATACTTTGGCATTTTTACTTTTCTGATTCCATTCACAGATTTCTATAAAACTGAGGTTATCCAAATGGTGACCTTAAAAACGTTTGAAGTTTTACCACACTTTGGGGACATCTTGGTCCCCAAATGTGATCTATCCAAACCCACCCACTCATCAACACTCTCAGACACACACACACACACACACACACACACTGTACAGTAAACCTACCTGATTATCTACCCTTTAAATCAGACACACTTGATTTAACAGGAGTGGAAACCAGTATTAACATCTAAGCAATTCAAATTTGAAATAAATGGCTTTAACTTCTGCTAGTCTAGTATAATTCCCAATAATAATATGCAATTTGTAATGTGCACAGAGGGTGTGCGTTTCTGCCAGTGCAAGTTCTGCTTGTGAGATTCCCATTTCCAGGCATGATAAAAGCAGTGTTATCTAGGATTGCATTTTTGCTGTTAATATTGATAAAAGCCACTAAGGAAATAAACCCATGATCCCCCTACATCAGAGCAGTAGGGCAGACATATCAGATGATGTCCCATTAAAACTGGTCTGCCAAACTCAGCGATTGTGATGCTTTTATTAATGCAAAGGGCAGTTATTTTGTGGAATGAACCATTTATATCTAGAAACTTTTAGACATTTAAATTTTTTTAACATTGTTTAGATAATCTCTCAAACATATCACTTGTGCTGAATATTTATAAGTTATTTCACGTTGTTTTCTACAGAGGAATTACAGTTACATTATTACAGGAACACTGTAAGTAATCCTCAGATGCCTCATTTAATCCCTAACAAATGTCGTCTTAATAACGAATTATTTTCTGTTGAAATCTTGTGATTCATGATTTTCTGATGCAAAACTGCAAGACCAGAATTATTACATAAATTTATAACATTTATTTCAATATCATGTACATTCTACCAGTTTTTTCGTTTGCTTCAACCTGTTAGGACTTTTGTGAGCCTTTCCACTAGATGTCTGGATATGTCACTGTGGTCTAAAACCTTGCGATTCATAAGGGTGGTCGTCTCTGCACAGACTTTAATGAGAGATTGCATATGTGTGCTATATGTAGCATCTTTGTGGAAGAAACTCTGGGTTTATTGAGAGTCTGCATGCCAAAAATGGCTCTGGAAAATGGATAGATTATCACCATCTCATTTTTTAAATATCTGCAGATAGGGTTGGACTGGGATTGAAAGTCGGCCCTGAACCTTGGAGTCCCATATGGCCCCAGGGCAAATTTAGCCTGTCTACATACTCATCAACCCTCCAGGAAAATGCCTGAGATGCCAGATGGCCAGTCCAGCCCTGTAGACAGAGTCAAAATTGCTTTATTCTTTTAGTGCTATTTCCCTACTTGTTTATATAATTAATAAAAAACATAGTGACACAATATTTTGCTGTAGAATTTTAATTCAGTGTTCTCTGAAACAAATGCCACCGTTACCAGTCATATCAGCCCAGCAGACACCATTTGCTTGTTTGACATTCCTAGCGTGTGAGTGTCCAATAACATGGATAATTTAGAGACATTTTCATTTCATTAGATCAAATTTAGTCAAATGATGGATGAAGAGTGTTTGAACCATTTGCAACATGTATCTTCTAGGACACTGAAACTAAAGCGTAATCATTTTTTTTCAGAGGACAAACTTCACAACATCTCTACAACAGGATATAAATCAAAAGGAAGTGGTCAGAACCATAGGAAAGACATTTAAAATTGCTGACATATTTTACGTTAGGTAAATATTTTATGTAGCACTTTCAATACAAAAATCTCTTTACTTCAATTCATCGAGGCTAGTTTGTCAGCAGTAAAACCATATAGGAAACATAACTCCTCAAATTTAATATTCCCTCACCCAGAAAAAAACTGTTTATGCAATATCTTTTATTTTGTGTTTCCACCATCATCTCAGAGCGTATTAATGTAATAAACTTTATGAGTGATATTTCTTTTACACAGAAAGATTCAGACAAAAGTCAGTTTTACTGTATATGGTGCTTTAATATATATTTTGTATGATTTTTAATTTAAAAGAATTAGAATCAAAATCACTTACAGATTTTTAATTTAAAAGAATAAATATCAAAGTTACTTTTACTTATTACATTTATAACCAATTACTTTTTAAGTACTCTGTGTGTGTGTGTGTGTGTGTGTGTGTGTGTGTGTGTGCACACGCACACGTGTATTAGGGGTCTAATTGCATTGTCATATTTAATAAGAAAGTAAGAATACATCTCCCAGGGTGGGGGTTGGACATTCTGGGTGGGCAGGTTAGCCTGCTGGTCGGGTCAAAATGCAGAGGTGGAACGTCTCGAGGCAGTCTGCACGGGATTTCAGGTTTCTACTCTGGACTAGGAGCTGCCAATGGGCTATTTTCCACACTCTCTTGTTACCCCAGAACCTTCTAAGGATGGCATAGGACTGGGCTGGTAGTCCCAGGGGAAGACAGGTGGGTAGTAGCCTAGAACACATTGAAATGGAATCAGACGGGACGCTTGTTGGGTAGGAGAGCTGTGGTCATACTCTGTCCGGGGAAAGTATGAGGACCTGTCGGTAGGGCTGGCAGCACACAGGAGTCTTCATAATCTCCGGGTTTGCCCTCCACCTATAGGCCAGTGGTGGTAATGAACGCTGTCTTCCACACATCCCCTTCACAGATATAAATCCAGTTATAAGCGCCGTGCAAGTCAAGTTTGGTGAAGTTGCATTCAACTATTTCAAGGCAGAGGGGATGTGTGACAATCATTTCACTGTGATGGCTTGAAGAGATTGATAATCAAAATCAGAGCATTCTGAGCATTGTACTGTTTTTTAACTAGTGGTCAATGACGGATGTCAGTCTTTGGGCTTTGGATTCGTGGATACGAATGCCAAGATAAGTATATTTTGGGTGAATGCTATGTTATTCATGCAAACAAACAGGAAGTGCGCAGTCTGATTAGTGGCCATATTGAAATGCAAACTAATTGTATTAATATTCTATTTAAGTGCCTTTATGTTTGGATTATGTTTTTTAATGGTTGGTGTTACGGTCACTGCCGGGCGGGCGAGCAGAGAGCAGGCTGGAGGCAGCGACGTAGCAAGGATAGGGTTTATTAGACGTGGACACAGGCAATACCGGGAGAATCACACAGAATAAAGCACATAATACAAAATGATGCATCTGGGGAGATGGACTCAGACGCGGACTAAATACGCAAGACAATCAGGCACGGATAGACAGCAGGTGGTTACAATCAGGATCCGACACGAGGTAACGAGGGGGGGCGTGGCACACGTGAGGCTCTGATGGGCGGAACATGACTGTTGGAAACTCATGTAGTAATTAGTAGTTTTTTATGTTATGATGTTTTTAATAAAAATGTTTTAGTCTAGAAACTAGCTACCATACAACAGATGGGTCAATCAGGAACAAGGATAACTCTAGCATATTACTGGCAAATATAGCTACAGTACTATAATGGAAATATTTTTCAGTACACTACTGTACTTTTATGATAATACGTTGTTAATGTAAAATACAGTAATGACTGCAGAAATATGGTAGGGTGCGTGTTAATTCATGGGAATTTTTTACAGTGTAAGTTTTGCCACAATGAACCGCCGCAAATACATATGCAGATGCATGGTTCTTTTGTATTTTCTAATTTAAAACTCATGTTGACTGAATTTATTTGAGTATCGTTTGGATTAAAACTAATTCACCCTGTCCAAAGCTTGTAGAAGTCGATATTTGATCTGTCACATTGTGAAAGTGACATGTCAGTAAATTACCAAGATTTTTATGACATTTTATTAATTAAAATGTGAACTGTACCTGTTTTCAGCTTCTTAATGTCTTCACTTCACACAGATGACCTCAATGTAATAGAGTAATGCATACAATTTACATATTTTATATTTCACATTGTCATGATATTACAGCAATGATGCAGATCACCACACATGATTACATGATTCAATCAAAATGTGAAAAGAAAGGGATTTTAACAAAACTTCGTTCTCAAAAAAAGGGCTCGGTGGTACGACAATGGCTTAGTTCTGTACGGAGATTTGAATACAACTGCAATCTAAACAAATCAAGAAAATATTGAATCATTCAGGATTAGCTAAATATAGAATGCATAATCACATGATTTGAATGCCAGAATTGAATTTGCTTAATTAACATGTAGTGCAATCGTAGAAATGATTAATTATTATTATTTATACTATTAGAGATAATTATGGAAGAGGATTAGGGTTACCATGAAAATATTATTTGATTTTTTCTCAGAATTCTGATTTTAAGGCTTTAATCTCAGAATTCTGACTTTAATCTCAGAATTCTGACTTTTTTTCTAAAGTCAGAATTCTGAGAGAAAAAGTCATAATTCAAATAATATTTTCATGGTGACCCTAATCTTCTTCTGTAGATATTAGAGATTAATATACATTAATATTTCATTGTCATTTTTACTGTCTGTATTTGCATATTAAATAAAGATTAAATGAATAATCGCTGTTTATTTGTTAATAAACTATTGATTTCATAATCAGATAAGAAAAAAAAACATTTTATTTCAAGAATTAAAATCTAGAATTGTGGTGAAAAACAGGAAGCATGTCAGAGGGCAGGTACAGCTCCAAACCAAAATCAGATCTACATGAAAATCCATAATCCTAAAACAGATGAATAACTGTCAATAAGAGCAAAATGTCAGGTGAAAATAATGTTTTTATTAGAATCATTTTAGCATGGAACGAAATATTAAAATAATATTTTGTTGTCCAGTGCATTTGTCTGAGTAGTTTTGCAAAGGCACTGTATGTAAATTCTTCTTTCTTGTGGCCAGGATTCAGGCTTTATAGTTTATATGAGATGCTTTACAAGCAAAACACCTTCTGAACTGGGAGAATTCCTCCAGTTGCAACAGAAAACAGAACCATGTGACACACACAAAAAAAACAAAACTCGAAGCAAACACTGCAGCAGTGCAACGATAGAGTTTGTGAAAACTGGGGAAAATAGAAAGAACCAACACAGATAATCATATATCGTCACCAGGTGCTTTCTGCTGAGCCAGCTGGGCACCATATCAGCAGTTCTCCCAAATGTATATGGAATGTCATAAAGTGTATATGGATTATGATAAAGGATAGATAAACTAAAAGAGAATATGTACTCCTCACAATGACAGCAACTGTTTAGAGATTTCACAGCAACCCATACTCTAAGGACAAATAGAAACATTTTTGGTAATACTTTACTTGAAGCTGTCATCTATAACCCATTATAGATACTTTCATCAATCATAATAATAGTTGGTATAAGAATTAATAAAGCATTATAGCATCATCTATTGACAGTCATAAGGCATTTTAGTGTTGATTATAATTTTTCAAAAGCTCCAATGAAACTCTAGATTCCTTCATAAAGCATTATAATGTTTGGTATAAGCATTGAGGATGCTTTGTATTGCATTATGAAGGTATCTATAATGCATTATAGATGAGCTTCATAGTGCATCCATAATGCATAATAAACATGTCTATGTGTTAAACCATTTTATAAATATTTATAGCCATACTTATGCTTAATGAATGCATTATAATATGCTATGAATGTTTTCATAGATTCTTACAGACTGGATCATGGTCCTTTGAGGCCCATGGACACGTGTAATTTGAAGGCCCCAATACCATATGAATGAAGGGGGTGCAGTATATGCATTATGGGTGATAAATCCATATTATCATATATTGTGTTTTTTTTTCTCCCGCACAGTAATTCTAATATGTTGATGCCGTATTTTTCCAAAGCAGTTTCAGTACATCAAGTCAGATTCTCTTTTAATAGGATAAGGCTTACTCATCATATCATGGTTTTAACTAGCAAAAGTAATGTGCAAACTTGTAAAACTTTATTTTGTATTAGTAGGAATATGAATTCTAGATATCTCTATGTCACAAGCACAAACAGGTCAGGACCCAGACAGGCGGGTGAAGAAGCAAGCCTTATTGGACTGGGGTCGGAGATGCGGGAGCGGGTTAGAGTGGAGCGAGGAGCTGTGGGGCTGTGGGTCTTCGGAGGGGGGCCGCTCCTCTGGAGGGAGAGGCGAGGCAGAGGTCTTTCGGGGATCAGGCGAGTAGAGAGGTCGGTATTCCGGGCAAGGGTCGAGTTCAGGGTGGTCCGTCCGAGGGCAGGGCACAGGACAGGGGCACGAGAG
>JAODUD010000062.1:9550648-9576732 GCA_026784285.1 Stomatorhinus walkeri | reverse complement strand
ACACACACACACAGTACCAGTCAAAATTCTGGACACACATACTGAAAATCATTTGCTTTCAAGCAAGATACAACCCTAAGTGCACTTTGAGGTTAAGTAAGTACTGTATTATCTTGTGAACAAGGAAAGAGATGGAGTGCTGTGACAGATGACCTGGCCCCCACAGTCGCCGTCCCCCCACACCTGAACCCTGTACAGTTGCTTTGGGATGAGTTTGATCAAACAGGAAGAGCAAGGCTGCCGACTTGTGCCAAAAAACTTGTGGAAACTCCTTCAAGACTGTTGGAGAAACATTCCAGGTGGCTGCATCTGGAAGCTGCTTGAGAGAATGCCAAGAGTCTGCAATGCTGTCATTCAAGCAAAACGGGGTTATTTTTAAGAGTCTAAAAATTTGAGAAAATTTGGAGACGTTGAAGATTTCTCTTGGTCGTTGCAATATTTCATTGCCTCAACACCTTTTTACTATAAGGTTAATACCATAGGTAAAACAGAGACAAAATCAATAAATGCCGGAGAATCAAACCTTTTGACTGGTACTGTATATGCACACTCACTGACCACTGTTTCTTCCTGTTTTATGCAAATGGCTTCTCCATACAAAACATCATTTGGCTGCAATTGAACACATACCGCATATTGACAGTGTCAAGGAGCTACAGAGCTGTTACATTTTGGAAGATGTTTGCCTACCTAAATAATTTCCAATCAACTGGATTTACCATAGGTGAACTTCAATCAAGTTGTAGAAATGTCTCAAGGATGGTCAGTGGAAACTGGTTGCAGCTGAAGTGATATAGCAAATGGCTCGAACCCTTATCTGCAAATTTTTTTTTTGTTTTGTTTTTTTTTTAGCGCATTTACAAAGTTTGTTTTTGATTACGCTGCATTGCAGATTTATGAATGAAACATAAATATTTGTTTTTAATCTCAGTGTTCTGCTTCATATACCATGCCACCAGCTACAACATTCAGTTGGACAGAACTGAAAA
Source organism: Stomatorhinus walkeri (assembly GCA_026784285.1). NCBI lineage: Eukaryota > Metazoa > Chordata > Actinopteri > Osteoglossiformes > Mormyridae > Stomatorhinus > Stomatorhinus walkeri. The sequence continues at coordinate 9,575,743 of JAODUD010000062.1, read as the reverse complement.
GGATTGGTATCGATTCTGCCGCAAGGGCTCACCACGCCAGTGCCATTCAGTGGCAGAATAGATTTTAATCTTTGTTAATTAAATTATAATATTCATTTAATTAAATTGTAGTCTAATAACACCAACAGATCAAGCTGAAAACAGGCATGTGGATGGCTGACCATTGTAACATTATGACATAAAGTTAGAAGAACATGACAACGGTAAAGTAACATCATAGTTTACGCCCCCCCCCCGCCCCCATCCAATTTAACCAGTCAACTTAACTGCTATCTCATGAAGTCATTAAGCTAATTAAGTTAATATACTGAAGTGCACTGTTGGTGAATTTTAGCAAATACACTGGCTGGGGTCCCAATGAGGAGCAGTTTGGGAACAGAAACTGTGTTGGTCTAGATATCAAGACACCCGATAAGCTGTCAGTAACGTTTTGGTTAGTGAAATATATACTTAATATACAATTAAAACCTTTTTAACATTTTCCTTGACAGCCTATGACTTTCACACAATAGTATATAACACACTACACCTCTGTTTTCCTTTTGTATCATGCTTTTATACACTAATAAGTACTAAAGAAAGTAAAAACAAGTTTTTACATACGGTTGTAAATTGCAATTTCCCCATAATTTCCCCATTATTTTACTGTTGCAATTGTGTTGTGAAAGCACTGTTTCAACAAATAACTGCGATGTGAAATAAAATACACACACAAGTGATAACTGCAATGCCAGCTGTGTGCAACTGTACATTTTCACTTTCTGTCACCTACAATTTCATTGCATGGGACAGATACTATTATATATTTGATTAACAAAAATACTTTTTTTCCCAATCGACATCCAATCACATACAAACTTCATTGTTAATAAGAAGGCATCTATCTAGCAGTTACTCAACCTGAGCGTTCTATTTGGGCTGCTGAACATGTTATCTTAGTTCAAATGTTAAGCTTTGAAGACTATGCCATTTCAATTTCTTATAATGTATTGCAAAACAAATATCGTTCTAATCTCTGTGACAGCAGGTTTATAGATTGTCTCACATTTACTTCAGTATTCTTGCCAAATAAAAAATTCTATTTCCCACTTTTCTTTGGATTGTAGGAACGCTCTGCCATTGAGTTTTAAATATTATGCCATGTTAAAAACATGAAGAATGAATTAAATATTTAAACAATTCCTGTTCAGGGATCATCCATGCAATTGATTGTACAAGTTACCTCACTCAGAACCAGATGAATTCCAGGAAACAGAAAAGGACAATATAAAGAATATAACATATAAGGTCGTGGATAGAGGCATTTTGAAGCATTGGTTTTCAATGGTGATCTTCACATGAATTCAAAATTCATTTTAGATCTTTAAATGAAGTAACCAATGTGCCACACAGCCATATATTTTCCTAAGCAGTAATGACCTAATGATGAAACGGTGACCTTGTGGATATTGGTAGAGTGCAGGGGTGCCGGTGTGGGTGGGGGTTTTTAGGGTAGCCTCTCAATCAGCCAATACTAAAACAGTGGCTCTCAACCCCAGTCCTGGGGACCCACTGTTATTGGCTGAATGCGAGGTCATAACAAAAAGCCCCACCCACACCGGCCCTCCATGAAGCAGGTTCCCCACCCTGGGTATAGTGTCTCACCTCCAGAACCGTGTTTTTCAGGTTCCTTCTTTTCCACATCGGTTTCCTACAGTTGTCTAAAAACATGAGGTTAGCTGAACTAGTGTCTCTAAATTGCCCATTTTCTGTATTAACTTGTCTCCTCCTGTCCAGGGTCTCCGCTGCCTTGTGTCTGGGGTTCCCTGAGATAAGGGGTTGTGGAGGGTAGATGGAATTATCTATTTATATTTGGTGATTTGTTATAAATTATCCTAAAACACTACCATTATAACTGCCGAGTTATTAAAGTACAGGGAAGACAAATAAACAACAATTTTAGTTGCAATAAATTCTATACTCATTACCTGGGGTTTTATGCATAATTAATTCAGTGCCCTCTACTGCATGGTTGAAGCAAACTTTACTGGTTTTTGAATGGTTTACAGCCTGGAAACAATGCAGAATTTGATTGTCTTGGGGTCAGCTGTACTTTAAGTTTCTTTGACTAAATGTAGGCAATACAGCCTAATCATGTGAAACTATTTCAATTCCTCAGTGTTCTCAGGTATAAGCATAACTGGATTTTATTATTTCCTTTGGCAAGAAATTGACAGATTGACACAACAAACAAATATGTGAGGAAGTATATCAAGCTCAGGGGCTTATGGTTGAATTTTCTTTGGTTTGTATGGAGAGGAAACAAAAAGGAATCAGTTTCGAATGGTGCCGTTGACTGCTGGGTGATTGTTTAATAAACCATTTATCGTAATACAGCTCTCTTTAATTCCTCTCTGCATCTTCCCTGCATCGTGACTATTAAATGTTTTATAAGCTGGAGTAAACATGCCATTAGTATCCCAGGATGGTTCTGATTCCATTACACAGAGAAATGTGATTAGATTTTCTATTTTTCAATCCAAATTGTCTTATATCCATCAAGCACTTTGCGTAATATGTCCATTTTTTATGGCCCCTCCCCAAATTTATATGTATGTCACATACATTTCTGTCCTACGCTGACCAATAAATGGCACCTGTCACTGCTAATCTTTTATTTCTGATTCAAGACACATGCACCCGGGTAACACTTTGCACTCTGTTACAAAGGCAAGATATGCAGCCATGGTTTGAAATCAAATGCTCCTCATTTCGGTTTTCGGTGAAGACTGTCAGGGTCAGTCTTCCCCACCGCATACCCACCTGTCATGGGGACTTTCTTTAATTGCATCACCATGCAACTGCAGCACGTCCCCAGCACCAGGAACCTTATTTCATTCAATACTCACTGATGAGATTTATTACTCCTTATAATGGCACCTTGCCCTCATCAGCATATGCATGTTATCTGATGCACTGAGTCAATAAATTATGTATTTAATAATGTTTTAGATCTATCATATTTCTATCTCGAGTACGGTGAACACAGAACGTAGCACCTACCCTGCTAACAATTTTTTGTTCTAGGAACATTTACTGAAGGATAGGATTAAGGTTTGGCAGCGTTCAAAGTGTCCAGTTTTCCTGATGTTCCCAGAACGTTACTACAACTACTAATACATTGAATGAAAAACCAAGCAACGGACTTAGGGCAGCAGATATCAATGTGGGTTTATACCTCTATGGGCATGAGATCAAGGCTCTGTAACAGTATAAACTTAAAGTACTTTAATGCCTTATTATAAAACAATATTTTCAAGTGTTTTCATGCTGACATTGACCTAACCTTTGTTAAAATGTAAAACGTGGAAGTAACATTCCATTAAAGTTACAATAAGAATGTTCTCTGCTAACTTTGAGTAGGCCTTCAAGTAACATAGGCAAAAGTTTGGGGAGCTTTTCCTGTTAACTGGGTACATCTGCATCGCTGTGTTGAGTGAATGTAGATAAAAAAAGGGGGAATATAGGTGAAAAACAGCCATTCGCAGTAAACAAAAAAGCAATAAAGACGCTAATTGTAACATGTAGCATGGATTCTCCAAAATGCTGCATAGGTGACTGGGAAGAGAGTCAGCTTCTCTCTATATTGCACATCTGACCCACCCATCTCATCGACTTTTAATGGCAAGGTCGCCACAGGGTACATGGGGTGGAGAATCTATGTTTTATTAAGGGAGCTTAGAGTGCATGATTTCACAGCTTTAGGGTGTTTTTATTTGGAGTGGGGGGGGGGAGGGCAAATTTAGCAGCTTTACACCGAGAACAGTTATTACTGTTATGCCCATAGGGACGAGTGAAATAAATGAACCCCCAGATTTCTTTAGCTATTTAGAATAAACACATCGAGAAAGTACATGTTAGGAAAAAGAAAGTGATTTTCATAACCTGATAGAAATATATCTCCTGCTATAATTTCTTCACAGATTCCTTCCCTTTTAATCCCAGGTATGTATCCACAGGAACAATTCTGGGCCGTGCGTCAGTTCTGCCTGTAATTTCCTTCTATCTGATTTCTAGATTTAAACTGAAAGCTAAATAATAACAAGTCTAATTTTGTTTATATTGGCAATGGTGGAGCTGTGGACAGTAACACTTACGAATGATAGGATTGTGATGGGGGTTTATAAGGGACTGTGTATGTGACTGTGGATGTGTTTTGGTGTTTGTTTTAGGTAAATGGTACATTTGTGTTTAATATCAGTAACATCTATGAATAGATTGATGCTACAAAACTTCTGATTATTCATATGAGTATTAATATTTGTGTTTGTATTCCTGAGATATATTTTTAAATAATATCAGCAAAATTTTAAAAAAATAACTGTATAAGGGACAAGGGAGGTGAATGGGTCCTGACAGCTAGTTTCTGAAAGAGTGCAAAAAGATAAACCAAACGCATTACCTCAAGATTAATATTTATTTTTTTCTTTCTTTGATGAAAATTCCTAGATGAGACAGGTGGATAGATGTTGGTGCTTGGAGTTACACAGAGTAGGAGTTGGAAAGAGACTCCTTGAGTAAAACATCGATGAGGGTCGTGGAAAGAACCAAAGAAGGCTGAGCATGTCAGATGTGTGAGATGAACGTTTTTGTGTGTTTAGATGGATGGTATGTCCTAGTCAGATAGCATTCAACTCTGCCAGAGAGCCCATCCATGCAAGTTAACAGAGCCCATAATTCTTCTCGTAAGCCTCACAAATTCAGACGGCTCACACTGGAAGATTAATACTCCTTGCATGGTGGATTATTACCGAGACTCTTGGAAGAACCCTGGGAGGAATCACAGTTTACCCCAATTTCCTGGGCAAACAGAACTGCGGCAACACCTGATTCTAGATGGAGCCAGTTCTAATGAGTCAATTAACTTATAAATTACTTTGATTAATTACCATAGTGAAAATCAAGCTGGCAAATAAGCATCTCTGCCACAGACCAAATTAAGCATCCTGCAAAAAATAACTTAGCTCAATTTGAATTTCCCCAATTGCAGTAAACCAATATATACTAAATATGGTTTGAATAAACTTGAGACCATCACTGTTTTGGAAGCGTTAAAAAAATCAGTTTTTCTTTTAATGTTGAAGTATTTGGTAAAGTCTTTGGTATGTCTGTCCACTGGACCCTGCCACTGGGATCTGCACGTCCTCAAATGGAAAATTCACTCCCCCATCTTTTGTTACACTTTGACACTTTGGTAGAGTGACAGGATAACAGCTACCCTAAGTGGTGTGCAATGAATGGCGATGTGGACCTTAGATTTACAAGGAATATCAGTGGAACAACGATGAAATAATAACAATTGGTAAAGCAAGGAAAAGTTCATTTATTCTATCAACGGATGACTCTGAGCTGCACGTTTGGCCCTTCTGGCACTTTAGAAGAACAAATGCAAATACCATGGCTGGATAGTCACGTCGTTCTGTTGATGCTTAGAAAAACCAATGGAATTAACTAAACACTAACAATTCTGCAAGCTAAAGCCAATAGGAAAGAAGACAACTGGCATGACATCGCCATGTGATTTGATTGACAGCCTCCGATTATGTCATGGGTATCTGAAGAGAGGGAGTGAAAGGTTTCATGAAACCGCTGCTGAATAAAAACAGGCGGAAAATGGTATTTCGACACCCTTCTCACGTACAGTATTCCAGATTACGAAGGTAGTACTAGGAAAATTTAGTTCTTCAAACACTAAGAAAGAATTTGGAATGATTTGTACCAGATTATAGCGCTTGTGGACTTGTTACAGAGACTCCAAGTGCTTTGTAACTTAATCTGAGTCTCGCTAATCATTCAGCTGACAGCTTAATCAAGCAAAAAATGGAAATAGCAGTTCTTCACACATTGGACCGCTGGATGAGAGACAAGTAAGTCCTATACTTTTTGTGCTTATAATCTCCAGCAATGCCGACTAATTGGATGATTATCAAATGAGTATAATGGCACTATCTGTCCTCCTTACCTGAGCTTAATGTGTTTTGGATTCTTAATCTCAGAAGTAGGTGTGGGGTAAGCAGTAGAGATCTCACCAAGCTGTGTGGTCTGTCATAAGTGTGGGCAAAATTAGGTGAATTAAGGTGTGTTAAGCAATGTGTGCAAAATATAGACGCCTGAATTGTAAAACAGAAAGTCGGTGTCATAGAAATTTTACAATATTCATCAAGGTAAAGTGAGTGCAGAAATGCTTCTCATATCTAAGATTCCACAATGCGTTTTTCTTTTTTCTTTCAGTCCATTGAGGGTGCACAGTGCCATCCAGTGGCTAGTTAATAGTTAATCATTTAAATCTGTTGTTTATGAATTGCAATGCATAAGTTGGTCCACTTTGGGGCCAAACTCAACAAAGGGTCAAAATGCCTTGCAGTCATACAGGGCATTGAGGTAGGTAACCAGAAATATGAATTTGGTGTTTAACACATCTCTCTCCATTAGTATTGTACAAGGAGTGATAAAACATGAATAGACATGAGTTTCTAAAAGCCCAGAACCCCTTTTCTTTCCATTCTCTGCTCAGAGAGGAAAAAAGAATGCCTTACTCAGTACGGTGAAAGGATATAAAGAAATGATATTGATTGTTGATAACTTTTTGGTAGTCCTACATTGCACTTGCAAGAAAATTCATTTTCCGCTTCGTAGAGATTATTAATTAAATCCAACAGGTCTGATAAATTCTTGTTAACTTCGCTGCAGAGCTGACTTAATAATTAAAACTAAGCTGCTAAAGGCAATTATAATTATGTAAGTGATGAAATGGTTCGCAGACAAATTATGCAACTGAACAATGCATGAAAAAATCCACAGACTTACCAGGTATTAAGTTAGAGTATAGAGTACTAATATCAAAAAAACTTAAACCCAGAGCATTCACAATATACTGCATATGGATGTAGAGTTACTTTAACATGAAAGCAATTTTAATATTTTATCTGTGTTCATGCATTTTTGATTATCGCTGAAATTTATTTTGTTCTTAACTGTGGTTAGTTACATGTTGTAAAACCATCTCTAACCAGTTTCTAGAAGCCTGACCTTAACAATATAGCACATGTCATGTCACATTTTATCAGATTCATTTTGACTCACCTAGTGAATTTGTTTGTAGTTTCTTAGTATCTTTTTTGATACTGATAATAAACAACACTGATGTGATATCTGACGGGAACATGGCACAAAGTCACAAGGGTGTCAGTTCCTTGTCTCATCTATAATTGTCAAGAACCTTTAAAAGTATTTAAATGAAACAAGAAGTGGAACATAAAACTTTCCAAATGAAATTTACAAATGAGCCACATCTGTCCCTGAACATGAGGCAGCAAACATGAAGCGTACTCTGTAAAGCAATCTTCAAGAAACAGCCACACGGTAAAAAAAGCCTGATTGTTCCCCCGGCAAGGCCTATCTATTGACTCCAGGCACAGAAGCAAAACAGTACATTGTGCCGAAGGGAAGGATTAATATTAATTCCTACTGCATTTTCCAGAGATTCAATTATGCAGGATAATGCAAATACAGGTCTTTAAGGTCTGCTTCCTTCTTTTCAGAAATCTTTTTTATATGAGAACAGCATGCCGCACCTCATACATATGCAACTTTTCTGTCTTTGCTATTTTCCAATTTTACTTAATGGGCAGCACTGATGTAAATGGTTGAAAATGGGGAAAAAAAAGTTTGCTCCCTATTAGCTGTTATATTGACACAGCTTGAGATGAAATAATGAAACGATGCCATGAAGACTCATAGACATTTGAATTAGATGGGCTCAGTGCAAGGGAATTTTGTCACTGACAAGATTTGAATGTGTCAAGTCAGGGTGTGTAAAATCACTTTATCTCAGGTTCGAGGAATTGCTTTGTTACACTCTGTTATATTACAATCCACAGTGATCATGGGAAGTTACATCTGTGGGGAACTAGGGGGTTATTTAAGAGCTACAGACTGTTCCCTGCTATATTACAGGCTCTTGAACTATCATAAACACCCCCCCTACTTACTCCCACCTAATAGTGATTCATCACTAGCGTAACGAAAAGCAGCCTGTAACTAAACAGCATTTAGTATAGACCCTGGTTACAGATCCTTCTCTACGTATGATGGAGTCACATTCCGATTAACTCATTGTAAGTTGAATATAACTATGATATGGCACACTTTGACATAATGGACTTGGGAAAATCTGATATATGATACATTGGTAAACACCTTACGAGATCTTTAAGCTCACAATTGCTACACAGACTGGAAGTGTGGCTGCCTGGATATTGCCGTAGCTCAGCATCACTAGAAAGTATCGTACGGCATTTCGCTAACCCAGGAATAAATTAAAATTCAAAGTACGATAACTACTGAATGTGCCTGACTGCCACACCATTTTAAAGTCGAAATATCTTAAGTTGAGCAATCGTAAAGTGAGGAGCATCTGTATCTTATTTTCTGTCTGATGGAAATGGATGTTTTATCACTGCAGATAGTTTCATAATAGGTCAGGGGAAACCTTGTTCCTGGAGTGCAGGTATTCAGCAGGTTTTCTGTCCTACCTGATGAGTTACTATCTGCCTGAGAACAAGCGTGGTTCATCAGAGAGCAGGTAGGATAGAAAACCTGCTGGGTACCAGCCCTCCAGAATCAGGGTTGCCTACCCCTGCAATAGATGGTTTTAATACCATTATGAAGTGGAATATATAAGGTGAATTATCCCAGGTATGACCAAACCCCTCTTTTTCTGTCGCTTTTCTTTCCTTTTTCTTCTGAGTAATACTTACTCCTCAGATTTCTGGTTAAGCTTATCTTTCACCTCTTTTTATACGTTTGCATTCATTTTTAATTTTTAATTATTCCAGTAAAATACAGGGTGAAATATTAACTCACTTCAACTGCAAAAAACTGCTCACGCTTTTGTGAAGTCGGAACGTGTCTCAAATAACTGACATTTGTCTGCTTTTGTACGGTATTGCAAATGGGTTAAAGGCCATAAAAAATGAAGCCACAGTATAGTCAGAGAGATTACATTCATCCGTGTTGTACTGGTCCCAAGAGGCATGGTGAGTCTTTTAATTTACCAGAAGTGTGCAATTAATAAATCCTGCAGGGTGACCAGGGAATCTGCTCTATTTCTAACATTTATGCTGTATTACTTGCATCTAGACATACTTCTTTGCCAACCTTCAGGGTCAGACACGTTAAGTTCCTTCCAAATAACTGATAAATCTGTTTCAACAAACTTGTAATTCCCCATCTTCTGGCTACACATAAGTCACACACGAATACATATTGAAACAGAGGATCAAGGAGGATTAGCTCGATTGCCATATGCAACAGATGTCACCTATTTAGCACGACATCTCTTTTTACGTAATTGCTTTACAATATGTACATTTTCACTGGCATTCGCCTTTTAATGTTAGCAGTCATGCAATGAGTGAAGACGCCCAGTTTTCAGTAAAGACTAATGCATGTAAGCATGCTCAGAATAAGACCATTAGCTGATAGTTTTATTGACTTTTTATAAGATGTCAATAAGAAGTGAGCCACACAGGCTGGGATACAGGCCAAGCTGAGCAGTTCTCCCCACGAGCCTCAACTTTCTAGCATTTTGTCGATAATGAGGGGTCGCTGACTAACAAAATGGATGATTTAAGGATGCGAATCCCCACGCAGGGGTCTATTCAGCACTGCTGTGTCGTGATTTTTATGCAGACTTAGCTACACTCTGCAGTCCCTGATGTGACTATCTGCATTGCCAGAGCAGAGGTGGAGGTCTCGTAAATTTCTGGATGAGGCTGCGAACTACTGTAGTTACAAAGGGTTTCAAGACACACTCATTAATCAATGAATGGTCTTAAGTAAAAGGTAATGGAGAAAGGAGAAGCACCAGAAGGCTTTTAGAAGATGCATTCCTAAAACGTGAATTAAAAAGATAATTATATGATGTAGTGTTCGTACATAATGTGTTATTACATGGTGTGTAACGACACATTTTGTACTGACATCACATTGTGTGATGAAAAGTTGTTACATTTTGTCAAGTTATTACATAATGCTGTGTTATTACATATTGCACGTTTACAATCCACAGTATTGTTTCACATAACCTATGTTGATAATGTTAGTGTCAAAAAAGATTTGAGAGTTTCCCTAACAGAATCCCTGGATGACTAATGAGGTCCGGAAGGCAGTGTGCAGGGCTGGAGACAATGAAGCGTACAGAGCTCCCAGCTTTAACGTGAAAAGAGAAATCAAAAGCATCAAGGTAAGCCACAAGCGATGGGTTGAGTGCCTTTTCAGTATGGATGACATCCAGCCTATAAGTGCATTGGTTAAGCCCCCAGTCCTTCACCAACTTTAAAAGCAGAAATGCTCACACCCCCCATCCCCCCCAAGAATATATGCCTCTTTAGCACAGGAGTTAAACAGCTGTTTTACTGCCTTTGACAAAGGCAACAGAGACAACGTAATGAAAGCCCTGCCGATGGCAAACAATGGAGCACATTATGCAGACACATCGTAACACCCATTCTTCACGGTGTGAATGCATGGAAAGCAGCAGGCCCAGATAGAATACCTCGATGGCTTATCCAAAACTGCACTGACCAGCTGGCATCTTCAATCTGTCTCTACCTCGTGCCACTCTCCCACACGTCTCCTGTCAGCCATCATCAAACCAATGTCAAAACAACTGCCAGTAACCTGAATAATTTTCACCCACTTGCCCTCATCCTCATCATCATGAAAGGCTTCGAGAGCCTGAACCTAATACACGTAAAAGCTATCATCCCAGCATCTCTGGACTAACACCAATATGCCCTCCAGGCAAACAGGTCACTGCAGCACAATATCTCCACTGGCCTTAAAGACCATGAACACCAGGGCCTTGCATTAGAATGGCATTCACTGGCTACAGCTCTGCTTTCGACATGATGGTACCAGAAAGCATGGTCTCAGAAGGACGTGACCCAAGCCACGGCCAGCTCTTTGGCAGCTGCATGCTTGACTGTCTTGCTAAGCACCCTCACACTTAGGCTAGTGTCCCCTCTTTTCCGAAACGCTTCCACTTTGCAATAATACCACTTACAGTTGATCGTAGAATATCTAACAGGGAAGACATTTCATGGATTGACTTATTGCAAAGGTGGCATCCTATGCCAGTATAATGCTTGAATTCAATGAGCTCTTCAGAATAATCCGTTCTTTCCTAACGGCATGGCTACTGCTAAATTTTATACACCTGTGGCAATGGATTTGAATGAAACAACTGAATTCAATGATTAAGAGGTGTATCCCAACACCATTGTCTGTATAGTGTATTTAAAGGGTTCTCATGAAACAATAGGCACTCAACAGCACTGAGATTAAGGAGCTCATCATCAGCTTCAGAAAAATTATCGATGGCCTTACTCCAGGGACAGAGTGATGGCTCTGGGGCTGGGGATCTGTGCAAGCAACTGGAAGGTTACTGGTTCAAATCCTGTGAATACGCACAGTGATTCTACTCCATTGGGCCATTGAGCGAGGCCCTTAACCTGCAACTGCTTTGTCCTGGGTAGGATGTTAATCTACATCCAGCCCTTTAAGGAGGTCCTCCAGCTTACAGGGAATAACTTTGGGGTTGGTGGCAGGATTGGCGCTCCAGGTACCAAAAAAAGAAGAAACTCACACTGGTCCATTCACAAGAGTGTGGTACTGAGGTAGTGTTTGTAGCAACATGCTGTAATCAGCGCATGCTCCTTACCTCCTAACTTACTCCAGTCAATGACTTGATTGAGAATTTTTATTTTTATGCACTCTCAGCAGACAGCTAACTGAACTATCCAGCTGAGGATACTTCTCAAAGTCAATGAGCTGCAAAAGCTAGCGCTGACATTCTGCTCTGCAGACTGTCCTGATGTACTGCAGACTGTCCTGGTGTACTGCAGCCTGTCCTGGTGTACTGCAGACTGTCCTGATGTACTGCAGCCTGTCCTGGTGTACTGCAGCCTGTCCTGGTGTACTGCAGACTGTCCTGATGTACTGCATCTCGGTGTAGTACTCCAGCTGCTCCTCTATCAACACAAAAAACACCAGTAGAAAGTTGTAATAAACCCTCAGAAAATCATACAAAACCATCTACCTGCCCTGGAAAACATTCATCACACCCCTGCCGCCATCTCTTTGCACTACTGCCACCAGGAAAGTACTGCAAAACTATTAATGCTAATATATGTAGACAGAGGAACCGCTTCTTTCCTAAGGTCATAACCAGACTAACCCAGGCACTGAGGCTGCATCCTATCATTCTTTTCATTATAATATTAATATTTGGTTTTTGTTATTATTATCACGTTATATATGTATACTATATGGCCAAAAGTATATGGTGTCCAGTTGAAAAGCCTCTTTTGTACAACCACCCACTCTGCTGCCAGTGATTGGCGCTGGAAATTGCATGGCTATGTGTTTAATTACACACCATATCTGTGTCAGCTGTGGGTGTGGCTTAATTATGTGTTCTACCTTAAATCTAAAAAGTAAGCTAAGCAGGAAATCCTGCTTTATGAAGCAGGCCCCAGTTCCAGCCCATTCGATAGCTACTCATTGTTGGAAATATCTGTCGATAACAAGTTACACAGTATTTTACACATATAAACACCGTAGCAACACATCCACAGGAAGTGCTTGGTCAGTACTGAGTGTACGAACAATTTAATGAGCCACAAATAAGACATAAGTCCTAATAAACAGTATAAAACAACAGCTTTGACTTCTGAGAATAAAAGACGCAGCCATCTTTAATTCTGGGGTCTGGGTTTCTGAATTCCTCCAACTTTTGAGTAGGAACTCCAACTTGATGGGGTGTTCCAGTTGAAACTTTGGACTAGGAACTCAGAACTTCTGAATTACGAGTTGAAATGGAATGCAGCTTTCAGTCTATTCCTTTATACCTATGCTCCATTTCTGCCTGTTCTTTTTTTGGAAGTATCACTCAGGGAGTTGCATAATAAATTTCTTTGTACTTGTACAATGTACAATGACAATAAAGGTGTTCTGTTCTAAAATTATTGGGTTGTTTTTAGCACTGCTTGATAGCTGGCATGGTGGTTTAGTGGTCAGCACAGTCTCACACCTCTGTGTTTGGGGATTACAACGCGGCACCTGTGGTGTTTGCATATTCTTCTGCAGGCATTTTCCCAATACTTACACCAGCTAACTGGTATTTCTAAACTGCCTATTGTGAATTATTGCATATGTGCCCTGTGATGGACTGGCATCCCATACAGGGTTGTGTCCTGGCCTGGAACTCTGACCTGTGCAAGTGTTAAAAAAGATGGATGGCTGTCATTAGATTCATTCTACTGATTTGGAATGTGGGTAATTTTCCTTCTATTGGTCATTGAATCACAGCAAATTGACATAAGAATGGATGTGTTTCAGAGTGGGAGTCCATCCGTCCATTTGCTCAGCATTTATCCTAGTCAGGGTCACAGGTTTGAGTGGGAGAATCATCTTAAATGAGCCTTGTTCTTCTTCTCTTCAGCTTTTTTCATGCCGCACAATCTGGGGACCTCAATACGAAGATGACAAAGCCAATGGTTCTTCATTAGCAGAGCAGCACAGCTGATTAACCCTCCCTGACATCTCACAGTCGGGTGGCTGCATCAATAGCTTTTCATTTGTCTTGCAGGGGGCCAAGACTATAATTAATGATGTGGGGGCCAGAGAGACTCTGACATAAACAGCCGTTATTGTAATACATGTTAAAAGCCTAGAGTTTTATTTACTCACTTATTTTTTTAATAATATTCAAATTAGTATTCTTCATTGCAAGAATGCATTGTCAGACCTGTGTGAAGTGAAACAAATTCCTTCTGTGTATATATGCAACAGCCTGTCCTTTTAGAAAAACGTGTTCATGGGAGAGTATGCGTAACGGAGCAGGAAAGCGGGTTTCGTGGGAAATACAGACAGATGCTTGTTCTGATTTTCATTTAGGTTTGGCTCGCTGTCTGTTCTGTTACAGGAAATTCATAAAATAACAGTAACAGGAAAATAAAGAATTATCTAATGTAGGAAATAGCTGATAAAGTTTGCAAAAAATGTTAGCAAAAAAAAAAACAAATACAAATGAGCATGCGATGTTAGCTAGCGTCTGATACAATTACTTTGGCTACAAAAACAATATCTATAGCTAGTATTATAAATCTACACAACAACTTCAGGCTAATGTGAGTGCCTGTAGAATGCAGATCAGATAAAGGACTAATGCTTGATAGTGTTTTTGCAAACTGATTGCGGGGATTCGGTGACACCCGGTCCTCCTATGGGTAATCAGACCAGCAAGTGTTATTATCATCACCAATACAAACATACACCTAGATTGCTCAAACCAGGCCTTACTGAGCAATCATACAGGAGGTTACTGACTCCATGCCAACCCCCTTTTATAGCTGCGATGTCACTGCTTGGGGCCTTTATTTGCACAGCTGTTTAAGCACACTTTAGCAGGCCTCTCCACTGCTGTACACCAACACTTAGCTGATATCCTTAACTAAGTGCATGACAAGCTTTATGCTAACACCACCTGGCCAGTATAAGCTACTATAAGGCATTATCATGGCATTTATAATGCATTATAAATGAGAACTTCATAGAGCATTCATAATGCATAATAAAAATCGCTACAAAGTGTTTTTAAGATTATTTCACTGTGTTTAATGCATTTCTGTATTGAATGTTAAGTGTATAGAAAAAATATATTCACAGTCTGGGGCTAGGTAATACATTTTACTGCACATTGTACTAAATAGGATTATGTGTATGTGATAAATAAAACTTTACATTTGGCAGGGTGGTACAGTGGTAAGGACGTGCCTCCCACCTCTGGGATCAGGGTTTGAGTTTCTACCATGGCTTCACTTGTGTGGGTTGCCCCCCACCGCAGTCCAGCACCATGCTGAGGTTCACAGACTGCCTGTTGGTGTGGGTACAGCCTGCGGTGCCCCAAGACCTGAAGATCTGACACTGAGGAGAACTGGCTACAAAAAATGGGTGGATTGACTTTCTATCTATGTATCTACTGCACTAGTATGCAAACCCTAAGTTAATTTATATAAAGGATCATGTTAATAGTTCTGTAATTTACATGCTGTTGTTTTTATTTTATGTATTTAGCAGTAAATTTTCCTGTCTGATGTCTGTAAAAACAGCTTAAAGCATCTTCAGTAATGATAAATGGCCTTGATTATTTTCTGAATAGTGAATGCTGGTAAGTTGTGCTGCCATTATAACCTCTGATACATTCTTGTACATTTTTTAAACTCAACCCTGGGACCAGGATTGGATTATGATTTAACAGTAGCAATTAGGGAAAAGAAATCCACGTAATGAGAATGATGTTATTCCTGTCTTCTACTCCGTCAACCCCCTTTTTAATCATCTTTTTAATTATCCAGAAGCTTTCTTCTTTCGCTGTGGTGCAGTCTAGTGTTGTCGAATTCATCATCATCTGTTAGAATGTATCGTTCTCCTTTTACAAAGTTACATTCCCAGTCTTTATCCCACTTCCTTAAATTGCTTCTAATTATAGCCATTATTCTAGTTTTAAATTTAGCTGGCAGAAATGACCCTGTCATCTAATGACTGTTAATGCAAATATTCACCGGCCAATTTTTAAAGCGCCACCACTACCCTCCAACACATTGTTGTATATTCATGAAAATTTATTCCACGTTCATGCATCTTTCAACACTATCTGGATATATTTGGACAATAAAACTTTTTTTTTCTTTTTTACCAGTAATAATACTTAAATCATTAACATAATAGCTAAAATGCATATGAAAGTATTTATTGGACTCCAAGTAATACAGCGCTCATTAATATTGCAAGGAAATGTGTTTCGGAACTCTAAGTAAAGTAGAGCACAGCATCTAATACAATTTAATCAGGACTCAATATCACCTGCTGCACATTCCAACTATGTGAATAGTTCTAATAATACTCAACGAAACATGCATTGAATGCCTTTCGCTGTAAAACATTTTTGTACAGCAGTTCATCATTTAAAATGGCACAGAAAATAGAATTTAGGTAACTGGATTAAATGTAGAAGAGTGCCTTTAGCATTTCTGATTTTTAAATTGAATTATGTTACTGGTACAGCTTTCTGTGGTTTACAGTGACATAGAGAGAATCCACGCATCCATTTTCCAATAGTATCTAGTACTTGGTCATAGTGAGTCTGGAACCGAAGACGCCTTGAAACCAGAAAGAGGATCAGATATTAGTGCATCACAGACTGAACACTGACTGCCAATTTAGAGTCACCAGTTCAATTGAGTAGAATATGAATCTAAGCAAGTACCTGCATCTGAATGACAAAACAGACAGGTTCTGTATTCTATGTTCAGCATTGGGGGAAGGAAGAAAAAAAAAGGTTTTGGACTAGGAGGAAAGAGGCAGAAATATACAGAGTAAGAGGTGGAATTCAAACACCATAACCCTAGAGCTCTGAGCCCACAGGCAGGACAAAACATTCAAGAACAGATGAGAGAGTAATGGATTGCAATCGGGTTGGGTATTTGGATAACGGGAGATGGACGTTAGCTAGGGAAGTTAGTAATGGACCATACAAAGATACTGATTCATTAACATGCATAAACAATCCTTTATAAATCACAGATGCATAATTATAAATAATCTTGAAACTAGTAGTTTTAGCATGACATTATTTCTCATTTCCTACAGCTCATCATACTGGTTTTTGTGCAGCGGATTACTATAAAATACACTGTAATGACTATATCTCTGGAGAAACAGCCATTAAAAGACACAAATGAACGTTGCATCTCTATCATCTGTATAACTGTGCTCTGTTTCTGATGAGCAAATTTTATAAATGGCACCGTGGAAGATCATCTTCCATAAAATGCTCCTTGAGAGTACACACCTGCTTGAAGATGGTTCCAAGCGTGGGAAAACCACTGAGACTTTCAGGGGTTATCATGTGTTGTCGCACTATAGATGTTCTGCAGAGACAGTGCAAATCAAGATGAGTCTCCCATAATGTTGTGTATATTGCGATATTTTATGAATAACTGTGCCATTGCTCTGCTAATTCAACCTTCATACTCTGTCCTTACTCATGGAGTGTGTGGCCCATGAAGATTGTATCCTTATATATGCACGGCCAGGTGGACAAACTCAAACACTATTGTCCAGGGTTTCAGTTTCATAGTCCAACCATGTGTCCAACCAATCATCTTTGGATCTAAAATCATTTCAGAGATCACTCTTCAAAGATGTTATAGTCAATTGGGCAGCTTCAAAAATGACAACAAAGACTGAAGAACATGCAATGGATGTTTACATCTTTATCATAAGTTTCTTAAAATTTTACAAAACGAAAAATTGTGCTAGAGCTGTTCCTGGGACATAAGCCAGCCAGATTAAGGAATTAAGGGTTGAGTACCACTTAAAAATCAAAATAAGAAAAATATTTAAGGATGATATTTAAGGACGAGTTAACCAGACTAAAGCTGTTGAAAAGTTAGATTCTGAACATTCTTCAGCAAATGGGCTTAGGGGAAAAAAACAAACCTAAACATAAGAGATGTACTCTACATCAAGGCAAGCAGTAGCACATACCAGGGAGAAAAACACCAGCGGTATGACTCCCAGAGGACACCTAAGGGCTTTGACTGAGCAGCAGTAATGCAATGATGACTTTAAAAAAATGCTGACTTGTAACCATCTGCCAATATCATTCATAAAATGACATCACAGTACATCATCATCTCCTTGGTGTGCAGCACACTAACCCCAATAAAGTGAAATACTCATTCATACAAGTGAAGGGCACAAGAATCTTCACACACTATAAAGCATTTTAGCATCTATACTAAAAATTACAAGACAGAATAACCATTGCTTCATTTAATAAAAATGACAGGTGAATGACACAGAAATACCATTATGAAGCCAAATACTACTGTACAGTTAAATAAAATGCCAAACAATACCAGAAATGACACAGCAGCTTCATCCTTTTCAAATAATTTTATTGTAACTTCTCCACTTTGGCAGCTAGGCAGAAAGACATGCTATCAAAAATACACTCCCATACACAGAAAAAGAGCTACAAAGAGGAAAAAAGTATACTGAAAGTAGCAATTTTATTGGAGTTAAAATTATTTACACATAACATTCTTGAAACTGGTACAAACTTTGTCCTGCAGTTGACTTTATACTTTGTCAAATAAATGAGAAATACTGTAAAAAAATAAAAATAGGATTGGATTCAGAAAAGTATTCTACAATTCTAATTCCCAATAACCAATATTTACATATATATGTACAACAATTTGCTTTCCATTCATATTGAAATCATACTCTAAGTAAACGGCTTGTACGCTTAGCTTACAGAGGTCAACTGGGGTGTGAAACAGAGGGAACTTGTGTGTTCCTCGCATTCTGGGTAGCAGTTCTGGCAATATATTAGTAGGTATGTATACACTACTGCTAAATCTGAAAATTGGGGTACGGACAACAATGCCTCTGCACTGCAGATACATAAGCCTGGAAAGATGCAACATACAAAATAGAAAGAAAAATAAAAAACCCGCCAAAGATTTGAACAGAGTCTGAGTGGCCTGCGGACCCTCACTAACCAACATTTCTGTTTGGTCTTACATTATGAATTAGTGAGATTAAAAACTAATGCTATGCCATAAAAGACAGTGACTGAGCAGAATTACATTTATAAATATAAAAATTCTTAAATGAATTTAAAATAAAAGAGTTCTTCATATTGAAGGTCATCATAATGATTAAAAAAAACTCCACAACAGCAGATTGGGTGTAAAGGAGGGGTGGGATAATAGTCTTTCCTTGCACTGTTCATATATTTAATTTTAGAAATGTCTTGATCTTTGACAAGAAATCAGAACAACCTAAAACTGCCTCAACCTCTCATCTTTAACTGATGAGTAACAACTTAACGGTTCAGCATTTTTATTCCGGGACAGAAAGTGAATGTTCAACTAGGCACGCAATTCACAACAGTGAATCCCTCTTTGGCCTGAACGAAGAACATTGATTCTGGCAAGAAGCTTTCCATAAATGACTGGCATGTATTCTGCTACTGACATAACGAGCAACAGAGACGATGACGCATGCGGTGTCCCAAAATACGCAAACAGTGTGAGGCAGCTAACAGCTGGTCGGACTTCAGATCATGCTACCTAGCGTTAATTTCCAGGTTTGTAAAGACATTCTCTTCAAACAGTACAAAATGACATTCTTTTTTTCCCCAGTCAACTTTGAAATGCTAAAAAGTTGATCCAACTCATTCAACTCTATTGCCAAAACACATCTCGGAAAAAGGACCAATCAGAAATGGGAATTCTTGCATGAATGTTCCACATAATCTTTTTATTACCTCACTGAGATCATCATATGGAAATATGTCCCTATGAAAATGGTCCGTATAAAGGTGACACTGGTTTCATAGGGCTTACTTAAATCCTAGCCTTACAACTTTACTGGTATTTAAACAACTAATCAGAGAGGGGGAACAAAAAGGCAAAAATAACATTAAAATAGCTTCTGGCATGTACTGCAACGTATCACTAATGACACCTTGAATGCTAGATTTGTTTCGCTGTGCAAAAAGATGAAGCTTCAATGGAACAGTTTATTTACCAGCATATGCAGAGTCCACAAAGATCAGCATCAAAAGGAAATATTACTCAACCTTCTCTCAAGATAAAACAAATTAAATATCAAACATTTACCCATTCAGAAATTCCTGATCTACATTTACGCGATGGGGACAAAAAAACTTTAACAGTACTGGGGGAAAAAAATCTTGCTTGTTTTTAATAGTTTATATGTATAAGCTTAAAACCTTTCACAACTGAAATTAGCTGATAATTACTGCTTCATAACAAAACAATAAATTATTTCAGGGGATAGTAGGATTTGCACCTAAATTACAGGAGAGTTCAGAAAGATTAAAAAATGTAAACATTTCACTACATACAGATCCCACCCCCCTGCTGAGCCACGGAATTTTGAAAAACTTTATACACCGAGTTGGTTTCTGAAACTCAGAAAAAATACAGGTAAAATGCTGAAACAAAAATTATCAGTTACAAATTATTTATGTTTAAAGTCCTTGAAATTTCGCCGATGATAAATGTGCTGACCTATCTGGTGGTTCCTCCCTGCTACCATCTACCACAGGCAAGCGATGCTGACACGGGCAAAGGGACCAAGCTGCTAACAGTGTTCAAGATAGTCAATAACCCGGGAGATGGACTTCTGCCCTGTTGTGCCCACAGCACACTGTAGGGGGAGCAATAGAGATCGTTAGAGAAACGGCAGAACTGACAGAGACTACACTTGCAAACAATACAAGACATACTTACTGTAAGATTCATGAAATTCAAGAACTTCTTGAGCATTTCTGTCATTATTGAGAAATCTCCTTTTGGTAAAATGTCCCTCACAGCAGTCACATTCATCTGAAAGACACAAAAAGGGAGGTTCTATATTCTATGTTTAGCGTCTCGGCAATGAATAAATCCTAAATATCGCACACTTCCGCCTAGATGGTACCTAGGTGGTAAATTCAAAATGTCTGACAATTCATCCACGCAAGACCATATGGTTTGCGTTAGCACTGCACAAAAAATGCTGCTGCAACATAAACAGAGCAACCTGTACATAATAGAAAATAGAAACCCAGGCATATCTATGGGTCACAATATCAAAGAGTCATTTTTTCAAATGATGACTTACAATTTCAAATCAGCATCCAACTGATCAGCTCATCATTATCACCAGGCAACACCTCAGCCAGTTTCAATTTTTGTATTTAAAGGGGTGGGAAGTAATTTCGACAAATCTATCAAATAAACTAAAAGTACTATAATACAACCTATTGATCCAGTATATTAACAGAGAAGAAGAATTAAAATGTTGTACTTCTACAGTCTGGATTATATGCTTATACATAAAACGTCCAAGTGAATAAGTAGGAAAGGCACCAAAACAGACTTTGCCCAACTGTGGCGGTACTAACGGGTGCGGCTGGGAGGTCTGGTGACTTACAGGACTCTCCTGGCAGAGACAGCCCAGCAGTAGCGCAGTATATGAAGCCACGATACTGTCCTCCATATGCTTACCAGCATGCTGGAGAGCTGAAATTGCAGAGAGAAACATGAAGGAACAGCTGATGGCAAACACAGATAAATAAGGAAAAAGGCCAATGATGAGAAAGATAGCCGGGTTGAAAAGTGTTTTGTTTTTTCTGTTTTTTTGTTTACACTGAGGAAGGCAACACTGAAACGGTTGCGTGTGGGATCCAGGGTGGGGCTCCAGTAATGCCAGTAAGCAACAAAATTCGGATCCAATCCTTATTCAGAGACTTGCTTTGAGAAACAACAAACAACATCACCAGAGAGAAGGGAAAAGGAAAACTATGTGACAGACAGATGATCAAACACTTCTTCTGGGTACCAAATACGGTGCACACAGAAAAAACGTGCGGCTATCAAAATTACACAAAACGAAGCTGGCCTTGAGATATACGGGGCTTTGCTGAAACTGGCACTCCAGTACCTTTGTTCAGGTCCAGCTCCTCCTCTTCCTCCTCTTTCTTCTCCTTGTTATCAGCCTGCTCATTGTTCTCAGAGGCAACCCACTGGATCTCTCCGGAAGTTTCCTGCCATTCGCCGCTTTGATCCTGCTGCGGTTTGGGCGCGTCGCTGATGAAGTCGTCCGTCTCAGTTTCGGCCAGCACCGCTGCCCGCTCTCGCTGGAGGAAGAGCTGCAGAGAGCAACACAGACAAGCAGACCATCGTGGTACACTGAACACTTTGAGGATGTCTTTCGTGTCCATGTGGAATGCTATGCTTACACTCATTTCATGCTGAAGTAATACCTAGCTAATTTAGCCTATTAAGGTAATCGATTTCCGTTAATCTCATGTAAAAGATGCTCGCCTCCACAATCTTGGGCACGTACCTGAACCAAGGCCGAAATGGCACTAAAAGAGCCCTCCGTCTTCAACTCCTCCCCTTCTCCCACGCAGATGGAATCAAAGGGTACGGTGTCCACCTCCATCTCCACCAGGCAGTGCCGGTTTCTGGCACTATACTCCACTAGGTTGATCAGCAGACCCAGACCCTGCAAAAAGGACCAAAACGAACCATTAAATTGGACATGCTCATTGTAAGAGACACAGGTCAGTAAGAGAGAAGCTAAGGAAGGACTCTTTGCTCACCAGTACTCTGATATCGAATCTCTGCTCCTGAGGTAGATACTGAGGGACCCGCAACACGCAGTTCAAGGCTGTTATGATGAGGCCTTCCTGCTCCCCAGTTTTGGTGCTTCCCCATTCTGGAGAGAGAAGAGACCAACTGTACAAAAGCATTTTCAAAAGAAAACACATTTTCCCAGCTTCTATTATCAAGCTTAAATAAATGCAAAGGCAGAGTTTTAAAAAGCTGAAAAATGGAGACTCATTACTGGTCAAGCAGACTGAAGGCTTATCCCGAAAAACCCAAGCTATACTTAAGAATTTATGGTTCCAGCTCAAGGCTGGTCTTCTAGGGTCATAGTGGCTGAAGGAAAAATGGAAAGATTAAGCAGATTTAGGAAAATGAGTAAAAGGCAGATAGCAAGATACTTGGAAATGTATCCAGGCTTAAGAGGTTTACCTTTCAGTGGTACAATGAACCAAAACATTTCTATTTTTACAAGGCCAAACTGAAGGACCAGAATGTCAAAATCCTAATCTGAATATTAAAGTATATAAGGGATCCACTAGAATATTCTGGAGGAATGAAAAAAAAATCACCAAACTATTCCGAGTTGGTATTCGCTGAAGTTACTTTCTACTAAATATTCAAACACTTAATGGAAAGGGCCGGCTCGCCCCAGCGGGGAGGGGACAGTGCGGGTGACGGTACCGTTGTCATGGGTGAGGTTGAGCAAGACCCCGATGATGGCCCTCATGCAGTCTTCCACGGCCTTGCCTACGCTGCTGAAGCGGCAAAGCGCTCGACGCGGCGCAGAGTCCACCTGGCAGCTATAGCGCTGGATCATCGCCTCGCAGTGCCGCAGGCCCCTGGGGGCGGCGACGGAGGAGCAGGGAAGCGCGGGGATTACATAACCGCTTACAGGCACACTGACAGAGTTAACAGTTGGAGGGGACTTTGCGTCGAGACAGGAAGAGATATATTTAACATGATTTCGAGAGCTTAGTGTTGTTCGTTTGTTTTAATACAGGGGAAAATGGCAGAAACTAACATATAAAACTGCAAAGAAACGAAGGGGGAGGGATTACCTGGCAGAAGAGACAATGAGCTGAGATTCCTTGTAAGCGATCAAGTAGTTCTGGTTCTCTGGGTTGTGAACAGTCACCTGTAACAAAGAGATACACTTAAAGAAATCCAATTGCTCAAATTCTGAATACAACCTACACCAGAAACAACCTCAAGGATGTATACCGGATACCACATAACATTTAAAATAAGCATACACTTATAAATCAGGAACAGGCAGCTCTTCAAGGTATTTTATCTCATAGGATTATGATCAGACCCAAAACAGACATGTATAAATTACAAACCATTGCTGAACAGGCACTTAAGTTGCATTGAAATATTATAAATACTCCTTTGTTTAAGTATTTTATTCCAAAACTTGCAGAGCTAAGCTTTATTTGCAGAAATTCTCAAAGATATAAAAACTGAGGCACTTATCCTGCCTCTGATTCAATTTTAGCCACTTTAAAAATAAAATAGCATTTACACTTTCAAGCACTCGGAGACACCTCTCAGCTCCCCATAAAGATGCGACCAGGTTCTCCTTGTCATCTTCTTGACTTAGGTTTCCAACACACTCTTTCACTGAAGGAGAAAGAGACAGATTTACCTCTACTATTAAAGGGCACTTACAGTCATAGGAGCCCCCAACAGCATTTTCCAGTCATTACACTTAACCTCAGTGCATCACCCAGAGCAGGATTACGAAATCACTCATTTTACGATCCCTGAGGCACTCATGGCTTGCAGCAGTCCGGTTAATCCCATGATTTTAGACTAAACAAAGCAAAATACTAGTGGTGAGGGTGAAATTAGAAAAAAAATCACATTTAACTATATGCAAAAAAAGATTCACTATTGACTGATCCCCCATATGTGACGATGGTTGAATTTAGAACAGAATTTCCCAACCTAGTTCGCCAGGACCCCCAGCTGATCCATGCGTTTTTGCTCCCCCTCAGCGTTTGCTAGTAAGGAGCAAAAACCGGGACCGTGTCTGCAGGTCCCTGAGGATCAGGTTTGGAAACACTGATGCAGAAGAAACGAACCACGAGAGCCTACGGACATACTCTACCTTTGTCTACAATATGGTCCAGGCCTCCAAGCAAGCGCAGCTCCTCTTTGAACCAATCACCTGCCCTCTTTGAGGTCAGGGACAATAAAGTCTCCATGGCTAAATGTCCCGTCTGTAACAAAAGCACAATTGCAGACATTTTGACAATGTTTAAGTATCTAAACAACATTACTGGCATCAAACTATCTAATGCATGAATCAACAAGTGCAGTGGGGACAAAATGGATTTTCATGAAATTATACACAAACATTTTTTTTGTCTTTTTTTTTTAATTTTGTTGTACACAAACATTTATAACATCACTCTATACAGATGGCTTAATCAGTGAGGAGAAGTAAAGCTTGATGTGCATTTTAAAAAGGACTTCAAGATCACCACTAATTTTATTTAAGGAATTTATTTACGCTGAATTATGAGGAAAAAAATACTACCCCAGTAAATAGCTGAATAACTTTGTTTTTAAATTAATAAAACAAAAGTGTATTATATATACACAGAGATATAAAAACACAAATATACACACACACACACACACATATACATATACACACACACATATACATATACACACACACATATATATATACACACACACACATGTATGTAGGGTAAACATATCCTTATGGGGACTGCTCATTCATTTCTATAGGGAAAATGCTAATGCTAACTATGACAAC
>JAODUD010000062.1:9516903-9531958 GCA_026784285.1 Stomatorhinus walkeri | reverse complement strand
TATCATTAAACAAAGGGTTAAAATCAAATGAAAGTTGCTGTGTCCTATAGGCCTCAGGTCGTACTACAATTGGTACTAGGTTTTGGGTCGTAGGGTCCTATGGCCTAGGAACTATTGAAAGAAGTCTATTTACCCACTTTATCCTTCTAAAATGATACTTTAAAATACAATAAAGTCTTCAAAACGAGTTAAGTTAACTGCGTCCTGTGTATGTCAGGTAGTTGTAGAATATGCACTCATTTTGGAGTTACTGGGGTCCCATTGCAATGACGGTATTGCAAGCAATCAGTATTTTATCATTCTGACAGTAATTCGGTTGACGGTCCCTAAATCAGCGGCGCGAGAGTGCCTCCGAGGCTGTGGAATTGATCTGGCCGCCTTTCGACCGCCTTATGCCTGCTAGCATGAGTGAAGCACCGATGCTAAGTCTGGAGAGTGCGGATCTGAAAATCCAACCTAAAACTGATTTCACCGCGGTTATATGTATACATTTTAGTAAAACTAAAATGTATACATATAACATTTTACCATCTGTCATTTGATTTGACAGAATCTGTGCGGTTTAGGTCCGCCAGAGCTGCAAGCAACGTTTCATTCGGCGGGCGTCTGATTTTGGTCCTCCACTTGACGTTTCATGCAGAACATTAGGCAGAGGCGTTGGGGATATTATGAATGTTTACAGACAGGTCATATTTTTACAAATACGTTCTTCAGGCGTCTAATTTTGATCCTATCGCATAATACCGCTTAAACGTATTCGACTTATTTATTTAAAAGAGGTTTTGAATGACGATACATGGAACAGGCATTTAAATAATTTCACACGCCACACTCAACAGAGATAGCGGCTTGCATCTAAGCACTTTAGCTTATAATGAAATGTAACCTAATGGAAAAATTACAACAATCGATTACCTGGTGTGTGTCCTACTACTAAGAACAGCGCGCGCTTACAACTGAAAATAATGATCATACTTGACCTGGCAACACTATTTCCTGATTGGCTGAATATATGAATATAAACTGACTGCAGCCAAGTCTGACAACTTCTTGTCTTAGTGTGCGAGGCCCGACCGCAATGGCAGCACTGCAGGGTCCCATAGGCCTCCCATAGAAGGGTGCAGATAAAGCTATACAAATATAACCACATGCACGTACATTACTTTTACAATAACCAACTCCTGATCCAAACTGTTAGCAGTGAAAAAATTAAACTATTGTGTATAGTGGCTCTGTGTAAAAAGATAGCTGTCAGGGAAAAATCGGAAGTCCGCCTAACGTTGTGAATGAAACGTTCCTTGGCGGACCAAAATCGGACGTCCGCCTAACGTTGTGACTAAAACGTTACCTGGCTGACTAAAATCGGATGTCCGGCTACCGTTGTGAATGAAACGTTATTTATTATTTTTAAAAAAAAAACGTTCTGCCACATAAATTTAGACTATATGAAGCAGCTGGGTAGAAATTGTGACAGACACAGGAAATGTTTTGCAATTCGCATTAATAAATGGTATGCGTTTGCCTATGCAGACCTCGTATTTCATTTTTATTCGTGTATTACGTATCTACACGCACAGACACATGGGCGATTTGATTTGAAATTGTAAAAGCGTGCAGTTCTGCTAATACCGGCATAACTTTTAAAATGATTAATTTCAACTCGATAAATATTAGGAAGTATTTATAATATAAATGGGCACTACATCTCCCACGGTTCATTGCAAACTAACAAAAAAAAAAAAAAAAACACAAAAGTTTACATTCCACGCCCAGCTAATCGGGCGACTCGCAGCTCCGCCGTCTTTGGTGCGGGATTGGTAGGAAGTCGCGCGGAGATGGGCTGGGTCTCGCGGCGGGGGAAGCGCGCTGGCGGCTCTCACTTTCCCGACAAACAGACCTGAGTAAGTATAGGTTACGAAATATCACGATCAAAATACTACTAATATAATAATGACAGTGTATATTTTTATGTGTTTTTGTTTAATGTATGTTTGATAGCCAGCAAGGCTAGTCCAAGGTCTTCTTTACCAAGTAAAAAAAAAAATCTCGAGAGCAAAAATTTCTTTTAAAAAGCGTGTTTCCCTCACAGTTTTAATATTTCGCGTGTACACCTGTATGTGGTTGTCGTTTAACTTATGTATGACCGGTATCTGGTTACTAAGTCAGTAGTATCATTGGTTATAGTTGGGAAAAGATCCGCGCCTCTCGGATGAGCCGTCAGATAGGGCTGCTGAACTTTGCATCGCCGACATAATCACAGCACATCGAGTCCCTGTTTGCTAGCTGGAGCGGTTTTTAGTGGATCTACATTAAAAATAAGTTTTAAATTGTGAATCTGAGAAATATAAATGTTTATCCCTATGTGATTTGTGAGCAATACACGGACACGTAGAGCATCAGCTGTGCCTCTCTTCTCTTCCTTATCAGAAACGTTCAAAACTTAAAGCGCATCTGGTTGTGGCAACATTTTTTTAAAATCGCGTACACGATTAAACGTTGATATGTATTATATCCAAAAAATGATTACGAATAGAGATGACACCTGTTCAACAGACTTTCATGTATGAGTTTCAGGTTCCTTTTGAAGGCAGGAAAAATGGACGTTACGTACTTTGGTCTGTAGGTTAGACTTGTCCAACTTGTTTCGTTTTCATTGTATGGAAGGGGGGTGGGGTCTGTATGAACAAAAGAAAAAATATACATCCTCATTTTCTTCAAAAGCTCTCCAGCTATTGATAAATATGTATCCCCTTAGGGGTAATAAAACAACACCTGAACAACTTTTAAAAATGCTTCTGGTGGTTTGGTTTTTTCAGCAGTTTGGTTTTAAAAAGTTTACAAAATGTGTATTATGAGGTTCTTTTTTGAAAGTCAGGTTGTTTTGCTGTAATATTACTTTAGAAAGTGGTCTGATACTTAAAAGTGGTTTATAAATCACAATACAATGACAAAGCTACACTTACTATTTTACTGACTAATTTAAGCCAGAATTAAATTATTTTTAGGAAATTTATTGCTTTTGGGTAAGTAACTTATAGGCTATTTTTAAAGTAAAGCATAAACTTTGGAGCAATCAACTGTTGCTGTAACAAAAAGATTACATATAGCCTACTTCATGTTCCACTTTGGAATACATATAGCCCAAGGGGGTAGATTTGGGTATGTGCAGTGGAGTCCCTACTAATACTGTGGGTGTACCGGTGTATCGTGTATGTTTTACAGGGCTAGGCGTTTGAAATGTAACCCATGCCTTTGTTTTATTTAAATATATAAACTTTGTATAACTTCACAGTACTTTTCATAGCTCATTGCATTATAGCTCTTCGCATTTACATCTTAACAAAAATGATTGACATGTACCTACAGATAATATTTTAACATGGACTGCTTGTTTTCCCAATTCACTGGCAAATTAACATATTTCTTAATATATTGTTAAATTGCATCCTGTGAAGTTGGTGTAAAGGTCTATGGGGAAGCTATCCTTTTACAGAAACATAAGTTTCTGGAAAGTTATTACCAATGTTTAAATACTAAGGGGTAGTTCAAGAAACTGATCGAGGTTACAGATATTATCCCTCTGTAGGAATTGTTTACATGTTTTGCAATAATCTGATTTTACTTCTAATGGTAATTTTGCATCATTTTAGCTGTATAGGACTAGGCATATCAGTGTGAATCTATATTTAGATGGTGCTTATTCAAATGACAGTTAGAATTTTTACTTAGAAACACAGAATTTAACGCAATCAAGATGAATAATAAGTGATTACCTATGGTGTGGCTTAAAATACTTTAAATGAAAGTTTATCACCATAGCATATAACAGACTTGGCTTGGTTTATGAAGCTTGTGTGTTCTTCTAGTGTTGTAAAAGTTTCCTCTAAATACACTCTTTTTTTCCATCGATGCATTATCAGCTGGTTAAGTGAATTGGTGTCTCTGATTGTCTCATACTGTATGATTTCGTGTCTGAGTGTCTGGCAACCCATTGCGGTTGTTTCCTGACCTTTGATTCCTGGATCACCATGACCCTGTATAGTATATGCAGTCATGAAATATGGATGGATAGAAAACATGCATATTGATGTTTGATTATATGATATACATGTCACATTAACATCATTTTAGTCTATGTGTGACGTACAATCACGCATTTGGTATGAAGCAAGAGATAATGGGGAAAAGATAACGCATTGAAGCTGGAACAAGCACATGCTACTAATAGCCACATATAAGAATATTAACACTCAGTGGCCACTTTCTTAGGCTACGTTCACACTGCCATGCTGAAGTGACTCAAATCAGATTTTTTTGCCTTAATGTGACACAGATCTGATCTTTTCAGGGCTGTGTGGACACGCAAATCTGATCTTTTCAAATCAGTTTTGTGTCACTTTCATATATGATACTAAATATGATACATATCTGATTCGCGGCCATGCGACCTGAATGTGAACGCTCAGATCGGAATTCTTGTGGCTTTTTGCTTATATGCATGCGCTGACATCAGCCTGCACCAGCAGCAGGAAGGTAAAAATGGAGGAGAGCTGCAATAACAGTCAGTGGAAGGATGGAGAAGTTGGGGATAAAATTGATATTTGGGGAAATAAATCTGTTCAAGCTAAACTGGAAGGAACCTATCGTAATAGGGCAGTGTGTGGCTCAGTGGGCTGAGCCTGTGTGCTTGTAATCACAAGGTTGCCGGTTCAAACCCACCCTCAGCCTGTCTGTGGGTCCTTGAGCAAGGCCCTTAACCCCAAGCTCCCTGGGCCCCCCAACAGGTGGTTCCCCCTTGCGGACAGCTTGCTCTACAAAGAGCAAGTTGAGGGAGGCATAAAAGGAATTTCCCCACGGGGATAAATAAAGGATTGATTATTATTATTAATAGAGAAGTATTTGAAATAAGTGCCAAAGAAATGGCACAGCACGGACATGAACGTGGCTACAATGCCAAAGAAAAATAAAGAGCCTGTAGTTAAAGTTTAAGGAGGCAAAATACTCGAATCAGCGCAGCGGTCATGACCGCACAACATACCAATTTTACGACCAGATTTTTACCCGTGTAAAAACGTATCAATGTGCGCAAGCGTAATGTTTCGGAGGACCGATGCATTCACATTAAAGTCAGATACAGGTCAGTTGTAGTTATGAATGTGAACTGTCAAGATAGACAAATCCGATCTGAGCAAAAAAATCGGGATTGAACGATGTGGCTGGCACTGTGAATGCAGCCTTAGAGACACCTAGGTAGTACCAAGTGCAATTCCCTTTTTGCTTCAGAACCATTTTAAGGGTGGATGAATTGCGGCCTTACTTTACAAATCTGGCCTATTATTATTATTATTATTATTATTATTATTGTCATTGTAGTGCATGTGAATCTTAGAAGGATGAATGTCTGAGATGCTGACACCACAATGTCTGACACCGATTGTCAAACCACATTCATAATCATTTAGATCAGGCATCTTAGCTATTCCATGTCTTGGAAGCATCATAAATGAATCTCTTTCCCCATGTGATTCATTCTTTGGAAGAGAAGGCTGTTTGCATTAATGAACAGGTATATTTAATAAATTAGCCGCTGAGTATAATAACCTCATCGGACCAAGGTTAGCAGAAAAGGGATGGCCTATTTTTGTACCACTCATTCAGTGTTGAATACCGGTAGTATAGAGTTAATGCTGTAAGAATATATCACGATAATAGAATAAAATAGAATAGTAATACATTATTCATCCCCTAAGGAAATTGTGTGTTTTCCTATCCTGTCTTGCTCTCTGTTATATAGATACACAGAGGTTTTTGGAGCCACAGAGCCTTCTTCGAAGACCATAACAGAAAGACGAAAGCCATACTCAATTACTTGAAAATGGCAAACACATTTTACCGTGACAGCCTGCTGTTTGTTTTGTTTGTGGGGTTTGTGTGCAGAGTTGAGAGTATCTATACAACAATAATGACTGTGAAATATCTATCTCCATATACTTTGTATGAGGAAAAGAAATCTGTAACTATTGCTATAATCGTATAAAATAATAGTTTATATGCAAAAGTTATTACTAAAAAGGTAATTGAATTTATTATATGATTTGACTGAAGTTTTACCATGGTTTTGGCATTCAGGGATTTCAGAATTTAAAAGCTTTGTGGAATTGAGGTACATTTTCCTAGGTGACTTAATTTGCATGTGATTTCATCAACTGAGAAGCTCAGATCAAATATTTAGTGTAGTAAATGCATAGACTCTGACATGTAGATCACCAACATCTCCTTCACCCCATGATGATGTGATAAAAAGTGTTTCTACATGAACAAGATGGATTGTAGGCAGCAGAAAATCTAACAGTGAACCATAAAAGAGAAATTCATATATGGAATGATTAAAAGAGAACAGTTCCTGTCATTGTGTGGGCCAGTGCAATAAATGTTATGGGCACAGGATGAGAGTTTGGCTCATACACTGCTGTTTATGAGAGTGAATTGAATTTCCACCTTGTGATGAATGTTTATAGGAGATCAACTGCTCAGTGGCAAGTACAGTTGATGTCATCCATCCATTATTACAATGGAAAGTCTCCAGGTGAGCTGTATCACTGGTTGTGGTGTGAGCACAGTAAACACCTTGGATATGTTATATGGTCATTGTTCTTAATCCAAGGTAGGCCAATACTGCTATGACTTAATAGATTATTATTAATATTTTCCATGTACCGTATTTTTACGCATATAACGCGCGCGTTATATGTGTTTTTACAAACCGCGCAACCCTCCCGCGCGTATCTGGGTGTGCGCGTTATGCAAAATTTGTTTTACATGGTTGATGTCTGTTAATATTTTAATGGAGATGAAAATGTCCTATCGAAACAAAACTAATGAAACTATTTGATCATGATTTTTTCAGTTCAATGGGCAGCGTGCGCGGTATACACATGGGCGCGCTATGCAGAAAGTTTTTTTACATAATACCTTTGTTCCCGCGCGTTATACACGTGTGCGCGTTATATGCGTAAAAATACGGTAATTTGTGTTATTGGCCATGAATCACCTGCACCGTTTTCTTAGTTTTACATCTTTAGTCTTTTAATTTAGACTAACGAATGGCATGTTGATGTCTAATATATGTCAGTGTGTATAGTATGTGACTTACTTGTCTCTGTCTTTTTGCATTAAATGTATAATATATGGTATTTCTTTCGCAAGTTTAAAGAAGTTTTTAAATGCACGACTGTGGTGGTGTAGAACCATAACATGCAGCGAGTGATTGCCTTCTTTGAGCGATTTTAAAAAAGGAGAATTTCCACCAATGATTAAGCATTTTCCTTACATATGACCTAAGCCACCATCGTCATTCGTAAATAGTGGTGTAAATTTTGGCCGCTACCGGTATATCTTTGTGTAATATCACCGATACTGGGGGGTGAATCTTGCTGCGCTTCCCGGGCCCGATCACTCGATTGACGTGACATAATTTATTTTACTCTATGGAAAAGAAAATATCAATCTGCGGGCAATATATAATAATGAATTATAAACATCTACGATCTTCAGACCTGTATTTTCAGGCCAATGCAATTATCTCCATTGTTTTAGTAGTTTTGTCTTTAGCTCTGGTGCTGCTAACTTTCTTTAATGATAAAATTTAAATATCAGCTAAAATTGACACATGCACTTACATTTCTACATTAGATCGATGCCGATATCTTGATTTCTAATAAATATTGGCTGATACTGATGTTAAGTGATATATCACACATCTCTAGAAAATAGGTTTTTGCTAAGACTATAAGGTAGTGATGCACCGATAAGGAAACTTCTGGCCAATTGCGATAGTTGATTATTTCGAAAACTGAAACTGATTAACAAATTACTTTTTCATATTTTTGAAATGTATTTATTTTTTGGTAGGAAAACATCATCTCCGGCATACAACAGTCCCAGAGCACTATATTGTATACCGGTAAACATCTTGCATATTTGTGACATTTATAATTTATAAACATTTGTAATGTGTTCATTGGCTTGTCACTGCACTCATTGGCAGTCGCATGACTTTTCACACTACAAGATTTAGTGTTGCCAACAGGTCCAGATATTTAGCCTGCTAAATATGTGTATCATGCGGGGAGCCTGCTAAATATCTGATGGGCATCTGCAACGCATCAGCAACTCTGTCTGGTCATGTCTTTGAACTAATGACGATTGAGCAATTGAGCATCAAGCAAACTCCAATCTGGGGCTTTTGTTGGCGATCGCAAGTGGAAAATTGGGGCTGAAATTGTGTAGTGTGAATTTCACGTTAGTTATATTTTTTAAGCCTAGTCTGAATTTCCTGGAAAAAGTACACACTCTGATGATGAGTTAGCATGTTGGATGTGTTTCTGGTATAACAGACCCAACAGACATTTTTAGTGTAGTGTTGGCATAATTTACTGGGAAGCCAAAGTGTTCCCAAACTCCTGATTTAAGTGATATGCGAGGCTCTCTGAGCTCTCAAGCACTAGTTATAACTGACTCAAAGTCATAATTAGCCTAATGTTTTTTTTATGTTGAACATCTACTTGTGAACTGAGGTTTCACCCGTGTCAATAAATGTATAAATTTGTTTCATTGTGCATGAATATGTGTAGCGCTACAGCACTTGTCTTTGCATTAAATGTAGACCTGACTGCAAAATCTGTTAAATTGTGAAACATATCAAATCAGCAAACATATTTCGATATAATATTGATTTGGACAGTCACTGCCGATTCCCACCCCACCCCAGCCACTGAGTGTGGCTCATTTCCCAAATTTAATGAAAAAATGCTGACTGTTGTCCAGTTGCTTACCACTTATTTTATATTGAAATTCGAATGAATGTGTATTTTGATCCTTGGGTATGTGCCTCAGCTCAACAATGTTCTTTGCGGATGGTATTTTTAGTCCTCTGTGTATCATGCAGGGAGCATTACTCATGAAACAGTAAAACTTGAAAAAACCGAAAAAGTTCAGCTGCCTTGGTAACTGAGGTTCCTGCCAAAAGCAGCTCAACAGTCAGTTCTCATGTCACTGAGTTCTTGCCTTGCAGCAACGCAAGCCATTATTGTAAGCTGCCAAGCCTCTGCAGAATTTTTTATAGGTGACCTTATGCATGGTGGGTAGTTATTCATTAAATATATGAGCTGCATCTGTGTGGGAGCCCTAATGTTTTATGTAATTAGTCTTCCACCACATCATGTGCATTTTTATTTATGCATTTGTTCTGTGTATTTCTTGTCTTTTAAAATGCATTTATAGTATTTCATTTTTATTTTGAAAATATACTTTCTCTGCATTCAATATGCAATCATTGCCTTATTTAAATTTCTTTTTCTCCTCTTAATTTGCTGTATTCACTTGTTTTCCTGGTTGAGTATGTGTATGGAAGTATGTGCTTCTTAAACATTTAAGATTTTAGTTTTTAGTAAGTTCAGCTCTTTCAGCATTGTACAAAGAAAAAAATACGGACTCAATGAAGGAAACAGTTTTCAAAAGGAGAAACACTTTACAGTGCTGCCAATGCCAGTCTTAATAAAATAACCCATTCTCTATGCTCTGGGCAAGAAGCAGACACATCTTACAGGTTATATATATATAGAGAAGTCATACTGTGTATTATGTTTACGTTATTTATTCAGCATAGCAAAGTTAAATTATATGGTAACATGTAAATTAGCTTTAATGTGATGATATATTGACTGGAATGATCCGATATGTTGAAATGTCGTTGTGGATAGGGTGTTACAGTAATTTTTTGTAACCACAGAATCCTGCAAGGGACATTGTCAGAACGTGAGATTGTCTGTCTTTGCACGAAAACTACTTGGCTTCTGAGGGTTTGGACAGGTTGTCAGCCTAAAACTATTGCTTTTCATTAGCCCTAGTAGGGATGGTATTTTTGGCTAACCAACAATGCTACATCAAAAATATGACTTGTCAGATTGTCACATATTTATTTC
Organism: Stomatorhinus walkeri; assembly: GCA_026784285.1. Classification (NCBI taxonomy): domain Eukaryota; kingdom Metazoa; phylum Chordata; class Actinopteri; order Osteoglossiformes; family Mormyridae; genus Stomatorhinus; species Stomatorhinus walkeri. The sequence goes on along the minus strand of JAODUD010000062.1, from coordinate 9,521,975 downwards.
CTGGCTGATGAAATAGCACTGAACAAATATATTATTCTTGTTCTGCTGATGTTGCTGTTACTGCTTTCTTATGATTAACATCACAGATGCTTCTTTTTAAATTTACGGTCAGATACCATTTTCATGACCTCTACTGAAAATGTGCTACGATCTATCGCTTATGTATGCCATTCCCCCCTTCACATTAAGGGATGTCACTGTTTTGCCCTTGGCTGAGAAACTGGTTTCACATTTCCCCCCAGTATATTTTCACATTTTTCATCAACACATTTTCTACATAAAAATATGATTTTTATACAGTCGTATAATCAGGAAGGCACTTATTGAATGTTGCTTTATCTATAATTAAACAACGACTTAAACTGCATAATGTATAAAGTTATAATGTTTAATACTTGAACCATTAGTTCTGTCGCATAATGCTGATGAACAAAAACAGCACTGTTCATTTTTTTCCTCTCATTTTTCTTCTAGAAAAAGGACACAACTAGTTAAACCTCATTCAATGATACCTAGATAGTTAAGTATTATAGTAACCAAAAAATTGTTTATGAATTTTGGAAGCAAATCTGAGTTTGTAACTTTTCATAAAGTAGGCTATATTACATACACAGTGGTGTGATTCAGAAAATTTTAATTAACTGGAACTGAAAATGATTCCTTGCCACTTTTGTTGGTTTCCTTTATAAAAAGGAAACAATCTGAAAGAACAAGGTACACCTCACTTTGATATACCAAGCTGATTCCTGTTTACATCACCTAAATTGAAGGTAATTCTTAAGCAAGTGACACAATGTTTGTGAAGATGGCTAAGCCAAAAGACAAGTAAAGCTTCAACGATACGCATTATTTTGTATAGACCTTGGCAACAGCTAGAAATGTCATCAAGAAATGTGCAGCTCTTGAAATTGTATTGAACTTCTTTGGATGTGAATTTACCAGAAAATAGCACAGGCGATTTTGAGGAGGCTTTGAAAAAGCCCTGCACACCACTTGCAGAGATCTGACCCTGTGATGTCTGGAACTATGGATTAAGCCCACATTGTCTACAGGACTCCAAACAAGCAAGGGTGTATGGTAACGGCCTTGGAGGACTCCACCACTGAAATGAAAACTCAGAAGGGCCAGGCTGAATGATACGTTGCTGAATTTACTTAACCAAGCCTTTCTTAGGAAATGTTCTGTAGACTGAGGAAATCAAATCTGAACTGTTCAAAAATGTAAAGCAGCTATTTGTTTGCAGACAATAAAATGAATCTTTCAAAGAAAAGAATACTCTCTACAGTCAGACCACAGTCGAGGTTTTTTAATGCTATCATTTGCTGGTTCCACTGGCGGCCTTGAACATATGAACTTGAAAGATTGTCAAAGCATTTTGAGCTAAATATTCAACCCAGTGTCTTGAAACTGGGTCTTCATTAGAGATGATGGGTGAACCGAATTTATACAGATTGCTAAATTTTGGCCATCATAATATGCTTCTTATTAAAATTTTAGGTGTACTACTAATCTGCTTACCAAGTTGTGGGCATAAGTAATTGTCCATATTGTACCAAAAAGGCCTCATCTGGACAAATGTTTTACCCGTTACCTAAAGCCCTGGTGATTATTGCGCATGTGCTATATAATCCTGATTAAATCGCAATGGGATATCATGCCGTCCTACTTTATGCAACCATGCCCCAAGTTATGGATGATGACTGGTAATATGGTCAAAAATAAGAGGAAAAGGATCCGAGCTCCGAAGCAAGCTTGAGACAAAGCGGCATTGCTGGGCAAAACAAAGACATCCTTTTCAAAATGTTTTCTGTTGAAACTGAGGGAGGAATAGAAGTTGAATTGGATGAGTCATTAAAATGATTTTTTCCCTTATTTTATTCGCTTTGCCACCATTTAGTCCAGATGATACAGCAGTGTATTGTTTAAATAGCATGTTCTTCTATTTGCATATGAGCTATAAAGAGATCTGTCTCGAATATCACTGGCAATAATGTGCCATTATTTGGCACTAGCATTGTTCAGGGCAAGCCTTTGGGTTCTTGTTTCACTCCTTTATTCTGTTTTATAGCCTGGTCACTCACTGGAGGACAAAGCTGCCTCACACTGCAATCTTACACAGCTCTCATCAAGAAACTTTGCCTTGTTGCCAGCTGGACTCTAAATCGGCTGCAGGATTGGGCCCATTTGCTGACCTTTGCTGATATCTGACCTTTCTGCCTGACATGCTGGTTAAGAATGATACTGTCTCTCTGTTTGTGCCTCCATCTCACCCATCTGATTATATTTCCTGCTATACATGGAGAATGCTTTTCCTTATTTCTTAGTGTGCATATGTCATCTCTGATTTATTCATTTTACTGCTTACTGTTTTTTTTTTTTTTTTTCTGGAAGCGTATACTTATCCATACTGGTGAACCTGCTCTAGCTGCAGGGGGTATTTCCCATACACTGCTCTTACTGGTGGGTGTTGAAAGTGTTTTCAGAGTTACAGATATCTATGTCTTTTGGACAATAGTTGGAGACTTATTTAGTACACATTGAAAGCTGGATAGTCACTGCCTTCTTCCATCATCACCGAGGCTAATTTTTTGTGAATAATTTGACTTTTTTTATAGTGTTCATCAGTTAAAAATACAGTATTTGTGATGAAATGAAATCCGGTGTTACCCTGTCTTTTGGGAATTAATTGCTTTGTAGATCTGATTTTGGCTCATCTGTTCTATGTTGTCACTGGCTTTTTTAAGTATTGGAATACATTGTATGACTTATGATCTTTGATATGTGTCTCCTGTTTTTAAATATTCACATACCGCTGGCACTTTGAAGTACAGGGTCTACACTCATTTATTTACTGGCTTTTCTTCCATGAGTGGTTGGAGTTTGTAAACACTATAGAAGTGCTCACATCTTTTGGGGCTTGCTGGGTGAATGATGTTCATACTTTTTCTTTCCTGCTGTTTGCTCTTTGATGTGCTGGTTTTAGTGATGCCTACTTCCTTATTGGAATGGATAGGAAGGGACAAAGTGTTGGAAAAGTGGCTTTTCCGAGGTTGAACTGTGACACACCTTATTCAGTCTTCAGTATCAATATCAGTGCAATTCAACATTTTAAAACGACACTACGGGTTTATTCAGGCTTTTCAGCTTTCTTAGCATAAACCAAAACAGGGATGAGATCTTTAGGTTTGTCACAGCGCTTGGTGCCAGGTCTCCAAAAGATCTACCCACCTTGTTTCATGGTTGCCCATTGATGAGCCCTTCTTGCCTCTCCCCTCCACAGTCAGGGGTTTGAATCACACCCATTTTCAATATGAAGCTTGTATGTTCTTCCTCTGGGTTTCTCCTCCAGTTCAAAAACATGTGATTATGCTAATTGGTGTTTCTGAATTGCTTACTGTGTGATTCTAAGTGTGAATGTATTTATCTGTGCACACATGCCCTGTGGTGGACTAGCATGCTGTTCCGGTTGTTCTCCTGCTTTGTGCCCTATTCTGTCTGGCATAGGCTCCAGGTCCTGTGTGACCCTATAGGCCATAAAGTAGTTAAAAGCACCGACAAACTTATACTGGAAAAGTAGAAGATGGATGTTTCATGGCTAGTCATAATCTGGCTGTACAACATGAATCTCAATGAATATTAATTGATTTCTTTTTGGGTGAAGTAAAAAATGCTCTCTTAATTCTCCTAGTAATTGTTCAATTCTGAAGCACAGGCATTTAGAGCAATGATTGTGTTGTCGCTATGCAACTGACACAAGCCATGTATTGTGTCACGTACTCTGTACTGGGAGATGGGTGCATCTGGTGCCCTGTGTTTGCTCTGTCCTCGACCAGTTAACCATTGCGCAGAATACCAAAGCCTTGCCTCAAATCTCCCATTTCATGCCTCTGCAACTTCTGTCGCATAGGGCTTGTGCAGCCAACCGTGAGGTAGCTGTGACATTCCTAAGTGACTTCCTATAGCTTAGGGAAGGTCTGCGTGGGCACAGCTGTCGGTTGTCTGATTAGCCCTATGTGTGCAAGGAAGAAGTGGTTTTAAGACGATGTCAGAATAACTTATTTTGCCCTTCAGTCACAGAACTATGCAAGTCTGGTTTTCATTGCTGATAAAATCAAAACATATTGTGGACACTGGTTCATCTTCCCACTTTCAGTTTCTCTGCTGGACATTTGACATTTGAAATGATTTCTGTGTGGATTGTGCTTGCTCCATTCTGCTAAGTCTCTTTACAAATATTTTAACTCCTGTCACTCAGCAAAATTGAATCAGGGCGTGCCTTCTAACTGGTTATTAATTCTTATACTGCAAATCTGACCTTGGCATTGTGTGCCTGTACTGCCTCATTGGCTCTCACATCAAGGGTTAAAAGGACGTGCATTCTGGGTGATTTCTATTCTCCATGAGTCATGGTCAAATGTATAGCACAAGGAACAAAGCATGGTAACACCTTCATTGTCTTTACATGATTTGCTCTTTTCAGCTGCCCCCTATCTCCACTTCCTCTGCTGAGCTGTGGTGGAATGTTCTGGCCTGGAGATGCCTTATGTGGATCGGCAGAACCGCATCTGCGGGTTCCTGGACATTGAGGAGAATGAGAACAGCGGCAAGTTCCTGCGCCGCTACTTCATTCTCGACAGCTGTGAGGGCAGTCTGGTGTGGTACATGGACAACCCACAGGTAGGCTCTGCCAGCGAGCGGTGTTCTATATCATTGGAGGTGGTGTATGACTAAGCAAGCTAGGCCTCTCTGCCTGAGATTGGAAGGTCATCGGTTTGAGTATTTTAAAAATAGTTTAATCTCCATTGAGTCCTTCAACAAGGCCCTTAAGCCCCGAAATGCTCTGAAGTGCTGGATAATTGGCCTGACCCTGTGCTCGGGCCTCAGGCTTCACCTTCAACTGTATGTTTGTTTGTATATCTCATAGAAGAGCAAGATGCTAAAGAAGCATTCTAGTGTAGCTGTACTCATACTTGTCAAAATCGCAAGTCGAGGATAATTTCATCTTCCTTGATACTAGACAGTTACGGGTAGGGGGTCGGGCTCTGGAAAATGCGCCAACCCAGCGAGGATCT
>JAODUD010000062.1:9502510-9516803 GCA_026784285.1 Stomatorhinus walkeri | reverse complement strand
CCCACCACCACCTCCTCTTCTACTGATTTGTGATTTCCTCTGAAGTTGCTGTACTTGTCAAATCATTACTAATAAGCTGCTTCTTGGCCTAACCAAGGCTCCATAATTTACTTTAGGCTGGACAGTATGAACTTAGTTATGTGACACCTGAAGCTGTTAATTGATTAAAGAGTCTAACCCTTTTAAAATGGTTTCTGTATAAGGTGTCTGGAGACTGCTAAGCTAGCCGACTTGTCAGAGTGGTTTCCCCACAGTAATCTTGTCATAATGAAAGTTCTAAAGAACCTCTTGCAGCTGTGCAGACACTGACCCTGTCACTTTGAAAGACTGACCCTTTTGCAAAATCAGAACGCTTTTGCATGTCACCATTGTGCTCCATTTGGGAGAATCGAGTTTCAGTATTCAGCATATCCCGTCAGTACCCACCCACGCCTGCCCCTAACACTCAAATCTTATGATCTTTTGAAGTAGGGTGTGCTGAACTCACTATGGTTCTGTTCACATGGCAAGAAAGTTTCAGTTCTACAGAACTGCTTTCTGCTTTCTGTGTTTTCCTCATGGCATTTTTTTAACCAATGTCTGAAAAACATTTATTACTCATCATGGCGTCTCCTTTGTCCACTTTGGCTTGCAGATCTCCCCACTGGGGAGGTGGGTGGGTGAGTGAGTATTTAGATGAGCCTGCATTCCAAGTAGTTTTAAATTTGTAACCGCAAGTTTTCTAGCCAGGAGTGCTAGGAGGTGCCTTTTTGATATACTCTTGAGCAAAGTTTCAGTGAAATATCCAACTTTATAAATGAATGAAAAAGGATATCTTATAAGCTATATGTATTTCAAAAATATATGCTATGTAATGGTTTCCTCACTGTTATAGGTGTTATGTATTTCCTGCTGATATTTGGTTTACAAAATAGAAAACTACCTTGCATTATTTTTAATATGCAGTAAGTAATATAATAATATATTATTGTTATATCCATCTTTTGATGACCTACAACAGAATGGAAAGGAGCAATATGTGTGTAACTTATGAAAAATCAGCATGCATGAATTTAACCTAGGTTCCCCTTGCTATATTTTGAAAACACTAATTCTACAAGCTCTCTAATTGGTCACTACTGAATATGTGGCCCTTCCCTGATTTGATCCCACTACTTACAACTTCTCACTGTCTGATTGGTCACATGGTCACTACATGGAAGTAAACAATAAGTATGGGCAATACCACTGATTTTCTTTTCAATATGCACCGATCTAATTGGTTCCCAGTACCAATATTGGTTGCCTGCCTTTACCATGATGATAAAATTTGCTGATGGGGCAGGGGGGTGCCGATAGATGGATTGTTTCATTTACCTAGTTGCTAGCAGGGGTAACAGAGGGGTATGGATCCCCCGACAGTTTTGAGGGAGTCAGCACTTCACAGAGGCTCTTGAATTCTTAAAATTATGTAATGTTAGGGGAGAATGAGCGCCCTGTTCTTTCCCACAGTAATACGATTGATGTGTGGCGTTTGGTAGAAGAGAATAGTTACTATGTTATACTGCTCACTACAAAGTCTGTGGATTATTTTAAGTAAATGTGTCATGATTTATGATGAGACATTGTTGTTGAATTTTTCAAATGAATTTTTGTTGCTTTAAACGCCACAGAAAGAATGCCATTCCCTCCAATTATACTTGAGACAAGACCAACATTTCTACCACCGATATCTCCAAAACTAGGCAGTTCCCAGCTGAACAACTTTCATGGATATATAGATCTAAAGCCCCTCTTAGCAGTTTTTTGGGTTTTGGGGTGAACTGCCCTTTCAAGAGCTCTAGCCTGTTTTTGATAGATAGAAGTCAAAGAACTACAAATGCAGTATTGCTTTTTTGTTAGCTGAATGCTTCATGCAGTTAATGGGAGTTAGTGGTATTTTGTTGCTTCATTTTTCATCCTCATAAGTATTTTCTTTTGTATCCTAGAACCTGCCTATAGGGACTGACTTCATTGGCTCACTGAAGCTCACCTATATTTCCAAGGTGAGTTGTATATTTTGCTACCTAAAGAGTGTCATTCTTTTACCTTTAAAAAGAAGATACCTTTGGTTCATGATGTTCCATCTCATTTAGGTCAGTGATGCCACTAAGCAAAGACCAAAGGCTGAGTTTTGCTTTGGTAAGATTTCCATTTCTGTTCAGTTTTGTTTTAGCTGGGCCGAATAAGCATTACTGGGATACATCAAAATTTTTTTCAACAAGTTTTGTGGAAAAGTACTTATTTTTGTGAATTCATGTGATTCTGGGTAGTAGGGCCAATATAAGAAATCCTCCAGAAGGTCAAAATAGTAGATTTTAGTCATATTGTAGGGACATTTGGTCTCCACAATGTAATGTGTGTGTGTGTATATATATATATATGCCTCCCCCCAACACACATCTGTACTCTTATCTTTGTGGGAACTGTTGCCAACCTTAACCCCTACTCAGCCCTAACCTTACCAGAAGTAACCGACGAAATGCAATATTTTTAGTCCTTTGATTGCAGTCACTGATTTTTAGAAAATTCAGTTAACAAATACAGTTATCAAGTTTTTTTTATCACATTGTGGGGACATTTGGTCCCATAATGCAATATATACATAACCCACACACACTGCATACTACAAAGTGTAAATTTTTCCAACACTTATCTTGGTATAAAAAATGGAGTAAGTTCAGTTACTAAAGTATTTAAATGAAGTGTGGAGGTGCACAACATAGATCAGAACTAGTTTTGTTCAATCGCATGCCAGCCTTCCAGAATGGGGATCAGGGGTCTGTAGATGAGTGTGATAGCAATAACCAGCTTTTCCTATAGCCTCTCTAGTAGTGGCTTCCTACTAGCTTCTATGGAAGAGACCTTTGTGTGCAAACAGTCTACCAGCACCACTTTCCTCAATGGAAGGTAGGAGTTTATGAATAAAGGATGAAGCTACATGTGTTACCTGTCAGTACAGTGGATGAACCCTGGTTCCCAGTGTTATGAGAGGAAAATGTGGCAGAGATGTTTGCATTCACACCTATAACCAGGGAATGCACATAGCTGGTATGCAAGTGTGCGTTTGCTGTAAAACCAATACTTGCAGAAATTTCTTGTCATAGCAGCACAAATACATATTTTATAGCTTCCAAGCTGTTATGACAATAAATTACCATGCAGAAGAATTTGTACTACTTTCATGGAATAAAGGCTATAAAACAGTCATTCCTTGTCATACCAGCAGAAATGTACATAACCTTAAATACACATTTGCTGTGCTGTGACTAGAAATTGCAGCACGTATCGTTTTATACAGCAAATGCGTACGTGTGTACCAGTTATGTGCACCTCTGCCTGTAACTGTCTGTCTGTCATCAGTCTGCCTATAATTGAGGAGAAATTGATTAGTCAAGATATATATTTTTTTTCTTAAAAATGTAGGTGGTAAACTTTTTCTTGAAGCATAACATTTTTTCTCATTCTCTGTATCCTCATTTTCTGCTACAGATGCATGCAGAAAGCAGTAAGAGTAGTACTGTAGATTAGATAACACTGTTCAAAATTAGAGTGAGATATTAGGCCGACTGAGGTTTGGCTTCCTCTCCAGCGATTGACTATATTCCGACTGCCTTCTCCTTTACACCAAAAGCACCACCGAAAGGGGTGGCACTGAATGTTGAGCTTTGTGCTCACTGAGAAAGAATGCGGACATTGTGCACGGAGGGTCTGAAGTGTGAAAAGACAAAGACGCCGTCTTTCTGTTTGCAGTGGCGTCGTTCTGATTATGCCAGTTGAGCCAGTGGACTGTATTAGTAGACAGGCATTCTGTCAATGCTCTATTTGACTTTTTCAGACTTCAGCCAAGGAAGATTCTTCATGTTGAATGTTTGTCGCCCCAACCCCAGAGGCAGTAAATGTTGGGCGTGCTATTCGGTCACAAGCACATTCATGTGGCTTTACTGTAGCCATCAGTCTCTCGCACAGCTTATTTGCATTAGCATACCTATTGACTAAAACACTGTGTTCACCCCTGTTCCCTTTCTTTTTGGCAGGTAGGTGACATTTACTTTCTTCTCCTGTTCCCCCTCTTCAGTTATTAATGCTGGAATGAGGAAGTTCTTCCTGCAAGCTAATGACCAGCAGGACCTGGTGGAGTGGGTGAACGTGCTCAACAAGGCCACCAAAATCACAGTGGGTCTTTGTCACTCTTATTTTTGCATTAAAACTGTGAGTCAGCATAACAATCGGGATGAGAGAACCCTATCGTATGATGACTTGGGCTCCTGGCACAGAAGTGGTAGTCTAGCCTTTTTTGTCCTTAATCACTTTCTTCTCTCCATTTCTCCACTCTGATCCTCTGCAATCCCTGTCAGTCATTCATGACGTTATACCTCATGAGTAGCGCACCCACATTTCTGTGTGGTTATACAGAACATACCTGCTCCATCAGCATTTTACAGTCTGTACCAGGATGCAGGATGCTGTGTGTGGCAATGGTGAGATTTCCCTATTGGAGATACAGTATTGCCTGCTCAGTACCTGTTTAGGCAAATGGGTGCATCATCTATACCAGTGCATTATTTTCAATTTTTGTTTATAATTTTGGAAATTACTGTGTTACAGAATTGGCAGTAATTTCCCTACATGTTTTATTTAATTGCAAATTTTGCCAAATTCGCACACATGATGCAAATTAAATCAGTTGTCATCAGTTGTCAATCCATTGTTAAATGAAACCCAAGGAGCATGTCAATTATTTTTTTCTTTATCCCATTAAAATCTCTGAGGGTATAACGCCAATTAGCTTTTTAACATGGAGAAAGCACAACCTGGATTATCACCATGACAAATATCCAATACTGGTCTTCATATGTAAAAACATGACTAAAAATAAAAATGAATATTGACTTCGACTTAAATAAACATAACATATATTTATGGTGGTAATTAGTTCCTATGAGATGCTGTCATTATCATTATTATATAAGGCAATAATATTAAAGGTGTAACAGGTTTATACCCTTCTTAGCAGTGTTCTTTGTCGTTATGTCAGCTCTGTTCCCTTGGAGGTATCCTCACATACAAATCCCTCCCTGATCACTGGCACTCATACAATAGCTTTCTGCATACCACAGAGTGTGCTGTGTGATCTCACAGAGGTAGTAAAGCTAGTCAAGGCTTGTATTGAAGCACAAGTCTTTGGCACTTTAGCACATACTGTGTCAGTGGTTTTTGTGCATGTGTGCAATTAATGAGCTAAATTTTGATGATTTTCTTAGTCTAAAAGTGGATTTTCCTATGTGTAACCCTATTTTATTGTTTTCCATCTTGATTTCTAAACACACCTATCTATGCCAGAATAAATTCGCAGGTTATCTGAAATGACATTCTTGGGTATATCGATAATATTCACAAGTTCAAAATCCTTATCTGTTTGTTTTTTTTAACAATAGATATCTGAATTTAACTTCCTTACTTACTGTTTTGATTGATAAAGAAATTAAAACACGGCATACAACTTGTATTCATATTTTCTCTGGGGTCTAGGTGCCAAAGTCTTCTGATCCGCAACAAAATTCAGAGAATCAAAAGACTCTCGTAGATGTTTTGAATCCAAAGAGACAAGTGTCCTACAGAACTGACATCATTGGAGGTGTGCCCATCGTTACCCAGACACAGGTAAGGAACAGGCTAATTCCACTGGACAATGTTACTTTTTAAATTTTATGCTTAGTTGTTTAAATGAGAATGGAAATCAGGTTTTGTAATAAGTGAGAGCATATGCTGGAAATGAAAATGTTTATATCTCAAGAAATCAGGTACTGATTTTAGGAAATATAATATATATATATATAATTTAATTATTGGCCATTCAAAAATAAGGGGAGTTAATAAAAAATAATAAATGTGTGCATTTCACTGGCAACAACAGGCATTAAACCAAGACTAAAAAATAATGCGTAAAAAATAATTATAATATTGGAATAAATGATCAGATAATATTGTCTCCACAGTTATGTGCAGGCCTATTCACTAAGGTGACTGCACTGTTTACACAGCTGTTTGTGTAATATGTGTATTTTACTCACCTCTGCGCTGTTACCCATAGCAGGAAGGCTGTGATGGACAGAACAGTACAGACCGCGAGGCTCTGAAGACGTCTCACAGCCAAGCCCCATATGTTCTGAGCAAACCTACCCAGGACCCGGCAACTATCAAGGCAGGGTACTGTGTGAAACAGGGGGCCGTGGTAAGAGCTCTTTGTCAAATAGTTGACACCTACATGGCCAGATTAGGAAATTGGGATGGGTGGGTTTAAATGACTGAACTGTTCCTTTTATACAACTTTCAGATGAAGACCTGGAAAAGAAGATATTTCCTTTTAGATGAAAATTCAGTGAGTTACTTCAAATCAGATTTGGTAAGTCTTTTCACTGTCGTTCACGTACTTGAATGGATTCACTTGGTAGATGCTTCCAAGAGCCAAAGCCACGTACTGAACTTCCATAGTTCAGTGAGAGAAGGCCATTACAGCACCATAAATAGAGCCATTTGACAGGGCCGTGAGCTTCACCTACAGACCTCTGTCTTCTAGGTCTCCTTTCGCAGGCGACAGACCTGAAAATGTATGATTCCAAGCTTTTTAGTTGTCAGTCAGTGTTTAGTCTTTCGTCGAAGGTGAGATCAAGTGTATATTTCTTTGAAGTTTCCTGAATTCCTTACATTTATAGCCGAAGTTGCTTATAATCTCCTTCCCTCCCCTCTCCAAATCTGAAATTGATATTTGATCTATGGCCTTCTCCTCTGGACACAGTCATCAGTAGATTCAGGGGAACTTACTGTGTGGATATGTATTCTACATTGGAGATTAGCGGTACTGAACTGTGGTTGATGTGCAATCTGCAAGGCCATTTCAGTTACATCCCATCTCAGTTATCGCTGTCACTGATCCAAAACACTACAGAGAATCTTCTCACAGGGCATAATATGTATGTTAATAAAGTGATGGGCCTGGATTATTAGCCAGGTAGGAGAAGTGCTGAGTCATGCAAAGGGTTCAGTGCTCAGACTCCCCACAATGACCCTGCTTATGTTCAGTTGCATTGCCTAGCGGGTGGTCCAGGCATGGACTCAGGGTGTACCTGCTAATTCCCTCATTGTTTAGTCTGTCATTGCATAGCATAGCATTGTTTCGGATGCATGTAGTATGAATCAGCGAACTCCATCTATAATGATAACCCACTCCAAAAATGCAACTCAGTGCTATAAGCATTTTTCAATGTACTTTATGAAAAAATCTGACAGGTCTGATTCATCCTGCAGGCATATAATATGTCAATTATATTATATTAAGATTTATGTCTTGGGCTGTGTTGTTAGTGTTGGATCAACTAATTCATTTTTTTTTCATTTTCTCTTTATTTATAATTTTATAAATTGCGTTTTTATTACGCACATAATGGAATAGCTATCATATTTCCAACCATAAAAATGCATAAGTTTTACAGTGTTGTGCTAAATGAAAAGGAATATTCCTTTCTCTTGTCTTACTTTGTTGCATTATACAAGTTAAGATAATGGTTGATTTAAGCCGATTGGCATGAGGCTTGAAGTATTAAGCACGCATAACATTTCGAGTGTTGACACTGACACTATTAATCTTTAAAACATGTTTCTGTTTTTATAATTAAACACATGTAAGACCATTACTCAGTAAGATTGTGTAATTGTCAAAGCACATAATTTTCAGATGACATTTAATTGAAAATTACACTGGATAATATACAGTATTGTCACTTGAACATCACCTACACTTTGTTTGTATAGTTTTCATGTTCTCCCTCTGTTTCATGGGTTTCCTCTTGCAGCTAGGATAGTTGGTGTCTTTAAATCGGTGGTGGACTAGCAAGCTTCCAGCATGTACCCTGGGCTGCCTGGGAATGACTGCGAGCGGCCCTTACCGTGCTAAGCAGTCAGAAGACAGATGGGTCTCTGAACCTTGGACAGTAATATTAGAACTCTCAAACAGTCACACATGCCTGGTCTTAGTGCCAGCCTTACAGCAGTGCTAAGCACTTCCTTTAAAGGGCAGTGAGGTCTCAGAGAAATTGTGGCTATAGAATTGCCTGGATGCTTGATTTGTTTCTCTGTAGTGGGGCAAATCCTTGTCAGGTATAAATCTTCAGAAGTAATGGTTATCAAGTTCTGTTTCTGGTTCTAAATATGGGTTACTCTCAGGATTTTACTCAGGTGAAATGACACAAGTTGAGCAATCTCCATGTATGCTTCCCATGTCCCAGTCCAGCGGTTGGGCCGGTGTCTACATGATGGTAAATACACTAACACAGCACCACAGATCTTTATTCCTTATAATAAATTAGGGCTGGGAGAGGCTGGAGGACATTGGCGCGGTCTGCTACTGTGTTCACATCACATTCAGGGGTTATCTAAGCAAATGGACGCTCTATGTATGAGGATATGAGAACTGACGTGCGTGCGAGGTGATGTATTAACACAGTAATGTGTGATGGCCCTTTTGCCCTCAGGACAAGGATCCTCTGAGAATAATTCCACTGAAGGAAGTTCACAAAGTTCAGGAGTGTAAACAGAGGTACTACAGGACATTTAAAGTATGAACAAAATGAACCAATAAGTTTTGTCACCTCAAGTGTAAGATGTAGTAGAATCTTTGTGTTGATGTTTGAAAATGACATATTTTCAACTCTGTTTGTTAATTGTATATTATGTCAGCTTTATCATGGAGATGCATTTGAATTAATATTCCTCATGTCTTCATTTCAGTGATATATTGATGAGGGACAACCTTTTTGAAGTTGTTACAGCTTCTAGGACCTTTTACATTCAGGTGTGTGACAGATCCCATTTGGCCAGCAACTCGCCCAATTCCACTGTGTTTCATCTTTCATTTCTTATTCTGCATTTTGAGGTAAAGCAGTTTAATCACACATATCTCTACTCTGTGCCTTTCCCATCCAGGCGGAAAGCCCAGAAGACATGCACAGCTGGATCAAGGCCGTCTCTGGGGCGATAGTGGCACAGCGTGGCCCAGGCAGATCAGCGGCTTATGTAAGTAAACCCAGCCCTCACCCCACGGGTCTTTTTGGGGGATTGAGGCTACCTTATTTGGGTGGTGGACCTGCATGTATGTCCTCAAAGTATCTATCAGCTGCTCAAAGTCAATATCCTATAAGTTTGATTGTACGCTGCACAATCTGACATATAAACTGATGCTAAAAGGATATAAGCAGATGCTAAACCCACACTGACTGCTGTAAGTTGCCCATTCCTTTTCTGGAGAGGTGGTCGCTTGTTCAGGGTGATGTAGGAGGTCCCTACACTTCCACTCTGTACTGGAGTTCCTCTCCTCCCAGCCTCTCTAATAGAGCTCTGCAATGTGTTGTTCCAGATGCGGCAGGCCAGACGGCTGTCGAATCCTTGTATACAGAGGTATACATCCCGAAATGGCGAATGCAGCATGTATGTGAGCTTTCATGACCAGAACATTTTGAGATGTTTAAGCGTTATAGGTTTATTTAGTTATTTGTTTAGTTATTTGTGCTTCTTAAACTCACGAGGCACCATTCGTGCTTGAAGGTGCCGTTTCATATCACGTTCATCTTCCCTGACCCATACCTGTCAAACACAGTCTTACCTCTCTTCCCGAACCTGAACTCCACCCAATCCATCTGCCGTTTTGTTGAGTTCTTGTAACCTCGTGCCACTCAAGGGCTCCACCATGGCCGCTGTTGTCAGGGTATCGTTGTTGTCTGTATAAGGCACATTGTGTGATGGTGTTGTTTTCAGTATCTTTAAGGTCTTGCCCAGACCCTGTGTGACAGCAAAGCAGACAAGCTACATTGTTGTTTTTTTTTTTTTTTTAAACTGTGCATTTGTAGTGCAAGATACTGTGTCACCAAAATATTCTCTTTTCATGCCCCATTGGTCACAGCCCATTGGACAGAAAAAAATACAGCATCCAGTTGGCATCTGTCTTGATATGCATGCTCAATACTTGTATGGAGAACTTGATTGCTCTTTGGCTTGTGTCAGTTTGCTCAGCACTCAGGAGGTGCTACAGAACATGTTATAGGTGTATTTAGATAGATCTACTTAACCTGGAGGTACCTTTGAAATCCATCTTTTTTGCCGAGGCATTAGCTTCATCTTGACTGTGAAACTCTTTTGAAAAGTTGACCTTTTACTCTTCGTGTGTGTATCCTGCTCGCCATCTAGTGGTCATAGTATGCTAGCGTCACATTCACATCACAAAAGGTTATGATGCATAACAGACTGCACGTTTTTTAGTTTTCTGGCCATGTGACATTTAAGGGCACCTTACTATCTTACTGCCTTGTCAAGCAAGGAGCTCATCTATTTCTCCTATTTGTTAATTGATAAATAGGGCATATTTAGTGTAGGTCACCCTTAATTTAAAAGCCCACTTAGATAGTGGACTTGATGCGGCCTCCATTGAACAGAGAGATGATATATTGACTTAGAAAGCTACCTTCAACACACTATTCTAAGGTGGACTTTAGCATAAGATATGAAAACTTCATTTCATGAGTTTTGATTTATTGAATAGGTCAAAGCTATGCAGTTTATTGGCTGGATGCAGTCTAATATCTTTATTTCCATGCAATGAATGTTGGTTTATAGAATTTATTTAGAAATTTTATATGCTTTTCAGTAATTGAATGTTTTAAAATCACTTTAAGCAATACACCCTTCATGTTCATCTTCTTTATTTCAAAATAGTGATTTAAAAAAAATGCAAATCAGCAACCCTTATACTAATCGCTAATGTGGATTAATTCCTAATAATTAAATTGACCACTAATGTTAGGTGGCTCATTGTGCAGCTGTCCACCTGAATAGCTTGGTTCAGCACCCGGGTTCCGGTTTTGCTAATATTTCTGCGTTCTCTTTTTTGTTTTTCAGAGTAAAATCGGATACTGAAATACTAACACTTACAAACTGAGCATTACCACCTCTACTTCCTTCACTATTACTTGCGCTACTGCTCCTTCTGCTTCTGCACCGCTCCAGTGACCTGTATTGTATCTGACTGTGTATTTATCTCGGGGAACAACCCACTCGTTACAGGAGCCCAGCGACCGTTTCTCAGTCTCCTCATTCTACCGCAACCAGCAGAGGCTTCCCGCCCCCATCTCGACCCCCACGTCAGTGCCGCTCTCCCGTCGGTGCTGCATCGCCCAGCCCGCTGGGGCCGCGAGCCCGCACCCTATCTGCTCACAGCCTGGCCTGGGACAGCGAGCACTTCATGAGTCTACTGCCCCGGCCCAGCCAGCAGGGGGCACCGAGAGCCGCACGTCTGTCCCTCCAAGAGACACGGCTGTCCAAATGAGCACGGCTTCTCCTTGGAGACGCCGGAGCAGCATTGGAGAAGACACCCCAGACCCTCCAAGCCTGGACCTAGATGATGCCGACCTGCCAGTCAGCCAGGTGTGAGATACTGATGTCCCTCAAAGTCATTTTTCTCTCTTCCACTACCCACTGCCCCCCACCCTGCAATGTGGTGGAGTGGGGGGGCATCCTCTGAGAACCTTATATCAAGCTAAGCCCGGGCAAGAGAGTAGAGCTTGTTCCATGAAAACCAAAATAGAGGGACAAGGTATGTAGGCTTGATGTGCATGGAGCTGAGGCAGGTGAATTCAGGTGAACTGGAAGACAGAAGAGTCTGACTGTAGTGGGGGAGACAGTATGGAAGAGTCTGACTGTAGTGGGGGAGACAGTATGGAAGAGTCAGCTGGTATATTTTACATACCAAAAACTTAAAGGGAAATTCCAGTCCTGTGGACAAGTGGGAAAAAAACATTCATTTTCTTGTGCATAATTATATATTGTTTTACAGATTCACTTTATAGTATTTTTAGTGTTACTAAATCCCAAGCATAGAAGGAAATTTTGTAGAAACTGTGTTTTCTGAATAATGGATTAATTCATGTTTATATATCTGAATGAAATTTCATGTAATGCACCACCAAAACTGCCACAACTGCCATATTTAATGAGGATTTCCTGACTGAGGGCACGATTCCAGCTCTTCGCATCAGTGTATTGTATTAAAGCTGTGTGAGATCCATTGCTCTCTTGCATATATCTTATGGTTTATCTCACTTTGAGATCTGCAGTCCCTGTACGGTTAAATACACAGATAACTGCAGCCATACAGCATTTCTAACAATGAGTCACCTGTTAAAACAGTGAAC
Organism: Stomatorhinus walkeri; assembly: GCA_026784285.1. Taxonomy (NCBI): domain Eukaryota; kingdom Metazoa; phylum Chordata; class Actinopteri; order Osteoglossiformes; family Mormyridae; genus Stomatorhinus; species Stomatorhinus walkeri. The sequence goes on along the minus strand of JAODUD010000062.1, from coordinate 9,504,546 downwards.
CTGGATTATATCTATACAAAAGCTTTCTTTTTAAATTAATGTTTTAATTGTGTTCTGTATTTATTACTTGGTGTGAAAAGTACCATTTTAAAATGTGGTCCTGCTATGAAGAGAATACTAAAGACCAAATGACTCTTGTATTATTCTTCTGTAAGTGCTGACATAATCAGTGCATGTTGTTTAGGTTACTTATTCTTTGCCATGTTTTTATTAGACCTCCACACTTACACAGTGTGTATAATTTCCCTTTGTTCACATGTACATCATTAAGCATTTCAGCTTCCTTTCACAAGTCCAACAACATGTTTTAGTCGGATCATTGTCTTGAAATGCTTTCGTTTTGAGGCTAGGTATGGTTAATCTGACATGGTTAATCATATAGTGTCATAGTAAATGATATCCATGTGCATTACAGTCATCACTCTTGGAGCCTGAAGAATTTTCTTTGGAAAAGTAATTAATTAAAACTCTGTTTAATGTAATAGCTCTCTGACAGACCTGCTGTGGTGTCTTGCTTTTATAACCCAAGGTAGTACATACTTCCTTTTGAACAGTTTTTTGTCTTTTTGGTTGATCTGACTCTTTTCCAAAAGGTCACATTTAAAGGGTAAAACAGTAGTAGTTCCTATCAAGCAGGCATAATACATAAAATTATATTTTAAATCTTTGGATAAAACTGTTGATTTCAACACCAAAATGGACAAATATACTTTAAAAATGGGTTATCATGTCTTACATTACCTTGAGCTCCAAATGAATTTATGTACAATCTGTAGTTAAGGACTATACTGCCCTCTACAGATATATTAGCATCACAGAGTTTTCGCATGCTGCTATAAAACTGGGGTTTGAAAAACTTCCGTATTGATAATGTAAAAAAAAATATTTTATACATTTACAGAATGAAATAATATAAGGATGTCCTATTTGTTGTCATATAACTGTGTATGAGTGCACGCTAATTCAAGTCATGTTTGTTCATTTTGTCTTTATACTTTACCGATCTATGATGGGTGAACGTAATTTTTATTTGAGGATTTCTGAAGTAGCTTTTCTGCTGAGCTGAAATATGCCGTGTTTGTGGGTTGAACTGGAATTTGTGGTACCAGGGGTGATCATTCTTAGGTTGGAAAGATGTGGAGATGTTTGCTGTCATGAGGCGTACTAATCATTTCTAAAAAGATTACATATTATTACCCCTTTATATAGCTGGGCATTTACACAGTGAGCCAGTGTATGGATCAGTGGGTTAGGATACAGCCTATGTTCGGAAGCTTATCAGTTCAAATCCCAGGATCAGCACAGTGATTTCACAAGTCAGGCCCTCAAGTGATGCACTTAACCACAGTTGCTTCAGGGACTGTCTGACACTGCTTTCTCAGTTGAACATTTCTTTGAATAAAAGAAAAAGCACATGCCTCTTGCAAACAAATAAATGGTATTTAAATGTACTTAACTGGACTGCATCATGTTCAGTATATTGCTCAAGGGTACTACAACAGCCCTTTGTAGGACTTACCCATTGTAAATATGACTTGTGATTTTAGTGCAAAGAATCAGGAAGTGAATACTTAAAAATTTGTTCAATAAATATCCATTGGGTCTGTTAACAGTTATAAGCAAAGGCAACTTTATGCATTGTAACATTGTAAATGTTAATATAATGTTAACCCTTTATACAGAAACTGCTTTATTAAAAGTCATTTGCTTTATGTATGTATTTGCTGTCAAGCTTGCTAAAACATTGAAAACCCTATGTCCGCCTAGGATTAAAAAAAAAAAAACCTTTTTTATACTTTACATGCCAGTCAAATCAAGATAGAAACATAATGTCCTCTACAGGGGTGAAAAATGAATTGGGATAAGTGATTAATTGAAACGGTCATGTGATCATTTACATAAGTAACATTTGGGTTACAGTGATTGCTTAGATTGTGTGTGTGTGTCTCTCTCTCTCTCTCTCTCTCTCTCTCTCTCTCTCTCTATATATATATATATATATATATATATATAAATATAAAATAATAAAAACACAC
>JAODUD010000062.1:9467906-9485166 GCA_026784285.1 Stomatorhinus walkeri | reverse complement strand
GGGGGTGAAGGTTTAGGGTGTGTTTCAAAACAAAAACACCATGATATCACCCAAGCCTAACAAGCTTGCAGAAAGGAGCCTGATCATCCATTATCAATACCCACCCAGAATACCAGTAGCAGTCTTCATTTCAACATCTAATGAAAAGCTTTCACAGAAGAGCAGAGGCTATTACAGCAACAATGAGCCAACCAACTTCATATTAATATCCTTAGTTGTGGAAGGAGATGTTAGTCCAGCTGGCGTCTACGTACATTCGGCCATACAGTGTGCTTCGCACAGCGGTAATGATTTCAGGGAGCAGAGCTCTGATGGGATTTATTCTCGTAGGATGGCGAGGTGATTGGAATCAACACCCTGAAGGTCACAGCAGGCATCTCATTTGCCATCCCCTCTGACAAAATACGGCAGTTCCTGGCCGAGTCGTACGGCAGGCAGGCCAAAGGTACCGTGTGATAGCCCATCATGCTCATAGATCCACCCACCAAGTTTCATTTCACTTAGCAGATCCCTACGTAGACTAAACCCAGAAAGCACGCTCTGATGGTCCAGACCAAACAACATACGTCATATAAGTGACCCCCCCCCTTGTAGTTAAGTCTCAGCAAGCTGACTCCGATGCTGTTTGCACTTGATGTTATGTTTTCAGTGAAAACAACATTAAAGAAGAAGTACATCGGAGTAAAGATGATGACGCTCACAGCAGCGTAAGTATCTTTGCAATTCTTTAAAAAAAAAAAAACTTTGTAACACTGCTTAAAGCCATGTCTTAATTAATAATGCATTCATAAAGCATTATAAACTTGTCTTAAATGTTTATGATTATACTTAAATACATTTTGAATGCTTTATGAAGCTCTCACAGTGCAGTGTAGATGGCACCTTCATAAGGCAGTCATAATGCATCATAAGCATGGCTGTAATGTGTTACGCCTTACTACAAACATGGCCTAAATGTTTTAAAGCATCACGTGCTATTGGCTGGAAGTGTTTATACTCCTCTGTAGACTTGCTGTGGAGCTGAAGGCTCAGCAGAAAGACTTCCCCGATGTCACCTCTGGAGTATACATCATCGAGGTCATCCCTAAGACCCCCGCTGCGGCGTAAGTGTCATTGCAGGAAACAACAGTTAATTTCTGTGACGCATACTATTATGCAGCACACTTAGACCAGATTTCAGATTATGCCAGTTGCATTTTGTCTTTTGGGTACGACTGAAGAATGAGGTTTGAATGCCTGCTCTGCAGTTGTAGATAGGGATAACAGCCATGACCCCCCTCCCAGCAAAGCGTGGCAAAGAAACACTGTGTATCTTTGCTGCAGCATTCCTCAACCTGACGTCTGCTGAGGCATCAGTTTCCCACTTTATGAAAACAGTGACTGGTCTCTAATAATCTGCCTGGTGACCCAGACCTGCTCTATTTCTGGCTGACTGAAATATCCTATGGTTTGCCTTTAAAATACTTTTACTGACCAGAAAGCTAAAAATATTGATGGTGGCTGCTAATGAGAACTGAGCTAGCATGGACGTACCTGATAATTCCATGACTGCCACTGCTTGCCAGCTAGGAGAATTAACCCATTAATCTGAGTCCATAAAAGAAGTAACTGGGGAAAAAAAAACTCGCCATTGTAGCAGAACTAAGTCCATTGACACATCTCATTTTCTGTAGTGTTAAATGTGTGCTGGCTGCTCCACATTTTGCACAGCAGCTGAAAGTTCAACCTTAGCTGTGGTTTCCATGCAGACTTTCAATCTCTCCTTTTTTCCTGTCCCAGGGGCGGCCTGAAGGAGCATGACGTCGTCATCAGCATCAACGGGCAGCGCATCTCTACCACCGGAGATGTCAGCAGTGTGATCAAGCGGGACAGCACCCTGCGATTGGTGGTGCGCCGTGACAACGAGGACTCCATCCTCACCATCATTCCGGAGGAGATTGACCCTTGACCACACCTCCCCCCCCCCATCCTCTGGAGCCAACGTTCTGTACATCCCTGCACACCATTATGGGTGTGGTTTAATGTCACATTAAGAATCTGTAATCAATAGACTCTTCCCTGTACCATCAGCTAGGCTGAAAACTCACCCAGTGGCTCGCAAACTGTGCAGAACACCATCCAATCTATGCTACCAGAGGTACGACTGCTTTTCAGTTAGCCTACCAGTGTTCAGTTATTATTTATCTTTTTTATTGTTTTTGTACTGTACTTAAGCCACTGTTTGAAACATCCATGTGTGGGGAATTTTAATTCTCTTTTAAATTTTATATTTTATGTATTTTCCTTGAACGACATGTATGAGGGGCAAGAATAATTTCCATGTACTCCAAATGTTGGTGGAGATTGGATATTAATGTATGGGACATTCATGTTCACACAATATGGAACAAGTTAGTCCGTTTTGCTTTATTGCCATCCTGAGGGTTAGGTGGAGATTTTACCCAGAGTGCATTTCTGCACCAGTGGCTTTTGTGGTGTGTGAACAGCAACTCACAGGAAGAAAAGGGAGGTTGTAAACTTTCAGCTCATAAAGGAGTTGGAATTCCCCCAACAATGCTGTTATTCTTGCATATCCTGTATCTTCTCATTTCTGGATACATATTTACTTATTTTGTATGCCTGAAAAGCAGTATACAGCAGATTTTTACTGAATATAGTAAGACAACTGTGGTAGATATTCAGATGTTATTAAAAATATCAGTTGAACAGCTACACTCTGCACTATTCCATTGTTTGTATATAATTAGCTTGTTAGCTGATATTTTTTATTTTTTAGTAAGTACTGTTCAGTTGGCCACCAGTATAGAGTATGTGATCATAAACGTAGGGAAAACCTGGAAGGCGTTGCCCTCTAATGGCCTTTACGGTTGTTACAGTTACACCAGTAATAATCTTACTATATTAAACTACATCATTTTACTTTATTTCCCTGAATGTAATCTTTATCCATCACAGTAATTCTTGTGTTGGAGCATAATTTGAGAATATTGTTGTGCAAAATCTTTTGGGTTTTACTTAATTATGAAGAATCAGAATAAAAACATTGGAAACGTGTGAATCTTTCAGCACAGTCATAGTTTCAGGTGTTATTAGAAGACGTCGTCCTACAAGCAGTCATCCTGAGTTCAGTCAGAGTCTCTGCCAGAACTGTCAGTGATAGTGCGCAATGAAACAAATCCCTTTATTATTATTATTATTATTATTATTATTATTATTATTATTATTATTAAGTCCTGTCTGAGTGTTGTAAACGCACCCTTATTGTGTATGTAATTGAAATTAATAATGGGACATTAAATATTTTGAAGTTTTCTTTTAAGCTGGTAAAGAACTGCCTTTTTGCACAACTTGATGCATTGCATTAATTAAGCTTTACCCTTAGCTGTTTAACTGATTCACTGGAATGACCCAAGGAAACTATTTGCATCACTATTTTGCAAATAAGTATAAAAGTCTTAATGATCTTGGAAAAACACAGAGTAGTAATTTTACTAATATGTAGTGGTATGTATTTAATGTCCTATGGAAATATTTCGATAGATGATTATAAGGAATTTTCTAGATTCATTTATAAAATCTTGCTATGGTTTGTGTGTGTATGCTATGGGATTCTGGGTGGGGCATTCTATCACTGCAGAGTGCATTGTTTTTCCACCTATCAACACTTAATGCCAACTGTGGGGGCCAGAGCCTGGCCTGGGAACAACAGACACAGGCAGGAACCAACACACTCACAGGGCCAACTTACATCTGCCAATTAACCAAAACAGATACCGAATAATTTAAAGACACACAATAGCATAGTGGTGGGTAATATAGGCAATATTTTATCATTACAGTGGTTACTGTTTATCCATCCATCCATCCATTATCTTCCGCTGGATCCGAGGTCGGGTCTACGGGGGGTAGCAGTCTCAGAAGGGAAAACCAGACTTTCCTCCCCCCGGCCATTTCATCCAACTCCTCTGGGGGAATCCCGAGCCGTTCCCAGGCCAGCTGAGAGACATAGTCCCTCCAGCGTGTCCTGGGTCTTCCCCGGGGCCTCCTCCCAGTGGGACATGCCCGGAACGCCTCACCAGGGAGGCATCCTAATCAGATGCCCGAGCCACTTCATCTGGCTCCTCTCAATGCGGAGGAGCAGTGGCTCTACTCTGAGTCCCTCCCGAATGAACGAGCTTCTCACCCTGCGAAGAAAACTCATTTCGGCCGCTTGTACTCACGACCTTGTTCTTTCGGTCACTACCCATAGCTCATGACCATAGGTGAGGGTAGGAACATAGATCGACTGGTAAATCGAGAGCTTTGCCTTTTGACTCAGCTCCTTCTTCACCATGACAGACCGATGCAGAGCCCGCATCACTGCTGACGTCGCACCGATCTGCCTGTCGGTCTCTTGCTCCAACCTTCCCTCACTCGTGAACAATCATTACTTTTTTCACATGATATGGCTCACTCGTATCCATTCTCGCTTGTTTGTATTAGTGATTCAAAGTTCGGTTAAATTTCCAGAACAGATTCTATCAACAAATAATGAATCGAAAATCTGATTCTAAAAATCATTTGGGTGAGGGGCACTACATATTGCTACACTTTCTTCGATGACTTTTATTGAAACTGTTATTTTGACATTGTGGGAGCCATTTTTTTCAGTCCCCACAAGGGTAAACTCAATCTTATAAAAACTGACTGCAATCAAAAAACTGAATACGTCAAACGTTTTGTATTTTGTTTGATGGCTTATGGTTAAGGTCAGGCCTGGGTTAGGGTTATCATAGCTGGGATGTATCCCTACCTTATACCTGGTGCCTAATTTGTGCTGGATCCTACCAAAACACATTCTGGACTTCAATGTTTTTACTGTCTGCTTTTTTTGGCACATATTTCCACAAATCCAGCAGCTCTCTGGTTAAAAAAACGAAAACAATAGCAATAAATTAAAAACACAATAACTATATATTCTAATTTACAGACCAATTTTTGCGCAATTTCACCTTTATTACTTTATATTTATTCTTAAATATACATGGCTCTCACAGGCCCTTTACTTTCCGGCGCCGTTTCATTTGCCAGTCAAGCACCGCTTATGCCTATCCAGGATAGGTGTGAGGTGCAGTGAGCTCAAGTACCTGTGATCGGAAGATCTCTGGTTCAAGCCCAGAATCCCCTGAATTGTCCCGTGCCTGTGGGCCTTTAGCTGAGGCCCTTAACCCGCAGCTCTGGGGCACCATGTGTGACTGACCCTGTGCTGTGACCCCCCAAGCTTGCTCTCGCTTGCATGTGTGTCTCACGGAGAGCAAGATGGGACAGACAAAAAGAGAATTTACCCACAGGGATCAGTAAAGTATTCTTATTTTGAAAAGCAACTGGAGAATCTATGTGGGATTTGAAGTAATCCGTACTGAGTGCAGAGGCAGTAATTTACTCATCATTTAGGCTGATATGGAAAGTCCTGTTTGCAAAACCTGTATCAGCAATGCTATTCAAACAAAAAAGAAAATTCCCTAGTCCAACAATCATAAATTAATAGCACATTGAAGCATATCTGCACTTTACCATGTGCATTTACATATACGTGTTATATCTAGAAAGATTGGAGGAAATCCCTGTCAGCGTAACCCCAGTCTTCAACTTCCTGGAATAGGCTTCAAGTTCATCACAGCCCTGTAAAGAATAAGTGGGTATGGAAACTGTATGAGTCACATTACACACCCCAACAAGCTTTACAGGTGTCTTACAGTGAATCACTACCATTACATGTTGTTTTTAAATTATTATTATTTATTTCTTGTACAAATTATTTAAATACGTTCTATGAGTTTGTGATGAAGACAAGCATTTTATCAATTGCTGCAATAATGAAATTTCTGGGATGTGGGGCTGTAAAGATTGTGTTTATCTGTGTTTACACTGGGCATGTGCAGGACATCGAGAGATAAAGGGAACGCCTCATATGAGGAAGCGGACTCCTGAACCATGAGAATGCAGATGGTTCACAAAATATGACAACAGCTAGCAATAAATTTTCTGGTCTATGAAATTGCTTTACAATGTCCCAAAGTTTGCATTCAAGTATATATCAAACTTTTTCTGCAGATTTATAACGGTAGATGTTCTTTATTGCCTAACCAAATCGTGTGATTTCTACAGGTGCTGATGATTTATACTGATCCACCTGCAATCTCCTCTCACAGTTTATTACTCCCTTCAAACGAATATTCAGAAAAAATATTAGGCACATAAGGTATATAAGCGATCAATTATTCTCATTTGGGACAGACCTGGGTAGGTGAACCATGGAGTTTCACACCATATCATTCCTACTAAGCTTTTTGCTGGCCATCAGTGACACTCATGGTATGTACATCTACTACATGTATTTACTGTAATCTGCTGATTTTTTATTACCTAAGTAAGATAACCAATATGCCCCAGCAAGAATAACAATGATAATAAATGTATTTTTTACATTTATGTTTTTTGGTGTGTGTGTTAATGATGTATTATATGAATTATACAGAAGGATGATTGTAAACTGTCACTCTGTATCTATTTCAGGACAGTACTGGGTAACAGGTTAGTGATACCAAGCTTGATTTACATGGATTATTGGCATTTTAAATGTATTAACGTACCATGGTACTTTAGATGTCTGAATATAATTAGTTCAAGCTGGAATGTGACTCAACATGCTACTGGCATTCCTTTCAGTTGAAAAGACAGAAAATCCTAATTTCTTTACAGTTCGAAGGCTATGAGTGATTTTGAAACAGTCCATTTGAACCAGTACAATGCTTGACAAATTTTCACCCAACTGTTCTAAACTTAAAAGGGGAAGTAAAACATTAATGAATGAACAGACACTGTAAATCATCAAATGTCCATGTAGAGGTTTCACTAAAGTATATAAATATCACCAACAGGCCCTACTTTCTTAATTATTCACCCATCTGTTTTGTCACTAAAACATTCTGATGTGCATAATGCATCATAAAATGTTTGTAAATTCTTTGCTAGACTATCCCACGAATTCCTGCATGGGCAATTGTGGTCGCTACACCAACTCAGGCTGCTCCTGTACATATGAATGCCAGTACAATTACAACTGTTGCCCCGACTATAGAGGTAAGCAGTTGTCCTGCTGAATGCACCTTAAAGTCCTGCTTTTACCTCACAGATCTTCTGCAGGTCAACCCGCTCCCTCTGGTCCTCATCAGCAGGTCTTCTGTCCATGCCACCTTGGACCCCCCCCCCCAGGCTAGTGAAATGGACAGTATAACACAATACACAAGTGCTGTGAAACCGCACCTTTTTCAGGCTGGCATGTTGACCTCGAGTCCCTCCGCTTGAAAGCTCCTGACTTTTGACTTTGTAATGTCTGATTGCATTGATGCCATCATTGTGTTCTTTTTATTCTTTCTGAGGTGATCTTGCGTGTCTTGAAAGGCACCTTTAAAATAAAACATGTTACTGTCTTCATTATCATCATCATTATTGAGCAGCTGTCAGCATTACTGTTTCTAACTACTGTGGTTGACTTCTTCATGGTATCTAGAGAGGCTAATGTTTGCTTTAACTTTGGAGCAAAATTGATTACCGCTATGTTGTCAAAAAAGTGGAAGTAGCCTGACATCATTATCTTCAAACAGGTAGCTGTGGAGTCTTTTCATATGTAATGTATCTAATATAGGGAGAATGATTAAGCATTGTGAGATTTTTTTGAAGGTTAATTGGAAAGTTAGGTGGAAGAATGGATTGCACTGTTCCCTGAAATAATGAAATAAAGCTAAAACCCTGGGTTCCTTTAAATCAGAGCTAGATAAGATTTTAACAACTCTGAGCTATTAGTTAAGTTCTCCCCGAACGAGCTTGATGGACCGAATGGCCCCCTCTCATTTGTAAATTTCTTATGTTCTTACCTCTTATAATGTTAGGGTAAAAACTGTAAGATAATGCAAATTACTATCATTTATTTAAATTTTATATTCCTTAACAGACCTTAGTAAATAATATGATCTGTATGTATTTGGAGTATTTTGATACATGAAATATACTGCTGATCTATTTATGGCAAAAAATTAACAGTAAATATTTATATTACATTAAAATACTAATTTTGCTTGAAAGCTCTTAGTAGGAACCTATATGCAACCTATATATGCTTTATTTCCATATTGTAACAGAATTTACAATCATATCTTTTCTGCTGCCTCTGCATGTAATATTTGTTTTATTTATTTATATGTTTGTTTAGTTATTTATTTTTCCGATTCATCCTCCATTGCAAGTTTCAGTTAAAGGAGGTTAATTTATGGGAACCACATGGTAATTGTTCTTTTTTTTTACAGAATACTGTGATCCAGTAATGAGTACCATAGCAGGTATTTTACCATTTCTAAATCTGTCACTCATTTTTTAATTCCTAGGAATAACAAAGAAACTGTATCTGACTGGCTTATTCACAGTGCATCTTGCATTCGCAATGTATTACAAGCCATATTTTGTGGTGCCTTTTCTGGATCTCTTTAGATTCCTGTGGAGGTGTGTTAACAAGCTCATCTGGGTGGTTTTCCAGCCCTAATTACCCCTCTGGCTATTTCAACAATGCACACTGTACGTGGCAAATTAGGGTTCCCAGCGGACAAAGGATTGTTTTGGCACTTGTAGACATACGGTAAGTGTGTTATATTTGAGAGTGAGCAATCTTCATGATTATATGTTGATAATATGTTGCAGGAAGTCTGAAGCACAGGGGAAGATGCACTGCCACTGCAAGGCACCCTATCACACACAAGAGCATCAACAATTCACTTCACTGCGTGGTTTTTTGGCCATGGGAAGAAAGTCACATGAACGAAGGAAGAACATGCAAATTACACACACACACACACGACACACACACCATTCACTCACACACACACACACACAGGTTTGTAATTACATCTTTGTGGAGACTCTCCATTAATTTCTATGAGGAAATTCTCTAATCTCAACATGACGACCTTAACCCCCACCCAGTCGAAACCTTAACCATGTGTAACCAAACAAAATACAAGACTTTTGGCATTTTTAGTTTTATGATTGTGTTCACAGTGGGCACCTGAAAAATGATCCCCACAACATTAAAAAAGGTTTGTATTACATTGTGGGGGGCATTTGGTCCCCATAATATAATAAAAACATGAAACACACACACACGCATGCACGCACACACAGGCTCTGGGCCAGGAATCAGGACTCACAATCCCAGAAATTCCTCTTTTTTTGTTTCATACAGCATAAACTGTTATTCTTTTGACAGATACCCTTACTGAGATACACAACTAGAACCAATTTGTTTGATAGAAATTGTACTAATACAGTTGATATGATAAACCTAGTCATAGTTAAATAACATATTTAGTATACCAATAGTAACAATTATATAAATGATCCACATTCTTTCTAGGTTTCTTATATATTTTTCATCAATTGTTTATAGGCATTTCAGGTGAAAACTGATGTATAATCCCACGTGTGATGGGTTTATACAGACAGTTTAAACTTGGATTCTGTGTAAGAAATAAAATTTACTCAATGTTTTTTAGATTGGAGAACTGCGGGTGCTGTGATAGTGTCACTGTGTATGATGGCGCCTCAACCAATTCCACACTGTTGCAGTCATTTTGCCGTGATGATGGCAGAGGCAAACCAGTCTACTCTTCTTCAAACTACTTGACTGTAGTCTTTAAAACAGACTTCTCCGTTACAAATATTGGGTTTAAAGCCATTTACAACACTGGACAAGACAGCTGTAGGTACAACTGCGGCTACAATTTAGGAACCTGCTCCTGTTATTCCTCTTGTAAATTCACTGGAAACTGCTGTCCTGATTTCTGTGACCATTGTGGCTACACAAATTTTGGTAAGATATGAATAGATAATGATCATTTCAAAGGTATTCTGCCTATTGTGTATTTTATATAACACATTGTTTTTTTCCCCTCTCTCTCGCTTACAGAATACTGTACTGGCTCAACGGGAATTCCTATGACAACAGAATCAAGTATTGTGTTTTTTTTTTTAGTTATTTTCTTATTTTTGTCCATATAAGAATAAAATTTTATCCTATTACTTTTCATCCATTTCAGTCTAAATTTGAAATTTATTATAACATTTCTCTGGCCAAATAATTTTTTTCTCATAAAAAGTGTCATACTTAAGCATTTTGATGTTGTTTGCATGTAAATATGAGAAATTGTCATATGATATTTCATTGCAAAGAAACATCTGCAAATTGTTTCTCCGAATTCTCAAAATGCTTGCAGTTTGGTAAATGTCTGATCATCACTTCTCCCTAAAGATTCACCATTCTGTGGTGGAAACCTCTACGGCTCCGGAGCATTTTTCAGCCCTAATTACCCCAACTATTACTATGACAATGCTCACTGCGTTTGGTACATAACTGCTCTTCCGGAACAAAGAGTCTTTTTGACATTCAACGACATTAAGTAAATATTACATTTACATTGATTTAATAATAATCACTTATATGCATATACATTCCCATGCAAATTCCCTTTAAAGTGACCTGACATATTATTTTGTGACAGCCTGGAGAAGTGCTGCAGCTGTGACTACATCTCTTTGTATGACGGGCCCTCCTTGAGTTCCCCGCGTCTTGGCACCATATGTTTTAATAGCACCACAGGAATATTCCACTCCTCCTCTAGATACCTGACTGTTCTCTTCAGGACTGACTACACAGAGGTTGGCAGAGGCTTTCAGGCTGTTTACAGCAGTTCACTTCCAGAAAGCTCAGGTAATACCTGGGGGATTATTTATATTTTTTACCTATATCTCTGTTTATTGTCACAAACCTTTACTAAATTCAATGAGGTCAGAGATAGAATGATCTGGATGTCAAGAAAGAACTGGGAGCATACTGTAAGAAATCTGAATAGCAGATAGAGTCAGTGTTTGATTTTGTTTAGTAATCTTGCAAATCTTCCAAAATTTTATTGAAATAATTAATTTTTTAAAACCTTATTGAACTTCTGATTTCAGGAAAAGTGGACTGCTCTTCAGAAAAAATGAATATAGTAATTCAGGCTTCCTACCTCAGGAGATTTGGGTACAGTGGCAATGATTTATATCTGAATGACCAATACTGCAGGCCTCAAGTGTTTTCCTCTGAGATCATCTTCAATTTCCCACTGAACACATGTGGTACACGGCAAGAGGTACGACACCAGTTCAACCAAACAAAAAAAATGTTTTTTGGCATAGTTTGAAATGAAGTTGTATTATTATCATATGTTTCATTAACTAAAATGAGAAAATAACTACCTAGGCTGTCAAATTCACTAAATTCTGGTTTACTATAATTATATTCAAAAACATGTATAGTACTCAGTGTGGACGATCTGATATACTGCTCACCTCAATCCCAATTCACTTGGCCAGGTACTTGTGGAAAAAAAATGTGATTCTTTGCTAATTGTGTGACATGATTTTATTCTTCCATCGGATAGTCCAGCAATGGTAAAATCGTCTACACCAATAACGTGAGGGCTTCCAGGTCAGAGACTGGAGAGATCACACGTCTGTCGGATTTCCAGTTGCGGGTGGGTTGTTACATGGAACCAGACACCACAGCCCATATTATGTATGAGGCTCTTGAGCAAGTTGACGGGAACATCACAGGAATTGGGCAGTTCAATACCTCCATGCTCTTCTATACCTCAAGCAACTTCTATTACCCAGTGCTCGACTCGCCCTACTGGGTGTCTTTGAACGAGTACCTGTATGTGCAAGTCCAGCTGCAGACACGTTCCGACAACCTGGTGTTGTTCTTGGACACCTGTGTCACCTCTCCTTATGAAGATGACTTTGAGACTCGGACATATGACCTGGTCCGCAGTGGGTGAGACAGGTTTTGTTTTTAATTTAGTCTTTAACACTTTATCTAGGCAGTCTTCCAATTTAAAGTATTATGTATTTATCAAATGCTATAATTCACTTTCTTAGTGTCAATATCCTTCCATTCACCCACCCATCCACCCATCCATCCATCCATCCATCCATCTCTATACCTTTTAACAGGCCATATAGAACACAAGGCATGGGTACATTCTGGATAGGACACCAGGGTGAATGTATATGATTATATTTATTACTTAATCAGGCAAAGTTATCGAATTCTGGATGATGGGTGGTAAATCCAAAGGAGAAAAAACATCTGCAAATAATTATCATAAGGCTGAACGTATTTTATGATCTTTTGTGGTATCTGGATACAAGACGATTAGCCTTGTCTGTCCTTGTCGATTGACTCTCCTTTTCCTTCTGTATCAGCTGTAAAAAGGACAACAGCTACTATACATATACCGGCGTTCCCAGAAGTGTCGCCCGCTTCCGGTTCCAGGCTTTCAAGTTTCTGCGCACGTATCCTTCTGTTTACATACAATGTAAAGTTGCTGTGTGTCAGGCCAACGACATCAACTCACGCTGCACCCAAGGCTGCCGGACCCGCAAGGCAAGGTCCCTGCGCTCTGCCCATGGAGATGCAACTGTCATCCTGGGTCCCATCCAACTAAAAGGTAAATTTTGTCCTTCCAGGAACATCTTCCCATCCTTTTTCTTACATTTATAATGATTTCTGTTTTCTGTTTTGTCAGTACAGTACACGGGTTCTCCATGAGATAAACACAAGTGCCTGGAACAGTTGTGGTTTAGGGGCTTGCTCAAGTGTCACCTCTGTGATCATGATTTCTGCCCCGCGTGGGATTTGACCTGGCATCCACCAAATCATGGCCACAAAGTCCTCGCCTGCTGAACCACACACCACCCAATTAGTTAAATTAACGTGCTCCTTTTTTTTCCCAGATACTCATGACACAGGGGCAGGAGACGCCATTGATACAAAAGGCTGAGACACGGCAGATAACATCCCAATGTTTATATGTCCTACAGAATCATTCATATTGATAATTATCAAAAGCATTTAAAGAAAACCGTAATAAATTACTTTAAGATTACAGCATTCATTTTATCGCAGCGCGCTGTATAACTATGATTAAAGCATTAACAAAGACAAGACACTTTGTCTTTTCTTTATTGAGTTACTGCTAATGGTGCATGTTGTAACAGGTATAAATTAGCTATAGTTTGCAGCTGTGCTGTGTATTATAGAGAAATGCAAACTGCTGTCCAGTTTGAAAGTCAGCAGAAGAGTTTGACGCAAGGGTATGCAAATTATGCTGTTAAAAATAGTTATGTCACGCAAAATAAGCACAGCTATTGTTGAAGTGCATTTCATTACCTGAGATCTACATGACACGCATGCATTGGAATAAACGAGTGAAAAAAAGACAAGATAGAAGGTATGCTTAGAAGGCAGACTTGCCTGACATCTACAACATCAGCAGCATCTGAAAAACATTCCTTGCACATGTAATACTTGCAACTACTTAAAATATGATCAGTTTAGTAGCCATAAACGGCACAATAAAAGCATAGCTGATAGAGCACTGTTTTATAGTACATTACTGCAGTACAGTAGTTGTCAAAGTGATGGACAAATGATAAACTATGATACCTTTGTCACAAAAGCTACTAATTTATTTTAATTTACAATTACACTGGTTTTATCCTGGATTTATCAATGATTCTTGAGCATTCACAAGCGTGAAAACATCCCCCATAAACAGGCAATACTTTATAAATGCAGTGATTTACTTGTCCACCTATGTGTATTTCTACTTACAGGTAAAACATGACTGTGCATTTGTATTGTGTTGTCTACAATTCCCATAGCAAGTTCTTTCATAAATCTGAGCTTCGTTCTGGCAGAATATTTACTGTCCTACTCTACACAACTAACCCCAGGCTCAGTACCAATCAACTAGGGTCTTCCTCAACCCGCTGCCCTTTCAGTTTTAGATTATTTGAATCAAACTTGTGTGTTTATGTAGGTGATCTCATAAGGTACCAAACTGCACAGTCTATGCATTACAGAAGTACAGTCCATCACAGACCATATATGCTGCAGGCCAATTCAATGACACCAATTCACCTTCGTGTATTTTTTTTACGTTGTGACGAAACTTATGTAAACCCCCCCCCCCCAAAAAAAAACAGATATACCAAGATGCTTCAGAAGGGCATGGAATCCGTGAAGAATTTAGGGGGCCCAGCACTTTACAGGGGATTAGGAGGCCCCAGAATTTACAATAGAGCAGCAATACTTTATTAACCCCAGTGCTAAAATCATTCTGCATATCCCATCTTGGTCACAGACAGACATGTATACACAGATGAGAGCAGGTTTTTGGGCTGTTAAGCATCTTTAATGCATCTTTTGCATTGCAAGGTTGGTTACATATTTTTGTGACAGCAGATGGCGACAGAGGAAAAGAAAAATGCTCAAACGTTTAAACCAGAAGGAGTTTTTTTTGTTTGTTTGTTTTACAGAAAGTTGAACTGGAAGGATGAACCAATACGCATCGGTCATCATTA
The DNA here is from genome assembly GCA_026784285.1 of Stomatorhinus walkeri. NCBI lineage: Eukaryota > Metazoa > Chordata > Actinopteri > Osteoglossiformes > Mormyridae > Stomatorhinus > Stomatorhinus walkeri. The sequence continues at coordinate 9,470,670 of JAODUD010000062.1, read as the reverse complement.
CATATGGATGCATGAAATTATTTTTCATGCAATCATTAACAGTTTTTGCTAGTTAATTACTAGTATAATGTCCATCTGCTGCATCATTATAATTAAATACCCCAGTCTAAGGCTGTATCCCTGTGTAAGTGAGTATTGCTTTTATTACTCCTTAAACTTATTTTAAAAAACTGGTAACACTTAAGGTCGTGTTACAAACACATTCATTACAAATAAAAATGCATTCATAAAGCATTATAAACATGGCTATTAATATTTATCATAAGGCATAACACATTATAGACATGTTTATTATGCATCATGAATTCTTTATGAAGCTCTCATCCATAATGCACTATAGATACCTTTAGAATGCATTATAGCCGTCGATATAATGTGCTATTCCTTTTCATAAATATTTCTAGTGACAAGCTTAGAATGCTTTATGAATTCATATAATGCATTATGAAGGTGTTTAGAAATTACTAAAAACTTAAAGTGATACCAAAAAACTTTATAAGGATACAGTAACACAGATATATTGCTCAATAATATAGGTATAATTGTAACCAAATTATAGATGGTTGTAGTTTTACTCTCGAATTATATATATAAATTTGATCGTAATTTTTGTTTCCTTTTTGAAAGTGGAAGAAAGTTGGACTGCCAGGCTGTGCCTGTTCTGCAAAGCCGCTCGCATTGTTTAATGCAAGGAATGAACACACACGCACATACAGACACACCACACATACTCTATCAGTGACCGAAAGATACGTTTGTGTATGAGATATCAAAGAAGATTATAGCAGAGGGTCTCAAGTAGCAATGCAATTTAGCCTTCTCCCTGTAACCATGTCCCGTATAATTTAATGACCTGCATGTGTAATTTTCATTTTAAACACTAGATGGAGTGCTCTGATAATACATAACCTGAGAACATTGTGACAGACTGGAATCTCCTACAAAATGCTTTTCAACGTTATATTACAGTATTTATAAATTATTAAAATTTCATAATGAAAATAAACAGGCCAATAAGTCTTGCATTGTGTTTTGCTCTTAAATAACAAATTAGATTTTGATTACGGTTGTGCTAAATAAATATTACTTTGATTATTGACATGCTTAATAAATATTAAGTATCTTTGTAGTAAAGGCTGTTCAAGGTAAGATTTTCTGTTTACTTTAGGTAAGTGAAACTGTGTGCCTGTTTATTGAACCCAGTTACCACCAAGACCATCGGTTACAGAACCTTTTAAAGACTTGTAAGGACTTTATAGTCTTTTAGTCATTTCATTGGCAATTTTTAATTGGTGATATTCAGATATAAATTATTTCTTCCAATTGAGTATCAATAATTTAATAGCTAAAAAAATCTGTAAATCAGCCTTTTAATACAAAAAATACCTTTAAAAAGTTTAGTTACTTTAAACAGTTGACATTGTGACATATTACAAAAATATTATTTTTAAATCATCCTAATAATTACAATTAAATGTCAGAGAGAGCCATTGGTATTTTTCAGCTTTTGACCTGCTTAATTACATGTTTGAGCACAGAAGACACTTAAATGTTTCACAGTGAATAATTCACAGTGAATAATAAGATCTCATGCATGTTGACCTAATTAAAATGGGCGACTTCATGATGCACCGTGACAAAAGAGCAGCTTATTTTAATTGTCTGTGAGGCAGGTTATGATGAAGCACAGTCTGAGATTAACTGCCATTAATACGTGGGTCACAGCATATCAAAAAAATCATGTAGTTCTGAGTGTAGGTAATGAATGAAAAACTCTTGTGAATCACATTCTGTTTCATTAAAATATGACATTTTTACAAATCAAAGTCATTTTAATCATTATTTCTTATTTTTCTTATTATTACCTTCAATTGTCTTAAGATAATGTTGTCAATTTTGGAGAATACCTAATGTTTTTAATATATATATATATATATTTTTTTTTTTTTCATTTTACATTCTGTATAAGGATTAATATCAATGTTCCATATTTTGGTGCTTTTTGCATATTTTTCAGAATTTTGATTTTACGGAATGCGATAATTGTTAACATTGTTAAGCCATAGACATATGACGGCCATTATGACATACAGATATGTGGTTGTTACAGTTTTACATTTTTGAATCACTGATCTGACATAAATGCTACCACTACAAATTGCACCTGCTTTTTAGAAGTGATAGAGTCGTCCACTTACCCTAATTCACATTTAAAGGGCTTGAATTAAAAGGCCTCCATTCCTTCTAAACTGGTTGATTTATGTGCTGTTTGCAGTTTTATAGGACATGAAACAATTAATTTCCTTCTGAAAGGAATTGAGAATTAATTTTGAAAAGCCCCGGAGCTTTTTTCAGGACTCCAGTCATATGCTGGGTTCATTTAAAAGCTGCATTGGATATCAGCCCTAAAGAAAGGTTTTTTAATTCTAGGGAAGTGGGTCTATGGTAGCAGTACTCAGTAGCATGTCTACTTAGGCATCACCACAAAGAGGTGATGGAGGACCCTGAATTTATTTTTCTTGTTGGGAGTCTATTCCTTGAGATCCTCTGCTCAACATAAAGCATTTCAAACAAGAGAAAAGGGGGAAGGGATTTACAATAAAAAAGTACAAATTAAGCTTTTCATTCTCCCAGCACTTAATTTCCGTGGTACTATGCCAGACCCTGTCTAATGAATGTAATTGCTGCCTTTGATGAAAATACTATTATCTGCTTCACACTTTAAATGGGCAAACATGACCCCCCCCCCCCCCAGTTCTTCCCC